>VONZ01000141.1:0-705000 GCA_012976165.1 Labeo catla | reverse complement strand
AATATATGGCGATCAAATCTTGTTACTGAATGTAAATACATAAATGCATTTCATAAAAATATTTGTTTTACAGAAATTAGTTTTTATTTACAAATTTTTAAATACAAAGACAGCCAGGGGACTTTAGTGATTGAGTATGCAGTTGTGATGTGGTTAACATTGTTAAAATATTTGAATTCTTTGTCTAAGATATTTTAGTTTTTACAGCTTTTAATGACATTGTATAAGTGAACTTTCTTTAAACAATGATTCTTGTTTGTTTTATAATTTTTTTTTTTTTAATCTTAGTTATATATGGTATTGACAGCACTGACTTCAGTAATGGTTCCTGAGCGATACCTTTTTTTTTTTTTCTATACCAATTTTATGAAAACCAATATTGATACCTTGACTTCGAAAATGGTTCCTGGATGATACTCTTTTCAATACCAATTTTATGAATACCGATACCTTGGTTTCGATAACAGTTCTTGTACAATGCTTTTTTCAATATTTAATGAAAACCGATATCGATACCGATACCTTGACTTCCATAATGGTTCCTGAACAATATATATTTTTCGACACCAATTTTATGAAAACTGAGACCTATACCTTGACTTCGATAATAGTTCCTGGACGATACTGTTTTCAATACCAACTTTATGAAAACCGATACCGATATCTTGACTTTGATAACGGTTCCTGGACAATGCTTTTTTTCAATACCAACTTTATGAAAACCAATATGATACCTTAACGTTGATAACGGTTCATGGACGATACTTTTTTCAATACCAATTTTATGAAAACCGATACCGACACCTTGGCTTCGATAACAGTTCTTGAACAATACTTCTTGATACTAATTTAATGAACCGATATTGATACCGATACCTTAATTTTCATAACGATTCCTGAACAATACTTTTTTTCAACACCATTTTAAAAAAAAAAGATACCTTGACTTCGATAACTGTTCCTGAATGATACTTTTTTCAATACCAACTTTACGAAAACCGATACCAATATCTTGACTTTGATAATGGTTCCTGGACAATGCTTTTTTCAATACCAACTTTATGAAAACCGATATGATACCTTAACGTTGATAATGGTTCATGGACAATAATTTTTTCAATACCAATTTTATGAAAACCGGTACGGTACTTTGGCTTTGATAACAGTTCTTGAACAATACTTTTTTCGATATTAATTTAATGAAAACCGATATTGATACCGATACCTTTACTTCCATAACGGTTCCTGAACAATACTTTTTTCAATACTAATTACACTGTGTACAGAATTATTAGGCATGTTGATCTTCTGGTCATATTTTTTTTCCAAACACATTTTACCAATTCCAAACCACATCAGTCTTAATAACTACTGTTAATTTTGTATTTAATCATTTATATGTGATATATAATTGTCCATGAAGGCTGGAAGTAAAAAACTCCTTATATTCAGGTGTGCATAATTATTAGGCATGTTTTCTTTTACAGATAAAATGAGCCAAAAAAGAGATTTAACCCAGACTGAAAAGTCCAAATTATTAAATGCCCATGAGAAGAAAGAATTTATCTTCCAAAATCTGGCAGTACATTTTGGGAGTTCATGTTTAGTCTCCTATCCTGAAAAGTCTGACTTGCAGAGATGGACTAAAATGAACTCCCAAAACTTACTGCCAGATTTTGGAAGATAAATTCTTGAATCAGAGGTACAAGAGGATGTGATGCTTGTCCTTCAAGAGTCACTCTCAACTTATCTGTCTATAAAGCCTATAAAAAAAAAAAAAAAACTGTCTTCATGTATTTCACAACACGTCAGCTTGTTATTCTTATTAAGTCAGGGGCATTTTTTAGGTTTTTTTTACCATGCAAAGTCTCTGAGAACCTGACACATTGTACTTCTGAAGACTCCAGGTAGGTTGCAGTTCTGGAAAATGGTGGCGCTGGAGACTAAACGGTTCCTGATGGTGTCACACCTAATTCTTCACCTTAATTCCTAATTCTTTTGCAGTTAACATGCATCTTTTCTTCTCCACCTGTTTTTTCTGACCATGCAGACTCAACAAGCATTTCGCTGTCCAATGGTCAAGCCTTAACTTTGCAAATTCTTGTAATGCATTAGTATTGCATTCTTCTCATGGGCATTTAATAATTTGGACTTTTCAGTCTGGGTTAAATCTCTTTTTTGGTTCATTTTATCTGTAAAAGAAAACATGCCTAATAATTATGCACACCTGAATATAAGGAGTTTTTCACTTTCAGCCTTCACGGACAGTTATATATCACTTACAAATGATTAAATACAAAATTAATAGTAGTTATTAAGATTGTTGTGGTTTGGAATTGGTAAAATGTGCTTGGGAAAAAATATGACCAGATTATCAACATGCCTAATAATTATGCACACAGTCTAAATGAAAACCGATACCGATACCTTGACTTCCATAACGGTTTGTGAACAATACTTTTTTTCAATACTAATTTATAGCGATACCTTGACTTCAATAATGGTTCCTGAATGATATTTTTTTTGATACCAATTTAATGAAAAATGATACTGATATCTTGACTTCGAGATCAGATCCTGAACAATACTACTTGTTTTTTAATCAATTTTATGAAAACTGATATCGAAACCTTAACTTCAATAACAGTTCCAGAACGCTACTTTTTTATACCAGTTTTAGAAATACTGTTAACTTGACTTTAATATTGATTACTGAACACTACTTTGTTTGTTAATACCAATTTTATAAAAACTGATGCTGATACACTAGTCAGTGTAAACTAGTGTTTTTCCTTGGTGCCTTCATGATGCCCCAATCACCAGCACTTGATTTAGGCACATCAAGCATGCTGCAAGCTTATTGGTTCAATGGCATTGACAAGATTAACCCCTTAGGTATCGAAATTTGGTACCAAACAAGAAGACATCTTTTGCTACTCAGTGGTATTGAGGCAATTCGGTCGGGCCTAAAAAGTATCAAACTCGTACCTGGTATTCCCTATGTTATGGGGATCAAATGTCCCCACAAGAATAGAAATACCAGTAAATTTTAACCTTGTGGGGACATTTTTGGTCCTCAAGAAGAAAACATCTTATTACTCATACAGAATGAAGCTTTTTTGCAGAAAGTTTTATATAAGGGGTAGTGTTAGGGCAAAGAGGTTGGAAAATACAGTTCGTACAGTATAAAAACCACTGTGCTTATGGAATCTCCCTATGTAACATAAAAACCCTACATGAGTGTGGTGGGTGTGTGTGTGTGTGTGTGTGTGTGTGTGTGTGTGGTCTCACCGAGCTCATCAAAGTGGGTCTCTGTACCGTCTTCCTCTAGAACCGAACATACCAGCCGAGCCTTCAGAAACGTGGTCCACTTGTTCACCAGACTGCGTTGACCTCCAGTGTCATTCTAAATAGAATTTACAATGACTTAAATTATTAATACATTTATATATTATACAGTCCATTAGTATGTAAAATAAGACTGAGATTGCACTTGATCAATATTTCTTTAAAAAAATTACATAATTGCATAACTTGCAAACAGTGAAAAAAATTACATGATACTTAAGATACACGCATACAGACTTACAGGGCACACTCGAGCCACCATAGCGTGGATGTTCTTAGTGTTTCCACTACTGTCTGTCAGTCTCTCGCGCAGGAAAAAGTAAAGTTTTGCGTCGTTTGGGTCCGAGCCATCAGGAATCAAGTGGGCATCAATGAACACTGGCTCTAGTCAAAGTAGAAGAATAACTACAGGTTAAACGCTCATTTGCTCTACATCAACCACAAAGTAGAAATAAGAAGTCTGTACTGTATCATTTCTTGCCTAAAGAATCAAACATCTCTGCGTGGTGCTAATGCCTAAGTTTATATGAAACATAATATCGCTGCTGGCGAACTGTGTTAAGAAAATGTATCTCACAGATCCTGACCAAATATGCGTTTCATTGTGTATATTTGGATTGTATCACACAAAAAATAATGTGACCTCTTGAGAAAACCGTTATGCATGTACAATATGTTTTCATTTTCCTGCTGGAATCGTTGTAAACAGATATTGAGTCTATCCTGTCTTCAGCCATTTCCTTTGACGTGGGCAAAGATGGTTTTTACTCTGTGGTTTGTGTATTATTTTACTGAAATGGCATGGAATGTGAACATGTAATTTAATGCTCCACATAAATAATTATTTGTAGCTTCAAGAAAAAACGCACAATTTTCTGACAGAACAGTCATAATAATGTCGATGGATAAAATAACGTGTGCTTTGTACCGCTCAGCCATTTGGAGTTATGTTGGTCCGTCCTCACTGCATTCCTTGTGGTCAGGCTCCTGAAGATGGCTGCGTCTGTCCCCATGAAGTCAATGTACATGCCAGAGAACAACTCCTGATCTAACCACAGACAGAAATAGAAATGTGTCCCACAGTTGCTTTATACAGATTTTGCATGTTCAGTGAAAATGGATGTCTGTGAAAACAGAAGTTTAACCTTTTTCTTTAAGTTAGATGTAGAGTTGCATAAAAATGCATAATAAATATGGTTTCTGCTACTGGCTAAGCACATCCGTCTGTTGAATATGAGACCTATGGATTTATTGTGGCTCTACATTTCTCTGCGGGGTGCTCTGCTAATGACCTGCTCAGGTCTTCATTACCCAAATCTCTACTTCCTTTCATCAGTCAACTACTCTATCACTTCATTACTCCATATTGCTGGAGCCCGTGGTTGACATGTACGGCAAAGGGCTAAGTGTATGATGGAAATTGTCAGACGGACGTCAGACAGAGAAAGCTGTAGGCTGTCATGTCAAGGACCGTCAGTCTTTGATGCCGTCTAGACGGTTAGGAATTGTTCTACTTAATGGAATAACCACTTAAAACTTTCTTTCACATACAAATGACTCAACGATGACCTATAACATATTATATTTATAGGTGTCCGTGTGATTTTAGTAGGCGAGTATGTGTGACACATGCAGATAGTTCTCATGCGGTGTAAACTGGAGGATGAGTGTGTATGTTTCAGAGTTATTATAGTTAACTGAAATTAAAACAATAAAAAAAGAGTTTGAAATAAACAATAAAAGTTAACTTGTAAGTTTGATGCCAAGGCAACATTTTTAATTTTCATTCAGTTTAAACTGATGTGCTAAAAGACCTAAACTAAAAATTAAGTAATTAAAAAAAAGGCCTGTGTATATTATATTATATTATATTATATTATTATATTATTATAAACGACAAACTAAAAATACTAAAAAAAAAATTACTAAAACTATAACTAATATGAAAATATTCAAAATATTAATAAAGCTATAATACTGTTTCAGTTATATAAAAATATCACTGGTGTGTTTATGTTGCAATTCTAATGGCTCTCTGGTGTGTGTGAATGTGCATGTAATTTAGCCCATTGCCTGTGTCAACAGCAACCCAACACCAGCTAGCCAATTACAGATCAAAGGATTAAGGGGGCGGCAAAAGTGACCCAAAGTTGTCACATCGGAAGGGGGCAGACAGCCACAAATGTGGGTGTTTTTTATGACACTGTGGGGTCATGAATAAAGAGATCATAGGGAAAGTGTTGGCGTTAGTGTCTGAGACAAAACAGCAGCATTGGATAAAGACACAAAAGGCAGCAGCACTTACTGAGCATGACTGAGACGGTGTTGACTTGTGGGTTAAATGAGCATCTTCCTTTCCCTGATTCTGCTCGGGAAGAAATTTGAAAGACTTGCTCCTGCCAATGACACCAAAAACACAAATATCTCATTTCACACGAACAGTCTAATACTGTGGTATAATCTATTTCAGATAAACCTGTCCCTAAATGACACACAAAGACAAAACAGACTTTGCTTAGTCCTTATATGTTGGTCTTTCCCTGTTTAAGTTAGCAGTTCCCAGAACAAGTTGTGAAGTTGACATTTTTAATCAAATGAACAAATATAAATGACTGACATTTGCTCTCGTTATCATTTTATCCCATATACCATCATCAAATCTATTCTCAACTTTCAGTTTGATCCGAAATGTTTCACAGCCAGTCTATATAAAAAGATTTCTGAGTAATTTCCTAGCACTCATTACTGTAGTGGTTCTGGCTTTCTTCTGATTGGTTGGACAGACTTGCCTGAAGGCTTCCAGGTTTCTATCCTCTTCTTTGGTGTCATGATGTTGGCCAGTTATGTTAAGTGAGAGAAACCAGAGACTTACAAAGCCTCCATCAGCACGTTGAGCTGCTGGTGCTAGAGCTTCTAATTTGTCACGGGGACAAGTGTATTCATTAACTAATGTATTGGCTCTTTACATCATACGCAACTATAGGCGAAGATGTGAGTCACATGGTGACTCCAGGGTGGCCCCGTCATTGTTATGTCACAAAGCTACTCTGCACACTTTTAAAGGTTGCAGGTCACCCTATTGCTGAAATTTCTTCTTCTGTAATCGTCCAGCTGGTGTGTAGCCAAGTGAGATGGACACGGACGAAGGGTTGAGAGAGTAAAATCCTTTTCAAATGAAAAAAGAATGATAGAAAACAAGCTGGACTGCTTCTAATTTCATCTAGTCTCACCTTGTCTTTTCTTTCCAAATTTTGTTTTCTGTGTTCCTAGTATTCTACTGTAGCTCTAAGTATCCTTGTTTCATCTGTTTTTTTTCTTCTTTCCGGTCTTGTTGTTTTTCTGGTTGCCTCATTTTGTCTCAACTCATCTAGTCTCTTCATTTTTTATATCTTCCTTTAATCTCATCGTGTCTCATCTCTTCTCACTTCATTAAATCGTCACATCTACTTTAACCTTAAATACTGTATGCATTCACGACTCGTTGTCTTGTCTCGTCTCATCTCATGTAGTTTTGTCTTGTCTCATCTCGTCTCATCTCATCTAATTTTGTCTCATCTCATGTAGTTTTGTCTTGTCTCTTGTCTTGTTTCGTCTCATGTAGTTCTGTCTTGTATCATCTCATTTAGCCTTGTCTCATCTCATCTAGTTTTGTCTTGTCTTGTCTCATCTCGTAATTTTGTCTTGTCTCATCTCATGTAGTTGTTTAGTCTCATCTCGTCCCATGTGGTTTTGTCTTTTCTCATTTCATCTAGTTTTGTCTTGTCTTATCTCATGTAGTTTTGTCTCATCTCATCTCATGTAGTTTTGTCTCGACTCATCTCATGTAGATTTGTCTCGTCTTATCTCGTAGTTTTTTCTTGTTTAGTCTCATATAGTTTTGTCTTGTCTTATCTCATCTAGTTTTGTCTTGTCTCATCTCATCTAGTTTTGTCTTGTCTCATCTCATCTCATGTAGTTTTGTCTCATTTCGTGTAGTTTTGTCTTGTCTCGTCTTGTCTCATCTCTTCTAGTCTTGTCTTATTTACTGCCTCATTGGAATAAAAATCTTGTAACTCTGCTCATTGTGTTTCATCTTTACTCATCTCAACTAATTTTTTCTCTTTTAGACTTTGTATTAAAGTCCCATCTCATGTCCCATCTCATGTGACAGCTTGTCAGCTCTCATATTATCCCATCTGGTCCTTGTTTTTTTTCTTGTCTCATCTAATCTCGTCTGTCCTTATCTCATCTCTTGTTTTGCCTTGTTTCATTTCATCTTGCTGCTTTTTGTCTCTTCACTTTTTATGTTCTCTCTTCTTGTCTCACATCTTCCCATTTTGTTAATACTTTCGTCTGATCTTATCTCATTTAGTCTAATTCTCCTTTAATTTTTTATGTATTCCCATCTCGTGTCACGTTTTGTCTCCTCTCATCTCATCCCATCTGGTTCTGATTTTTTTTGTTTGTCTCATCTCACTTGGCCTCATTTTGTGTTGTTTAGATTCAGCTTCCCTCAGTTTGTCTCAACTTCTCTCTTCCTTTCACTTTCACCTTTATTCTTCTCTTCTGTTTTCATTTTAATGTCATCTTGTCTTGTGTATTCACAGTGAGTCACATCTTGTCTACTTTTGTCTCATCTCATCTGGTTCTCATTTTGTCTCGATTCAACTCATACCATTTCTTGTCTCTTCTAGTTTTGTTGTGTCATCTGGTCTTATATCTTATTTTATTTAATCTCATCACATTCATTTTAATTGTAAAGTACCTAGATTTTTGTATGTGTATGGTAATATAGTCAATGAAAATATGTTTGTAATCATAACCGTCTCACACAAGCGCTTGTCAGTGTGGACGTCTGTTGCTTTTTTGTTTTTGTCTCGATTGCCATATTTTGTCTCATCTCATCTTATCTCATTTCTTCTCAGTTGTTCTCATCTCATCTTGTCTCATCCCTCTTGGTCCCTTTTCTTGTTTTCTCTCTTTTAACCCCTAACTGCCCTCATTCCAGTGCTGGTCTAAACTACCATGTGCTTTTTAAAGGACGTATGATGTTGAATTTAAGATTACATAAACACATTTTTACCAGGAAATGAGTGGAGTATAGGCCTACTGTCCATTCCCCAATCCAACATTTTAGAAATCTGAAGCAAATGTAGTAAAATGACAGTGAAACTGAACTAAATCAGACGGTCTGACTGCTCTTCATTAGTGAGTGTAAACGGACCTCCGGACGCCTGCCACGGTTAACATATGCACACACTGGACTGTAGGCTCCACTGCCGCAGATGAACAGATGCGTCCTGTTATAAGGCTGGATCACTCGTAAGAAGTTTCCACATCCATGCTGAGGAGAACAAAAAAAGACAGAGTTTTACTAAAATTTCTTTAGATGTAATTTAAAGCCATGTAATACTACATAATTCTATTTCCAAGCTGATACGCTCCGTTCTTTTATTTTGAAAACTGGCAATGCCAATTAAAATGAAAACACTTTATTTTAATCCAAACCTGTAATTGAGGAAGTAAAAGTTTATATAGGTCAGGAATTCAAGGCCTGTCTTAGAATACAGGAATCCCAAACTAAAATGGTGCCAAACCGACTGCACATGATCCAGCCCAAAGAAAGAGTGAGAGAGGGATGAGTAGAGAAAGAAAAGAAGCGCCAGGGGAGCAGTTAGGAACTTGGCGAAGTGTGTCAAAACAGCAGCTGCATGAGCTCTTGGTTAGCGTGCGCACACACGGGTCCTTCAAGAGCAACTCCAGAAAAATAACAGCACTTCCAATAGCACACACCCGACCATCCGCTCCTCCCATCTCCCCTTTCACGTGTTTGTCATTAATATTTCTTTTTCTGTTGCACATATCAACATTATCCTCTTCTGGCTTGTATTCACTTCTGATTTATGCTATGTAGCATTTTTTCCTCCGTAAAGGCAAAAAGACGTCTTGACAGCTTACGGTTCATGTACAGATCAGCTAGAATTAACAAGAAGGAGCTTCATAAACATGTCTTAATATCATTTACAGCTCTGTTAAAAAAACGCCTCAGTGATTCCCAAATGATGCAGGTGGATTCGGATGATGTGAGGTCACGCGCTGCCGCTCCGGTGGCTGCTGGTGCTGTCAGGCGAGAGGCATGGGGTATATCCCTGTGAGAGGAGGAAACCTAACAAACTGACATGGGGCAGTTGTACAGATCCATAGATGCAAATAAAACGTCAGAAGCACAAGCCCTATGGTTTAAACACAGGCACATACATTGAGAGAGGAAAAAAGGACTGTAGGGCTCAAACACAAATATTTGTCAGAAGCAGTACAGGAAGGCTGATGTGCGAACTCTGCAAAACCTGCATATATCACTACGTGACAAGTTACTCTGTACCCCCACTGTTAAAGTTATTAAACCACTGTAGTCCTACAATTTAGGAGATTCCTGTGGCATTTTCAATCTAGCAGGAGTCTGCATCTTTCTCGCCTCCCCTGAGCCCATTGAGTTTTAACAGACCCACTAAAGCATGCAGTGAGTTTGGTGGGGGGTAACTGAGAATGAATGGGGGGAAATGCCTCCAATATGATATGAATGGATGTGACTGGTTATGTTCAGCTGTGATTGGTTCATGCAATAAATCCCACCTCTTGTGTTTGTATGCATTCTGCGTTCTCAAATCAGTCTGAATGAACAATATAATGGCGTTAATGGAAAGACTAATTTAAAAAGTAAACAAAGTAAAAAGTAAACCACTCACATACTTGGATATAACCACTTTGTTACATCAAAATAAGACTTAATATGGCATGAAAACGTGATCTGTGGGAAATTCTAGTGAGTAATCAGCTTGGTGAAATGTAAAGTAAATCTCACTGTCTGTGACCAATATTTACTGAGCTTTGATTACTGATGATTCGAAAAATTAAAAAAATAGTTGAATATGAAAATGAATAGCTGAACATAAGTTCACAAAATATATTGTTTAAATTGTTACTTCCTTGAGTTAGTATTTTGGAATAAATTTAAAATTCTTAAAAACACTAATTTGATGAGATTCATACTTGGCTTTAAAACATAAAAAAAATAACATTGTAAATGTAACATTCCTGTCTTCGTTTTAACAAATGTAGTTGATGACAAAGAAAAGGTGTGACCTCCCACTGTGCTACTGACAACATCTATACACAGCTTTGTGCTCATGGGCACTGGGGCAAGAACCATCTGTTTCTAATCCAGCCATGACTGTTAGAAATTGGAATAATACAACTTCATTTTGAATAAACTCATGCATCTGTTCCTGATCTAGCTATAATGGTTAAAATTTGAGAACTAAACACTGATTTGAAATCAGCTCATGCTTTGTGCTCTTTTGATTGATTTGGGACAAGTTTAATTAATTGCTGTGATTGTAGGGAGAATAATGCGTGTGAAAACAGCTCACTGGATGGTCACTTCACCAAGCAACAGACAAACACGAGGCGAATCAAGAATGCTGCTGCTTTCAAAGCGAATAAGAGGCATAAAAGATCAGGCCAACCATAACATGCCAGGAGTTTAAAAGTGTCAGTGTTCTTACTGTGGGGTCTTTGCCAGCCATCTGACACTCCTCGACCTTGCTAGTGGATGCCGGCCAGAAGATCTGAGAAAAAAACATAAGAGGAGAGCAATGAGAAAATTGTAATATATGGACGAAAGAACATTAGACAACAAAGTGTAGTACATTTTTGACTGATATAGTTCTGTTAATACGGTATGCACGTCTAAACAAGTGTAAAGCTATTTATACATATGTGACCCTGGACAACAAAACCAGTCTTAAGTCGCTATATTGCTATATTTGTAGCAATAGCCAAAAATACATTGTATGGGTCAAAATTATTGATTTTTCTTTTATGGCAAAAATCATTAGGAAATTAAGTAAAGATCATGTTCCATGAAGATATTTTGTAAAATTCCTACTGTAAATGTATGAAAACTTAATTTTTGATTAGTAATATACATTGTTAAGAACATTATTTGAAAAACTTTAAAGGTGATTTTCTCAATATTTTGATTTTTTGGCACCCTCAGATTCCTGATTTTTAAATAGTTGTATTTCGGCCAAATATTGTCCTATCCTAACAAACTATACATCAGAGAAAAGCTTTCATATGATGTATAAATCTCAATTTTGAAAAAATGACCCTTACGATTGGTTTTGTGATCCAGGGTCACATATATACTTTAAATTAATAATGTTATTCAGCAAGAATGCATTAAATTGATCAAAGTTGCAAGCAATTCCAGCTGCGGCGTTGAACCGATTTCCCAATTGAGAGTCTCAGCATTATCCTGTTCTCTCATGCATCAATAGCCTGGACATTCTGTAGATTCTTCCTTTTTTGTGTTTTTTTTATTTACAATAAATAGCCACTTTAAAGGGGTAATTCACCCCAAAATGAAAATTATCCCATTATTTAATCAACCTCCAGGCATCCTAGGTGTATATGACTTCCTTCTTTCAGACAAATGCAGTCACAGTTATATTAAAATTTATCCTGGCTCTTCCAAGCTCTTTCATGGCAATGGGCAGTGTTTCTCTTCAACAGTCCAAAACAAGTCCAATAAAGTGCATCCATCCATAATAAAAAGTGGCTCAGACAGCTCCGAGAGGTGAATAACGACCTCCTGTAGCAAATCGATGCATTTTTGTAAGAAAATATCTACATTTAACACGTAATAATCACTTTAATCTAGCTTGCGTCAACTGGCCGTACACGTAAGCAGTTCCGGGCAGATGACGTAGGACGTCCATGGTGCACATGCACCTGTGAGTCTTGCACAAACCAAAGTTTGTTTACAGGAGCAAAGAAAGCAAAGTTTTCTTACTTTAGCAAAGGAAAACCAGTCCTCTCTTGGTTTATATTGAAACCCTCCGAAATTTTTCTTTACAAATCCTCGTTTTGTACTTCTAATTCATGACTGTTTTTTGGTTTTGGTTTCTCCAAGTTTATGTTCGTCACTTCTCACTGACGCATGCGCCGACATCAAGTCATCCGCCTGGAGCTGGATCCGTGTACAGCCAGTTGGCGCAAGTTGGATTAAAGTGATTGTTACGTTTTAATTTTTCTTACAAAAATGCATCGATTCGCTACAGGAGGCCTTTATTCACCCCCAGAGCCATGTGAGGCGCTTTTTATTATGGATGGATGCACTATATTGGACATGTTTTGGACCGTTGAAGAGAAACACCCGCCCATTGCCATTATAGAGCTTGGGAGAGCCACGATAATTTTTTATATAACTCCGATTGCATTCATCTGAAAGAAAGAAGTCATATACACCTAGGTTACATGGAGGGCAAGTAAATACTGGGCTAATTTTCATTTTTGGGTGAACTATCCCTTTCACACCTAGTACTTATTTAGCAATCACAAGTTCTAAAAGTAGACAAATCATGCTGTTTTGTACTCCAACTTGGGTGAGGCTTTTTACTGGTGAACTTGTGATTGGTGTTGAGCCCTGAAGGATAGATTAACAGCATGGACCAGCAGAATGCACTGGAATGCAATGAATCTCTGTAGTTTTGCCAGCCTTAGCTGGAAGTGGAAAGATAAACTTCCATAATTTTAGCCAGTTGTGTTTAAGCTGTCGTCTCAAAAGCCACCACTGTTTAAGCAAACTGCAACTCTCCCATTAGTCAAATGGGAAGGGGAAAAATGTGGTTTCTACAGCAGCAGAACTGTTGTGCTACATTTCATATTGATGTAGATAGGTTTTGACTGCTCTCTCACCTTCAGCGTGGTTTGGCTGATGTTGTTGATGTCCATCGAAAGCACATGGTCTTTGCAGCCCACATACATACGGTCCTGATCCTCATCCATGAACAGGATCCTATAGTCCATGGCCTTCTCAGACAGAGTGTAGTGCTCAAAGGACTGGGTTTTCTGTAATTCTGTAATGCGAACACAAACATGTTCTTTGCATTTGTATGTAAGGTTCTGGTGTTTACTTGCTGAACCCAAATCTTACTCCAAAACACACACAAATGCTCTCATACGTATACAAAGACATTAGGCCCTTCACCATATCATCAGAGTCTCTCTAATGAAGACCAAACTCATGAATATTCATTGTTGTTTCTCATTAGTCATTCACTAATGTATAGAGAAGTGCAGGCCGCGTTGATACCCTCCTCTTCGTCTTTATTCTTTTCAACACTCATTCTAAAACCATCCCTCTTTATTTTTCTCTTCAATGACTGGAAAACTCCCTCTGGTCCCAATGAAAGTCACATTTCTCTTATCTACAGCCACTTTCTTTTCATGTTTCTGCTTTTTTCCCTCGAATAAAGAGACGTCTGTATGAAGTACCTGCCAAATAGGTTTGTATATTCACTAAACCTATGCAATTCCCACCTCTTTTAATGGATCCCAGGACAAATAACTCCCATTCAAACCAGCACATTAAAAGGGTAGTTCATCCAAAAACCCTCTCACCCTCACGTCATTCCAAACCGGTAAGACGTGGTTATTTCGTGAACATGTTGAATTGTTGAATAAAGTCATTATTTTCATTTTCCTTCCGCAGAAAAAATATGGTTGAACCACTGATGTCACATGGGCTATTTTAACAATGTCCTTACTACCTTTCTGGGCCCTAAATGTGGTAGTTGTGCTGCTGTCAAGTTGATCTCATAACCACAATGTACCTTTTTCACAGGATGTGAACGCGAACATACCGCCATGTACATTTCGTGACGCATTCGATGTGAAATGTCCACTGGTTGGTGCTAAAAGTGTTTTTTTCCCCATAACAGATGAACGTACATATGGTACGTTTTGTGTGTGCATGCAGTTCTGACTTGAAATATCCATTGCGTGGCGCTATAATTTTAATGCTCCGTGATTTTTTAAAATAACGTACCATCTGCACTACACCTAAGCGAATGTGACGTAAAAACGTAATCACAAGTATGCCGTTTTAGCTTGTTTTTCGATTTCTCATGTTTCAGCTCTTTCATCGTGAGGGGATTCATGGGATCATCCCACGTTCATGGGATTCATACCCATGCATTCTGCATCCTAAGTCCAATTCTGTGCCGGCTGAGCTGCCAAGCAAGCTTGTTATGACCGGAAAGCAAAACATATTTGAGCTGTAATCATAAGTGTATACACTGTATACACTGTATACACACAAAACTATAAAAATGCTACAGAAAAAACCTGTTAAATGGTTAATGGTAAAAGACCGTAAAATTTACAGTGAAGAAACGTAAATTGACATTCCCAGAATTCCCTGTTACACTTTTTTTTGTTTGTTTGTTTAAATAACTCTTCTTCTTAGTTTTTTCTTAGCTGTTTCGTACATTAGGGTTGCATGTTCCATCTAATGTTGTTAAATTAATGTTTATTGCATTATTTCAGTTTCATGTGTTACCATGATGGTGTTTAGTGTTTGTGTGAATGACACTGTGCACCTTCTATAATAGGTTGGTACATTAGCATTATATCAGTTGTGAAGTTACGGTATTTACCTGTAAATTGAAGGGAAAACCATATATGTAAAATGTTGCTTCCGTATTTTTACGGCAAAATTCCGGCAACCGCAGCTGCCGTTTTTTTTTTACCATAATTTTTACTGATTTTTATTTTTTTTTTTAACAGTGTACGAAAACGATAAGTGTTTTACCACCTCTAGTGTTAATTTCTGTTGGAACTGCAATGATATGTAGTTTTTGGTACGTGTTTTGCGTCCCAGAGGTACATTTTTGTCATGAGACCGGGTAGGTTGCTGCCTATGCATGGTCAGAAAGCTCTCGAATTTCATCAAAAGCATCTTAATTTGTGTTCTGAAGATGAACGAAGGTCTTACGGATTTGGAACAACATGAGGATGAGTAATTAATGACGCAATTTACATTTTTGAGTGAACTGTCCTTTTAAAAGGATTTGCACATAAGACGAGATGAAGATCACCCCAGGCTCTCTGAGCAACATTGACAGTAGACAGAATGTCTCACCAGACTATTATGGGATTATATTAGTGGAGAGGGCCTTGTCAAACTCGTCATTCTAACGTAGGTTTAATAAAGAGATGTGCAGAGGGCAACAGATTACATCAGCTAGGCTTCAAAGCGTCACCGATAGCATCTCGGTAAGATAAGAGTGGCATTATTACAGCTCAAAGAACTCATCAGGACAAGACCGAAATGAGTGCATGAAAACTAGACGGAGGGGAATGAAGACATGACGTTGTAGAAGGAAGCAGATGTGGGGAAATAAGCATTAAATATAATACCTCAAAAGCGGGAGCGAAAGAGAGAAATCCCGCTTCTGGTGAGGAGGCTAATTAGAAACATGCAGCTTCTGTAACCTCAGACAGAAATCACAAAATCCTATTCCACCCCATTCAGCAGACTCATGCCATTTAAAGACTTTCATAAAGGAAAATTGCGTTGTTAGGCGAGCCTTTAATTTCAGTTTCTGTTTCAAGTTCTGTATAATATGAAAAAAGCTGCATTGCTCAAAAGTTTAAATGTAACTTAAGGTTAAGTTTCATTCTTTGCATTGCGTGCACCACAAAATATTTTCCAGATGTTAAATTCTATAAGTGCAGCACGTGCTTTATTCATTTGAGGCTGTTTTTATCTGATCAAAATACAGTAAAAACAGTAAAATTGTAAAATATTATTACACCTAAAGTGACTGTTTTTTGTTTTAATGTTTTAAAATGTAATTTATACCTTTGAAGGCAAAGCAACAGCCATTATATTAGTCTTCAGCATCACATGATTGCTAATATGCAGATGCTCAAGATACATTTTTATTGTAATTAATATCGCAGTTGTGCTGCTTAATATTTTTGTGGAAACTGTGATCATTTTATTAAGAGTCTTAATAAAGTTCAACAGTATTTGTTGGAAATAGAAATCGTTTATAACATTATAACATTATAACATGTCTTTCACTTTTGACCAATTTAATGTGTCCTTGCTGAGTAAAAATATCAAATTCTTTTCCAAAAAAATTGTACAGTAGTGTAAATAAAGGTTTAGTTTAAGTGCGTTAGGTTAAACAATGATAAACCTCAACCTGTTTATTTTTGTGCCTTTGTTTAATCTGGCTTTCATGTTTTCTGTCTTTCTAAAAGAATTCCTAATGTGAAATTGAGGCAGTGTTTGTTAGTCTACATGTGGGAAAGTAAAAGACGGCACAGTGGGAAACGTTCACAAGACCTTCCCATCCCACATATAAATGGACACACGTTCCCCCTCTCAGGAGGATTCGGTGGTGTTTTGTGTCCGCCTGTCCTGACCTCTGAGCCCTGAAAACATGAATCATACTTAGAGCTACAATCTAAGTCAACATTCCCAATTGACAGGTGCTATCACACCTGCTAATAATGCGATTAGAGGCAATTATGTGGTTTATTTCATATTTGGGTTTCCACAAGGGAATACAACAGAACAAGATCTAATTTACGCTAAATGTAAAATAATATTTGACTTAAGGTCAAAGGTCACTTAGCACATTTTTCAGTGAGGGCAGACAGGGGGTACATACTGTGTACTAAAACTTTGCGCTTCAGCGAAGATGAAAAAGTTTTTGCTTTTGAGTGACTAACATACTGTAGGAAAGACATTAATTCTAGTCTTGCATATCAACTGTCTGAATTACTAATCCTACACTGAAATTTGATTCATTAACAAATATCAAAACCGCTTTTTGTGCAAGTATTCAAAACTCACATTTTCTTATTTTTACATTAAAGCATATTTTAGATAGATTCGCTCCAGGTAACTTGAGTTAGCTGGATGGAGCTTATGCGATGTATTTTTCAAACTGTGCCAGGCCAGTTGGATTGTGATCAAAGCTTTGACTGCAACACCGCATCAATGGAGAACATTCATCTTTTTGTTGATGAGCCGGTGCAGTGTTAATTTGGAATCATGAACTTTTTTTCAAAGCTGAAAAGTGCACCTCACAGAAAAACACTGTTTGTATCATACTGTTGATTAGGCAGTGTTTTCATATGCCATGTGATATTGCAGTATGACAAATAGGATTGCGGAATATATTTGGGTCATTGAATAAAAAGAATGTTCAAGATTATAAAAAAAAAGAAAAATCCTGTTTAAAGTGATGGGCAGCGTTCTTGTCCCAACATTGCTTTAGTGTGAAAAAGCATTAGTGGTAGGAATTTTTCAGGTGTTCTTCTGTAGGTTTACATCAGTACTCAGTGGGTGTAACTGCCATTATGAATAAATCATTGTGTCGTTCAATCAAACAGTTTGTTCAAAAAACATTCAGGGACAAAAAGCTCAAGTGATTAGTTCAAAAACATGGATTAATTCCAAAGTTCATTGTTAGGGTGTGGTCATTTTTCCCTTAGTGGGGGAACTCCAGTCATCTCAATAGGAATCCAAGCAATTAAGAGTTTTGCAAGGATGAAAAAGTGTATAATTTAGTCACGTAAATTTGCAACAGAAAACCGGTTTAAAATTAAATTTAGTTTGAGCTGTGCTTCATACATTGCCACATTATTAACAATGGGCAATACACTGTTTTTGCCCTGAATTTTGGCTAAAATTTCACTCATTTGACCATGTTTGTTTTTTTGTTTTTTCCTCAGGTGGAAGGTTCATTCGGATAATAATTAGCAGCACTGCATCAAAAAGGTAAGCTACTTTAGATTAACATCTTGTTTATCGAACTGTAGTATAAAAGCAACACTCGCACTTGCTTTCAGCACTCGCGCAATCACACTCGCTTTCACTTTCACACTCATAGTGACATTACTAACTACCCTGCCGTTCAGTAAGATTTTAATATTTTTTTAAAGAAGTTTCTTGTGCTGATCAAAGCTGTGTTTATTTGCTAAAAAGAAATACAGAACTTTTTTTATATTGCGAAATAATATGATGTAAAATAACGTTGTTCTGTTTTAATATACATTAAAATGTAATTTATTCCTGTGATCAAAGATGCATTTTCAGAATCATTACTCCAATCTGTAGTGTCACATGGTCCTTCAGAAATCATTCTATGCTCATTCATTTTTTTCTGTGATACTTTTTTCCAGGATTCTTTGATGGATAAAAAGTTTAAAAGAACAGAATTTATTTAAAATAGAAATCTTTTGAACAAAATACACTACTGTTCAAAATTTGAGTCAGTAATTTTTTAAGAAATTAATAATTTTATTCACCAAGGATGTTAAATTGATTTAAAAAAAAATGATAACTTATATTGTTAGAAAAAAAATTCTATTTTAAATAAATGCTGTTGATTTTAATGCTTAACTTTTTGTTCATCAGTGAGTCCTTTGGCAGCACAACTGTTTCTAACATTGATAATAATTTAACATATTAGAATAATTTCTGAAGGATCATGTGACGCTTACAGTAAGACTGGAGTAATGGCTGATGAAAATTCAGCTTTGAATCACAGGAATAAATTATATTTTAAAATATATTAAAATAGAAACCATTATTTTGTATTGTAATAACGTTTTGCAATATTACTGTTTTTTCTGTATTTTTGATCAAATAAATGCAGCCTTGATGAACATGACTTCTTCAAACAACATTTCAAGTCTTACTGATCCCATACATTTGAACATTACATTTTCATTTTAGATTTTTATATTTTTCTAGCCTGTTATTTCTCTCATGTTTTTTAGCATTGGAATATCTGGTTCATTTGGATGATGGAAATGAAAATTCGCCAATTTATGTCCTTTTGGCCATTTTATATCTCTATTTATGTTGAAGTATAGTTAAATGTTGCTGATCGTTTTCTTTTCTTTTTTTTTTTTTTTTGAGAAACTTCACTGTTGATTTTTCAACAAAGAGTATTTTCTATGTTTTGTGAATGAATTAATGGGTCCAGATTTCAGACACAATAACACTTCAGTATAGGGACCAATTCTCACTATTAACTAGTTGCTTATTAGCATGTCTATTATTAACATATTGGCTGTTTATTAGTACTTATAAAGCACATACTCTGCGTGACCATATTCTACACCATCTTCTACCCGTTATCTAAGGTTAACAACTACCTTATTAACTATTAATCACAGCAAATTAAGACTTTAAGGCAAAAGTTAAGTTAATGGTTTGTTAATAGCAAAAATTGGAGCTTAAAATAGAGTGAGACCAGATACACACACACACACACACACAGCTCAAGTGAATGTCTGGAGAACCCAGTCATCAGTGAAAGGGCATGACAAACCACATAATCATTTCTTTAAAGGTAAACCAGAATTTAAAGCATGTTATTAATTTAAAACATCATTTACTCCAATCATGACTACTGTCAAGAGACTATTGCTGAGGGTTCAGATCTCAGTGTGGATAAAAGATAAAGAAAGCACAGCTGTGCTACATTGTTGGCAGCCGTCAAACCAGACGACAACTTCTGAGAGAAACTCAGAGTTTGAATGCTTCCAGCAATCATACTCGCTGTCAACAGTCAAAAGTGGCACGCATGGTGAATATGTATCAACGTCAAGCAAATTAAAACCATATTCCATATTTCGATATGTAACTTTAAACCCCAGGCTAAACCGTGTCAAGAGGGCTTTTGATAATACATTTTGTTTGTGATATTCCCCAACATACATGCTGTATTAGTCATGGGCTTGACCACATTCCTGCATGGTTAAATCAGAAAGATCAACCCAGAGATGCTCGTCACACATCCTAGGATTGGTCCTGGAGGAGACATTCTGGGTGTTTCTTTGTAGAGAAGATTGACCATGACATAAGAAGTGTTGTTTGCCCAGCAGGGTGCTCTTTAAACTGCCAATGGTGTGGTTTTCTGGAAAGGATGCTGAGAAGCGCTGGGAACGTTTTCCTCAGAAGTGTTATGTCTAGGTCTTTTCCTGAGCTCCTCAGTGGATTGATATTTGATATATGTGAATAAAAGTCACGTATGAGCTTGTGTAGTCAAAACCGGAAAGATGATTCTCATTATTACAGTGTGCTTCCCTGTAAATCAGCTGTGAAAGCAATAGAGCTTTTTCATTGTGAGTCAATAGTGGTTGCTCCATTAGCAATGTGAACAAGATGATCTTATTCAGACTTTTAATATGAGCAAGCTTTAAACAGCCAACCGAGAGATGAACTAAGAACCTCGGGCGTGCTAGATGTTATAGATGAGTTACCTCTTCCTCATTCCACTCACAACCTTTTTGTTTTCATTTATACAGAGCGGTCGAGCAGAACTGGAACAAAGCCCTTTTGTGCTAAGAAACGTCTTAAACATCCATTATTAAACAACACGAGAGGGTTATGGGTCTCGATCTGCTCTGAGGAGACCATCGAGACATGCAAGACCACATGTTTGATCATAAAAGAGAAGCTTCCAGAGAAATCCATACTGGATGTATAGGGCACAAGGTTACAAGATTAGAGAAATGCTGGTAGGTTTAAGAGTTTGAGTACACATTCACCTTGACACGGATCAAATAATCCATATTTTTTTCCTGAAGCTACCAGCCCAGTGGTGTCAGTACTGGCTTTGCTTTGTTCATGTTAGCTTTGTGAAGCCACAATACTACAAAAGGTGATGGATGCTTAAACTGAGACACGAAAGAAAAAAAAATGGTTGAAAAAGTTTTTTTTTTTTCTTTGTGCACAAAAAGTATTCTTGTAGCTTTATAACATTAGAGTTGAACCACTGATGTCACTTATTTTAAGTGTCCTTACTATTTTTCTGGGCCTTGAATGTGATAGTTGTGTTGCTGTCTATGCAGGGTCAAAAAGCTCTCGTATTTCTTCAAAAATATCTTAATTTGTGTTCTGAAGATGAACAAAGGTCTTACAGGTTTGGAATGACTAGAGGTTGAGTAATTAATGACAGAATTGTCATTTTTGGGTGAACTCTTTAAATGTAAGTAAATGTTAAATACGTTAAAAATAATGTAAATTGACCTGATCAGAATACCATCAGTAGGGCTGTGACGGTCGCAATGACAACCGCGCCACCGTGGTCGCCACTTCTCTGGTGAAAAAAAACTGCATATGCTGGTAGGTATGTTTTGATGCTGGTTTAAGCTGGTCCTTTGCTGTTTTATGCTGGTCATGTTGCTGGTCAAGGACCAGCATAAACCAGCTAAGGACCAGCATAAACCAGCTAAGGACCAGCACAAACCAGCAAAGGACCAGCTTAAACCAGCATCAAAACATACCTACCAGCATATGCTGTTTTTTTCACCAGGGTTGCCACCGCAGTGGTCGGTTGCCACCGGCAGTACTGCACGTGACATCACACAGTCTATAACAAGCATAAAATACAGTGTTTTTGCAACAATTATTCTTCCGTGGCCATGTTTAGTGCCCCCGCAGGCAGCGGCAGCAAAAGCGAGCGCAAGTGCCTTCGCTGCTGCTGAAAGAGATCCGCGTTCATACACACACAATAGGCTAAAGCTTGCAAAGCTCAGGGAAAAGTAATTACCATGAATATGTCGGAAAGAAATAAGGAGATACTTGAATGAATTATTAATAAACTAGTGTTTTCTGAGCCACTGTCGCAAAGATGACGATCCTGACTCGCCATCTGCTCATTTGAGTGATTTACGGCTCTGTGTATGAATTGCCGCTCCAGCTGAACGCACGTGATGGAGCTTTACTACTAATCAAAGTACCGGCTTTACTGACCGTTTAAAAAACGTTTAACATTGTAATGTGCTTGAAGATTTTATTTTTGGCAGGTCGTGATGATTTGAGAAGGCAAAATCAAACATAGGCTGTAATCAACTCAGCGCCTGCCTCTGGCTGCTTGGTCGTTACTTTAAAAAGCAAAAACCTTAATTTAACACACAAAAAATGTTCCAAACCTATTACTAAATTAACTTTATAAAGAAACGAAAAGAAATCTAAACATGTTCCTATTAAAAACTGAGCTATTTTAATGGATGCAACAGTGTAATGGGAAAGAGAAAAGACTCGGGTTCCACTCCAATATTTACCGTTCTTATTTTGGCTACTTTCTTATTTAACTGTATCATTTCTTTGATATGTACTTTTAGTGTTTTGTAGGCTGAAATAAACACGCACATTTGTTATGTTTCAAAATGTGTATATACAAATATATCAACACCGCGCCACAGACGATAGTTGGTCCACTACCACCGCGGTGGAAGAAATCTGCCACTGTCACAGCCCTATTAGAGCTGGCTTACAGAATGCCGTCAGTCTGTTAGCCTTACAGGGAACAAGCTTGCTCTTGGAGTGGTCACATAAACAGATTCATATCAGCTAAGCTCTTTTACAAGAGAACCTGGATTGATTTTAAAGTCATCATGCCAGATGTCTGGTTTTGGTCACCAATATAACTCTGAAATGCTGCTTGTGCTTCTGTCTCGGCTGCCAATATTTAACCAAAAATCAGCCGCCTTTCAGATTACAATCACTTCAACTAATTTCAGACCTGAGCTCAGCTTTTCCATGTAATTTGAAAATAAAACAAAGATGAATCAATCAAAGTGGCAGCCGTACAACCTGGCAAATTTGTACAACCTGAGTTGTTTCTGTGTAATTACCAACCTGATCTCATGACGAAAACACAGCTGTGGGAACTTTTTCACAAGACACAGAATATGTTCTTTAGATGCTAAAGGTTCTTGATCGAACCATTTGAACAAAAAGTTCTTCTATGGCATCGTGAAGCACCTTTATTTTTAAGAGTATATGAGCAAAAGCAAATGTGACGTAAAAACACAATCACAAGCGTGCCGTTGTAGCCTGAGTCATGTTTTCAATGTGATTCGTACTCAAGGATTTCACATCCTAAATCTAATTCCATGCCAGCTGAGCTATAAGCAAGCTTATTACGCACAAAAAGTGAAACATATGGAGCTGTAATCATAACTCTGTACGAAACGATCACAAGTGCTCGCTGTTTTACCGAAACTGTAGTGATATGTACTTATTGGTGCGTATTTTGCGCTTTGCGAAAAAGTTCCCACACGTTTTTGTCAATAGATCAGGTAGATGAAATTCCTTGACTGCCCTAATCTATTTTTATTTTATAAATAAATATAGAATTTATTTGTCTTATCATATATACAATATAGAGTGCCATTTAAACATTTTAAATTATCAATTGAATTCCAAAACTTGCATACATGTGCAGTGAATCTTAATAACTCTCCTGGATTTAATTGTTTTCACCTAAATCTGCACATATAAGCGAATTCACTATTAGAATGTCAAAGGATTTCAGGACTATAACACAACCAACACCAATCAATTGCATGAACCTGCTGAGAGATACTAATTGCCATTCAAAACTCAAGCCAAAGTTTTCCAGGCTCCATTAACTTTGCTTTACCGGCTTAAGCTCCAATTACAGCCGTAGCTTTTGTTAACTTTCCCCTCATTGGCTAAAAGCTAAAAGCTGGTGTGCATAAATTAACTGTATGCAAATATACATGCAATGTCCCATTCATTCAAAACTGTACTGGTGCCAGTGTTGCTCAGGGAACAAGTACCCAGAACTCATCTTCTTCATGAAGATGGAGTGCCTCGGGGCTTCAAGACATGACTTTAGACCTCTTTCAAAAGCTGACGCTGTGTAGACAATAACATGGTTCTTTGGTTTGGTTCTGCATGGTTAAACTCACATAATGTGATGTGTAAGTGATTTCACACATACTCGTAGATTCAAAGCCTGAGTCCAGGCAACAGCATACGTCATCCTCATTAAATCTCACAATATCTTTGGCCCTGGTTTAGTGGATTCATCTATCATGCTGTAAGTGATTGGTACTTGCTAAATACTTGTTAGATATTGGCTAAAGTACCATTGTTATAGTCATGAGCATTAAAGTTTTTCACACCTGTCTGCTTAAGTAGAAAATGATTACGAGTGCTTACTGTTTTACCGCCTCTAGTGTTCATTTATGTTTGGAAACTGCAGTGATATGCAGTGATATTAGTACGTCTTTTGCGTTGTGGAAAAGTTCCCACAGGCACGTTTTTGTCATGTAATCAGGTAGTATTTTAACATTAAAAAAAGCTCTTTTAGTAGTTTTATAATCAGCAAATATTATGGATTTTTGCCTGGTTGATAATGAAACACTAAAAGTCCTGTAGACATCAAATCATAGAGACTTGGACCAGTAAAAAAAAAAAGGGAAAATAGCATATTTTCTTTGAGTGCAAGTAGTGATAGATTCTATTTACACTATGTAAAAATGGCAGTATTTTCTTTGCACTATTATAAGTTAGATGCAATTTAATCTACTTGGTGCAAGTGGCAGATATCTGCAACTCAGTAATGTAGTATATTAAAAAAATAGTATGCAATAATAATGTATTGATTATCAAAACTATTAAATGGATGCTGAACTATTGGGACAATAAAGCCCTCCGTACACTTACCCCTAACTGATAAACACGTGAGGCACATAGTTATTTTCCACTTTTCAATTATTTTCTGCATTTTATTGAGAATAAGTGCCGTTCCATGTGTTATATGATGTAAAAAAAAAAAAGTGAGAAGAACGAGCAGAGTCACGTCAAAAAATCACTGCTATGCTCAAAAAAAAAAAAAAAAACATAACCTTCATTAATTGAATTAAAGCTGAAATATAATTGGATAGAACATTGTAATAATTTGAAATACTAAAATTATTACATCTAAATCTGAAATAAAATACTAAATCTAAATACTAAACAGAAAACAAGAAAAAATTCTTACTTAAAAAATGCTTATTTATTTCTTTTGATTTTATTTATTTGCTTTTTTTACATTTATTTTGTTTTGTTTTGGTTTTCTTTTGTGTTTTTTATTTTTGTTTGTTTGTTTGTTTGGTTTGGTTTGGGTTTTTTTGTTTGTTTTTGTTTATTTTGTGTTTTTTGTGTGTGTGTGTGTGTGTTTGTTTTTTGTTTTTGTGTTTTTGTTTTTTGTCTTTGTCCCAAAATAATAATAATTATTATTATTATTATTATTATTATTATTATTATTATTACTTCTACTACTAATAATAATAGTAATAAAAATGACAAAAGCACATAAAATACTACACATTTTAATTTAAAATGAAAATGGAAAATATCAAAATAAAAGCTAATTCTAAATATTAATTAATATTTAAACTACTATAAACTACTATAATAGCATAAATTATACTAAAAATAACTACTCCCTGCATGCCAACCGTCATGACCTTGAGTTTTCTCTTATATTTTCTACAGACACTGTAAGAAACTTTGATTTTAGGGTGATCAGGTGAACGCAGGAAGCAGGTCGGGATGCGCTCAACGCATCTCGACCACCCAGATTGTGGCGTAACATGCGACAGAGTCGTCAGACAGTCTGTCCTCATGACATTAGCCACATTCCTGCAGCCTCTAGAATGCTCACATACATGCGCGCACACACAAATACACTAGCCCTCTCATTCAATAAGCATTTATAAATACTGGCAGAGGGGAAGGAGACCTGCATACATTGCATATCACACTGACAGCACTGTTAGCAACTGACTGCACCAATTTGCATTAGCTGGGCTGCTATTTTGCCCCTAAATCCTTCAACACATCTGTCCTCTGGGGTCACCAGACAGAGATGAGCTTTTTCTGCTACGCTATTACAATAATTCTCTTGTACACGATGGAAAAAAGCTTGATAGTGGCCTATATGTTTAAATTCAAATTTGCATAAGCATAGTGTGCATAAAAGTGTCATAAAATTGATAATACAGCCTTTTATTGTGGGATACTTTGATTGTTGGCGTCTAACTAAATTAATTTCCTTAAAAATGTATCATTTAATACAACTACTACTACTAATAATAGTAATAAACTTTAAAAGTACTATATCATTTTTTTTTTAAAGGAAGATTCTCAGAAAACACAGACAAAGCAGATCATTTAGGAAGTCTGCAAGGAAAAGAAGTGCTTCCTGTTTAAACACGAATAGTATTGATTGGGCTTTAATTCACATTTACTGTCAGATTTCTTCTACTGATAGCATAATATTAGCACAGAGTTCAAATGGGGTTGCTCTCTTGGCTGCACTGAAGTTTATCAGCGGTCTTAAATCCTCCGTATCTCTCTGCGTCAGATCGGACTCGGTTACAGTGCCGTATTTCCCCACAGGAGCTGTAACTTTACACGTTAACCTACCCATCATGCTAATGGTTGCTTTGCCCCAATTAGCACATGGCCACATCTTCACCTGTCACCGATCCCCCTGGGCCCCCCGTGACCTTTCACCTTAACACGAGGCACTCCTCGCTTATACATAAACATGCACACACAGAGTGTTGCATGCTGATTTGCCTAAAACAGTCGCAGTAGAAAGACTTGGGTAAATCTTATAAAAATTGTCATTTTCGTTTGGGTTTCTTTTATTTTGTGTTTTGTTTTGTTTTGGTTTTCTTAGATTATTATTATTATTGTTGTTATATTATTATTATTATTATTGTTATTGATTTTACAAACATATTTGTTTTGTTTTTGTTTGTTTTGTTTTGTTTTTTTTTTTGCTTTGGTTTGATTTGTTTTGTTTTTGTTTTGTGTTTTTGTTTTTTTTTTTTTTGTTTGTTTTGGTTTTACTTTGTTTTTAGTTTTGTTTGTTTTGTTCAGGTTTGGTTTTTGTTTGGTTTTGGTTTTTGTTTTTGGTTTTGGTTTGGTTGCGTTTTCTTTTGTTTTGCGTATAATTTGTTTTGTTTGGTTTGGTTTTCTTTTGTTTTTTGTTTTTTTTATTCCAAAATATCTCCCCAAAACATTCTGAGATTATTAGTAGTAGTAGTATTGTTTTTGCAAACAGAAAACAAAGCCCATTTTTATTTTTTTATTTTATTTTATTATTATTATTTTTTTATTTCATGACAATTACGAATATTTTACAAAAAATAGGTTTGTTTGTTTTGTTTTTTTTCTTTTTTGTTTTGTTTTGTTTTGTGTTTTTGTTTGGTTTGTTTCTGGTTTTCTTTTGTTGTGTTTCTTGTGTGTTTTTGTTTGTTTTTGTTTTGGTTTGTTTTTGTGTTTTTGTTTTTGTTTTCTTTTGTTTTATGTTTTTTGTTTTGTGTTTTTGTGTTGTTTGGTTTGTGTTTTTGTTGGATCATATTTAGGATTATGTGTTTTTTAAGAACATTTTTACAAATAAGTGGTTTTGGGTTTGGTTTGGTTTTCTTTTCTTTTTTGGTTTGGTGTGTTTTTGTTTTTTGTTTTCTTTTGTTTTATGTTTTGTTTCTGTTTCGTTTTTGCTTTTGCTTTTGTTTTATGTTTTGTTTCTGTTTTATTTTTGTTTTTGCTTTTGCTTTTGCTTTTGCTTTTGTTTTATGTTTTATGTTTTGTGTTTGTGTATGGTTTGGTTTTCTTTTGTGTGTGTGTTTTTTTTTTTTTATCCCAAAATTTTACCCCAAAACATTCTAAGATTATTATTATTATTATTATTATTATTATTATTATTATTATTATTAGCAGAATTAGTAGTCGTTTTGATTTTGCAAACAGAAAACATCCTAATCTAATCATAATCGTGACAATTAAGAATGTTTTGGGGAAAAAAAAAAAATCTTTTTTTGTGGTTAAATATAATTTTGGATTTATTCATGATATTCATTCTATGGAACTAAACTCAGCTACGCTGTAGTTTAAAGCTTTATATATTTTGGTTATAAAAGCCAAAAAACAAACAAAGAAAGTACTGCGATTTGGAGGCATCCAAGTTAACACAAACATGTAGAATAAATTAAGCCTTATTTTGAAAATGAAATTCACATTTGTATATAAAAGAACACAGGAAGGACCTGTCTATTCCATTACGCCAATGTTTCCTTTCTTTTTCTTTTTAACCAACTCTTTCCTTTTACAATTTAGAGTTTTGGCCACTCAGCTGGAAAAGCTGGAATCTTCAAACCATAAACCATACTTGGCATTAAACATTCTTTCAAAGCCATATACTTGCACAGTCTGAGTAAACAGATAGCGTAAAAGGTTTAGAAAGTCTTAGAGGATGAAAACATGGAACGACCCTCGAATACATTAGCATGAATCAATAGGGGCAGAACATGCATGTTAACTCCACCGTTATGAGCTGCTGTTTTCAGTATTGACAGACATGGATTGATCAAGGTATCTGCAGGCAAACAGAGTAAACAGCAATATTTACTCAGGTTAAAAAGGTGAGCAAAAGACCTTCAGGCAGGGACAGAGGTGAAATGGGGGCGAGAAAGAGGACAGATATTGTCTGCCTCAAGCACTGTGGTCCAAGCTCTAACTCGATCAGTACAGTTAACCTAGACATAGCCTGCAGATAAACACATTTGTTGGCCTTAATATGCCACTGCTGACAGCTTCGACAAGTCATGTTTTGTATAGAATGGAATTACTCAACCATTCTGCACTGTGTCTGTCTGTGTTCATTGCTTAATATTTCACATGTGTTCGATGTTCATAGCTATTATCCTTAGCCAAAATAATATGTTTTACCACTCTAGAGAACTTGGTCTGTAGATCTCAACTTCAAACAGGCTGACACTCCATTTATAGCTTATTTGACCTCATTCTAACCCTAACCTGACCTAAACATGACCTCTTAACCTCAGACACAACCAAAAGGCAACTTGTAGCCAATGTTCTTTCGTCCAGAATCGATTGTTAGTACGGTACTAGACTTATGCATGCACAGTAACTTGCCTAATTATTATTTTTGCAGATGATTAGACTTATGATTTTCTGAAAGGTGCTTTTCTTGTTTTGTGTTATTATTATTATTATTATTATTATTATTAGTAGTAGTAGTAGTAGTAGTAGTAGTAGTAGTAGTATTATTATTTTGGTTTTGGTTTTCTTTTTTTTTAGGTTGTTTTTATTTTATTAATTGTTTGGGATTTTTTGTTTTCTTTTTGTTTTGTTTATTTTTTGTGTTTTGTTTTCTTTTCTTTTTGTTTGTTTTTACTTTGTGTTTTTGTTTGGTTTGGTTTGGTTTTTTGTTTTGTTTTTGTTTTGTGTTTTTGTTTAGTTTTTGTTTTGTTTTTTTTTGTTATTTTTGTTGTTATTTAGTTTTTTGGGGTTTTTGTTTTCTTTTTTTGATTTTTCTTTTTTTTGTTTCATCTTTTGTGTTACTTTTTTGTTTGGTTTGTTTTTTGTGGTTTTGTTTGTTTTTTATTTTGATTTTGTTTTCTTTTTTGTTTTTGTGTTTTCATGTTTTGTTTGATTTGTTTTTGTTTTGAGTTGTTTTTGTGTTTTTGTTTGTTTTTTTGTTTTATTTTTGTTTTCTCGTTTGTTCAGTGTTTTTGTTTGGGTTGGTGTTCTGTGCTTTTATTTGGTGTGGGTTTTTTTTCCTTTTCTTTTTTGTTCAGTGTTTTTGATTGGGTTGTTTTTTGTTTTGTTTTCTTTTTTGTGTTTTGTGCTTGTTTTGTTTTTTTCTTTTTTGTTTTTATGTTTAATTTTTTTGTTTGGTTTGGATTGTGTTTTGTTTTTTATATTTATTTTGATTTCTTTTGTGTTTTTGTTTGGTTTATTTTTTGTTTTGTTTTTGTTTTCTTTTTTGTTTAGTGTTTTTGTTTGAGCTGATGTTTTGTTTTGTGTTTTTTGCTTGTTTTGTGTTTTTATTTGGTGTGGTTTTTTTCCCTTTTTCTCCTTTTTTCTTTTTTGTTCAGCGTTTTTGTTTGGGTTGTTTTTTGTTTTCTTTTTTGTGTTTTGTGCTTGTTTTGTGTTTTTGTTTTGTTTGTTTGCTTGTTTTGGTTTGGTTTTCTTTTTTGGTTTAATTTTTTGTTTTGTTTGGTTTATGTTGTTTTTTATATTTGTTTTGACTTCTTTTGTGTTTTTGTTGTTGTTGTTTTGTGTTTTTGTTTGTTTTATTTTGTTTTGTTTCTTTTCTTTCTTTTTTTTTACTTGGGCCTTTAAAAAACTCAAACAGAAAACACATACAAATGGCAGAGTAAGCACCCTAAAAAAACACCTAGCAACACCTTAGTAACCACCCAGAAAACATTGTAAGACCCTCTCAATGAGCTTATAACCACTAAGAACACCCCTCACATTTTCTTCTGAATATGTAAAACAAAAATGATTTTATTTTTAGCATCTTGGTGTGAGATATCATATGTATCAGAGCAGAGACACACGCTACAATCCAACCTACAGTCCAACCAAAGTCAAACTTTGAATGGATTGTTCAACATCACACTTCTGGGCTTCAGCCAAAGCTCAGAAGTGATTTATTCCTAAGACGTTACCTTATAGCCGATGAATGTGATGTTGGCTGAGGTCAACATTGTTTAATCCTCAAAGTGATATCTGGGGTAGAAAATTCAGAGAATGTTTTACCCTAGCCATGACTGGGTTTAAACAAAGCCAGCGTTAGTCTTGATTTTATGCAGTAAAGGGACTATAATTAAGATAAAAATCAGATGAGGCTTTTTTCAAAGTTCCTGTGTGTATTTTCATAAATATTTAAAGGCTTAACAGTCTCAAATTATGGCATCGTTGCTAGTATAAGGCAAACATAAACTTTTAAATGCTGTGTTGTGGCCTGCTGGAAAATAAAAGAGTTTTAATACTGTATAATTGCATATGACTATAACAATCCGAGGACAATAATGGGTGCTGCATGTTATTGTGGAAACAGAAATTTCGTGCATGCACGCAAACTGGCATTAATTTGTCTTAGATGTCTTGCTGTCACAACATGAAAACACCCAGCTTTTTTGAAGTGCACAGATTATATTATGAAATGCATTACTTGCCTTAGTTGATACACAGTTAAATATCAGTTTAGAACTAACAAAGAACAGAACTGTGATATAAACAGAGTTTGACACAGCTAGTAAAACAATGTGAAGGTCAAACTACTCGTGTTGGGACTTATGTGAAAAAGCTACGTTAAAGGCCAAATGTGGATGCTGAAAACCATATCTCAAGGCTAACTGAAAACCAAAACAGCCTGCCCATGGACCAATCAACATGGGTATCAATTAAAGTATGTACAATCTCCTTTATTTGTAAAGGGTGTTGCCTTGTGTTACCTGGCTCAAGTTCACATATGTGGCTTAAACCAAATTTTAGATTGGGTGGATTCGGGTCAGAGCTGATAAACACTTTATCCTTACAAAGGGGATCAGCCAAGTTAACACCCAACTGTTTGCGATTGTGTCCTAATTGAAGTAAATGCATTATTAATCAGGCTGACTTCATGAAATTGGCAAATGTCTGGCTGTCCCCTCCCAAAAATTAATGCATTGTTCTTTGGAGATTTTTTTCTCTCCTTTCAGCCATGTCCTCATCATATTTCACCTGAAAAGCAAAAGGAAAAAAATTTGCTTAAATGGATTATTTTTTATTTTTTGGTGAATTTTGACATTATTTCTATTATTAAACAAAATTTTTACTGCTAAATTACTACTTAATATATAAAATAAAATATATACGTACATGATGGTAATATTTTATTTATTTATTTATTTAAGTATGACTGGGGCAGTTCTTTTGGATAATTTCCTGATTACTCGGGAGATTTATAATCATGCATTATTAAGGTATTATTAAGGTTTTATTTATTGTTGTGTAATACAGTTGTTTATTATTATTCATCAGAACCACGTGGTTCAGCTTCATTATGGTTTATGAATTTCTTTTGCCAGGTCATTGCATTGGGTGAATAGATTATTAGGCAGTGACAGGAAGAATTTCAGAGACAGCAACTTTCCTCTCGACACAACACAAGTTCTCAACGTGTTGCCTTAGGCAAAGATACCCTAAGACTTGAGTTTCAAAAGAGCTCACGCCAGACTGACCGGCAAACAGTTAAAATATTCTGGCACCTTCATTGCCCAGGTTTATTTTTTCACAAGGTGTTAGTTTGGTTCAAATCACATAGAGTAACTGACCCTTTGCTAAGTTCTTCTGTCACTGGTTACTGTTGTTGGCAAAGATGAGCTTTACAGAACTTCCTGTAGGAATGACTTAAAGATTTGCACACGGTTTTCAGTCAAATGGAAAGCTTTTTTTTTTAATTTGTTCAATTAGCTTCCATTCTTTTGAGGTTTTTCTTCATTGTTTTTTTTGTCTTCCTGCTGTCTCGTCATGGACGCTGAGAGACAATCAAAGCTCCCAGCTCTCTCCATAAAGATGCTTTCAGACGTGACTTTACTTCAGCTCCTCAAACAGCCCAGAACATCTGGAGCGTTCCTAGCCCAATCCAGCTGACATATTCAAACCCTGTTTGCTATAATATTCACGTTTTTTAACCTGTACATCTGTCTTTTTGGAAAACTCACAGAAAGATGAAAATGATCCAGAAGTTCTGAAGGACTAAAGGGACATCTAAATCATGCAGATGACAAACTGGGACCTCATAAATTGTTTCTGTTGATACATTCCCAGGCTATACATTACACTGTTCATTTACTGTGAAACACTCTCCAAAATACAAGCACATCTGATTTTTTACAAATCCACACCTGCGCTTTCAGAAAACCGGTGAAGATGCATAGTCTAAGATGAAGCTGGTTTGAGTAGTACTAACTAATCTGGCTTTAATTTGTTTTGAGCACAGTGACAGTTGGCTGTTTGGGATGTTCTTATTAATGTCAAACAGAGCGTGTTACGTGGCATTCTTTGGAAAGCCACAAAACCGTTCCAGAATGCTTTGAGTCTGATTTTCCATGGCACGATCCACTCTGACACTATTACCAAAGCGTCCCGCTGCTTCTTTTCAGCACAAAAGACATAGATGGATGACTACACTAGGGAATGTGCTGGAAAGACGAGGAGAAGGAGTGAAATGACAAATTAGGTCAAAAACATGGATTGATAATAATAAGAGAGCTGGAAAGCAAATAAAAACAGTGTGTGATGGTAAGAACAAGAAACAAATGTCCACTTACAAAACCAGACAATGTCAGATGCTAAAAGGTTTAGTTCACTTTCAGAATTAAAATTTCCTGATAATTTACTCACCCCTTTGTAAATCCAAGATTTTCATGTCTTTCTTTCTTTAGTCAAAAAGAAATTAAGGATTTTGAGGAAAACATTCCAGAATTTTTCTCCATATAGTGGACTTAAATGGAGATCAATGGGTTGAAGGTCCAAACTGCTGTTTCAGTACAGCTTCAAAGGATTTTACATGAATCTAGTGAAACAATCGGCCATTTTCTAAAACAAACTATTACAATTTATATACTTTAACCACAAATGCTTGTTTTGCACTATGTCAACCTCACACATTACATCACCTAGTAAGGAAGTACCGACCCAGTGTTTACAAAGCGAATGTGAGAAAAGAAAGTCAAATGCCCTTTACAAAAAAATGTAGAATAATGATGGATGATTGCGAAGTTGAAGGAGAAAATGAATATCAAGTTTTTCACCCTATACCTTACCATTTTGAACCAAAGTACACAGAACGAACCGCAGATCTTGTGCAAGAGGATCGTGTAGGTCCCTTTGAAGCTGCATTGAAACTGCAATTTGGACCTTTAACTCATTGATTCCATTTGAAATCCACTATATGGAGAAAAATCCTGGAATGTTTTCCTCAAAAACTTTAATTTCTTTTCGACATGAGCATGGACACATGACACGGGGGTGAGTAAATTGTCGGGACAGTTTTATTTTGGAAATGAACTAATCCTTGAAGAACAAAGCGTAAATGTTCTTATATTTGAGTCAGTGACAAGATACTCAATATTTAGTCCAGATCCATTATAAAGAAAAAAAAAGAAAAGAAAAAATGCATTAAAAACCTAATTTATACCAACAAGTTTAATACATATTTTTCTATGATAAAAAAAGTTGGTTTCTAAAATAAAAGAAACTTTTATACGAAAGTAACTTTGGTACATTGTTGTTTAGTCTAACCTTTTTTGTAGAACATTGTTTTTTTTTTCCTTTCAGAAATGTATGAAACCAACAAAGATTTCTCATTAACTTTCATGTGGAAACATCTAAGCTAAAAGCCAATTTCAGTCATGAAACTCTAGATGGCACGGGCTAATGAGTCGTGAATGCGAACTGATAATATTCAAAGTGTTAAACGACTTGTCACATTGGTTCGTATTACATATGCAGCCAATGAGCTTGTTGCTGTACATTTTAAATGGCTGGTTAGCATACACTAGAACACTTCGCAGCACCCTCCACTTCCCCAGCTCCACCTGTATAGATCTGCTATTATTATAGGTTATTATATATGCTATTTGTGCAGCAGCAGTATGTCTTAAATACTCAAAACACCGTATCTGCCTTTGTATTGGCAGTAGCATTTCCTGTATTTGTTTTATAATCTACTACAACAGCAATAGCCAACTGCAGCAGCAATTCAGCAGCGTAGCAGATCTATTCCACCAAGACCAAATACATTAACATTGTCATATCCATTACAATGCTAAAATCTTCTGAGAGTTGATAGAACTTGTTTAATATACCTGTGTATATTGTCCACCTGGCCATTTTACACCAACAAAATGGTTAAATCTGTTTTGAAATCTAAAAGTGAACGTGATTTCCCAAAAAGCAGAACAGCTGGTATCCTACACCATGACAGTCTAAATTCACTTCGCACTGACACACCACCTATTCCCTTACTCAACTATATTAAATGTTTGCTGCAGCAGATAAGAGGAAAGATCACCCTTGACATCTGATATGAGACTAGCTCAGCCATTTCCATTAGAATGATCAAAGTCATGGAAACATTGTTCTTGAGTTAGCACCCGGAGATAATGTTTCCAGCACATAATATAAGCTTTATGTCATACTGTGGATATATTAACAACAATAAAAAACAAGTATTAAATGTCACTGTGATGTTCAGCAGCTAGGATCAAAGCAAGCTTATTACTGCCGACCATTAAACTATCAGCAAATGTGACGCGTTGAACTTAACACTGGAATTATAATGCTAAATCGGGTTTGTCCAAGTCTGGTGTGAATCGTAAACAAAATGAACTGGAAAATATTTTCCACAATTTATCATAATCTAATGTCATATTTGTAATAACAGTTTAGTGTGTGCCTAAAAAGTATTTACTACTATTGTGACTACACTTTAGTTTAATCAGATGAAAGGGTGCGATTGTGTCCCAAATTATATGCAACTTTACTACAAAGGAGCTAATCCAAAAAGTCTTTCAGAAAATGTCCACATTGTTAAAACAAGGTTTAAAAGTTATGTGAATGATTGTGAATCAATAAACAGTGAACCAGTGATTTAATATACTAAAAGCTTTATTTCAGCCAATCCTTAGTGTCTTAGCAATGTTGAACATATTGTCAAAGCCAAAGTTGCACATTCAGACCTCATGACAGTGGTACGGGGACATAATGAAGGACAAATAGACCCCTAGTTTAGAGCACTCCGATGACCTCACTTAAAGAGGACATGATGTCATCTGTAAGGGTTTTTGTAATCAAAGGAACTGCCATCTAAAAGGAAATGCCTTGTTTCACGTCTGACATTAACCATTCTTACCTTGAAATGACAGGAAGACCCGTGGCTGTGGTGGAAAAACTCCATGGATGCAGGTGACACAGAGGACGAGGGGAAGTAACAACTGCATGCTCGTCCCAAACGGCCAAACCCGGAGCGTTCCTGACCTCCCCATGACTGCTGAGGAGAGACACCCAGACCAGCCCACCTAGAAAGACAAGGTGAAGGAACTGTTAAGGTCAAAAGAGTTGTACTGAGGGGAAAACACATTTCAAAGACTTTATAATTTATAAAGTACATGGAGAGCAAAGAATATATGCACTTTGAGAGTGGTAGATTACATAAAGGAATAAGACACTTAAAATCTCAATATTAAGAAGTATTTATGCTCTGTTTTTTAGTTGAATTATTAAATAAAAATATTAAAATATACTTTAAATATATTTAAATGTTAGATATCTAATAATTCTTGAAGATACATTTTCTTGAGAAGCAACATTACAAAAGATACTAAGGTTAGTTTTCAAAATAATGTATTTTTAGTACAAGATTTTGCCTTTTAAGTACAAGTTAAAACAAGGAAATAATAAAAAAAAAAAACACTGGGGATTACCACATGTAATATTTTTCACATGTCCATTGTTTTGTTAAAAAGCAATCATTTGGAATCACTAAGATTTTCAGTGTTTTTTAATGTCTCTTATGCTCATCAAGGCTGTACTTATTTGATCCAAAATACAGAAAAAAAACAGTAAAATTGTGAAATATTATAGCAATTTCTAATATTGGTTTCCTGTTTTGATATACTTTAAAATCTAATTTATTTCTGTGAAGCAGCGCTGAATTTTCATCAGCTATTACTCCAGTCTTCAGTGTCACATGGTCCTTCAGAAATCATTCTAATATGCTGATTTATTATCAGTGTTGAAAATAAAGTTAAAAAAATGGCAGTTATTAAAAAAAATCTAAAAATATTAGTCTTTACTATTACTTTTTATCCTTGTAACATATCCTTGCTGAATAAAAGTATTAATTTCTTAAAAAAAAAAAAAGAAAACAAACAAAAAAAAAAACTACTGATCCCAAACATTTTTAACTTTTTATTTATCAAAGAATCCTGAAAAAAACTATTACAGGTCTCCAAAAATATTAAGCAGCACAACTGTTTCCAACATTGATAATAAATCAACATATTCAAATGATTTCTGAAGGATCATGTGACACTGAAGACTGGCATAGTGATGCTGAAAATTCAGCTTTGCTTCATAGGAATAAATTATATTTTAAAGTATATTAAAATAGAAAACTGTTATTTTAAATTGCAATAATATTTCACTAAATTACAGGTTTTTTTTTTTTTTTTGGTCAAATAAATGTAGCCCTGACGAGCGTAAGAAACTTCTTTAAAAAACATTAAAAATCCTACAGATCCCAAACTTTTAAAAGGCAGTTATAGTTAAACTTAACACATTCATATAAAACTACTAAGCCTACTAAGCCTACATGTGCAGTTACACCAGTTTTTTTCTACCTTTTAACTTAATCATAGAAATAGAAATAGAACTGACTTAACCAGCAAATCACAAGAACTAGGTTGGTAAGTTCTTTTGACTGAAAGTATCTGTAAAAAGTTCCATTTGTACAACATCAGATAACGCATATTTTTGTATGAAGAAAATTGTAAAACCCACTTCAACAAAAATGCAAGCTTCATTTAACTTTAATGTCATGCAACATAGACTTCCATTATAAATGCATGACAGCACATGCATTTCTACAAACGAAGGATCAACTTGAAATGTGTTGTAATTGACATCATGCTGCAGATTTTGATAAAGCTCAACTTTCACTGAACCCACAACATTCTTTTAAAAGTTCAACATTTTTTTGCCTTCGAGACATTAGCCACTTTCTGTGTGCAAAAATGGTTTTGATATAGTGCTAAATCAACATTGTATCAGCAGCAGCCAGTTAAAACACATATTTCAGTGCTTATGTCATAACACTTACACTTTGCAATCCATGAAAGCTTTTTCCTTAAAGGGCATCTATTATGCCCCTTTTTACAAGATGTAACATTGGTCTTGGGTGTCCCTAGAATGCATCAGCTCAGAATACCTAACAGATCATTATTATAACATCTGGAAAATGTCATTTTTGGGGCGTGTCTAAAAAAAAAAGCCGTTTTGGTGTGTGTCACTTTACATGCAAATGAGCTGCACATTCCCGCCCTCTCTTCAGAAGAGGGCGTAGCGTATACGTTTCTACTTTGCATACCTACAGCAATAAACAGTCGGTAGAAACAACATTCATGGGAAGACAAAAACACCAAAAGTGGGACAAAACTGACTTTGACCTGTCATCGGCGTGGCTCGGTGGACCAAGCTGTTCGACCGACTCGATAGCGCAGACATGATTGGTTCTGATCATTTAAAATACTTTAACGTACAAACACAAATACGGTTAAAACGTTAGCTAACCACTATAAGGACATGACATTCACAAAGCAGTTTGGAGTGAAATGATTTGCGCAGACATAAACGTATTTAGGTAGTGTAGAAACTATGGCAATACAGGCCTGTCAGTCAGGAGCCGTGGGCGGGGCCTAAACAATGTGATGTCACACTGCTTAGAAAATCAAAACTGCATTCCTAATGAGGTTGGTTTGGTTTAATGGGGATTAAAAAATAAGGAATGGCTGAATTTTTATTGTAGGATGGTTGTGTTCACACACTGCCAAGACACATGTATGTCCAAACACCATGTAAAAGTGGATTTTGCATAAAAGGTGTCTTTTAAAGGCCCCCTGTATGTGTAATTAGTGCCGAGAATATGTCATGACGTTAATGCACTCAGTCATGATATCAGCCAATACTGTATAAACAATGGCTTCTGTCCAGCCAGAGTCAATATTTTACCTCTACACGAGAAAGACTTGTACAGTGTAAAAGGAATGTCAGTGTAGGTGGAGCTCAAAGAAAGTGATGCTTTTATATCTAACAAAATAATGAATGGAAAATCCCCTATGCTTCTCTCCTCTCTATTCTATTACGGGACAACAAAAGTTCAATAATACATGGGGCAAAAGTTTGATTTCCTGTGGAAGAACTCCTGCTTCATACTCCAGGGAGAACAGACAGCCTTCTCCGACCAGGACACTCTCGGAAAATAAGAATACATGCGCTTTGTAATTATATATTAATAATATGTTTGTTTTGTAGTGGAGAGAGTGCAGAAGGACAAAGAACAGAGTAAGAATAGCACAGTCTCAATGCTCATGTCTTATACATGAATCATGTGAAAGATTGATAGGGACTTTGTACAAGACATCTACAGTGCATGTCTGATTCACTGAGGTATGAGCACAGGGTGTGTTCACAGTGAGCAGTAATGGATGAATGCAGGAAAAAATCACTAAAGGTGATGTTTGCAAAGTTCAAATGCAGTTTTTAAGTTGTTTTGTATGGAATCGTCCATTATATGGATGTTTTTTAACATGTTTAATTGGTTTTTCAGCATCTTACGCCATGAGCACCACAGTTTTAGGAAGCCGTGTCATATCAGAAGTTTTGTTTCTTTTCGTTCAAAGGGAAAGTTCACTCAAAAAACATTTACATTTTGTCATATACACTACCAGTCAAAAGTTTTTGAACAGTAAGATTTTTAATGTTTTTTTCAAGAATACCTCTTTTGCTCACCAAGCCCGCATTTATTTGATCCAAAATACAGCAAAAGCAGTAATATTGTGAAATATTTTTACAGTTTAAAATAACTGCTTTCAGTATGAATATATTTTAAAATGTAATTTACTCCTGTGCTCAAAGCTAAATGGGAAGAGACTATAGAAATTAATACTTTTATTTAGCAAGGATGCTTTAAATTGATCAAAAGTGATGATAAAGACGTTTATAATGTTGCGAAAGATTTCTGTTTCAGATAGAAATTCATCTATCCATCGAAAAAAAAATCATAAAAAATCAACTCGGCTGTTTTTTTAACATAATAATAACACTAATACATGTTTTTGAGCAACGAATCAAAATGTTAGAATGATTTCTGAAAGATGTGACTGGAGTAATGATGCTAAAAATTCAGCTTTGAAATCACAGGAATAAATTACATTTTAAAATATATTCTTATAGAAAACAGTTATTTTAAATAGTAAAAATATTTCAAAGATTTACAGTTTTTGCTGTACTTTGGATCAAATAAATGCAGGCTTGGTGAGCAGAAGAGACTTCTTTAAAAAGCATTAAAAAGCTTACTGTTTTTTATTTTTGTTATTTGATGGTAACTTTATCACCCCCACTTAGTACAGGCATACTGCCACACTACTACAAAATCATAATGTACAACACAACCACATGTGTTTGTACACTTGTATAGAACATGTTTATAAGTGAGAGTGATGGGGAGAAGAAATAAGTTTCACTGTTGTTTTGTATGAGTCAGTGCATATTTACAAGGGTACGTATGTGTATACATGTGCATGTGTTTGTTTGAGCATATGATAAACTGCAGTGATCTGAAATGTTTTTGGCAGCGTATATAGGAGAGAAGCTCTTAAGCTGGGTGGAGGCTACTGCTCTCTGGACAGTAATGGCTTTCTAGTGCTGGTCAAGGCCTGCCAGACATATATGCAGCTGCTAAAGTCATCATGGGCCATCATAGATCTATCATGGTCTGACATTGAGCATGAGCTGATGTTTAAGCTTAAGATCACAACCCTTAAATGAGATATTATCCCTCATTAATTATGTGTCTAATGACCAAGTTCCATCAGGACCTTAATATAAAGCTAACAATGTTTAATACGGCTTTCTAAAATGCTGCTGATTCAACTAATAGCTGCTTGCTATTATGCAACGGTTAACCACTGTATGGCCTTGGAGCACTTTAGTATTACATGTATGGAAATCATCTTTCTCATTTATTGAGTCTTTAGTTAAAGAGGACATCGGATGCCCATTTTCCACAAATTGGTATGATTCTTTAGGGTCTTTTGTGAAATGTCTGCAACATATTTTGATTAAAGCTCCTGGTTGTGTAAAACAACACCCTTTTTACCTTGTCAAAAACAGCTCTGTTCACAGCGACCCATTACGGTGCATGTCTCTTTAAATGATAATGAGCTCTGCTCACCCCTCCTCTCTCTTTGTTTTTGGTTTTTATGTGTGTGTATTTGGTGACGCGTAGCCATCAAAAACAAAACTAATCCACTGCGTCCTCATTTGCTCTGATGTCGGGAGAAAATGAAGACTCTTATGTTCATTTTTACATCCAAATACAAAACTCCTGAATTGCTTATGAGACATTGTTATCGCTACAGCTGCTCGAGCGTGGAGAAAATGGCGGACAGAGTACAACTGGCTTAGGGTGGGAATATGCTAATACAAGAAAGTCTGTAAACATTTGTGGGCGTGGCTTGTGCAATATGACATCATACTGCTCAGAAAATCAAAGCGACTTAATAATTGAGACTGTTCAGGTTTTTTGAATGTTAAAAAAAAAGGAGTGATTGGATTTTTATCATTGTAGGGTGGTTGTGTCCACACACCGCTAAGACACATTTATATGCAAACGCCATGTAAAAGTGAATTTTGCATGTAATGTCCCCTTTAAAACAAGAACATGAAAACAAAAAAAATCACCTAGTTAATTGAGAACTAGTTCTCTGATAAATCAACTATATTAAAATGCTATTTATAAAACAGATCGTTCCGGTCCTTGATTCTGATTGGTTGAGCCGCGTTCTAAGCCGTTGTAAATTACTCTATAAACATACGCTTTTGTTTGTTTGTGTGTTGCTCGGCAACCACTTTGTGGCAACCACAACTGTTTCTAAGGAACTATATTGTTTGTTGGAAGAATGATGTTTTTACACTTTATTTGCTCTGTTTTGTTTTTTGAAACCTTACTATGTATATGGAATAACCGTTTTATAAAAGCAGTAACCCCCGTGAAGCTGTGGTTTACAATGAATTTATAACAGCTAAGGGGGTTTTACAGCTAACAACGCCACTTAGCTGTTATAAATTCACTGTAAACCACGGCTTCTTGGGGCTTACTGCTTTAAAAAATTATATCAAATAAATTGATAAAATAATAAATAAATAAACTGATATGTTGTAATGAACTATTATTTGTTAATATTTTCAAGATTTTGGACTGGTCATTGCTACTGAATTAATAAATAAGACTTACAGATTTTTTTATTATTGTATTATGACAAATAGTCCTATTAAACTTTAGAACAGCACCTCACATTTAAAGGAAATGTTAAGTCTATGACATCACTTGTTTTAAAGCAGTTTCACTGACATTTCCAGATTCCTAATGAATTCTGTCATGAGGTGATTTCTGACTGACTTTTAACCACAACACGATCCAAGCAAGCTCAACGGTGTCATCTGAGAAACTCGAACGTCTATCAAAGCTGTCATAATGCGCATTCATACGGCTTCGGCTCTGCGCACAGCAGCCTGGAAACCTATTACGAGCGGTTTATCTTCAAGCTTATCGTCTTGTGTTTGTCATGGCTATCTGCGTAATGAGTTTTCCATCTTGCTCCTTATGAAAGTGTCAGTCAAAACCAATCATTGCTCACTAGAAATTTAACAGCCGACTTCAACCAGCTCATCTAAAATAGGTTAAACAGATGGAAGGAAATTAAGTGTCTTTTGTGATGTTCTAAAACAATGCTATGGAAACTGCATTGCACTACTTGCCTGTGTGAAAGTGACATGATGATAAGGTGTTCTTGGTCTTCGTTCTTGGTTTCTACTTTAATATAAGTCAGTGAGATTTTGCTTGTTAATTTCATTATCCGTCGGGTGAAATCTGTGCACTCGCTTATTAGCAACTCACATTGATCTTTGTTCAGCGAATTTTTTGTGAATGCAAAATCCAGTATTTTCAATAGGAATCCATGGTATCTTGAGTTCTGACTGAGGACAACAGATTGTCCAGTGCAGATTTCGCAACAGGTTCAAGTCAGTCAAACAAATTTACTCCGTTTACCAACAGAAAGCTGTTTGGTTTGCATGCATTGTGAAGCTGTGCTTCATACGTTGCTACACTATTGACAATAACTTGTGATTTTGCATTTTGCAATGTGATCTGTAGCACAAACTGAGAGGTACTGGAGAAGTATTGTGCTGAAGTTAGAGATTCAAAATAGAAAGCATCATATTTTAATTGCATGTAGTCATTTTAGTTAAATATGTCAAGTGAGGCCCTAACTTTATGCAAAGAAAATGTATTCTGAAAGTGCATTTTGTTTTTTGTTTTTTTGGCACTTTTTCGGAGAGATGCCCGTCAGCATACCACACCCTGTCATTCACCAGCTCTCACACACACACGCACAGTGGTAGTCATGCACATACTACCACAATGTGACAACAATAAAAGTCCCTATTCAACTGCATTTTATATTGGACCAAATCCCAGATACTATCTTTAGGACACACTTATAAAATAATAACTTCACTGTCTTAAGTCTCAAACTCCCTAGACTCATTCACACTCACTGCTGTCCTGTTTGTGAGACACACAGCACACATTCCCCAATGTCTCTACCAGTAAAAAATCACTCAGGACGCATAAAATACATACCACTGATCAAATTGAGACAACTACACAATAGCTCTTTTTCACAATACCTGATAATAAAGTAAATGGAAGAAGAAATTCTGAATATGAAATCAGATTTTGTTTAAAAAAAAAAGGTCCATTACATGTGGTTTGAATGCAAAAATGCACTTTTTTTTAAAGTAGAATTTCCCTAAAATTAAGCAAAATCTATTAAGCAAATGTCAGTTGTGTAAGAAAAAAAAAAAGAGTACATTTTAATAACTTAAACTAAACTGGAATTAAGCTATTTTAACTTCTGATAAGCATTTCTGGCATATTATAAGGTATTAAAATTATTTGAATCAAAAATAAAGATCGGAAATAACAATACAGGAGTGTCTATTTCTAAAATAACTATCTTTTTTTAATATAGACTCTTCTCTCAGTGGCAGAAGCATGAGGTCTTATGATTTCCTGTCTCTGGTGGGCGTCTGCACCTGTTAGCCTGAGCCTGGAGTAGACCCCCCTCCCCTAAATCTGTCCCGTTTGGTCCACACAGGAGCCCATCTGCCCCTAACGGGACTCACCTTCTGAGGCTTCCCAGCCGTACTGTCCTCACTGTGCCGAGAGTGGGTGAGTGTCGTAGTCCCAGACGTAGTGTAGAAATACAGTGTTGCGTGGACTTCCCCAGCGAGAGTGAAGAGAGGTGTTATTCCAACCGGCTGACTGCGGGACAGGGAAGAGAGAGGTTGAGAAGATTGAGAGAGGTAACGAGAGAGAGAGAGGTGGACTGGTTTCCTGTACACTCCTCTTGAGCCCCCCCTCCTCTTTCCCTCCTCTCTCTCTCTCTCTCTCTCTCTCTCTCTCTCTCTCTCTCTGTGTCTTTCTCTCTCTGTCTACAAGTCACAAAACAGATATTCCAGACCTCTGAGTCTGACTGTGCCTGCACAGTGAGCAGCAGCAGTTTAGGGAGACGGTGCCAGAGCTCCAGAGTCACATTCGGCTTATTGAAGCCCATTTAGATCTTTCAGTGGTTGCAGAATTTACTTCATTTACATAAAATCACAACACAACTCAGCAGGGGGGAAAATAGTGTTGAAATTTTTAATTTTTTTTTTTTATTTTAACTGTTATCAATTTAATATATTTTAAAACTAAATTTAGTCCTGTGATGATCAGCAGTCATTACTCAAGTCTTGATTCAGTGACTCAGTGTCTCGTGATTCTTCAGAAAGCTTTCTAATATGATGCTTAAAAAAACATTTATTATTATCAAAGCTGGAAACTATGGAATCATGTTTCTGCCACAGAATTAAAACAAACAAACAAAGAGAATTGTGACTTTTTTCACAATTCTGATGGTTTTTCTTACAATTGCGAGTTTAAATCTTATAATTCTGCCTTTTATCTCAGAATTGTGTATATAAACTCACATATAAACTAAACTTGTGTATGTAAATTATATAAACTCACAATTGGGAGCTATAAAGTCAGAATTGCAGGATATAAACTCACAATTGCAAGAAATAAAGTCAAAATTGTGAGATACAAGCACACAATTCTGACTTTCTTGTAGTTGTGAGTTTTCACCTTGCAATTCTGACTTTTTTTCAGAACTGTGAGATATAAACTGTATAAAGTCCAATTTTGAGGGGGGAAAAAAAGAGCTGTTTTCTTTCAATTGCAAATTTATATCTCACAATTCTGACTTTATAACCTGTAATCAGAATTGTGACATAAACTCCCTATTCAGAGAAAAAAGTCAGAAATACGGTATGTAAACTTGCAATTCTGAGGAAAAAAAATAGAGTTGCGAGTTTATATCTCACAATTCTGACTTTATACTTTGAAATTGTAAGTTTATATCATGCAGTTCTGAGAAAAAAATGTGAATTGCAAGATCTAAACTTGCAATTGTGAGATAAAAGGTCACAATCACTTTCAAAGTCAATTTTTTATTTTTTATTTTTTTAATTCAGAGGCAGAAATTGGCTTTCATAGAACATAGAGCAATTATGCCTGTTTTTGTGGAATCGATGTATTTCCCCCCAGGATTATTTGATAAATGAAGTTCAAAAGAACAGCATTTATTTTAAAAATAGAAATATTACAAACAACAGAGAAAATAGAAGTCTTTTGTAGCAATGTAAAATGTGTGTTAAAGTATTTTACAATTTACAGCAAAAAATGCACCTTTTGAAACAAAGCACACTTTATCTAAAAAAAGAAATGTATGAAATTAAGTTAATAAAACTGGTTAATATAAATGAATATGAAATGAAATGTAAGAAATTTACTTTTGAGAATATTTTTTTTTGCATTATCAAATAATAAAATAATTTCTTATGTCTTTAAAAATAAGTATTTTGTCAAAAAAAAAACATCTTTTGAAATAAAGGATGCACACTTTAGTTAAAAAGAATTATGAAATGAAATGAATTAAATTAGTTATATATAAATTACAGTTAGTTAATACAAATGAAATTAAGAAATGAAAAAAAAAAATATAAATTGCCAGTGGGCTAAAAACAAATTTATCAAAAAATGTAAGCCATTTTAACTTTTGAGAAGCATTTTTATCGCATTATTGGGTAATAAAATAATTTGTCATAATGTCTTTAAAAAATAAAATAAAGATTTAAGATTATTTAACTAAAAGTACCAGTTCATTTCATAATTACTTTCAATATTACAGCCAAGGTAAAATTGCATTAACTGTTAACCAACAATATATCAACCATAATCTCATGTCAAAAACGTACCTGACGCGAAATAAGTCGTGCCATGTATCTTTCGTGACACATTGACGTCATTCATATTCATGAATTTCACATGTGAAATGTCTAAGTGGCTCTAAAAGAGTGTTCGTTTTTTTCCCCGGAACAGATGAACGTACATATGGTACGTTTTATGTGACGCTGGTTTTGTACGTGTCAGTGCAGTTCTGACTTGAAATGTACATTGAGTGGTGCTATAACTCTAATGCTTTGTGACGTTTAAAAAAAACGTACCTAATGTAAACCTACCTGATAGTATGAACAAAAGCGAATGTGACGTAAAAACGCAATCGCAAGCATGCCGTTTTAGCTTGTTTTTCAATCTCTCATCTTTCAGCTCTTTCATCGTGAGCTCTTTCAATGTTTTTCACAGGATTCGTACCCAAAGATTCGCATCCTAAGTCCAGTTCTCTCCTGGCTGAGCTACCAAACAAGCTTGTTCCAGTCCAGAAAGCGAAACATATGGAGCTGTAATCATAACTGTGTACGAAAACGATTACAAATGCACACTGTTTTACCGCCTCTACTGTTCATTTCTGTTGGAAACTGTAGTGATATGTACTTATTAGTATGTATTTCGCATCTTGCGAAAAAGTTCCCACAGGCATGTTTTTGTTATGAGACCAAGTAGCAATATACAGAAAAAGTGTGATCAGAATCAGGAAGCCTCTTATTTTGCTATCCTATCTGGATACACAATTATATGGTTTGTAGCTTTTGATTATTTGCATTTAAAATCCCTGCCACAGCATCAGAACAGCCCTGCGGCCATTTTTGAGTCATAACCTTCTAGTTCAGAAACACTGGATTAAACTATCATCCTGCCATTAATAAAAAGCACCATAAATCAGCAGTAAAATGTCTCCGTGCACACATCCACATCCCAGATTAAATGTTATTTCTGTCCAAGATTCCACTTGCAAAGGGAGTGTAGAGAGCTGGACACGCTGGAGCCAATTTTCAAACCACATTGTGCAGACTTCAGCAAGGAAAGTCAGAATTGCCCTCACTACCACAATTCCACTGCCAAGTTATTAATTACAGATGGTGAAAGCTGGATCTCTATCATGTGAATGATAGCCAAATGTTCAATGGAATTACAAAGAGCCTGTATGAAGTACTCTAAATTAAATTTATGACAGCTACAGTGGCCCCAAAAAGAATTTGGACAGCTAAGTCTCTTAAAATGGTGACTTGTTTTGCCTCCAAATGCTATTTGGTTTCAAATTGTACTGTATGTCTAATGCAGTGACTTCCATGTATTTTTGTGTGGCTCAAGTTTCAAGTACAGTCACTTTTTCTTAGAAGCTTTAGGAGATATAAAAGCAGATATGATCAGGTACCAGTCAAAACAAACAAAATGATGAATTTGTCTGAAAATAAAGCACACGCTGGGTGCAAATGACCTACTGATTAGAGAAGACAATTTGCTCACCGATGTTGTGACATGACCTATAAAGTTATCCTGTAACCCTTTAACCATAAAATCATCAATTGTGCCCTCGGGACCTGTAAAGAAACTCTTTAGGTCAATTGAAAAATGTTATTATTTGTGTTTCTTCTTAAAAAAATTGAAAAAGCTAATCAATTATAAACCAGTTGGGATTAAATATTATGAATACATAAATAAGGCTACTGTACATATATAATATACAAAGAAAACAAAATCAAATTTTTCTGAAAGTAAATATATTAAATGTTAATATTTTAAGCTGTATACTAAGGAAATAAATTGTTTGTTTAAGCTTTTATATTATTTTAATATATTTACTGTAAATAAAATTCTCTTTTTTGTTTGGTTCATAGAACATCGTTTTAGTGCTAAGATTTTAAATCTAAGATTATGAGATGAAAGTCTAAATATTTTGAGAATAAAGTCAAAATTATGAGAATAAAGTTGAAATATTTTGAAAATAAAGTCGAAATACGAGAATAAAGTCGGAATATTTTGAGAATAAAGTCAAAATTCCAAGAATAAAGTAGCAATACGAGAATGTCAAAATATTTTGAAAATAAAATCAGAATTATGAGTAAAGTTGAAATGTTTTGAGAATAAAGTCATGATTATGAGAATAAAGTCAAAATAGGAGAATAAAGTCAAAATTACGAGAATAAAGTCAAAATATTTTGAGAATAAAGTCGAAATACAAGAATAAAGTCAAAATATTTTGAGAGTAAAGTCAAAATATTTTGAGAATAAAGTCAAAATTATGAGAATAAAGTTGAAATATTTTGAAAATAAAGTCAAAATACGAGAATAAAGTCAGAATATTTTGAGAGTAAAGTCAAAATATTTTGAGAATGAAGTCAAAATTATGAGAATGAAGTTGAAATATTTTGAAAATAAAGTTGAAATACGAGAATAAAGTTGGAATATTTTGAGAATAAAGTCAAAATTCCAAGAATAAAGTAGCAATACGAGAATGTCAAAATATTTTGAAAATAAAATCAGAATTCTGAATAAAGTCAGAATTACGAGAATAAAGTTGAAATATTTTAGGAATAAAGTTGAAATTACAAGACTTAAGTTGAAATATTTTGAGAATCAAGTCAAAATTACAAAAATCAAAATTACAAGAATAAAGTAAAAATATTGTCTTTTCGATTACAGTGAGACACTGGTTTAATTAAATTCTAATTAATTTTGGCTTTATTCTCAAAATATTTTGACTTTATTCTCGATTGCTACAACTTGTAGGGAAAAGGATAAATCGTAGTAAGCGAACCTCTATTGTAAAATATCTGCATTGTTCAGCTGTTGTGAGGTCACTGATGTGTGAAAGGGTTTCCTGTGGTTGTGAGTTGTAATTAGAGGTTACTATATTCCTGTGTTGTAATTACAGTCTCAAGTTAAATACTCTCAACAGCTCTCAGGTTGCTGCCAATTTATAACTTTACCAAATTTAATACATAAGCAGTCTGGCTTGCGGTGCCTTGACAATAAGACTAGCCGAAACCGATTGTGTGTAAGTGGATGTGTGTGTATTAGTATGTGTTGTTGGGACAGCATGAAATAATTAGCTCTTCTCTCTTGACGTGATTTACAGCTTTTCAGTGAAATGGTCAGAGTGAAGTGTTGCTCGTTGGGCTGTAAAACCACACACACACACGCTGTATTACTTAGTAAAGAAACAACAGCACAAATCAGAAACCATAAATTACAACATGTCTTAGACAATATTTCAGGCCTAAATCAACAAAACACACAAACGACTTACTGAAATGTTTAATAATGAGAACTTGACTTTGTAATTATAAAGACTTAATCTGCTTTGGGAAGCATTACTCTCTGATGATGCCTAAAATGGTTGGTCTAGCTGCCAAAACACCACTTTGCCTGAAGGAAGTGTTCCTGGAATATTAAGGTGATTATTTTAATGAAAGGAAAATGATACATAGATACAATCTGAGTCACACAGCAGAGAAGTGCTGCATTTGACTTCGTCCACTTGTACTAATGTGTGTGTGTGTGTGCTTCTTTACATCCTTACAGATGTTTAGCATTTGTCACACTGATGTTAAGTGGCTCATACATAATCTGGGGTCAGAGGTGGCTTAAACTCTGCATTAGTAATGATCATCACAAACAGACACACATGCTAATGTAGAAACACAGACCACCCCCTTCACTGTTGCAAAAGTACATTTGTGAGTCCTTTATATAAACAGAAGTAGAGAAAAGTAGGACCTTTTTATTGAGATCAGAACATGAAAGATTAGACTTTAACTAGACTTGAACAAGTTTTCACAGCTAGTTCAAGGTCTATTGACTTCCACAGAGTTGTCCCTCAGTTTGTAAAAACAAGTAAAAATGTATGGTTTTATGTTTAAGGAGCATTATTCCCAAATTAAAATTTTCTGAAAATTCACTCACCCCCATATCACCCAAGATGTTAATGTCTGTCTTTCTTCAGTCAGAAATATTACTAAGGTTTTTGAGAAAAACATTTCAGGATTTTTCTCCATATAGGGAGGGGATCAGTGGAGATCAACGGGTTGAAGGTCCAAATTGTAGCTTCAGTGCAGCTTCAAAGGGCTCTACATGATCCCAGATGAGGAATAGGACCTTTTGCAGTCTTATCTAGCGAAGTGGTCGTCATTTTCTTTTAAAAAAAAAACAAAACAAAAAAAAAATTATATACTTTTTAACCACAAATGCTCATCTTGCACTAGCTCTGCGATGCATGTCTTCGACTTCAAATATAACGAAATTACATTGGGAAGGTCACTGTTGCCATAGGTCCATGTCCGCGGGTTGAAGCGACCCCAAAAACGTGATATTTATCCCCTGTAATGCGAATTATACCAGGGGAACCCCACCAAAAAACATGTAAAAAAGCAGCTGAGACTTGAATCTTCACGTTTGTCTAAGGAGGCGATGTGTGCGTTTACATGTCTGCGCATCTCACGTGGATGATTGTCATATCAAAAGCGGAGCCGCTTGGGGACAATCACATGCATATAATGAGCTCAGGCGGGAAAAACTGAACATTGCATTGGTTTCATACAAATTACTTCATCAGAGAATATTTGTTTTCAACATGACTTACTTTGTTTAAAAGTAAACACCTCAAGATTTTTATACATATTTATCATGCCTGTGAGGCAAGTATTCACTGAGATTCAGGATGTTTTATTTATGTGTCTGTGATGAAACTTGACAGAGACTGAAACGGCAGAGAGCGCACTATTTATTTTCTTTATTTTACAAAAGCATTTTTTTGCAGTTTCAAACAATACCTTATTCTTATCTGTACAATCAAAAATGGAGTATTTTAAGTTCTATTTGTGGTCATCAAGAAAAAATGAGACTGACCGCACCGGTGCAGTCTTTGACCCCAGACGGTTAACTAAAATACAAGTTTTACATTTCGGCAGAGCGCACAGCCTGTTTATTTTCTTTATTTTACAAAAGCACGTTGTTTTGTTGTTATTATGACTATACATACATAAAAGTAGACCCTTTTGCAGTTTCAAACAATACCTTATTCTTATCTGTACAATCAAAAATGGAGTATTTTAAGTTCTATTTGTGGTCTTTGAGAAAAAAATGAGACTGACCGCACCGGTACAGTCTTCGACCCCAGACGGTTAACTAAAATACAAGCTTTACATTTCGAGAAAGCGCGCACCCTGTTTATTTTCTTTATTTTACAAAAGCACGTTTTGTTGTTATTATGACAATACATAAATAAAAGTAGACCCTTTTGCAGTTTCAAATAATATCTTATTCTTATCTGTACGTTAAAAAATGATAGAGTATTTTAAGTTATTTTTGCAGTCATCAATAACAAAACAAGACTGACCGCACAGGTGTGATCTTCGACTCCAGACGGTAAACTAAAATACAAGCTTTACATTTCGGCAGAGCGCACACTCTGTTTATTTTCTTACTCTCTGATGATGTTTTTTGTTATAATGACTATACCATAGGTTGTGCTAGGCTTTAACATTGTCCGTCATTTTGACGGACAGGGTCATAAAAATTCTGTCATAATCTATTCTTACCCATCATTTTAATTTTTATATTTTAATTATAATAACACATTTAATTGCTTTTATGTTTGTTCACATTTTCATTTTAATCATGAACCTACAGGATGACAGCGCAGTGTTTAAAAACAACAAAATACGCTAGGGCTGGGTAAACAAAAAAGAAAATAAAATAAATAAACGATTTTTCGATTTTAATAGATTCTCATTTTAATTAACCAATATTGATTCTTAAGTCCCAATCGATCTTTTGGTCCATGCTGTTTTTAGTTGATGAATGAACAGTACACAGAGTGCACCTTCGTTCCAATAAATAGCAATAGGCTAGGCTTTGTGTTACTTTTGATACAAAACAAAGTCTCAGATTTCAAATTCTGTCCATTTCATTAGGAAATTCAAGCAATAAATACCGTTTTGGTGCTCTTTAATGTAGCGTGATAGATCGTTGTAGCTTCTGTGTGTACTCGCCTGTGCGTAATCAAATGCATAGGAAAACATTCGTGACAGTTTCGTTTTTGTTCTGGATCTCGTGCTCTGCTGCTACACTGGCAAGCACTCGCCACCAGCTAGACAGGAGTGGGAATTACAGTTACAATTTAAAAAAGATCACCTTCAGTGTAATCTGTCAAAGTGACGGACGGCCTTCAGATTTTTCCATCACAAAAAAAAAAAATCATCAATGACGGACAATTTTAGGTTACCGAGACCTCTGGACCCCTTTTGCAGTTTTAAACAATACCTTATTCTTATCTGTACAATCAAAAATGATGGAGTATTTTAAGTTCTATTTGCAGTCATCGAGAAAAAAACAAGACTGACCGCACTAGTGCTTCGAGCCCAGAGGGTTAAGTAAAATACAAGCTTTACATTTTGCTTTACACATCTCACATACTCATGTCATCACAAAAATCTCAGTCAAAAGAGCTTGAATCCAGCATTGAAAAGCCCTATCCAGGTTAACCTGCATTTTATTACACCTATTTTCAAAGCTTAAGCTGAAACACATCAACTGCCTTTTCGCCCAGCATGCTTCAGGGAAATTCACCAGATTCACCTCCAGTCACCCAGCACGGCCCTTTGTAGCTCTCCTTGGTAAAAATTCTTCAGTTCTAATGAGGTTCTTTGATGAGTAAGTCTATGCGCCAGATCCGCTGATTGATAGCCTTGCGTGTTAGCCGATGACTCTGAATAGAAACACATTGTTCCTTGAAAGGCCAGGGGACCTAGCTTTAGCATATCTAGCGTAGCTGCGGCCGGGTCTGGAACCTGGGAAGCAAAGCTTGGATAAACAAAGAAGAAAAGGCGAATAATGAGAGTGCTAATAAGCTGCAGAACAGAGTATAAGCTACTGAAAGATTTTGTCAATGGGTTTAAAATTCACATCACTGTCGAAGAAATGAAAGGATTGGACTTTGGTTGGCCACCAACTAGACAACGGCGGTATTCACGGCTTTGAGGGATGGTAGACATGCTTCAAGCACTGAGAGTTCCTGTTCGCTGAAAGTCAATTTGCTACTCTAATACCCTGGAGAACACGTAGATCTGTAGGTTTAGCTTTTTCAACTGCAGAAAGCTTGAGTGAGATTTCCACTGACACTTGTTTCTTGAAGAATGAAACTAGACGTTCAGACTTGGTTATTGATTTTAGGCTCATGTGTTTGATGGAAAACGACTTGGTGTTCAGGAGAGAGACTGAGAGTACTTCCATATCTAAGTGATATCAACATGAATTAGGGATTGAACCAAAGGGACGGGGAAGTTTGTAAGTGAGCGCCGAGGAGGAGAACAGACAAAGTCAGCTTTATACCAGAGCTGCGTGATCTTGATCTAACAAGATTAGCTCATCCTGACTCACTCAGCAACCATTTCTCTCTGACTGCATGTCGTTGTGTCAGAATCGGTCTGTTTCTTTCCCATACGGTAACTCAAAATGTGGAGAAATGCTCAACTTTATTCAAAAGAAAAAAGCACTGTAGCACTGCGTTACAACGTGGCCGCTATTATTAAATTATGCTATTCTATGACATTAATGATGTAATTTACACTATTTAGTTTTATGAGTTTTAATGAGAAACCACAAGAAACAGGTGGATAGAGACAGACAATTGATATTTAATATTCAGATATTAATATTTCAAGAAGTGTACAAATTTCTTTAAAAATGCCAAAAAAAAAAGTAAAAATATTTTTAATAAGTTTAATAATTAATTTTCATTTTTAAATAAATTTTAATAATAAATAATTTTATTTTATTGACAGAATGTTTTAATTTGTCTTGCATATTTTTTCATTCGATCAGATAACATTTTAAGCTGTCATATGATCATGTTACAACGTGCCCCTCACATGTTACAATGTACCCACCTACGGGGCATGTTGTCAGATTTCACTTCTTTTCTTTTGAGGTAAATAACGAAAAACGTATACATTGTAATTATGAAACAAAGCAACATATTTGTACTAGATAAGTGTAAAATTAATGTGGATAAAACTTATAATGTGAACCCCACGTGGATTTACATAAATGGAGAAATTCAAAAGGTGTTAGGTTGTGCCCCACGCTCCTCTACTATATTAAATTTAGATTTCAAATTCAGTTTGCCATTGTCGGGTTATCAAAAGTGTATAATGTTTTCAGACTCTTAATTGTTGTTCCAAACCTGTAAGACCTTTGTTCATCTTCAGAACACAAATTAAGATATTTTTAATGAAATTTGAGAGCTTTTTGGACCCTTCATAGACAGCAATGCAAACTAAATGGTCCCAGGCCCAGAAACATAGTAAGGACATTATTAAAATAGTCATAATTTCATCAAAAATATCTTAATTTGTGTTCTGAAGATGAACAAAGGTCTTACGGGTTTGGAACGACATGAAGGTGAGTAATTAATGACACAATTTTAATTTTTGGGTGAACTATACCTTTAAAACGATTTACAGTAAAACTTCAATTTGACATTATTACAAAGTGCACATTTTAAAAGTGCACTTAGGTGTTTAAAAAACAGTCTTGAAAGTGTACTCTACTCTTTTTTTTTTTTTGGTTTCATTAATTAATACACTGTTTAAAAAAAGTTAAATTCAAAGTTAATAGTGTGTTTCATATTTAAGTAAGTGTTCATGCTTGAATTAAATTTGTAAGTATAATTATGTTGAACCTTTAAGTTTTCTCAGCAAATTTTAAGTTGCTAATTGCAGCAGCATTTTTAGTGTATGTATTATTTGCAAATACATTTTAAAAAATAGATTTTAGGTACACTATAAGTGCACATTCAATAAAATTAAGTGCACTTATTTTTCACAATGGTAGAATGTTAGAAAAAGGCACTTTTATGAGTCTTCTGTAGGACAAAACCATAAAACGCAATCGATTAAAAAAAAAAAATTAATTGCACATTTTTTCTGAAATTAATCACGATTAATCGCGATTAATCCCACTTACACTCTTAAAAATAAAGGTGGTTCACGATGCCATAGAAGAACCTTTTTTGTCTAAATGGCTCCATAAAGAACCTTTAACATCTTAAGAACCTTTCTGTTTCACAAAAGGTTCTTTGTGGCGAAAGAAGGTTCTTCAGATTAGAAAAAGGTAAGAAAGAGATGGTTCTTTGACTGAATGGTTCTTTGTGGAACCAAAAATGGTTCTTCTATGGCATCGCTTGAAGAACCTTTTAAAGCACCTGTTTTAAAAGTGTAACATTAAAGTTTTTAAATTGCAGTGAATGTTATGTTTTATATAATATATTTTTATATTGCAATAAATTCACATGCAATCTTCAAATGAATGTAGAAACAACATAAAACAGTATTTGTTAAATATTTTATGACTTGTGAGTATCACTGATACTAGTATTACTGATGTTGCTATGAAATTGTTCTTTTTTCTAATATTTAACCATTGACTATAGCTATTAAACATTACAGTGTAACTGAGAGCTATCAATTTTAACATGTGTTAGACTTTGAAAAATAACAACTTGAATTGAATTAAACTTAAAACCCATTATTCATCTGTGCCCTTCACCATGTAGGAAATATACAGAAATTGAAGAAAGTTATCAAACACTAAATATTAAATTAAATACAGATGAATCCTTAAAGGTACAAATGTTATTGATTTCCTACTTTTTTTCCTTTTTTTTCCTTTGATTAATAAACATCACAGCAGTTGGGTTAGTAGATTATTTGGCTGCTATTACTTTAGGAGCCGCCACTGCTGAATGTGACATGGATCTGACACACGTTCATAGTTTCATTCATGCTTTAACAGCTTGTTGTGATATTTCAACAGCAGAGCACATCTAATGTTGACTACACCTGTCAAATATGTACGCTGACTGACCTGGTACATCTTAGAATTGTGAAGTGCTGTGAATCCTTGGATTGTTTTACCAATAAAAGACAAATCCCATCTATTTCCATAAAATATATATGTTTTAGTCACACAGTATAGCCTACTTAATGACTTCCATTCTCCTAGTGCTCAGTGGGAGCGGATATTTGGGCAAAAAAAATGTGGTATGAATATGGATAAATTAATTTTGGCCCCTGCAGCTAATTTTAATACTGACATATTTCATTAAGATGACAGCCAAAGACTTGCTCTCATGATTAAATAATCACTGGATTTTAAATCAATTCAGACTTGCATTAAAGTTAATATCCCCTGCATTTCGGCGCTTGAGCCTAATAAAGGATACGCTCATGGAAAGATCCCCTGGACAGATCACATTTCCTGCACTTTAAAGAGCGCCGCTGTTTTGATTCATAGCTTGATTTGGGCAGCAAGACAGCATGGGTGTAAGCCTCAGAGACGTTATCCTGTGTGTCTTTTGTTCTTTGGCATGAATTCAATTTATAGAAATCATCTAAATTTAGTAGGGATGTCAATGAATTTACTTCACTAAAAGGTGTTTTGTTTTTTGTTTTGTTTTGTTTTATATATCACACCTGACTCGGTTACAACTCTATAAGCTCTAATAACTGCAAACGAAAATGTAAAGTGAAATGTTGAGAATTTGATAGAACTGTTCAGAGCCAATGAGTGAGAGAGACAAAAAGTGAAACAGATGGTGAAGACCTACATAGCACAATGTAACATACTTGACAACATGTTAATATGTAGGGGACAATAGACTCCTTTCATTTTTTTTTTTTAATAGTCGTTGGCACTTTTCCTCTTCCTCTCGCTCACCAGCACTAAAGGAGCCCCATTCACAGCAGACACGCATCTGTGGGACATCACAAGATAGATATAATTATCTGCTAAAAGAGTTATGCAGATTAGGAACACGAAGATCCACTGGAGTGAGTGACAGAGAAGAAAGAGCGTCTCTCTCTTCCTGTCAACAAATTAACAAGTTTTGAATCTTTATTGGACATGGATCATTATGCAATTCATAGAAAAAAAGATATATCATGTAGATAGATTCACATTAGAATTCTGTCACTAAAGGTTCACCCATGAGTAGAAATTTTGTCATCATTTGTTTTCGTCAGTGGAAACCATACAAATTATTTTGTATTTTATGTTATGTTATTTTATTTTAATTTAATGTTATGTTATGTTATGTTATGTTGTTATTTTGTTATTTTATGTTGTTGTTTTATTGTATTTTATTTTTTTTTATTATTATTTTACTTTATTTTATTTATTTTGTTATTTTATTTTGTTATTTTATTATATGTTATGTTGCTATTTTATGTTATTCTTTTATTTTATTTTATTTTTTTTTATTTTGTTATGTTGTTTTATGTTGTGTTATGTTATGTTATTTTATTTTATTTTATGTTTTTATGTTACTTATTTTGTATTTTATTTTATGTTATTTAATGTTTTGTTATTTTATTTTATTTTATTTTATTTTATTTTATGTTTTTATTTTGTTATTTTATTTTATTTTATTTTGTTTGATGTTATGTTATGTTATGTTTTATGTTATGTTGTTATTACTTGTCCATGCAATTTTTTTTTTATTTGATTTAATTTATTTTGTATTTTATTTTTTTATTTTATTTTATTTTATTTTGTTACTTTGTTATTTTGCTATTTTATTTATTTTATGTTATTTTATTTTATGTTTTTATTTTATTTTGTTGTTTTATGTATTTTATTTTATTTTATTTTGTTGTTTTATTTATTTTATTTTATTTTATTTTGATGTTTTATTTTTTTTTTTCATTTATTTTATTTTATTTTATGTTGTTGTTTGTTATTACTTGTCTATGCAGTATATTCCAGGTTTACTCTTGTTTTTTTCATTTAATTTAATTTTTTTTGTAGTTTATTTTATTACATTTTATTTTGTTATTTTATTGTATGTTAATTTATGTTGTTATTTTGCTATGTCTTTTATTTTATTTTGTTTTATTTTATATTGTTATTTTATTTTATGTTATTTTTATATTGTTTTATGTTATGTTATTAATTATATAATATTATATTATGTTATATTATGTTATATTATATTATATTATAATTATATACGACACGCGTGTATCTGAAGCTGTGCTTGAGGATGATTTGGGGGTATATGTCTTTACATAGCACAACACCATGTACTAATAAAAGTGAAACATGCTCTTTGCCCCGGTGCCTCCAGAACGCCTGTAAACAATCATCTTCTTCATGGTCTGTCTGCTCTCTGAGTGTCTCTTGGACCAGATCCAACAACCTCACCTGAAAGGAAATCAGAAGGGACAGAAAAAAGAGGGGTCGGCCCATCGACACAGTATTGTTTGACTCGCTGGTAGACAGGTGGAACCTACGGCAAGTGAAAACACATGAACATACCAAGCAAACCCCTTAGAAAGAATGTGTATGTTACTTAGTGAACACACAAGGTTGAGACAGAGAAAGTGAACATTTTTAGACAGTAAAAACAAGCTACTCTCACCAACCTGCTTGGCCTTATTTAAAGGGGTCACGGCTTAGTCTCTATACATTCTGATGACTGTCACAGACCTCCTTCAATGTGGATAGCTCTGAAACAAGCGTGATAAATTAGACCTGGTAGGAACATGGTGCACCAAGTTCAACATTCCCTTCAAGGATTCATCCATCAAAATGACTGCTCTTATTCCATTCAGTTGGACAGGCCTACTGTGGTTTTTCTAAGTAGGACATATTCTTGGATTCACATTGTTTTGTGTCCTGGAACATCATTCCTGTCAAACAGTCAGATTTTAAAGTTAAGGCTTCTGCTACATTCTTGGATCAATGACGTAAAATAGTGTCCACGATAAATTTGATAAAAAATCTTGTGGCGTTTTTGAGTGACCAACTTTAACACGTTGCAAAAACAATTCCTGATTGTGTGGATTTCTGAAATTAATAGCATATCATTATGTGTTGTAGTACTCTTGTGAATGCACGTTAGAGACTGATTGATGAATTAAATTGTTATTTTTGTTTTCTTTGCACACAAAAAGTATTGTTGTAGCTTCAAAACATTACGGTTGGCCATTGTGCTACAGGGCATCCCGAGTTTGAATCCCGGTTTGAAGATCTTTCCCGATCCCGGCCCCTTCTCTCTCTTCCACTCTGCTTCCTGTCAGCTATGATCTGTCCTATCATAATAAAAGCAAAAAGACCAAAAATAAATCTAAAAAAAAAACATTACGGTTGAACCACTGATGTCACAAGGACTATTTTAACAATGTCCTTACTACCTTTCTGGACCTTGAACGTGTAATTTGTGTTGCAGGGTGTAAAAGCTCTTGGATTTCATCAGAAATATCTCAATTTGTGTTCTAAAAATGAACAAAGGTCTTTCAATTTTTACAAGTACAGTGTTGATTTAATTCCCTGGTGAAAAAACAGCATATGTTGTTAGGTATGTTTTGATGCTGGTTTAAGCTGGTCCTTTGCTAGTTTATGCTGATCCTTGACCAGCAACATGGCCAGCATAAACCAGCAAAGGACCAGCATAAACCAGCTAAGGACCAGCTTAAACCAGCAAAGGACCAGCATAACCCAGCTAAGGACCAGCTTAAACCAGCAATGGACCAGCATAAACCAGCTAAGGACCATCTTAAACCAGCAAAGGACCAGTATAACCCAGCAAAGGACCAGCATAACCCAGCTAAGGACCAGCATAAACCAGCTATGGCATCTTAAACCAGCAAAGGACCAGCATAACCCAGCTTGACCAGCATAAACCAGCTGTCAAAATAAACCAGCTAAGGACCAGCTTAAACCAGCAAAGGACCATCATAACCCAGCTAAGGACCAGCATAATAAACCAGCTAAGGACCATCTTAAACCAGCAAAGGACCAGCATAAACCAGCTAAGGACCAGCATGAACCAGCAAAGGACCAACATAACCCAGCAAAGGACCAGCATAACCCAGCTAAGGACCAGCAAAACCAGCTAAGGACCATCTTAAACCAGCAAAGGACCAGCATAACCCAGCTAAGGACCAGCATAAACCAGCTAAGGACCACTTTAAACCAGCAAGAAGCATAAACCAGCAAAACCAGACCAAAGGACCAGCATAAACCAGCAAAGGACCAGCATAACCCAGCTAAGGACCAGCAAAACCAGCTAAGGGACCATCTTAAACCAGCTAAGGACCATCTTAAACCAGCAAAGGACCAGTATAACCCAGCTAAGGACCAGCATAAACCATCTAAGGACCAGTTTAAACCAGCAAAGGACCAGCATAAACCAGCTAAGGACCAGCTTAAACCAGCAAAGGACCAGTATAACCCAGCTAAGGACCTGCTTAAACCAGCAAAGGACCATCTTAAACCAGCTAAGGACCAGCATAACCCAGCTAAGGACCAGCATAAACCAGCATCAAAACATACCTACCAGCATATGCTGTTTTTTTCACCAGGGTTATCATTGTAGGTTTCATTTACTGTCTTGAGGAGCTCAAAAGGACATACCAGAGAAATTTTAATTTGCTTGTGTTAATGGAAAGCTTCTTATTGAGTGCAATTGTGGCCATTTTTTTGAATGAGAGTGGCTCAATGCTCAATTCCTTCATCTGTGCAGCTGGTGTCAATAGATTTTGTTCTGTGTTCTTTCTCTTTTAGGAAATCACATCAGTGTTGACTGCTGTGAATGCTCATGGTTTTCCAATCAAGCCTTTGGAAAGGTCATAGGTCAGCTGTCTGTCTAAACTGGAGTGACAGTCTCAAGGGTGACCTTCTCGACCTCAAGGGAAATAAGGTAATGAAGAATACTCATCTGGTCAACTGAGTAGCCTGCTCTTGTTCACAGTAACAAATAGATTTCAATTGGCAGTGTCAGAGAGGATATGGTATAAAACTAATCAAGCAAAACTTGAAATGCAACCAAATGTGGCCCAATGCATGTACTTCCAATGGTTAAGGTTTTCTTTTGAATGAGAACTAAAATAATTGTAATTTTGAAAAACTTAATGAAGACACAATATAGTATATGCAATGAAAATTGGTAGGAACCATAACTGAAAAGCTGCAAATTATCATTTCAACAAATTACTAATGCTCCCATGAAATTAGCTAAAATGTATATTTTATATATTGTATATATAAAAAATGTGTATATATATATATATATATGTAAAAATATATTTTATATATTATTAATAATACATATTATTATTATTATTATTATTATTATTATTATTATTATGATCCGAACTTCCCATCACTACTGCGAATCACGTCTAAATTCATTGTCTGTGTACTGTGGCAAAAAACTCCATCTTATTTTTTCCTGCAACTTACCGACATTGTTGTACCTTTTTGTTTGTAAACAGGGTTTGACTTACTTGCACTTTCTTAGTCTTTGTGCATTTGCTTTGTAAACACTGGGTCTGTAGTTCCGCTTACTTTTCGCATGACCTTTCGATGTGATTCCACAGTACGTAGCGTTGTGAACACGCATCCCAGAGCCTGTGCTACACGAGCTTTTGTGCTTAAAAAATAAAAAAAAATTGTCGTTTCGCTAGATAAGACCCTTCTTCCTCGGCTGGGATCATTTAGAGCCCTTTGAAGCTGCATTTAAACTACATTTTGGAAGTTCAAAATCAGGGCACCAATGAGGTCCGTTATATGGAGAAAAATCCTAAAATGCTTTCCTCAAAAATCATAATTTCTTCACAACCGAATGGATGACAAGGGGGTGAGTAAATTATTTGTGAATTGTTGTTCTGGAAGTGGACTTCTCCTTTAATAAATGTATTGCTCAATGTTTGTTCATGTTAGTTAATACATAAAGTAATGTTATCAAATGACACTTCATTGTGAAGTGTTACAAATAAATCACTAACAACATTATATAATGCTTAACAAATCGTATTCACGTAGCTGAAAACATGAGATAATGTGTTTGTTAGTGTATACTAATAAACTTATTAAACATTACCTAATGATTAACAGATCAGTATTGTAAACTAAAATGCTTACATGTCATTTAACTACCATTCATATGATCATGCACTTTTGAAAGATCTTCAAATGATTTTGACAGATGATTACAGTAAGTAAAAGCTTCATTAGTGAATCATTAACAAACATTATATAATGATTAATGGATCATTAGTAAATGCTTGTAAATGTCACTAAGCTTTTAATTCATATACATGTGCACTTTTTTAATAATTCTCAAATTATTTGAACAAAAATTATGATTAAATCTTATTTATGTACTTTTCAATGCTAACAAATGTCATTAAACTTTAGTTCACATAGTTAATGCTCTTTTTACATTTACAAATGTGAAAAAAGTAGCTAAATTGGTCATTTTAAGCACTTCACAAACTCTTCATGTTAACATATTCATGAACTCATAATCACAGTCTGTAAAGGTCATATATTTGGTCTTCGTTTGTTGTGTAGACTTCTACTGTTTACACATCCTAACTAATCATGTATTCATGTTTTTGCAGTACTCAGTCTAAAGTGGAAACTATTTATCATTTGTAAATGTTTATAAATGTTTACTAATCATTATTACTTTTATGAGCAGTCATTTTGATGACAAAATTTGTCTCAGATAACCAGAATTCACCCTATTTTCACATCTTAGCTAATCATTTATTAATCATTTGTTCATGTTTTTGTAGTTGAGTTTTTACAGATGTTTATAAATGTTAATCATTTAGTATCTTTATGGGCATTGGACTTTTAGCTGCTGTAACAGCATCTGTGTAAAGGGTGGTTAGTTGAGTTTAGCGAAATGCTTGCTAAAGACATAGCACACATTGTAGTTTGGGTACAAAACATGTTTTTATTGCCTCAACACTTATATTAGTATAGTATTGTGTAGGGTATTCCTTTATTCATCCATTAACAGGAGAAAACAAATAGATTTTTCTTAAAAACACTTGTTTTATTTATCAAAACAATGTAATATAAGTAGACTCAAACATATTCTCTTACAGTAATCAAATGGACCCCTGTATACTGTTATCACCTTTACCAAACCATAAACCTATCCATAACCAAACCTTACCCGTATTACACCTCAATAGCAGCAATGATGTTTTATTGTATAACGTGTTATAATCATTTGTAGATTTTTATGAAGTGCGTGATCATATGAATTGAAAGCTTAATGACATGCGTAAGCACTATAATTTACTGTCTGTTAATCACTGGATAATGTTTATTAAGTTTATTCGTAAACATTAACAAACACATTATCTCATGTTTTAAGCTGTCTGAATACATATTAACCAATGATCTGTTAAGGATTATATAATGTTTGTTAATAATTTATTAATGCAAGTTATTATAAAGTGTTACCCTCTCACCACCCAAATGAGCATCACTGCCATCACATTGACATTTTAAAGGGGTCATCGGATTTTCCACAAGTTGATATGATTCTTTAGGGTCTTAATGAAAAGTCTATAATCAGTGTTGGAGGTAACGCATTACAAGTAACGCAAGTTACGTAATATTATTACTTTTTCCAAGTAACCAGTAAAGTAAAGCATTACTTTTTAATTGACAAGAAAATATCAAAAGAAGAGTCACTCTTTTCAAATAAGTAATGCCAGTTACTTTTCTCCCCATTATTGATTAAAATCTCTCCTTTCCCCATGTTAAGAGAAATCGGGAGTAGTATGTTAGTTCTAGAATAAATGTGAATATGCATTAATTCATCTCACTCACAAAAAACAGATTCAGTATTCCTCAAAATGAATAAAAACAGTGAAATTCAACTCAGAAATGAGGCTAACCTGCAATAATTAAATATGTTAAATAATACAAATATCCTTTATGCATTTCATACCGCATTGCTTCCGACCTTCGATGATCGATGCATTAATTCAACCATACTAATACGCAAAAATGACTCAAGATAATCTAACATTTGTTTTCCTTTTTTTATTGCTGAAGAGTTGACATTTTTTTCTTCTGTGGTCTACTGTACAGACGTGAATTTACTTTTCTCAAAGAGGCTTTTGGTGTGAAAAGGCTTTTACATTTGCCAAAAATAGGACTTTTTATATTAAAAACAAACAAGCAAGCCCTGCCCAGATTTAAAAAGTAACGCAAAAGTAAAGCAACACATTACTTTCCATAAAAAGTAACTATATGTAGTTAGTTACTTTTTTAGGGAGTAACTCAATATTGTAATGTATTACTTTTAAAAGTAGCTTTCCCCAACACGGTCTATAATATAGTTTGGTTAAAAATTCTCAATGGTTGTGTAAAACAACACCTTTTTTACATTGTCAAAATGAGCTCTGCAAAAATCATCCCATTCTGAGGGATTGTTCCTTTAAATGCAAATTAGCTCTGCTCGCCCCGCCCCCTCTCTTCTCTCTGTGGAGTGACCAGCTGTGCTCTGAGAGATTGTTTACTTTAGTGCAAAACTTGCTAACTAGCATGTTATTAGGAAAGGTGATTGCAGAGATTCATTAAAAAACCCTTGTACTCACTTCTGCTGTAGGTGAAGCTGGATCACGAATGATTTGCGCGAACATAGACGCATTTATGTAGCTCTGGAGGCATATTCTCTTCACAAACAAACGTAATCCACTGCATCTTCAGCTGCTCAGATGTCAGGAGTAAATGACAACCACTATGTTCATTGTTACATCCAGCAACACAACACCTCAATCGCTCAATCTGAGATATTATTGTCTAACTTACATCCCTGCTTCGGCATCGAAACAAAAGAGGGCGGACTGTGACAGCTGATCTGAGGTAAAAAGCTCATGTCAATCAACTATCGTGGGAGCGGCCTCTGTGGGTGTGACGCCACAACGACAGGCATCTGAGAATGACTCGATTTGAAAAAGGGGATGTTATTTTTTACAGATTAATTAAAAACCATTGCATGGATTTTTATCATTATAGGGTAGATTTGTACATACACTGCCAACACACATTAATGTTCAAACAACATGTAAAAGTGAACTTTGAATCCAGTGACCCCTTTAAAGTTCGAAAGTCTGACTTTAACTGTGTATAAATCAGCAGATTGAGAAAGAAAACCAATTAAGACGCATAAACTTGACCTTGTGGTTTCTAAAGCTGACTGAAAGTCAAAATCGTGTCTCAAAACAGTGTTGAGATTCTATTTTACCAAGAATTCACAACATGTAAATTCAGATACATAGGCGTACTAAGGGTCAAGCCGTCTCATGGCTCTCGAGTCAGTTTCCATTAGCATCCATTCATCATGGGCGGGAGCGCCGACCCAGTTTGCCCTAGTGACTACCTGCCTTCTGACAGATGTTCCAGAAGCTCAGTCCTGCGTGACGAATGTTGGCCTTTCTGTTAAGGTCAAAGGACAAAGCGTATCAGTTACCTCTCCAGCCATTGAATGCAGATGCATGATGTGACATTATTCAATCCTTGGGACCTTGCGTAGCTCTGAGGGAGGGAGAACCGTCCCTTGTGGAATAATTGATATACCTCAGAACCCACATTCTCTATTCATGCAGCCACCTTTTTGACCTTAATGAAACTTCCTACACCCAAACTATCCCCCAGGTAGCTACTAAAACCTGTCCCAGCATCCCCTTGACACCTACTAAGTTTGCTCACCTGTGGTTAAGAAACCAGGGTTGGATGTCTGCTGCTTCTGGTTCTCCTGAGGGACGACCGGGTCAAGGCAGCATTGTACGGCCTGAAGTTCACCTGGTCCAGCTGTGTATTCATTTCATTGGGAACTTCATTGCACAGAGAGATGTGCAGATGAAAAGCAGATATTGTTAGATATTGTGTGTAATGCTTGTTTCAAATCAAGCAATGCGATCAGTGTGATCTGATTCAATGTCAGACCTTTCGCAAAAACCTTAATTACTGTTGCTATGTCCGACAAACAATGGCGCGCTCACACTACACATCACAAAGCACAAACACACAGAGCAAAGAGGAAACTGACAACACGCCGACAGACAAGACAGAGCAGGTTACTAGTGGTATGAAACAAGGTCTCAGCTTTAAAATCTTGTCATTTTTTAAGAAATTCAGACAGTAAATACCGTTTTGTGGCTCTTTAATGTGTTGTGACAGATCACTGTATTGCCTTATTAGATCAATGACATATGAACCAATCGTCTTTTCTTCTTTATTTAAAGCACAAAAAAAAAATGATTGAACATCATAACGTATTTTATTGCATTGTCCCAAGCAAAGGATCGCTCATAGCACACGAAAGTTACTTTCTTTTAACGAAATAGAATCACTTTAATCTAATAAATTACACAATGTGGGAATTAATTAATCAAATTAATAGCATATTAATCACATACCAAATATTAAAGCCATTATTGTGAGAAAAGCATGAAATACATATTACAAAAAGTTTTTTTCTTTATTTTTTATTTTTATTTTTTTTATATTTATTTTCTTTATTTTTTATTATTTTTTTTTTTATTATAACTGTCAGTAGGTGGCAGTAAATGACTTAAAGAATGAATCATTGAGTCATTCATTCATTCAGTTAATTCAAACGCTGATTCACTGATTCATTCAGGAATTAAGTAAATGGCTCTCTTTATTAACTGGCCATTGAGTTGGTTCACCCGATTCATTTAAGACACAAATTCATTCAGAAATTGTGTGTTGCATGAAGATGCACAACAGTTATGCTGTGGCTTTAACAGGTAATTTCTGTGTTGGCAAATCTGAGCAAAAACATACAATGTTGTGTTTAAAATATAACGCAATATTGAATTCTTACTAACTGAACTGTTGTATAAAATCACATCTGCACTCGTGCCATTGGAGGCAAAAACAGCACTCGTGTGATATTGCTTATCATATGATATAAATATGAAAGAAAAACTAATACAGGGGCATTTATATATATATATATATATATATATATATATAGATATATATGTATGTGTGTGTGTGTGTGTGTGTGTGTACTTGTTCTTGCTACATTGTGGGGACCAAATGTCCCCACAAGGATAGTAAAACCAGAAATTTTGCAGGCCCCACAATGTAAAGAAAAGATTAAAAATAGTAAATGATATTTATCTGAAAGTGTAACGATGCAAACATGTTTTCTGTAAGGGCTAGGTTTAGGGTTAGGGTTGGGTTAGGGGATAGACAATATTGTTTTGTCAGTATTAAAACTATAGAAGTCTATGGAAAGTCCCCACAATTCACAAAAAAACACACACACACACACACACAGACGTGCGTGTGTGTGTGTGTGTGTGTGTGTTGCAATTATATTAATGTGCTATAGATCGTGACATTAGGCTGATTTTTGTATTCGTTGTCACAACTCAAATGTAAAGCACTTAGACGAAGATAATTTAAATTAAACCTCATTAGACAAGATGTTAATCGAGATGAAAAGTCTGATTAATTTCTGCAATTAGTTCTCTGCAATTAATGAATTGTTTCAGTGATTTGTTTAAATGTCTCTTAAGATGCGTCACCGTGTGGTGTTTTTCATATATCAAATGTGGTAATCATTTAGCTCTTTTGATAAGAATACTTTTATATTATTACTTAGTTACTAAGAATACTCATTTATTTTAATACTTTCAAGAATACTAATTACTTTTTAACTAAAATGAACTGATTGAATTTCTTGGTTTAAATGATTAACAATCATGGCTGCTTTGACAATAAATGAAACTTTCAAGCTACTTTAGACCAAATTCTAAACAAATATTAAGTTATATATATATACTGAATACTGTCAAAAGATGGAAAAATATTAAGACATATGTTAGTTAAAGATATCCTTAAAGATATAGTTCACCCAAAAATGAAAATTCTGTCATTAATTACTCACCCTCATGTTATTCTAAACCTGTAAGACCTTTGTTCATCTTCTGAGCACAAATTAAGATATTTTGTGATGAAAATTGCATAGACAGCAACTCAACTGACACATTCAAGGCCCAGAAAGGTAGTAAGGACATCATTAAAATAGTCCATGTGACATCAGTGCTTCAACTGTAATGTTATGAAGCTACGAGAATATATTTGTGTGTAAGAAGTATCTCGGATTTCATCAAAAATATCTTAATATGTGTTCTGAAGATGAACAAAGGTGTTACGGGTTTGGAATGACATGCTTTTTGCAGAAAGCATGACATTTTGTTATTTCTGATTGTCATGTGGTGCTATGATGCTAATTTTACCAGCAGCTGCTGAACAGAGCAAATTCTGCCTCGGGACAATGTTTCCAGATGCTCTGCTTACAAATATTTTAGACTTATTTTCCATTTTCTGAGTCATTATGGTTTCGGTTTCCTCTGTCATTATTCAATAAACACTCCCTGAAGAAAATCTGACTTCAGGAAGTCAGCTCTTCAGGAAGAGCCTCACACTGAAAGTGCTCTAACGTTTAACTAATAATATGATATGCCTCATCCGAAAACTGAATTGTGTTACAGCTATAAATTTCTTCCGCCCTAGAAAAAGGCCAGCTAAGATTGAACAATCAATAACAATGCACTTAACTCGTGACTTTGTTTTTATAATTAAGAATAGGGCGGCATGCATTATTCCTTTGCAGACTAGGTAAATTAACGTGGGATAACACCACATTTCTCTGATTAGTCTGGTTGGGCGGAATGAAAGAGTATTGGCTAAACATTCAGCAAGCTGCTCTGAATCTGCCCTGTCCAAACATCCTGCTGTTTTATATGCTTCCTGGGGCCAGAGGTCATTGCAGACAGGCATGACCAATCATCATGTAAATCTAGATCTGAGCGGGGCCTGTCATCCACACAGTGCAATTCAATTATGTTTAATTTAGTGAAGGATGCATGTTGACTTCAGTTAATGAATTGAATTTTTTATGGACAAGGTTAACAACACACATTCCAGATTTGAAAAGCCAAAATGTGCATTTGAATGAAATAAGCATGAACATTCCAGCACCGGTGTAAGTTTGTCTTTGTGTAAATAAATGATTATATATTCTAAATGAATCTTGATTGAATATGTACACAATGACTAAATGTAGCATAAACTGTGTCCTAACAATGAAAGATAAATATGTGTTATTAGGAGTGCAGTTAGTAATTTGAACAAACTCCTAACCCTAAATATTAAACTCTGGAGAATATCTCACACATTTGTCATTCTGTAAAGTTTGTGATATAGATCTCCTAGACTTATGTTGAAGGAGAATTCTGATATGTGAAATAATAGATGTTTAAATGTTTTTTTAAAGAAGTTTCCCCATACTCAGTTTGATCAAAAATCCATAAAAAAACAGTAATATTGTGAAATTTTATTATGATATAAAGTAACTGTTTTCTATGTGAATATATTTTAAAACGTAATTTATTCCTCTGATGCAAAGCTGAATTTTCAGCATCATTACTCCGGTCATCAGTGTCACATGATACTTCAGAAATCATTCTAATATGCTGATTTATTATCAATGCTGAAAACAGTTCTGTTGCTTAATATTTAGCTGGAACCTGTGATACGTTTTTCAGAATTTTTTAATAAAAAAAAAAATATATATATATATATTTAATCTTTTGTAACAATATAAACTACCATTTTATTCTATCTTTTATTTAGCAAGGATGTGATAGCAAAGACTCTATTTTGAATAAATGCTGTTCTTTTTAACTTTTTATTCTTCAAAGAATCCTGAAAAAAGAATCACAGATTCTAAAATATATAACTAGTTCTTTAAAATTTCGAAAATAAAACCTCAGATGAACAACAACACATGGCAAATTGCACCATGCCATTATTTACTTAACAAAAATAAAGCCAAAATGGAAAAGTCATGTGTGACAAAGTTAGGACAGACTTACTGTTAACATTGGAATTAAGAGGGTAAATAACAGTCAAGCACTGCTAATCAAATACCTTTGATTAATTGATCATCAGCAAGTCTGAGCACCTCTGTAAAAGCATACGCTTTGGCAGTTTGCTGATCTGGAGCCTTCAGGTGTGTGTTAACACAATGCCAAGGAGTAAAGACATCAGCAATCATCTTATAGAAGCAATTGTTGCTGCTATCAATCTGAGAAGAGTAATACGGCCAAGTTTATCCACAAGTGGAAGACATTTAAAACAGACATCTCTCCTTCCAGGAGTGGACGTCCCAGAAATTTCATCCCAAGATCAGACCGTGTAAAGCTCAGAGAAATGGCAGACAACCCAAGAACTACACCTCAGACTCTACAGGCCTCAGTTAACATGTTAAATGATAAAGTTCATGACAATACCATTAGAAAAATATGGGACAACAATGGCATCTTTGGAAGGCTTGGCAGAAGAAACTCTTCTATCTAAAAAAACATTGCAGCACAGTTTAGGTCTGCAAAGTTGCATCTGAACAAAACACAAATCTTGTAGAATAATGTCCTTTAAACAGACGAGAGCGACGTGGAGATGTTTGGCCATAATGCACAGCGCCAAGTTTGGTGAAAACCTAAAGAGCATATCAGCACAAACACCTCATACCAAAAGACAAGCATGCTGGAGGAGGGCTGATCATTTTGGGCTTGTTTTGTAGCCACAGGACCTGAGCACCTCACAGTCATTAAGTTGGCCATGAACTTCTCTGTATATCAAAGTATTTTAGGGTCAAATGCGAGGGCATCTGTCCGACATCTAAAGTTGGGTTACAATTGGGTCATGCAACAGGACAATGATCCCAAGCACACCAGCAAATCTACAACAGGCTGAAAAGAAAAGAATCAAGGTGTTGCAATAGTCCAGTCAAAGTCCAGAGCTCATCCTGACTCAAATGCTGTGGTGAGAGCTGTGCATAAGCAAATGTCCACAAACCTCAATAAACTGGAGCAACCAGAACGATGTGAGAGACTGATAAAGTCACACAGAAAATAAATGCTTCAAGTTATTGCTGCTAAAAGTGGATCTAGAGGCAGTTGACTCATAGGGTGTCCTAACTTTGTCACACATGGCTTTTCCATCTTGGCTCTATTTTTGTTAAATAAATAATGACACTGTGTGATATGTCATGTGATGATGCTTATCTGAGGATTTAATTTCAAAATTGTAAGACCTGCCAAGGACAAGATCATTTTTTATTATGTCCTGATACAGAAACAGAAAACCATGGAATTCAATAGGGTGTCCTAACTTTTTCAAATGACTGTGTGTGTGTGTGTGTGTGTGTGTGTGTATATATATATATATATATATATATATATATAATACCACTACTACTACTACTGCTTGTATCTACGCCACCATATACATTATTTTGGATCCATAAAATATTGTTAGGCATCAATAAAACCCTTTCTAGGAATCCATACAATGCCGTTCAAAAGTTTGGGATCAGTAAGATTTTGAATGTTTTTTTTTTTTAAAAATTGTCTTTCCACACAGTTTAAAATAATTTATTAATAATTTAATAATAATCTATTCCTGTGATTTCTCCAGTCTTAAGTGTCACAAGATCCTTTAGGAATCATTCTAATATGTTGATTTATTTCTTTTATTAGCAATGTTGGTAACAGTTGTGCTGCTTAATATATATATATTTTCCCATTCCGGAATAAAGTGTACTGTAATCACATACTCTGGAACGTCATGAACACAGCTAAGTGAACTGGTACATGCAGTGCTATTACACTAAATATCCGCCCTCACAGAGCATCACTTCAATCAACTTTTGGGATGGAAACTGTTGATTTGAATGTTCAGAACCTGGCTGATGATGACTGGTTGCATTTTTGACATTTTATACTTTGATTATCAAGTAAATATCAGTAAGGCAAGTCTAGGTATTCACTTAACCACCACCTTTGGAGTTCCAGGTACAGACCTGGTAAGATAAGACTGCAGGCAGCAGATGGACTGGATCATGTATTCATTTACATGAGGCTTTGGTTCTTTACTGGAAAACCTCATTGTGCCATTACCTCATTTGCTGATGAAAGGTTCAAAAAGTGTTCGAGGCCACTTTGAGAATCCTGGGAAATGGGTTCATTACAGCAAAACAGGCTGGCCAATCAACCACACACGATTACAAACATATGTGACCAGCCCAAACCTGAGCTGAAAAAAGTGGTATTATCTATGGACATGGAATTTCATTAATACCATATAAGTCCACATTTTTCTTGAATGTGGTTAGGTTTTTCCTGGATATAACACAAAACTCACCTTTTTTTATTTATTTATTTTTTTTTTTTTTGCATATTCAGTGTACATTCATGCAATTCATTATAATATACAGGAGAACCAATGATGCTTCCCATTATTGACATGGTGTGCACATCTTGTTGTATCACATTTGAATACAAAAAAAAGCATATAGAAACAAAACAGTCAATAAATAGTGACAGAACTTAAATTTTTGGTCAACTATCTCTCTACAGTATATTCAGTCTCTAAGATAATTTCAAGCTAATTTGTTAAAGGCACATAATTATGTCTTCCAGACATTTACCAGGTTTAATTACTTAAAAGGTTCTCAAGCTATATAACTGTCACTGTTATTGAGTTGCTCATGAAAAGAGGAAATCACATCATTCATCAGGGCAAAAGTAGTTAAATCTCTTTGTCTCACTCTTACTCTTAAGGTCCTCGCACACTGAGTCTATAATTTTCAAATGTGTTTTTTTATGTGTTGTATTTATCATAGTAATTAGTCCGTTGTGCAACAATTCGCCAAAAAAATATAAAATGGAGTCTTCAAGCAGTGAAGATGATTTTATTGTCTTCTCTCTTCTTAAAAAAAGAAAAAAAAAAAAAGATTGACACAAGATTCGGAGGTCGTGTGTAAACGTGATTGACACAACTTGAGGTCGTATTAATTTTTAATGTGCGAAAATTTCAAATGAGAATTTCGGATTTTTTTCGAAATTTTCGTATGCATATTTTCGTATACGGAATTTGTCATGCACAGAACGTGGCGATGCCTCAGAATTGTCAAAACACCTCTCAAAATGTTTGCTACGGATGTAAAAACTGCAGGAAATTTAACCTGATCTGATTTTTTTTTTTATGATGGTTGAAAGATTCTGAGGCAGTGTGTAAATATGATTGACACAACATGAGGTCATATTTATTTTTTAACGTAAAATTTTCATATGTGTTTTTTTGGATTCATCAAAATTTGTCATGCACAGAACATCGCAGTGGCTCGGAATTGTCAAAACACTCAAAATGCTTGCTACGGATGCGAAAAAGACAATATTGAACCCGATCCAAACATTTTCATGACGGCTGAAAGTTTTGGAGACAGTGTATAAACGTGATTTACACAACATGAGGACATATTGATGTTTTATTTTTATGTTTTATTATTATTTAATTTTAATATACATTTTTTCCGTATTCGTTAAAATTTGTCACGCACAGAACGTCACAGTGGCGCAGAATTGTCAAAATATCTCTCAGAATGCTTAAAAAACGCAGAAAATGTAACCCAATCCAAATTTTTTTTTTTTTATGATGGACGAAACTTTTGGAGACAGCGTGTAAACATGATTTACAGAACATGAGGTCATATTTATTTTTAACGTGTGAAATTTTTATATGCGTTTTTTCATATTTGTCAAAATGCGTCATGCACAGAATGTCACGGTGGCTCAGAATTGTCGAAATACCTCTCACAATGCTTCAAAAACGCAGAAAATTTAACCCAATCTGAATTTTTTATGATGGATGAATGTTTCGAGGCAGTGTGTAAATGTGATTGACACGACGTGAGGTCGTATTTATTTTTTAATGTGCGAAAATTTCGGACTTGGTGTGCAAGAACCTTTCAGATCTTCACACACTGACATATTTTCGTATGCATTTTTCGTATTCATCAAAATTTGTTATGCACAGAGCATCACAGTGGTTCAGAATTGTCGAAACATGTCTCAAAATGCTTGCTATGGATGCGGAAAACGCAGAAAATGTAACCCGATCTAAAGTTTTTTTGTTTTTTTTTATGACGTACCAAAGTTTCAGAGGCAGTATGTAAATTTGTGATTGACACAACGTGAGGTATTTATTTTTTAACATTTCCAGACTCAGAACTTTCAGTATGCATTTTTTCTTATTCGTCAAAATTTGTCACAGACAGAATGTCACGGTGGCTCAGAATTGTCAAAATACCTCTCAAAATGCTTGCTACGAATGCGAAAAGCGCAGAAAATGTATCATTTTTATGTTTTAACATGTAAAATTTTTGTATGCATTTTTTCTTATTTGTCAAAATCTGTCACGCACAGAACGTCACGGTGGCTCAGAATTGTCAAAATACTTCGCAAAATGCTTCGCAAATTTACGAATGTGAAAAATGCCGAAAATGTATCATTTTTATGTTTTAATGTGCAAAATTTTCGTATGCATTTTTTCTTATTTGTTAAAATTTGTCACACACAGAATGTCACGGCGGCTCAGAATTGTCAAAATACCTCTCAAAATACTTGCTACAGGTGCGAAAAACGCAGAAAATTTATAATATTTATGTTTTAACGTGCAAAATTTTCATATGAATTTTTTCATTTTTGTACATGCACAGAACGTCGCAAACATTAAGGCAACATCAGTTTCTAGTAGCATTTTAGTAAAACTAGAAATATCAGTAATATTCTTACTACCATGTAACTTCAAGTTCAGCTATGCATTCACTATAGGTTGTTGTTTATTATATGTTTATATGTTTATTTTGTAAATATAGCTGATTAATGTCATCTAGGAAACATTTGAGTGAGCAAATTAGCTATAAAAGTGGCTCAGTTTAGTTCATTGTTTTCAGCTCAAGCAGATCAATCAACATATTTTACTTGGATTATTTGAACTCTTCCTTCAGTTTTCCCTCTGCAGTTTTCTTCTAAAAACATTGTTAATGCATTATTAGTCCTGCAATATGGATTTAATTAAAATAATTCAATTATCATCATACTGCTTATATTTCGTCTTCATTGTCAATAAACAAAATCCCTCATCAGCAACATCTTTGTTAGTAATTTTCTTGACAAGATTACCACTGAATGGTTCATTAACCAACAGACCATGTTAACATAATGCTGTTTTAGCATCTGGTGCATTTGTCAACAGTTGTCTACAGTACAATCTTTCTCATCTAACCAGGACTAAATTCATTAAGAATGTGATTTGCTGCTTTGCTTGGCTGAACCACACACACACACACACACACACACACACACAAATAAACACACACTTAGGCTTCCAGCATTTATCATACAAAAATACAGCAGCTTGTGTACTGTGAAGGCAGATTGACCCATCAACACATGGCCAGCACATCATATAATTAGTCTTTTACAGCCTCAGCATTGTGCTGCATTGGATGACTTACGAGTCTTAATGTACTGGCAGCATGTTAGTGGATATTGACTCTACAGATGCACTTTCATATGATTTATATAGCTATCAGTAGAAAAAAAAGTGCTTGTTTGTATGTAATTCTGTCAGAGTTATAGCGCACATGTGAGACATATGACACATTAAGGCCTATTTTTAGCAGCCTGGAAATATCCTTCGACGATTTCAAGCTGCACATTTTAAACTGTTCCTCATCATTTTTGTTTGGATAAATTTTGATGTCAGCATCACAGTGGTAGATAACGATGATGTCAATTAGAGATGCGATCACTGTATGCGTATCCATTGATCATATCGTAAGTCAGTGGAGGCACTTGACATGGGCGTTCAGTGGCATGCTGGGTAAGCACGGTTGTGCTCTGCAGCCTATAGAGCCAGTAGGGCTCCCTGGGGCCCAATCCAACCTTTCACAGCCAGTTTAGCACTAAATGTATAATGGCACAGCCTGTGGTGACCTGCCACTCTTAGGCTGTTGTGTGGTATGTTTTGGTTTTGCCTACAGTGAATAAAAACTATTTGATTCACCTTGTACATTCACTGTTTTTATTCATACAGTGGGCTAACTGCAAATATTTCAATAATGATTTCATTTACAGGATTTTGAAGCAGTTTAAATGTTAGTTGAACTTGCTTAAACATACATAACATTTTACTCCAGTGGAATCTGTAATGCTAGTAAAAATTTGTGCGATCTTGAAGAGTCTAAAATATATGGAAGCACGTTTCCACCGCTGAATGAAATTTTTAAAAAGATAATTGCGACTTATCTCGCAATTCTGCCTTTTTTTTCTCACAATTACATTTTTACATCTCACAATTCTGACTTTTTTCTCAGAATTGCATGACATAAAATCGCATTTGTGTGTTAAAAAGTCAGAATAGGGGGATATAAACTAAAAATTGCAAGACGAAAACTCTTCTCACAAATGCAAGTTTGTATCTTGCAATTCTGACTTTGTTCTCAGTATTGTGAGATATAAACTTGTAATTGCGAGTTATAAAGTCAGAATTGCAAGATAAAAACTTTGAATGAGTTTGAGTTTGTATCTCAATTCTGACTTTTTTCTCAGAATTGCATGACAAAATTGCAATTGCATGTTAAAAAGTCAGAATAGGGGGATTTAAACTCAGAATTGCGAGTTAGTATCTTGCAATTTTGACTTTGTTCTCAGTATTGTGAGATATAAACTCGCAATTTTGAGTTATAAAGTCAGTATTGCAAGATATAAATGTGCTATTCTGACTTTTTTTCTCAGAATTGTATAATAAAAACTTATAATTGCGAGTTAAGTCAGTATTGCAAGATATAAACATGCAATTCTGACTTTTCACAGAATTGCATAATAAAAACTCGCAATTCTGACTTTATAACTCGCAATTACAAGATAAAAACTTTGAATGAGTTTAAATTCGTAGCTCAATTCTGACTTTTTTTTTCTCAAAATTACGAGTTTACATCTCACAACTCTGACTTTTTTCTCAGAATTATGAGTTTGCATCCCAAAATTCTGACTTTTTTTCACAATTGAGTTTTCATCTCACAATTCTGACTTTTTTCTCAGAATTGCATGACATTAAATCGCAATTGCGTATTAAAAAGTCAGAATAGGGGGATATAAACTGCGAGACGAAAACTCTTTTCTCACAAATGCCAGTTTGTATCTTGCAATTCTGATTTTGTTCTCAGTATTGTGAGATATAAACTCGCATTTGCTATTTATAAAGTCAGTTTTGCAAGATATAAATGTGCAATTCAGAATTGCATAAAAACTTGTAACTGCAAGTTATAAAGTCAGAATTGCAAGATAAAAACTGAATGAGTCTGAGTTTGTATCTTGCAGTTCTGACTTTTTTTCTTAGAACTGTGAGATATAAACTCGCAATTGCAAGTTAAAGTACAATTCTGAGGGGAAAAACTGACATTTTTTAGAGTTGCGAGTTTATATCTTACAACTCTGACTTAATAATTCATAATTGTGTGTTATAAAGTCAAAATTGCAAGGTATAAAGTTGCAATTCTGACTTTTTTCTCAGAATTGCATAATAAAAACTCGTGATTGTGAGTTGTAAAGATAAAAACTCACAATTTTTTTCTCCCAAATTCGAGTTTGTATCTTGCAATTCCGAATTTTTCTCGCAATTCAGACTTTTTTTCTTGGAAATATGAAATATAAACTCACAGATGCAAGTTATAAAGTCCAATTCTGAGGGGAAAAAATGAACATGTTTTTTAGTTGCGAGTTTATATCTTACAATTCTGACTTAATAATTAGCAATTGTGTGTTATAAAGTCAAAATTGCAAAGATATAAACTTGCAATTCTGAGAAAAAAGTCAGAATTGTGAGTTTATCTCTCACAAGTCTGACTTTATTTCTCAGAATTGCAGGTATAATCTTGAAATTCTGAGTTTTTTCTCACAATTATGAGTTTATATCATGCAATAATAACTATAACTTGCAACTACGAGTTTATATCACAATTGTGAGTAAAAAAAAAAGTCACAACTGCAAATTTATATCTTGCAATTCTGACTTCATTTCTCTTAACTGTGACTTTATATCTCAATTCTGAAAAAAAAAGTCAGAATTGGGACATGTAAACTTGCAATTGCGAGTATAAAAGTCAGTATTGGTAGATTAAAAAGTCGCAATTACCTTTTCCTTTTTTATTCAGTGATGGAAATGGCTTCCATAGAAATAGATGCTGCTCAGAATCAGGACATAAAAGACACAAAGCTTTTTTTCCAAGACGAGGCATGGAAAGCTTTGCATTTCAATACGATATAGAGCAATATTAACAGAAGCTTGTATTGTAATATTTATTGTATATCCAAATTTCCATTTCTCATACTAATACTAATATGTTCTTGTTTAATATTTCCTGCATAATTAGGTACATAAAGAAATATATTTGGTGTTGGATCACTTTCCTGTGTGCTACTTCATTTCTAATATTTTCTGATATTATCTTCATCTATATATTTTCCAAACAGCTTTTTCTATATAAGGTGCCAGAGACACTTCGTTTTGGGTTGTAAGCTGTGTGTTACGGTGGGAGTGAGTCGAGAGGCGAGCGGATCCAAATGCATACTTTTATTTACTGGACGTGACATAGACATGGTAACATAAACACAGGGCACGAGGGAAGCTAGGGAACTAGGAACACGGAGCAAGGAGACACAGGACATAAACATTCAATACACCGTGACGTGCAGGGGAAAGTCCGGGGCTTTTATACTGTCGCTGATTGGTCAAGGGGGCTGACGCAATCAGCGCGGTGGAGGATGGGAGATGCAGTCCAAGATGCAAAGTGGCAGTTAGAGAGAACGAAAAGGTGAGAGTGACATCTGGTGGTGGGTAGTCCGCAAAGCGGACCAGATTCGTGACATAGCCCCCCCCCCAAGGAGCGGCTTCCAGACGCTCCAACAGAAACAACAGGAAAAAAAACTGTCCAGGGGAGAGGTGGGGGGGGGCCAGGAGACTGAGGCAGCACTGGCTGGGAAAAGGTCCTCCAGGGCGGAGCCGGGGGTGGAGCGGTCCTCCTCCGGGGCGGAGCTGGAGGCGGAGCGGTCCTCCGGGGCGGAGCGGTCCTCCGGGGCGGAGCAGGAGCCCGCATCTTGGTCTGGGACCTGGGGAAAGCAGGGATAGAGGAGGCTGACAGAATAGGGGGTGAAGGCGGAGCAGCCCTCCGGGGTGGAGCCGGAGACGGAGCGGCCCTCCGGGGAGGAACAGGAGGCGGAGCGGCCCTCCGGGGCGGAACAGGAGGCGGAGCGGCCCTCCGGGGCGGAACAGGAGGCGGAGCGGCCCTCCGGGGCGGAACAGGAACCCGCGTTACGGTCTGGGACCTGGGGAAAACAGAGACAGAGGAGGCAGACAGAGTAGGGAGAGAAGCAGAAAGCTTGTAGGGGGGCGCCGCCTCCAAGGGAGGATCCACAGCCACGGCTGACACCTCAGGAGGCATTGGCGCGGCTTCTCCAACTGACGGGAGCTCTGGAGCAGACTTGGGACCAGACGGGCCGTGACTTGACTCTGAAACCGCTTCGGGAAGACTGGCCATGATGGGTGCCGACTCAGGAGCAGAAAACATGACGGGACCAGGCTGTGGCTTGACTGAGATGGCCTGAGCAGGCTGTGGCTTGGCTGACGGGGCTTTAGCAGGCTCTGGCGTGGCAGCCATCTTGTGCGGTGGCTCTGGCGTGGCAGCCATCTTGTGCGGTGGCTCTGGCGTGGCAGCCATCTTGTGCGGTGGCTCTGGCGTGGCAGCCATCTTGTGCGGTGGCTCTGTAACTTGACTTGAGACAGGAAACACAGCTTTAACCTGACTTGACACAGGAACAACAGTTCTAACTTGACTTGCCTTAAGAAGAGCAGCAGCTGACTTCTATCACTCCAGCTTGGTCTAAGTGTAGCTTGACTTTTCTGCTTGACTTGTGAAATGTTATCTTGCCATCTTTGCTATCACACATACATTTAATCCAAACAGCTTTGGTGAGACAAGGGTTAGCGCGGTGGAGGATGGGAGATGCAGTCCAAGATGCAAAGTGGCAGTTAGAGAGAACGAAAAGGTGAGAGTGACATCTGGTGGTGGGTAGTCCGCAAAGCGGACCAGATTCGTGACACTGTGAAACAGACCCTGTAGACCTTGGATTTTAAACTTTGTCTCACAAAGGTGAGGTGGAAATAAAACAGACTTCCATACGCAGCTGTTGTTTATGTCAAGTGTTCTAAAATTAGTCACTTATTTTTATTCACTTAGATGTATGTCAGTTAGGATGCTAGGCACTCTATATCAGTTTTTCACACCGCTGAAGAAAGTTCCTTTTTCTTTTTCCTTTTTCTCACTCTGCATACACACATTCTTGGACAGTAAATCTAACACTTTTGCTAAAACAAACTTTCTTCTCTAACATCATCCCTTGAGACCTTCTCTATAATGTTCTCACTCGGCCAAGTGTTTGTATGGGCACGCAGTGGACGTTTAACGTAAGCCGTGGTGGTCAGGCAAACAAGAGGAGAAATAGGGCCTATTGACCACTGGCCAGTGTGTAATTCAATGATTTATTATAATGTAAACAAAGCAAAGATTGTAATGGAAATCAGCCAACCTTTCAACACAGAGGGCATTCATTTATAACCGAGTGGCCACGTGCCACCCTCTGTGCATGAATCACTGATGACTAACCCACAGTCTTGACTCCAAACCCTTTTGAATCCAGAAAAATGCTCACATATTAATGGAAAGTCATATTTACCAGACCTGCACTGGAAGATCATTGCCAATGTGGATTTACAAAGTAGGTTTCCTCTTCACAGCCTTAAAGCATAAAGCATAATTCACCCAAAATCATCATTTACTCACCCTCATGTCGTTCCAAACCATATGATTTGCTTTCTTCTGTGGAAAACTTGATGTATTTAGCAAAACCCCTCAACAAGGGACTGGCAAGCTCCAAAAAAAGTCCCTGTTAAAGTAGTTCATACAACTTTACGCACTATATTTGAAGTCTTCCGAAGCCATACGATAGCTTTGTGTGAGTAAAAAGACCAGAATTTAAGTCATTCACAAAATCGCGGCTTTCACTGGGGCTCTTAAAGGGATAGTTCACCCACAAATGAAAACATCCTCAAGTTGTTCTAAACCCGTATGAGTTTCTTTCTTCTGCTAAACACAAGAGAAGATATTTGGAAACGTGTGGGTAACCAAACAGTTTTTGGTCCCCATTGACTTCTATAGTATTTTTCCCCCCATACGAAGGTCAGCATGGACCAGCAACTATTTGGTTAACCACATTCTTCAAAGTATGTTCTTTTATGTTCAGCCTAAGAAAGAAACTCATACAGGTTTGGAACAACTTGAGGGTAAATGATGACAGAATGATCATGAAAACATACCTGTGGGAACATTTTCGCAAGATGCAAAATACAAAATTTATGGCAAGCGAAATATATGCAGCTGTAATCATAATTGTGTATGAAAAGCACTACAAGTGCTCGCTGTTTTACCACCTCTAGTGTTAATTTCAGTTTGCAACTGCAGTGAAATGTACGTATTGGTACATATTTTGCATCTTGTGAAGAAGTTCACACAGGTACATGTTAATCATGAGATCAGGTAGTTAAATTTTATTTGTGCTTTTCAGCATATTCAAATTTGGTGAGAAGATACATGAAAAGTTGAAAACCAATAATGCTTAACTGATGTCAAACCTTGTGCATTGTGTTTATAAATGTCTATACAAGTCTGAATATGTGCAAGCATAATTAAATTATAGAACTAGAGCAGAATGAACAGTTTTCATTGAATAATGCCATGGAACTATTGTATGATTTTTAAATATGCTTCAGATGTCATATAGGACTGCTTTCATGGAGATTTTGTTGATTTTTGTAGCTTGACCACTGATCACCATTCACTTTCATTGTATGGAAAAGAGCAGTGTGAACGTTCTGCTAAATATCTACTTTCATTTTCCTCAAAAAAAAAAAAAAAAAAAAAGGTTTAAACTTTAGAACTGGTTTAAAATTATATGATGGTAAATTTTCATTATTTAGCTCTTTAACCCTTATATGAGGTCGCAGGTCCATTTGACCCATTTTGATTTCTATCAGTATACATATATTGTTTTTCTTCATTTTAAACTGCTTTTCCACACTTCTGTATTAAAAAAAAAAAAGTAAAAAAAAAAAAAAAAAGACTGACCATTTAAAAATAATATGTTCTCATGGATTATTTATTTATTTATTTATGTAATTAGTAAAAAAGATTTTGACCCAGCGGGTAGTTTTATTCGACTCAAGTATTTTTAAAAAAATGACTATATGGCTGGTTTAGAACCCAAAATAGGTTGTAAATTTTAAAAATCAGACACATAATTACCGTAAAAAAACAATCTGTTGAGTCAACTTAAAATAATTTGTAACCTGGCTCCCTTCAAATTTTAAGTTCAGTCAACTCAAAAAAGTTTATTGAACTTGAAATGTTAAATTATACTAAGTGACAACTTAGATATTTGATTTGAATCAACTTAAAATTTTAAGGCAGCTGGGTTACTTACCCATCTGTTAAGTTTAGCAAACACAAATATCTAAGTTGTTACCTAGTACAACTTAACATTTCAAGTTGACTAAACTTATTTTAGTTGACTGAACTTATAATTTTAAGGCAGCAGGGTAACAAATTATTTTAAGCTGACTCAACAAATTGCTTTTTTTTTATTCTTTACAGTGTATAGGCAACAGCAATAATCAAAAGGTGAACATTTATTAATAAGAAATTTAAGAAATGTTTATTATTTCATTATTATTTATTCAACTTATTAATAAATGTCAATTAAAGACATGTCAATTTTCAATTTATTTAAAGCAAGAAATATAGTACTTTTTTAACAATAGTTAAGCTATATAGTTACCAATATGTCGAGTATCTATCTATCTATCAGTTGTGTGTGAGTATTGCTGTACGTAGTGATATATTATTTATATATTGTGTGTGATTTTTTTTTTTTTTTTTTAGTTAATCATTTGAAATACAACTAGGGTCAATTTGACTGCCATTTTAACAATCATATCCAGATTTTTGAGAAAATGGCACAAATGTAGGTCATACAGAAACTGATTTTTCCTCATGGAGTCCAAATATCAGATGATTCTTGGTTTTTCAGTTCGTTTCAATCTAACATTTTCAATTATTTAACACTGCTACAACATTATATTTTGAATATGTGTTGTAGTCAAGGAACTAGCACAGTGGTCATCTTTGCCACTCTGTTAATTGATTACGACGTCTGTTCAACCCTAGACCTTGGCGATTGTGGGTCTGAGGACCTTTTTGTCTGTGGCCTAACTTATTTAATCAGCAGGCCAAGGGTTTACAACAACAGCTATTTCACTGAGTCAACCAAGACCTCACTTTACAGGCCTCAGGCACAGCGCAGACGCACACACACTGCACATAGCAGTCATCTGGAACGCATTGCAATTACTTCATTCTTGACATATTTTTTCTTGTGCTTCCCGGCCCCACGCTCCTGTTGTCATTGTATAAGTGATACACCACTCACTGAGCTCAAGATGGAGAAAACAATCATCACGCCGCAACATTAGCACTGATAACAGTAGTGTCAGCAGTGGATTTATTACTGAGAGAGCAGCATGCTGCATCGCTGCACGCCTGGACCTCTGCCATAGCCAGACATCTCCCCCTATCTGTCAGAGAAGTTAAAGCTCCGGTCTGTAAACTATTAACCAGATGAACTTTAATATTCCAGAGCCAGACTTTTGGCTGTCGGAAAAGTCTGTTTTACTTTACAGCTTCGTCTGACCTTAAACTGCCTTTTTAGATGATAAAATGGGAGTTTCCACATTGAAGATAAAGGAAATTATTAATAATTTTATCATAATATGTTACTTCAATTTCAAGACAAAAGCTCCCTTACAATATACTGTAAATAATGTATAGTAGATCTAAATTGGTATAATCACGTGGCGTCACATCTAAAATACAATCAGCGAAGACAGTAATATTGAGGTCAGGGAAACTCACACACACTCACAGGAAGACGCCAGACACTTTTGGTGAGATAAATGTGTGCACTTGTCCACAGAGACCCGTAAGACAGATAGAGAACCGTTGGAGAGGAGAAATACACCACTTATCAACAGCTAATGTGCTGATACACACCACTTACCTGCAGGGATGGATGCTCAGATTAGGTTTCCCAGCTGTTTAGATACATCAGAAGAGGAAATGAGGTCAAATATGTTTCATTAAGTGTTAAAATGAGCACAGACCTATGCATCTTTTATATGTAAGAGACTAATCTACACACATTATCTGATTATGGATATGAGAGTCTATAGTGAGTGTCATAGACTGGATCTAGTCAACAAAAACACTTCAAGGTGGAACCATGGGATATGACCTGTCAGCACATCTATAGATAGGCCGCTCCTGTGAGGTAATATAGAGTGTTTAACTTGCCTTCATGTACTTAAAGGGATAGTTCGCCCAAAAAATGAATATTCCGTCATTAATTACTCACCCTCATGTTGTTCCAAAACCGTAAGACCTTCATTTATCTTCAGAACACAAGTAAGATTTTTCGATGAAATCCGACAGCTTTTTAAGGCTCAGAAAGGTAGTCAAAGGTTGAGAGACTGAATAAAGTTGTTATTTTTGTTTTCTTTGCGCACAAAAAGTATTCTCATGTCTTCATAAAGTTGAGGTTGAATCACTGATGTCACATGGACTATTTTAACAATGTCATTACTGTCTTTCTGGACTTATGTACATGTAAACAAGTTTTTCAACTGTCCTTTCTTCGCACCGTTTCACTCTCCACACACATTTTGACAGTTCACACAACACTTTTGCTTTTCTTGAACTGGCATGTGTAAATTCATTCACACGTTACTGAATTTTTTTTATCAGATTTCGTCGTGTTTAAGCTATTTTTGAGGCGTTTAAGTACAGTAAACTCATGCTAATATGCAGTTTCTACATATTCTTGGACTGTGTGATTGAATACATTATAAATGTCTTTGTATTGCGATTTCAAAAGCTTGCAGTATTGGTTTCAATGCAGGTTGTAATATTAAAGAGGCCACTAGAGGGGGATTGAGACTCAAATATTTATGTAATGTAGAGAAATAATTTTGGCAAATAACGTAAAAAGGTAACACTTTACAGGTGTCATTTGTTAGCTAACATGAACGAACAATGAACAATACATTTATTACACTATTTATTAATCTTAGCTAATGTTAGTTAATAAAAATATAGTCGTTCATGTTAGTTCACAATGTGTGAACTAATGTTAACAACTTATGATTTTAAAAATGGGTTAGTAAATGTTGAAATTAACATTAACTAAGATTAATAAATGCTGTAGAAGTATGCTTAGTTCATGTTAACTAATAACTAATGTTAACTAATGGACCGTATTGTAAAGTGTTACCCGTAATAATAATAAAATAATTAAAAAAAAAATCATGTGATGTTCTTATTTGCGTCATTTTAGCATTCATTTTTTTCTGAAATTATAATCAGTATCAAGTGTAACAGTGCACAGATTTCGTTAGCGGTGTCTGTAGTACATCAAACTGTTTAATGTGTTTCTCAGCCTTTCTCTGGTGATTGTGAATCATCTGTGAGGGAAAAATGTTTTTGAAAATAGAAATGGAAGAAGTTCAGAAGGAAAGGTGGCATGATGGGAGTTGGCGTTTATTTGTTTGGCATGGTCATGTCTGGCCTTGTGTGGTATAATAGAAATGGATTCTATGTAAAGGATATAACGAATTAAATAATGTAACATGGTCGATGTATTTCGATGATAAATGCGTAAACCAAAAAAGAAGGGGAATTTTATAGATAAACTGACACCAGCGTCAGTAAAACAAATCAACTTTCAAGAGACACCCACTAGTTTACTGTTAAAACCAGATTGAATTGCAATAACATATCCACAAACTAAATGAACCAGTGTTGCCAACTTTTTTCAATGGAAAGTAGCTAAACCCCACTTGAAAAGTCGTCAAATGTCGCTAAATGACGTCATACGCTCATTAGCATATTAGCTCATTAGTACGTCAGTACGTCCTATTGTCTTGCGTCTCTGTGCTCACATACTGCTATTTAATGCAGCCAAATTCAATAAAACTGTTTCCATTTATATATTTCATAGATATATTGATATATTTTACGGTTTGTTTTGTCAGACAATGGGGTAAATATGAAATAGTGACTGAAACGCGGCCCATTTGGAGTACATAACCAGCTCTCGAAGATATTTATCTACACTAAAATCGTGATTCATAATCACGACATTGTCTAATGAAATAAAATACACATACGATTAAGACAATGGCTGTGCTGTGATTTCGGCTATACTTGCATGTAAAATAGAGTTAGAAGCATCAGAATATCTTTTTTTTATCTGAAAGTGCTGCTTCTCTGCCGCTCACTGAACAGAGCAGACGCAGATAGAGAGAGAGGGAGAGCGCGCGCGCGGGGAAAGCACGACTTTGCGCTCGCGCGGCAGTACCAGAGAGTCTCATAAACTAAATAAGGTTTGTCCAAGAAGTCGCTAGATTTGTCGCTAGGCGCTTTTTCGAAAAAAAGTCGCCAGGGGGGTCTGAAAAGTCGCTAAATCTAGCGACAAAGTCGCCAAGTTGGCAACACTGAAATGAACAACAAGACGCGGGACCGTGTGGACAATCTGGGACGATGAACGAAATCAAAACACAGTGCTAGCGACATCTGGTGGTCACTGAGAGAACAACATCCATTGAGAACAGCGTAAAATGAAGGCAGATATTTACATACAAAATATACATCATGAGCTCCTAAATGAGCACATCCACAATCCTAGGACTATAACCAGTACAAGATAGACTGTATCCAAGTATTCGCTTATATCCTCAGTGTCTCTGTAGTGAATGGTGACTGTGCTGACAGACTCAAAATCACTCAGGGTGTATCCCTGGTGGTCACTGGAGTCCAGACGAGGTCTTCTGCTTGGAGGCTCTGTGTCGTCTCGGCCCTCCTCATCCTCTGAATCTGTTGAATATTAAAATGCTGTTTTACAGTTTTTTCTTAACCAGCAAGCATCACTATAATAGCATCACTCAGACCTGTTTGATGGATGTTATTTTGCTTACCCTGGTAAAGAAGATCAAGCAATTCTAGGATGAACTGAAGCTGCAGCTCTGTCGAAGGCTTGAAATGAGTGATTACATTGCTGTAATCACTCATTTCAAATGAGAAATAATTGTCAAAATCATTGCCAGTGAAAATTCAGGTGAGCTGATTCAGAAACTAATATTCCAGCAACTTTTATTCATAAACAAACATTCTTAAATATCAACATATTTAGTGAAAATCAGTTATGGGGCATTTTACAGAATTGGTGCAAAACACTGATCTATAATAGAGAACATTATAGACCATTTCGCTAGATGTAAACATACTGGTCCCGATACACTTCCTTTTTTTTTTACTTTACAGAAACATCACAAAAAATGCAACCAACATAACATTTGACTGGATGAAAATGTTACATTAGCACCTTTAAAATGTATTTGTATATGTGATACAAAAAAATAAAAAACAAAAAAACAGGAAGCGCTTCTGGACCAGTGTTGTTTACATCTAGCGAAATGGTCTATATAGATCAGTGGTGCAAATTGCTGTCCCGCAACCAAAAAAAAAACATTTCAAAAGCATTTAAGTATTCAAATCTTAGATGGTTACTACTAAACCCACAATTATTTAAAATATTAAGCTTAATATGTATAAAATCATCATTTAGTGTTACTTGCAAGTGGTTGTTCCAAACCCTAACCCCTTAATTTCAACTTATAACAATATTGAAATAATCTTTTTTTCATTGTTGTTTTTAAAAGTATCTTTTTGAGCATTTTTTTCAAGCATTTTTCGTGTCACTACCAAAACACTGTATGTTTTAGTCCATTGGCTGAGACTGATTTTAACTACACCCCTACATTTATGATCAGGAAATACTTATGTGTCACTTATGAGTAGATATGCCCCATCATTTTGAGGTAAATGTGTTCAATAGTATGAAAAATCTATGTGTAACTTTAAAAAATGTCACTACCAAACACCATTTTTCTATAATTAACCCTTTAACTGTCACACCCATTTTTTAAAACAGACATACAAATGCACTATCCAGACTACTTTTTTTATAATTCATGAATGAAAACTTTTTGTAATATGATTTTGATGTACATTTTCCGTGGTAATGCAATGTCTGATTTTAAAATACCTTTCAAAGGATGAATTTTGAGAATTTAAGTTTTGAACTGATATATAATTTCTTATGATTTCTATTGTGTGATAGGGAAAATGAAGAAAGTATTTTGTGACAAAGGTTAAGTTGCACTCTTGACATATATTAATCTATTACTTTTCCTACATAATTTCTATCACAAAAATATGGTAACATATCTATTTAGGAGTCTTAGACTTTTCCAGCGATGCATAGTTTGTCATGATTAGATGATTTTTTAAGAAAATATTCCAGAACATTTCGTTTTTATATGTGTACAACTGTTCAGAACTGTGCTAGCTAACAATGTGCTGTTTAGCATCTTTGAGCGAGGTTCAAAAATATGTAAAATGTCACTACCAAAACAGTTACAATCATTTGGTGGAGTTTTGGTAGTGACATCTTTGTTTTTTGGGGGTGTTATCCCATAAAATTGTCACTATTGAAACAGTCATGACCAAAACATGTCAACATTGTTTCAGTAGTAAGAAAAGGGAATACATAATCCTTTATTTGGCGGAAATAAACAAGCAGTTATGCAAATTTTTAGTATTTTTTTTTTTTTTGTAGAGTTTTACTGTTTGAAAATTCTGTAATGTGATATGGTCGCTACCAAAGTATTAAAAAAATGTGCAGTCACTACTGAAACATGGGATGTTTAGTCAAAAATAAGTATACTGAATTATCAGCTAAGATGTTATGATATTTTTGGTTCAGTGTACAGTAGTCAAAATTTGAAGTGGATCAAAAAAGTTTATCAAAGTTGTCCTAAGACAGGAACGGGTATTGTTTTTAGGACAAGTTTGATGAAAGGTTTGGAACAACTTTAAATGTTGACTACTGTAGATATTTAAACTTAACTTTTTTAACTTTGAAATTAGTATGATCAACGTTTTGGCTTTTACAAAGACAAATTGGATTTAAAATACAAAAAAAATCTCATAAATTACACTTGAAATATTGTTAAAAATGTAATTGTTATTGATTTACCTCTGTAAACATGTTAATAAAATAGCAAAAAAATATATTTACAATGTAGATGTAAGCAAAATTTTAATAGGTCAATATAACCCTTCTCATTAAATTATTACAGTTTTGGTAGTGACAAATTTGGGGAGAGGAAAAATATTTCAAAACTTACTGAAAATACAGTATGAGAATTAACTACACAATCATTCGAAATGTGTACCTTGGATATTATACAATTTGCATACATTTTTTTTTTCCAAGATGTTTCCAACTTTGGACCAGTTCTGTAGAATGGCCCTTATACACTATTTCTGGTACTACAGCTACAATTATGACTGCTACTATTAGGATTTAAATAATAATAAAAATAAACAATATTATCACAAGTATGTACAACACTAGCAATTTAACCATAAATGTAAAAATCGTGTAATTTTATTTTATTAATTTTTTTTTTTTTTTTTTTTTTAATTATTATTATTATTATTATTATGATGAACTTACGGTGTGGCATGTAAAGTCAGTAAATACAGGCATATCAATAAATAACATCGTCACATTCCTCCATTCAACGCTAGATGGCGCACACGTCTAAAAAAATTGTGCGAATCTTTCGCTGTCACCATGTCCTGTAAATATGACAGTAATTAAATTCAATTTTTCAGTTCAATTCAATCCCTCTGTGCCAAATTATTCTTGAAACTATTAAAACTGCTCAGCTACTTCATGAAGACTTTCTGACATTGACATTATTTCACCCTTTTAATTTAGATGTTATATTTAATTTTGTATTAAGCAATACCTTTTTATAATGTGTATTTATGTGTTTATCAGTGTTGGAGTGTCATCAGTGTATCAGTGTGGAAACATTACGTCACGTTCGAAAATTTACATCAGTATCTGTGTACGGATTTATAATATAATTGCGATTATTTATGTAAAATCGATGTTTGTTTAGTATTTATTATATTAGTGTTCATATTTAGTATTTTTACGTCATATTAAATGTAATAGGCATAACAATATATATGCGTTAATATTTATGTGTAATGTTTTCCTGTTTTATTTGTACAGCCATGACATTAAAACACTATTAATGTGTAGGCCTATGTGTTAAACATATTATTTGTAATATTTTCCTGTTTTGTTTATACAGCCATAACAATAAAACAGCATTAATGTGTAGGCCTATGTGTTAATAATATTTATTTGTGATATTTTCCTGTTTTGTTTTCAAATGACAATAAATCGCTTTAGGAAAAAAAATAATAATTTACCCAGTTATATCAGCCTGTGTGTATTTTTGCGTAGCCCCTCCCCCCAGCGACTATCTGCGCATGTCAAAGAACGCCGCTGATCACGTAGTACACGTGCAGCACGCTGATTCTGAATTAATATACAGAGGATTGTTGTACATAATATTCTGTGCATTTGTTTCATTTGCCTATGCGTCTTTAATTAAATAGTCTACGTTTGCGTACTTCATTGCATTTATTTATTTTATAAAAAAAAAAAATTAAATAAATAAATAAATCGTTATAATAAATAAATATTTATAATAAAATAAATAAATCATATATTATTAGATTTGATATAGAAATGGTGATATCATATGGTGTACAAATATTATTTAATTTATATTACAGTTTATATCATTCACCTGCTTTACTTTTATTGTCTCGCCTCAGGATCTGCTATGTATGTAATTTGACATAATCATCATGTTAGTAGGTCAATGACCTGTATGGTGTTTTCGGATCAGGAAAAGGACAATCAATACCCTAATAATGTTTTAACAGCAGTTCGGTGTGTGAATTGAATTTTATTGAGAAAAAGCAGTATGCCTACAATCTGCATTCATCGAAACCTCTAAGTGTTCGTGATTGAGCCCATGTCTGCAGTGGCAGGCGCTGATGTCGGCACTAGTCGGATTTTCCTTCGGCAATTTCCGCTTGTGTTAACCACGCCCCTATTTCCCCTTCGGGAGTTTCCGCTGACATTAATCCCGCCCCTACAGTGCTCAGCGTTGTTTAGGGACATTAGGAAGATGGCGGCTGCCCCGCTCTACTGTGTCTGCCGGCAGCCCTATGATGTTAACCGGTTTATGATCGAATGCGACATTTGTAAAGACTGGTTCCACGGCAGGTATGAAAATTATGGCCTTCTTAGCAGATATAGGACGGTTGGTGTGTACAGGCTGCCTTGCCACGGGGGTATTTTGGCTGTAAATCAGGGGTGTCATGTGAAAGTGCTGGTGACGCGCGTTGGGGGTATTTAAATATGACGGTGGGAGATCACGCTCGACACGCGTGTGATTTGAGCGTTATTGATCGATTTCTGTCAAATGTTTTCATGATAAATGTGTACGGGGAACTTTTAAGACAACCGGTCTCCCGCTATCCTTAGATATTTCTGCTTTCCTTTAGAAGTGAGCTGCCAAAAGCCACATGGCTCATCTGTATGTGAAACGAGGCATTTAAATCGTCTGTATGCTTGATCTTGACATGGTTTACTGAACTTAGAGAAAACGGGCTTTTTCGCTTTATGTAACTCAGATTTAACCCTAAAATGAAGCATTTTATGACTTGTATGGCTATTGGCCAAAAGTTTTAATCTTTTGCTTTGAGACTTACCTCAGCTTAGTGAGTTTCACTAAGATATTTACAGAGGTAGCCGTAGATTTGTTACATATATATGTAACATATACATGTATATAACTACATGCAGTTGTGTAAGGTTAATCTGTAATGAACATAATTGGTTTAATTGAGTTTTGACAAGTATGCATATGATAATCATGTCTGATCTTGCCATGTTTATATTGTTCTCTTGTGTCACATTGTTTTATGTGGCAGGACAGGTTGTGCAATATGAGCATTTCTAGTACTTCCAAGAACAGATATTTTATGATAGGTAGATACACAAACAAAACCGTATCTATCTTGGCACGCCAACATTTTTTGGAATATTGTCAAAAGTGGCTGCCTTTAAGCTTCAGGACAGAATCTTCTCTGTAAATGAGCCAGGGCTGAGCTTCCCTTCCTGTCGTGCGAAGTAACCGCCAGTACACAGTGAGCGGTTGTGCGGGTGTTGAGAATTAAGTCTTGCGTAACTTTGTAGAGCTGCCAGATTCCCCAAACCCTGTGAGAGTGTGAGACAAAGACTGGCGCCTTTGCAGGCCAGAAGAAGAAGTGAAGGGAACGACTGCGATTCTGCAGTGTCAGTGACGCACAAAAGCGTTACCACATGCTCTGTGTCACTTCACTCCAGATTGATGAGAGAAAACTTTCCCAAAATCTGAGATGTGAAACTTCTCATGAGTTTGGAGACCAGAAAGTGTGGCAGAATGCGGATGTCTGTCTTGAGTGCACGTGAGGTGAATGTATGAACCTGCAAATCAATCAGTATAAACGTTAAACCTAACCCTGAGGGCATGCAATGGTACATTTAGTTCTCTGTAGAAGCCATTTCGTCTGGAGAGTTATAGCAGGTCATGATTTGTTTAACGAGACCTTAGCTCTTTGAGGTTTACAGGTGAGTTTAGATGGCCACAGGTCTACTGATTGATGGAGCTGCACGTTCAATACGCAGTTTGGAAAGAGCTCAGGTTGAGACCATCTTTTGTCCTTTTCAGACAGAAAGCAAACACATTCTGGCGGCCTGAGTGTCTTCAAATAGGTCAGTGCAGTACTTGGTTTCAATTGGAAACTTTAAGAAAGCATTGGTTTATTTAGGCTTGGGGTTTCACCATTGGTCCACCTGAGCTTTTTTCTCAGAACTGTCTTAAAAGTAAACTCATCTTGAAGTTGAAATGAAAATTAACTCAATCTGCGATGTTATTATGAACAAACATAACTTGGATCTTTCAGTGGAATGACTAACTTTTCTCTGTTGACGAATGCCAGACTTTACCAGTCATTTAGTCTGCTTAAACTCCACCTACAATTAACTTAAAATCTGTCCAACCCGTAATTAATTTAGAGATGTACATCAAAATCAATTCAAAAATACTTTTGCATTTAGCAAGAACTGGCATAGGGGGAGGATCCCTAAGCACAAAAAAACTTGGGGTCACATGGGGTCAGCAGATGTGTGCACGTACACCCCATCTAGTCGTACTCTCCCAAATACAGACTTGTTTGGCTCTGAATTGCTCATAGTTGGGAATCCTTCTGCATTCTACGAAGAATGGCTTGGCACTTGGCCTTGACATTTTCTTGCTGTTTGTGGATCTTTCTTAAAACTGTTTCTGCCACAACAAAGTGCAAACAAACTTGAATGTGTGCAGCTTGACAGGAACATGAGTTAACGATAGAAAGAGTGCAAGTAAAGGCAGTGTTAAAATACTTTCCCTCCTCTGGTTCCTCTCCTGAGTTTGTGAGGATGTTTTGCTGTTTAACCCATTATGTCTCATTAAATCCTAAACGCGCTTCTGAGTCTCAACAGAAACGTAGTGTGAGTCGCTTCCAGACCTGAGACGCCCTGAAGATTAGCGTTGACTTATCAGGGCCTGGTTTGTTGACCCCTGTCTGCTCTGTAGTGGGTTAATCCAATGAAACGTCTAAATTGTCACTGTTTAGTTGGTAGTGTCTCTTTGACTTGTACTAATGCACTGTCCGAGGTAGTGATAATGTAGGTGCTCCACAGATCCAATGGAGTCTAAAGACTGTTAATCTGCTCAAGTCCAAATCATACTTCAGTTTTTATGAGTACAGTAGGGTGTGTGTACAGTGCATGTCATCATCAACAATATATGTGTAACTGTACACTGGCAACCTGTTTTTGGTAAGCTACATATTTTCCGAACACTCAGCTTGCGTATACGACTTGAACTTTTTTTGAACTAACACTGGGCTCTGCTGTTGTTTGATAGGGTGAAAAGAGACTGAACAATGAAAAACTACAGAAGTTTCGACAACATGAGATGGCCATATTGACGAGATCTTGTGGGGCTGAATTAAGAGATACTTACAACTAGTTTTGATAGAATACAAAGACATTTTTAGCAGTCATAACTAGGGCTGTTATGATTCCTCGATTCAATTCAAGTACTCGACTTTTAAAAATCAGGTGTCAGGTAACTAGCAAAATATCGGAAAGGGTGCATTCCACTGTTGAGAATCCATTAAACGCATTATTAGACCGTTTTCTAAGGCTGCATGATAATGATATATTAATCCCATTTAAAAATCATAATAAAGCACAATACTATTGTAATTTCAAAAACCCTACAATTCAGTTAAATCAATATATGTGATGCAGCCAGGATTAATATATGTGCTTTAATTATTTACATGCGTGTAGGTTATGTATGTGCGTCTCAGAGCGGCTCCGTTCACAGTAAATGCTGCTCCACACAAACCGTTATCATTTACATGTGTGGAGGGTCTCGAACTCCATCTCTGCATATTGTTTTGAGTTTCCGTTTATTGTAACATTAATTTGGGAACGCAATGTGTGCCATTTCATCAGATTCGTAAAGTTAATCATTTAGAAACCTACACAAACAAAGGAGAATACATCAATATCTTTCTCAATATGCTAACTGTTCATCGCAATTTCAATATGAAAGCTCAAACTTTCAGTCTGAGTTTACACGTTTTGATGTCCACATATTTAAGAAATTACAGTGGCTGTAGCATTTCTGTCGTAGAGAAATGGCCAAATATTAAAGATTAAGTGAACATTTGAATTAAATGTTGTTTAGTCAGTATTTATCAAGGATTAGATCACGCATATGATTACTTGCTTTTGATACTTTATTTAAACTAATTATTATTGATTCATTGCTACTATATACAGTATGTATTTTAAGTAATTTTAAAGGCTATTGTTTGCTTAGGTCTATTTTTATTACCTAAAACTTATTAATTATATTTATCCGAATACTCGATTAATCGTCGGATTACTCGATTACCAAAATAATTGTTAGTAACAGCCCTAGACATAACTTTGAAATGAGTTATTACATAGAAAGTCAATGCAAAGATGTGAATACATGCAAATTTGTGGCGAGTTATGAGATTATTCGCCTCAATCGCATCTTGAAAAATTTCGACTCAAGTGGGACATTTGCATGACGTGTCGCACAAGCCAATCAGCGAAGAGCTTGACACATCCGGTTGTATCAGAAAATGGAGGAGAGCACTTTCCAGAGCGATAACAAGGTGCAAATATTCGGAAATATTCGCTTCGCTTTTGGTGTGAACACCATAACTGTTGGTGTCAAAAATTAAGTATACTTCGAGATTTAGACTGTGGTTACAACATTTTTGTTTTTTCCATCTCTGATGTATTCTGGCCTCTAGAAAAAAATTATCAGTGGGTTCCTGGCTAACATTAAGCAGAGTGTTCCTGACTAGCACTTTCTGTGCCTTTGATTCTCTGGTGGATAGTTAATCAGTTACTCAGGTGACAGAAAGGCTGACTCAATTCCAGGCATGTGGCACACTGACCTGGTTCACATGGTGTTATGAAACTAAGACAGGGAGATAAATGGAGCACTGTATATAAAAAAGGATTATGGAAGAGATGGTCAAACTCTATAACTTAATGTACGCAGTAAAAAGAAGATTGTTTAATGAGCCTGACGTAATGGGAATAAAACAGGGTTAATGGAAAAGTGAAGAAGAGGTGATGAAAAATACATTTTTTTTCTTTACCAGTTTAATCATTTTAGGTGTAGCTGTTCTTCATCAACACTAGGTAAAACGCATAAAATACTTTGTATAATCAGCATCGACAATGAAACTGAGATTTTTGTCTAATACCAAAAAGTTGAGTCTATCACCTGATTTTTTTTTTGTTTTAAATACAAAGCAAACTTGTACAGTCAGAGCTCAAAGAGCTTTTAGATGGTTATTATGACATTGTTGTGCCGTTCACGTGGGCTGATTTCATAAGTGCTATTATTCCAACATTACTTTGAAGCATTATGGGATTGTGTGTAGATGTTGTGTATTGTGGGAGCCTGTTTGGTTTGGAACAAGTACAGCTTTTATATTTTACTTAAGCAGTGTTGGTCTTTATGCTGTCCAAACTGCTGAGAACTTCAGTTCATTCATCAACTACAGGACAGTATCCGAGCGCTCTGTTCTCTCCCTCATTGTCTGGTTCACGTAGGAGGGAAGCGGAGGAGGAGAGTGGGTGTAGAGTCATTCATCCCTAAACCTTTTCCTCCCCCATCTGCTCGTGTGTCATCGCATGTCTGGCTCTGATACCCAGGTGACTTTATCGCAGCATGAGTTGGAGTCGCGGCACTGGTTCAAGCCATCCCGTTTGGAGACTGAGATTTTATTCCAAGTGAATCATAGGGATAGTAGACAAACATCCGACAAATGCTAAAGTCTTTGGATTGTAAGTCTGATGTTTTCAGACCATAGTTGTACAGATCCACACTGCAGTCTCTTCAGAATCTTAGGATTTCGCAGTCATAATAAATAGACGTGCTGGTTAATTTGAGCTAGCACCTATAACATGTTAATTAGGTTGCGTTATGGTCAGTACATGATACTTATTACAGGTTTGTTTCAATATCTATATTAAATAAATGTTAAAAATATTACAATTATTTTCTATTGTCTACATAAACCAAACCAGTCATTTTAACTGTTACAAGTGAATTTAGACATCACAACATATGCGCAGTATGAAAATGATTTGTTGAATATTACTTTTAACAGTTATTAAATGAATAATGTTTTTAAATTTTATTTTAAATTAGCATTTAATGCTAAACTAAATGTAAACGTAGGGATATAATGTGCATAAACAGTTAAAATACTCACTATCGGCTAAAAGTAGGCATGTCAAACAATTAATCGCGATTAATCGCTTGCTAAATAAAAGTTTGTTTACATAAAATGTGTGTGTACGGTAGGGCTGCAACGATTAATCGCACGATGTCGTGAGGCACGTTTAGTCAATGAAGCCGGTACGTTGATTAGTAGTAAAGCTCCACCACGTGCGTTCAGCTGGAGCGGCAAGTAATACACAGAGCCGTAAAGCACTGACAAGCTACGCCAAATTGAATCGAATTCGATTTTGAGTGCGATTTTGGCGTAGCTTGTCAGTGCTTTACGGCTCTGTGTATTACTTGTCGCTCCAGCTGAACGCACGTGGTGGAGCTTTACTACTAATCAACGTACCGGCTTCATTGACTAAACGCGCCTCACGACATCGTGCGATTAATCGTTGCAGCCCTAGTGTACGGTTTATATTAGTTATGTATATATAAATACACACACATACATGTATGTAATTTAAAAGTATTTATATCTAGCAGGGCTCTACAGTGTGACCATTTCAGTCGCATTTGCAACTAAAAACTACTGCGTGCTACTATGAAAAAATATTTAGGAGCACTAGTGCAATTGACCTGATCAGCATATGTGTTTGTGCTGAAGGGAGCTTTTTTTGCAACGTTGAGTAATGCATCACAGACATATCTCACAAATCCTTTCATAAACAAAGTGTAGAGAGAGTGTAAATAAGAGGTTGATTGTGCGGTGTTTAGAGCTTCTTTGATCATAATGCAACTTTGTGAGATTGCCGTGAACTAAGATGAGTGACACCTTTTAATGATTTTAAAGGGGGGTTTGTAAATGAGATATTGAGTTAATACAACAGTTAAATAAGCGGAAGTTAATATTCAGTGACTTACATTGTCTGCCTATAACACTATTGCCTGATTTTGCTCTATATCGTCGTCAAAAATAGTTTGAAACAAGTCACAACTGCGGCGCTGCACATCTCTATTCAGACACTGGTGTTTTATGAATGAACGTGCGTTTTTAAACAAATCCAGTGAGTCAATGATTCAATTTCCCATTCATAAAGACAGTCACTTTATTCTTGAATTAATCAGCTGTTTGAAAGAATCAAATGAATGAATGATTCAGTAATTAAAGCAGTGACTTGCCGCCACCTACTGGCAGTTTTAGTTTCATTTTTAAAGCATCACTGAAGTTATTAAAATCATTTAATATTTCTATATTCCAAACTTTATATTTTAAACCTTAATCTCAACATGAATTTATGAATTTAATTGTGCGACTGAATGTACTCTGAACCTCATTAAACATGAAAATACACCTACAAGCCACTTTTGTGTTTTATTGTGCCACCTCTATAGTGCAAATTAATTTTGTTAATACTGATTTCATTTGATTATTAGCATATTTTTCTTAAATATATACATGCATCTGTGTATGTAATGTACACAGTACACACATTTTATGTAAACACACACTTTTAATTTGCATGCAATTAATCATGATTAATCGTTTGACAGCTCAAGCTAAAAGCAGTCTTGCAGTGTTTGAAATGCCTTGCAAATCTGTCTTATTTCCACATAAAGGTAAAACTTGACAGAAACAAAAAAATAACAATTTAATCAACCAATCACAATCTTTGAATCCTAATGCAGTCAATTTGACTCAACAAACTAAACATTAATGACGTAAGTAAACGTTACTAACGATATCAGTTTTGGTAACTGTAGTCATTTGTGCTTTCTAATGAGATATATATATATATATATATATATATATATATATATTATTTTATTTTATTTTTTTTTAATTGTAATATTTTCTAAATATTAAGAACCAAGTTTAGTGAATGAATCTGTGTTGGCAAATCTCAAAAGCAGGTGCTAAAATAAACGGCAACAAATTTAGTCATTTATGAGTTGCAGTAGAATCTGAGTATGGGATAGCTGATATGAATAATGGACCATATGGACGTAAAATGACACTGTGAAACTTTTAGAAGCGGAATAGTGTTGACAGTATTGGCTTTATTATAAAGGAGATTAAGCCAAGGAACATTTAGCACCAGCTAGGCCTCGTTTGGGACGACAGCAACTTTCTGCTTCCTGGTCCTACTCAGTTTTTTTTTTTCTGCTGCTTCCTGCAATAATGAGGAGATCAAAGCTGAGACAGCAGCACATTCAGTCCTCTGCCTGTGTTCAAAGGCTGTCTTCTCTTTGAGGAGAATCACCTTTCTGCTGAAGTCCCCTGCTGATTTTAACAGCCCCATATAGCACAGCATCCACTCTTGATGTTAACTCTATTCTGATGGCGAGAAAGGAAGACAGAGTTGAAGCTTTTACGGCAACATCATTAAAACTCAAATAAGACTTGATTTGGGGAACTGAAAAGGGTAAAACCACTCTTGTGATACATGATTGCTGCAATATCCCGTAATCTGCAGAACATGAAGTGTCTACGTACAGCTTGTTCATTACCAGCAAATACCACAAATACCGAAATCAAAGAACGAACTGGTGTGATGTCATTTCGATCAAAGTTTGTCAATTGCAGAGCTGGTGCTTCTTAAAGAAATAGTTCACCCAAAAATAAAAATACGGTCATTGATTATTCACACTTCTGTCATTCCAAACCCGTAAGACCTTTGTTCATCTTCAGAACACAAATTAGGATATTTTTGATGAAGTCTGAGCTTTCTGACCCTGCGTATACAGCAACGCAACTACTACGTTCAAGGCCCAGAAAGGTAGAAAGGACATTGTTAAAATAGTCCATGTGACATCAGTGGTTCAATCGTAATTTTATGAAGGTACGAGAATTCTTTTGTGCTCAAAGAAAACAAACATAACGACTATATTCAACAATTTCTTCTCTTCCATGTCATGTGGTGAGTAATTAATGACAGAATTTTCATTTTTGGGTGAACTATCCCTTTAAGGGTTGTTGTGGTCAGCTAAAGAGGCTCAATTTATACATTTTAACTCAATTTATACATTATGCTTGTAGGCATTTTTGCTGATATATGTAAGCTACATGAAAAGTCAAGCAAATATCACACTAGGTGTCAGTAAGCACGTGTGTGTGAGTGTTAGCACTTTTCGGTGTTTTCCTGTGTGGCCCCAGTTGTCTGACTCATCTCGGCATTACTAAATCTCTTGCCGCTCGACTGTCAAAACTCAGCTAGCTGATTTCACGTGGTTGGCAGCGTGACTCTGAATGAACCTCTGGAATGTGTGCTTGTGTGGGCGACTGAGCGTTATGGTTGTGGTTGCGGTTTGGCTTGTTTGGCGAGGTGATTTGGCCTGCGGTTCCAGTGACATGGATGGTGGTGGAAATCCCACAACTGTGACGCAGCGCCCTGTTAATTATATCACCGTTCGCCCACACAATGTTTGACGTACGCAGTGTGTATTTGTAGTACACGCTTAGATGATGACACCACTCTCCTGTACAACATTTACATTTCTATGTCATCAGCATTTTCTCAGGATAAAACCTCACTAGTCAGGTAGCACAAGTAGGGTCTACAAGCAGCCATTCATCAGATGACCCATTTTGTAGAAACATGTAGTAGAACTCATGAAAGATTTATATTATTGTAAAAATCCACATCATTTTATGCATATTTTGAACTATTGGGGGGTGCCATTATTTTGATGACATCAAGTGGTTGCACTTGGTGAGCTACTGGCAGTACCTGTTGCTATTTTTACCGTAGCACAGCTTGGAAAATAAAATACTGAAACAATGACCACAGCTACTGAAAGAGTTTACAGGTGGTGATGGATACAAGCGAAGGCTTAAACCAAATGCCGTTCCATCGTTTTTTCCTCACAAGTGGTCTAAAGGCCCCAGATATACAGTGAAATCTGAGCTGAGAAACTCCTTCAGTGGCATCGGCATGTTTACATCCTGCCAGGATGGTAACTAGCATTTCTTGTCTCTGCCGTTTGTAAGCTCTTTCAGTAACTGTGGTCCCCATGGCCAAAATAGAGAGAACAAAGATGTGGGTCTTTAGGAAGTTTTATTTGTCCACAGGCATCTTCTCATTTTCTCTCAGATTATTAGCTGACATGAAGCGAAGTGGGAGAGAGAGAAGGGGGTGGGATCGGGAAAGGTCCTCAAGCCGGGATTCAAACTCGGGACGCCCGTAGCGCAACGCCGCTGTATGTCGGCGCACTACCCACAAGGCTATCTGCTCCAACACATCTTCACATTCTTTTCTCCTTTTCTTATCGCTAGAAAAAGCAGTGAAGACTTGCATTACTTGTCTTATTGCCCTTCGACTGAAAATTTCAACCAAAAGCCGCACAATGTGGCATCATATCAGTATTTTGTTTTCCAACTTCTGGCTCATTCCAAGTTGTGTTGTGGTTAAAAATGTCAACAGGTAGCGCCAGTAGCTCACCAAATGCGACCATATGAAGTCACTGAAATAATGCCACCCCCATAGTCCAAAATATGTATGAAACGATGTGGATTTTTAAAAATAAGGTACATTTTTAATGGGTTTTCTACTACATATTTCAATAAGAGACATCATTTACGTCATATTAAGCCACGCAAGTGTTACGACTTGTATGTGTTCTTTGCTAGTGGCTACTGCAACATTCATATGGTTGTGCCAGAATTATATTCATTGGTACTAATTCAGTTTGCTTTTTTCAGTTGTGTTCAGGTAGTGGAGCACCATGCTGCTGATATCGATGTCTATCACTGTCCCAACTGTGAGCCCATCCACGGACCCTCCATGAGTAAGTGTGTGCATCTACACGTTTGCGTTTGTTGCGTTCCAGGATCAGCCTTATGAATGTGTTCTTCTCTTTCGCAGTGAAAAAGCGCAACAACTGGCACAGGCATGACTACACGGAGCCAAATGATGGCACACGCCCCGTGCAGGCAGGAACTGCTGTGTTTGTACAGCAACTCCAGGCCAGGAGCTTTGCCAGGTACAAGCACGTCTGGATAAAAACTTGATTAGATGTTCCTGTTTTGACTTCAAATGTGTTTTTATGATATAATTGCAATCATTAGTTACATCTCGTTTGGAATTTGCACTAACCTGATAAGACTTGATTTGTGTGTCTTGGCTGTTTCATAGTGGCGATGAGGTTCTGGTGCCGATGCATGGGAGCCAGGTGACCCAATGTTACCTGGAGAGGGAGGGCTTCAATTATCCCATAGCAGTCCATGACCTGGATGGACTGGGGCTTAAACTGCCTCCTCCCTCATTCTCTGTCAGCGATGTGGAGCATTACGTGGGTAAGAGCTCAGTGTGTGTGTATATAGCTTTTACTGTCTGTCAGATAACAGCCCGGGAGAGTGTCTGGCAAGTGGGGCAGTAGAGCAGAAGAGACCGATTTAGATAAATAACACATTTGGACTCACCAGACTAGTGTTAAATTTGTGCTATATATACCTACATGTGTATATCATCTTATTGAAGTTAAATCATTTTTGAACAACTTCAAACACTGGACCGGGAAAGCATTAAATTACAGAGTGGTATTGTGGTTGTGTTTATCCGTCCGTGCCGGTAGTGAATGGGTTTGGACCTAACTCCTGTACAGCTGTGGAGGTTATCTTCTCTTTCCTCTACATTAGGCCTAAAACACTTCATCTCCAGTTACAAAGCTGTTGTACAGCACAGCCAGTCTGAGCTCAGGTTCCCAATAGGCCTGTTTTATCTCAACGCTTATGTTACATGGCTCCCTCTTTCACATGCCGCTGATCTTTAAGCTGGAAGTGTTTTAATAGTAACAGGTGTCGAGGAGAAGAGGTGTGTGGGTGTGTGTGTAAGACAGAGAGAGAGAGAAGGAGAGGGGGGAGCAAACCACTCAACAGATCATGTTACCCAGCCAGTTGGGCACAGACAAAAGGCCACTAACCTTCTCTGTCTGTTGTTTCTTCCATTTTCTCCCTACACCTGCTTTGCTTTTCTTAGAAAAGATAAACACACATTATGAGAAACACTCGTTCTTCCATGTATGGCCAAATTTAGAGAAGAATGTTGTGTGTGGTCAGACGGTACCAAACTGAATGCAGCATTATTTATCGGAACAACTGTTTTAAAAGGAAGTCAGTGTTTACCCAAAAATGAAAATTCAGTCTTTTACTCCCCATTATGTCATTCCCAATTTGGAATAATCTGTGGAACATAAACAGAGAGATTTGGAAGAGTGTACGGCTGCCACCTAATAGTCGACTAACTGTTAGTCGACGAGAAGAGGCTTGGTCGACCTAAATTTTATTAGTCGTTTAGTCGTAGAAAATAAGTCAGACAGTCTGATGGACAGACAGTTAACGGCTGGTCTGTGTGGTAATACAGTTTATATGGCAGGACATCCAAACGCTCGCCTGCCATTCATCAACCCTGGCTTTTCATCTGAAATATGTAAGTAGTAGCAACTTTACATGGCTGCTCAATCTAATGTTAACCTAGAAAATGTGTGCAATTGAAGTGTCTGTGGAGTGTGGAAGTTGAATCTTTTGAAGCTCTATTTTTAAAGACTTTATTTGTGCGCACTCACAATAACAACGAGACCTTGCGCTTTTGTAAAATAATGAAAGCAAATAGGATGTGCTCACTGCCGTCTCAGTCTCTGAACTTGAGCGCGTCAGAAAAAAGAAAAATAACCGAAACTCTGTGTATACTTGCTTTATAGATAATAATAATAAATAATAATAATTAATAATATATCTGTAAAGACCAAAATGTCTACTTTCAAATTAACTGGTTTAAATGGAAAACAAATGTAATCCGTATGAAACATCCATACAGGCACATCACCTACTACGGAGATGACGAGTCAGTGACACCGACTTCATCTCTAAACTGAAAACAAAAAAGCACTAGTTTAGTAGTAGTAGTAGTAGTAGTAGTAGAAGTAGTAGTAGTAGTAGTAGTATTGGGTATCAACATTATTCAAAATTATTTTTCAAAATGTTAATGCAGTCTCCTTACTGTTTTTCCCTGGCACATTCATAATCATTATGTCTGCCGGTGTGCAGTGGGAAGCTTTATGCATGCACTTGAGATAATTAAAGTCTCATTATTATGATTTAAATTATTTATTAATAAACATGTGATTAGTCAACTAATCGCTTAAAATGAACGACTACTGTTAGACCAAGGCTGTCTTAAATTTCTGTCTGTTTCTCAAGAAAAGTTATTGAAGACTTTAATTTTTATGTTAGTTTTATGATACTTCTAGTTATTTTTTGAACTAATTTTCTGTAAAAAGCCAAAATAAACTTAAGTATTGGATGAAAACCTGAAAATTAGAAACGTTGCCTTGGCGTTTGAATTTCAAGTACGTAAACTGAAATAAAAATAAAGCTATATAGAAATGATAAACTAATTAAAATATCAAAATTACTTGCTTAAGCAGAAATTTGACTGAAAATATAAAAAAAATCAAGCCAGTCCAAAATATTACACTGACCAAAATTATAAACGAAACTTTTGTTTTTGCCCCCATTTTTCATGAGATGAATTCAAAGATCTAAGATTTTTTCTATGTACGCAAAAGGCCTATTTCTCTCAAATATTGTTCACAAATCCATCTAAATCTGTGTTAGTGAGCACTTCTCCTTTGCCGAGATAATCCATCCACCTCACAGGTGTCGCATATCAAGATGCTGATTAGACAGCGTGATTATTGCACAGGTGTGCAAAAATGTGCAGTTTTACTTTATTGGGAGGTCCAGGGGGGTCCGAAAACCAGTCAGTATCTGGTGTGACCACCATTTCCCTCACTCAGTGCAACACATCTCCTTCACATAGAGTTGATCAGGTTGTTGATTGTACCACGCTGCCGTATACGCCGATCCACAGCATCCCAAACATGCTCAATGGGTGACATGTCTGGTGAGTTTGCTGGCCATGCAAGGACCTGGATGTTTTCAGCTTCCAGGAATTGTGTACAGATCCTTGCAACATGGGGCCGTGCATTATCATGCTGCAACATGAGGTGATGGTCATGAATGAATGGCACAACAATGGGCCTCAGGATCTCGTCACGGTATCTCTGTGTGCATTCAAAATGCCATCAGTAAAATGCACCTGTGTTCGTTGTCCATAACATTCACCTGCCCATACCGTAAACTCACCGCAACCGTGGGCCACTCGATCCACAATGTTGACATCAGCAAACCGCTCACCCACACAACGCCATACACACTGTCTGCCATCTGCCCTGTACAGTGAAAATTGGGATTCATCCGTGAAGAGAACACCTCTCCAAAGTGCCAGATGCCATCGAATGTGAGCATTTGCCCGCTCAAGACGGTTATGACGACGAACTGCGATCAATTCAAGACCCTGACGAGGACAACGAGCATGTAGATGAGCTTCCGTGATAGTTTGTGCAGAAATTCTTTGGTTATGCAAACCGGTTGTTGCAGCAGCTGTCTGTGTGGCTGGTCTCAGACGATCTTGGAGGTGAAGATGTTGGATGTGGAGGTCCTGGGCTGGTGTGGTTACACGTGGTCTGCGGTTGTGAGGCTGGTTGGATGTACTGCCAAATTCTCTGAAACGCCTTTGGAGACGGCTTATGGTAGAGAAATGAACATTCAATTCATGGGCAACAGCTCTGGTGGACATTCCTGCAGTCAGCATGCCAATGTCTACCCAATGTCTACAGAATTTTAACTTAATATTACTGGAAATGAATAATGACCATTAAAAATAGTAACTTGGGTTCAAAAGCAGTGCAAATTTTTGCAGCTATGTCCAGTTCCCAAATTTGGCCTTGAGCCTTTCACAATTATGTGTTTGTGGGACTGTTCCTCCAGCTGTTCCCTGTCATCAGACGCTGGCCAGCTGCGTGTGTCCCTGTGTGTTGAGGGATTGCAGTCACTTCACCGCCAGCTGTCCAGCACTGTTTCCGGTCCTCAGCTGTCAATTGTGATTTGCGGCCCTGCAGCTGTGTCTCTCAAAAAGCCTTATTACAGACTTTGTGTTTGTAAAAGCAACAGAATTTATATTATGAGAAAATCTCTGTAAACACACACCCAATTTGAAAATATCCCACTTTCTTTTTTCCAGGTGCAAATAAAGTAATTGATGTGATTGATGTTGCAAGACAAGCAGACAGCAAGCTCAAGCTGGGAGAGTTTGTGAAATATTACTACCAACCTGAACGACCAAAAGTGTTAAATCTCATCAGCCTAGAGTTCTCTGATACAAGGTATGTCTGTGGAAAAACCATCAGTGCATTATATATTCGACACATATAAATGCTTGTTTGGAGTCTGATTTTTGTCTGTTTTAGGATGGCCAATTTGGTGGAGGTTCCTGAAATTGCCCAGAAGATGTCCTGGGTGGAGAACTACTGGCCTGATGACTCGTTCTTCCCCAAACCATTTGTGCAGAAGTATTGTCTCATGGGAATGAAAAACAGTTACACAGACTTCCACATCGATTTTGGAGGAACTTCAGTGTGGTATCATGTCCTCTGGGTAAGAAATGTGGCCTGTTTGATGACGTGAATCTGTTTTATGAAGTGTACTTTTGTATATGACCGTCTTAATGGTTTTTATGAGCAGTTCGTGGAGATCCGGTCGTAATGTTACAGTTACGTAAGTGATAAGTGCTGATAAGGATGGTTTTTTCCCTCTTCAGGGAGAGAAGATTTTCTACTTGATCAAGCCTACCAAGGCTAACCTTGCACTATATGAGTCCTGGAGCTCATCGCCCAGTCAGAGCGAAGTATTCTTTGGGGATAAAGTCGACAAGTGTTACAAATGTGTGGTCAAGCAGGGAACTACCATCTTCCTCCCCACAGGTGAGAATGTAAAATTAGCCAAACTTCTGAATCATTTTTGGTGTCCATTAAAAGATGATCCCCTCCCTTCATTTGGTGCTCAAATAAAATGTGTGTGTGTATATGTGTGTGTGTATATATATATATATATATATATGTATATATATATATGTATATATATATATATATATATATATATATATAAAATGAGATTTTTAATGAAACCATATTATTTAAAAAAAAATGTTCCATGTGTAAGGGAAAACTGGTAATATTTTTTACTTGCTGGTTGTAAGAACAGAAATACAAAGAGCAACTTTTCTTTATTGTGGACGATCTGTCATTGACTCAAACAACACGCCTTTTGTATCCTCAATTGACCCCACGACACCAAATAGGATGTGTGCTTTCGTAGAAAAGCATGTACGTGGTACGGCAAGGTGAAAATAATATCAGGCGGTTTCCCAGTGCTCCTGCCAGGAAAATATGTATCAGAGTCCAGCTCTGATGACCCTTGTTATAGTGGGAGTGTTGGGCAACAGACTCTGCTGAGCAACGTGGTAAACAGTATAAAAACACTCTGAAGGGCCGTGATGCAATTCACGTGCGCCTTGGCGAATGGAAAGAATGCAGAATGAAAAGTATCTGGGAGTTATTTAAATCCCAGCGTCAGAAGCGCTGGGTTAATTCAGCAGTGCTATAAATGGTCTTTAACCACTGCGGAGGTAGTAGACGTAACTCTTCTCGGGTCAGGGATTCATTATCACAGCATGTGTGTTTGTGGTGTGTGAAAGTGAGCATGTGGGTTTCCCTCTTCGAGCAGAACGTCACATGTGACGAAGCTGAAATCCCCCTCTTGTTTAGCAGCATGTCTGTACACGGTGGCCAATACACACGCAGCTAGACGGAGAGATAAACCCGATGTTTCTGTCAGTGGCGGTGAGGTGTGGGTGTGAGATGACTCTGTATTTGGCATTTGCTGATGTGTATTGTGAGTTGGGTGTTTATTCTGCTGATGTCTATAAATGTCAGGCTGAATAAAAAGGATGACATAATATGGCTCAGGCCAGTGTCAGAGAGTTTTAGCCAGATAATTGAACTTAAACTTCAGTTCACAGTCTGGAAAAATGTAAATTATATTAGATTTGATTAGAATTGTATTAAAATAAAATATTAAAATTAAAATTTTTAAGATGTGTTCAAGGAGAAGTTCACCTCCAGAACGAAAATTTACAGATAATTTACTCACCCCCTTGTCATCCAAGATGTTCATGTCTTTCTTTCTTCAGTCGATAAGAAATTATGTTTTTGAGGAAAACATTTCAGGAATGTTCTCCATATAGTGGACTTCTATGCTGCCTGTGAGTTTGAACTTCCAAAGTTCAGTTTAAATGCAGCTTCAGAGGGCTCTAAACGATCCCAACCAGGGAAGAAGGGTCGTATCTAGCAAAACAATTGTCCATATTCTAAAATTGACAATTTATATACTTTTTAACCTCAAATTACAAAAAAATATATGGAGAGAATGTTGAAAATATTCTTAATGCTTTATCCTTTGATTTTTAAGCTAAAATATATTCTAATGGGTGTTTTAACATTATGCCACTCACTAGTGTTAAGTTAGCATTTAATGAAAATGTTATATCTGACTCATATGCAGAGACGTCACTAAAATGACAATTATTTTAAATGCTAAATAATTGTTTTTAGTCAAGCTAGTGACAAACTAGGTCCACATAAGTCTTTCTGGAGGCCTGAATGTTGATCTCTGTTGCCCTCTACAGGTTGGATCCATGCAGTGCTCACTTCTCAGGACTCCATGGCGTTTGGTGGGAACTTCTTGCATAACTTAAACATAGGCATGCAGCTCAGGTAAAACCTGAATTAATTTCTCAGTGTGTTTCCTTTTGATTAAGCCTTTCTATATTATTGATGTTTTTAAATGTGCTCCTCCTGTAACTACCTCTTCATTCACATTTTAGGTGTTATGAGATGGAACGCAGACTGAAGACTCCAGATCTCTTTAAGTTCCCATACTTTGAGGCCATCTGCTGGTATGTGGGCAAAAACCTTCTGGAGACCCTTAAAGGTGAGTGGGACAATTCATACAGTTAGTTTTTTGTTTTTTTTGTTTTTTTTTAGTCAAGGGCAGGATTTATCCAAACCAGAAATCAAGAGGGAAATGCAAGTGATTTAGGAGGTGACGAAAAGCTAGTAATATAATTAAAAATAAACATTTCACCTCCATTTATATCACCATAAACCAGAGAACTGTAAACATGCAAATGTTAAATTGTTGGAATATCAACAAATATCCAGTATCATTTTCGATAGTTCAGTGGTTCGTCATCAGTTATTCCTTACGTAGGCATAGTGTAGTATTGTTGTCAAAAATATCGATATCTCGATAAATATCGATACTGAAATATCTGAACGGTACCAATACTAATTTCCCGAAGTATCGATATACCGATACTAGCCGAGCTGTCACTTTTATTTCTCTCCAAAGGCGCGTTGACAAACACCACACGTGACAGCAGTGCCTGTCTCGTCTCATTCGCTCTGGTTTAATAGCGTAAGGGGCCGTTCACATGTCGCGCCTAAAAACACGTGGAAAACGCTAGGCGCACCGATTTCTCCTCCTTTCCAAAACGCTCTGTAGCGCTCGTGGCGTCTGCCGTTGCTAAGCAACCATGACCCGCAATCTCAATGAAGACGCGGAAGTTTCAAAGGACAAACGGATTTATAGCACTAAAAATCGCTTGCTGTAGCTCTGTTACTACATTTAATGTAAATCAACTTGTGCTTATTTAACTTTATTCAAAAAAGTATTACTTAAATTCTGCAATTTGTCTTGATGTCGATCCAGTGAGCAACCGAGCATTGTTTTCGCCTGTGATGCACGCACGTTTGCATGCGTGGATCGGTGATTATATGTGAGTCCGGCATTAAAATCTGTTCATCAAATAATTTTAATGTATTAACCAGCATTTATGAACGAGTGAGCAATGCATTAGTTACAGTATATTTTAATCTTTGATAACGGTAGGTAATAAAAAGACATGTTAGCTCTGGTCCAATGAAAAAATATTAACAGATAAAACTTTGGATTTTAATTAGTTCATGTATTAGTAAATGTTAGTTTAAATTAACTTTTAACTAAGATTAATAAATGTTTTGGAAGTATTTTTCATTGTTTATTCGTGTTAACTACTGTTAACAAATATCTATTACTATTAGCTTAAGTTCTAAGATTAGTTAGATAGTTCAGTTCATTTTAAAAGTGTGGTCTAAAAACAAAACAAAACAAAACAAAAAAAGACTCGACCTGCAACAAAAACAACACGCTCACAACCTACACTACCAGCTGTATTTGAACAGCAAAGAAAGTATGAAGCAAACTCAAATGAAGCTAAGAACCTGAACAGGGCTGTAGCAGTGTAGTACCTCAAAACATTTTTGTTCATGTATATACCTAATATACCTCATTGTCATGTTCTAGATTTGTTATATTTATCTTTAAATGAAAAAAAAGTACCCCATTAATATTGTGGCAGTTTTCCTGGTATCGAAAATGGTATTGAATATCGATATTTTTCAAGGTATCGTGGCGAAGTTAGAAATTCCAGTATCGTGACAACACTATAGTGTAGATGAAGCATCTTGATTAAGTGAAGATTCAGAGTGAAACATGTTTGTGTTTCAGAGCTGCGGGAGGATAAATGTCAACCTCAGGGTTATCTGGTGGACGGGGTGAAAGCTTTAATCTCATCACTGAAGACATGGCTGAGGAGGGAGGTGAGAGAATGTCCGCTTTTTCTGTGTCATTATTTTTATGGTGAAACTCCTGTGGCTGTTGTACATGCTCATTTTCTCTGTGTGTTTCCTCTGCAGTTGACTCAACCCAACAGTGAGGTTCCAGACAATATCAGGCCAAGCCGTCTCATTAAAGCTCTGACCAAGGAGATCCGCTACCTGGAGGTAAGACAAGCCTGAAGAAGTTGAGAGGATTAGTTCACTAAAGAATTAAACTTTCCTGATAATTTACTCACCCCATGTCAGATGTTCATGTCTTTCTTCAGTCAAAAAGAAATTGTTCCAGGATTTGGGTTGAAATGGGTTGAAGGTCCAAATTGCAGTTTCAGTGCAACTTCAAAATGCTCTACACAATCCCAGCTGAGGAATAAGGGTCTAACAATAACATTTTCCAAAAAATAAAAATAAAAATAAAAATAATTAACAACCACAAATGCTCGTCTTGCACCAGCCCAGGTCACGCGTGAAGTAGGTGGAAGTACCAGTGTTTACAAAGCGAACATGCAAAGAGTCAAACGCCCTTTACAAAAAAAGGTAAAAGATGTCGGATGATTTTGAAGTTGGAGGAGAAAATGAGCCGAAGTACACAGATGAACTAACTACACATGACCTTTCCAACGTAATTATGTAATGTGTGAAGACCCAGACATGCATCGCAGAACTAGTGCGAGACGAGCATTTGTGGTTAAAATTATATACATTTTTATTTTTTTAGAAAGTGAACAATCATTTCGCTAGATAAGACCCTTATTCCTCAGTTGGGATCGTGCAGAGCTTTTTGAAGCTGCACTGAAACTGCGATTTGGACCTTCAACCTGTCCACTGTATGGAGAAAAATCCTAGAATGTTTTCCTTAAAAACCTTAATTTCTTTTCAATTTAAGAAAGGCATTAACATCTTGGATGGCACAGGGATGATTAAATTCTGGAGTGAACTAATGCTTTAAATGTTTGCCAGTTAACGTAATGATTGTTTCTGTATGACACAACTTGGCTGCTAAAGCAGCTCCTAGACATTTATGTGATTTGCTTGTTTTCATAAACAGGATGAATCGAATAAAGCTGGAAAATCTCAGGGAAGTGCTGAGTGCCCTTTAATGCGCTCATCACTGGAGAAGGGATATCAGGCACAGCGGGCCGCTCGGCGGCCGCGAGAACATCATCATCGACACCACCATCATCATCACAGCCGCAAACTGCCCTCAAACTTGGATGTCCTGGAGCTTCATACGCTGGAGGTATTAAAGAGACTGGAGGTCGGACCTCTTGAGGAGGTGAGTGCTGCTTTCTTTTTTTTTCCCCTTATAATGCACTGTAGCATTAAGCTCATGTTTCTTGTCTGTTCTTCAAAGCATCATTAGCCTTTATAAGTCCTTATCATGTGACTGTAATGTACTGCTATCAAATGGTTGTAGAGGACATTTTCACCTTGATATTAGATATGTTCACTGCTTTAGCAGCATGCAATTATTACTCATTTCCAGTAAAAAAAAAACAAAAAAACACCTCCTCTCGTCTGTTGTAACAGGACCCAGCCTTCAGCTCCAAAGTGAATGGCAAGTTCAAGAAAGTGTCTTCGGTGTCTGCAGTGGCTATTGAGGGTACTCATGACAATGCCCTGCGCCTGGTGATGTGTAATGGCAAAATTATGCGGTGAGGGTCCTGATAGCTTCACTTGTTTTGTGACATTATATTGTTGATCTGTTGGTCACTAACTTTTGTTCTTATCAAAGCTTATACTAAGAAAAAAAAAAAATACAATCATATCAGCAATATGTGACCCTGGACCACAAAACCCAGTCGTAAGGGTTCAATTTTTTTAATCTGAAAACTGAATAATTAAGCTTTCCATTAATGTATGGTTTGTTAAGATAGGACAATATTTGGTCAAGATACAACTATTTGAAAATCTGGAATCTGAGGGTGCTAAAAAATCCAAATATTGAGAAAATCGCCTTTAAGTTGTCCAAATGAAGTTCTTAGCAATGCATAATACTAATAAAAATGTAAGTTTTGATGTATTTAAGGTAGGACATTTACAAAATATCTTCTTGGAACATGATCTGACTTAACATCCTAATGATTTGAGAAAAAATTATAATTTTGAACCATGCAATGTATTGTTGGCTGTTATTACAAATATACCCATGCTACTTATGTCTGGTTTTGTGGTCCAGGGCACATATTAATATTGTTAATAATAACCAAAATTTTGTTACAGTAATTGAAGATTTGTAGTATGTTAGTAGACATAAGAAAAAGGAGATTTTTTTTTTTTTTTTTGTTAATTATTTGAAAATTTAGAATTAAGCAAAATACTTTGAGAAGGCATTGAATGGTTACATTCCATTGTTTTCTTTTACCTTGTAGACATGTGTATTTAAATATTTAAAAACAGTGTGGAATTTAGTAGCAATAATAGTGAAATTTCACTGGTATTGCAGTATTGACTGCTAAATTTTTGGTCTTTTACCTCTTGTACCTAACAATTCTTGACATGATAAAGTTTGATTTATACTATTTTCTTTATACTAGCTTTTCTATTATTATTATTATAAATAATATTCAAAAGTTTGGGGTCATAAGTTACTTTTTTTTTCTTCTGTTTTAAATAGAAATTTATATTTTTATTCATTAAGGATACACTAAACTGATCACAAGTGACAGTAAAAACTTTTAAATTGTGACTACTTATTTATACTTATGTCATCAAAGGATCTTGGAAAAAATGTTAAAAAAAATATTTAAAATATTTTTTAATATAATAAAAATATTAAGAAGCACAACAGAAATAATAAAAAATGTTTCTTAAGCATCCAGACAGCATATTAGAATGATTTCTGAAGGATCATGTGACACTGATGTGACAAAATTCAGCTTTGCTTCACAGGAATCAACTACATCTTAAAATATATTAAAATAGAAAACAGTTATTTTAAATTGTAATACATTTTTTTTTTTTTTATTAAATAAATGGATCCTTCGTGAGCATAAAAGGTGTCTTTATGTATTAAAAAAAAAACAAAAAACAAATCTTACCAACCCCAAACATTTGAATGGTAGTGTATTTTTATGATATTTTATGTACTTTGTTTTATTTTTCATTTACATTTTATTTATTTATTGTGATGCATTAATTATATGAGTAAATGTTATATTTTGGTGGGTTTTATATTCTAAAAAAACTCAAAGAGTGTCCTCTTTTCTCACAGGGAGAGGTTACCTATCAGCAATGTGGCAGCCAAAATCAGCGGAGTGGAAATGTTGCAGTACCATCAACACGGGATCAAATTGGAAAGAATGTCGATGTGCCAACAAGAAAAAGTGAAAAAAGAAAAGCGAGAGGATGAATTTAGAGTACACTGCACTATCAAGAAACCAGTCAATCACGGTGAGTTGAAGAGGATATCACAACCCAGAATGCTTGCATAATACTGAAGCCAGGCAAAAACATCATTGATTATAAAGTAAAAGCAAATAAGACTCTCATCTTATTTTGTCAGGACTAACTGTGCAGACAGAACTCAGGACAGAGTCGCCACATGTAGCGTCTTCAGACAGTGACTCAGAGTCAGAAGCTGAGGTACTGATGATGTCTAATAAGATAAACACATACTTTCACTTGGTTAAATGGCTTAAAATCGTAATCCTCTCTCTCACACTTTCTTTAAACAGAAACACTCCGAGTCAGAGAGTTCTGAGGAAGAGGATGGAGGAAGCAAGAGAGACTCAGGGAGTTTTGTGGAGCATCTAAGCAGCCGGCATCATGGCCACCACAAGCAAGCTCTAAAACGGTACGGCTGCCCTTCATTTTGCACACCTGAGAAACTTGGCACAGTTTAAAAGCTAATTTTAAGTCCTTTTTATCTATTTTTGTGCTGAAGTAATAAAAAAAAAAATCCCTTCTCGTCCACAGAGAACGTCCTACCTCACCGAGCACAGATAATGCCATTCAGGGCATGCTGTCCATGGCGGGGCTGCTGTGTCAGCAGGCGTCAGCAGGGGGTGATATTTTACAGCAGCACTGGTGGTCCAGTCAGGGTAACAGTAATAGCAACAGCAGCAGTGACGCTTGGGACAGCAGTGAACCCTGTTCGGCACCCCGTAGCCCGGAGGAAGAGGATGGGAGTCCCAGAGACGAATATTCATATAGAGAGAGCTCACTTTCTCCTCCCCTCCACCCCTCCAAAAGACACGCCCCCAACCCAACACCCATCAGCAACCAGGCCACTAAAGGTGAGCAGACTGAACTTTTATTGGTAACACTTTACAATAACTAACGTGAGCAAACAATGAATACATTTATTACAGTGTTTATTAACCTTTTTAAATGTTAATGAAAATACAGTCGTTCGTTGTTAGTTCATGGTAATTCACAGTGCATTAAGTAATGTTCACAAACACAACTTGATTTTAATAATCCATTAGTAAATGCTGAATATTTAATGATCAAGATTAAGAAATGCTGTAGAAGTATTGTTCATTCTTAGTTGAGCTAAAACCTTATTGTAAAGTGCTAACCTTTTATTACTTAAAAAATATTAGCAGTAATAATAATAATATGTGAGCCTGGACCACAAAACCAGTCATAAGTAGCACGGGTATATTTGTAGAAATAGCCAAAAAAATACATTGTATGGGTCAAAAATATTGTTTTTTTTTTTTTTTATACCAAAAATCGTTAGTATATTAGGTAAAGATCATGTTCCATGAAGGTATTTTGTAAATTTCCTCTCAATATATCAAAAATATAACTTAATTTTTTATTAGTAATGTGCATTGCAAGAACTACATTTGAACAAATTTAAAGACAGTATTTTGAATTTTTTTGCATATTCAGATTTAAGATTTTCAGATAGTTGTATCTCAGCCAAATATTGTCTTGTCCTATTTATTCAGCAAATAAATATTTAATACAAATTGAGTATAATATAAATTTAACAAAAATTGACGCTTATGGCTGGTTTTGTGGTCCAGAGTCACATTTTGTGTTATTTCTTATAAAAAGGAAAAACTTTTATTTGCCAAATCAAATAATTTGCCAAAAATCATAAAGAGGAACTCTGTGACCCTCATAACTGTATTAAAGTCAATAATTTTACCTGTGTATGATGAGGCGAGTTCAGGTTGTGAAATGTCATGTGGTGCAACTGCCTAAGAATTATATCTATGAATTCATTTGTTTATGATGATATTTATGTGTGTGTGATTTATATGTACATATATTCATTGAAATATGTAGAAGAAAACAGATTTTTGTTGAAACAATTTTTCTTGGGGGAAAAAAAAGTAAAAGTATGAATTTATTTGTTAAAACTTTTTTTTTTTTTTTTTCTTTTCAGAAAACATTTTTTTTTAATTATATTTGTTACATTTTTGCCTTAACATATGTGAAGGGGAATTTTGAAAACAGTTTGTTTATTTTTTTTATGCAATAAAAAAATTATTAGTTTTTATTTGGTTACACCACATGACATTTTTAGTCATTTGTCAGAACTTTTCTCTAACATGGTATAAAGGGTTTTAGTTTAGGTTAAAGGATAGTTCACTTGTCAATCAAACTACACCTTGATTTACTTCTCAATTTATCCTAGGCGTATATGACTTTCTTCTTTCAGACGTATACAATTTGAGTTACATTAAAAAATATCTAGGCTCTTCTAAGCTTTATAATGGCAGTGAATGGCTGTTGAGATTTTGAAGTCCAATGAAGTGCATCCATTCATCATAAAAAGTATAATATAAAAAGTATAATATAATAAAGGCCTTCTGAAGTGAATTCATGCATTTGTGTAAGAAAAATATCCATATTTAACACTTTATAAACCGTAATCTCTAAAACTGTCGTACTTGCATTCATGAGAGAGTGGCATTCCAGCAGATGACGTAGGTGTAGCGTAAGCTCCGGTGAGAATATGCTCGTCTTGTGTGAACCAAGTTTTGTTTACAGCAAAGGACAAGCACTCTCTCATGAACACTCGTACGACAGTTAGCAAAAGCTAAGAGATTACAGTTTGTTTCAAATATGTATATTTTTCGTACACAAACGCATCGATTCACTTCAGAAGGCCTTTATTACCCCCGGGATCCATGTGAAGTACTTTTTATGATGGATGGATGCTCTTTGTTGGACTTTAAAATCTCAACACCCATTCACTGCCATTGATAAAGCTTGGAAGTGGCAGGATATTTTTTTAACGCGACTCTGATTGTATTCGTCTGAAAAAAAAAAAAAAAAGTCATATACATTGAGGGTGAGTAAAGCATGGGGTAATTTTATGTTGCAGTATAAATGCATTTTAATTTTCTGCTTATTTGTGGTTTATTGTAGGAAAACGTCCTAAGAAAGGACAGGTGACGGCGAAACAGAGGCTTGGGAAGATATTGAAAATGAGCCATCATAAAGGCTTATTCCTGTAGCATGATGGAGGAACAAATGAGATGTGTAATAAATCAACACAGCTGCTTTTCTTTATACGCTGGGACTATTATCACACACACACACACACACACACACATAGTTCTCTTACTCACTGTGCATGTTTAGGTGACAGGGTATGTTTAATGGCTCACTTTTTTCTTCACCAATCACACACAACACGTTATACATCTGCGCAGGGAAACGGCTTTACTTTGGACAACATTTCAACATCAACTGCTTAAGGTTTCAAGAGGAAGCACAGAAACGGATGGGCAGCGTTTGTTCCTACAGCCAGGAAAACGAGCCACAAGTGTGTATCACGGGCTGAGGCCTCTCCTCTCCCCCACCCTACCTCTTACCACATCTGTAGCATGAGTGTCAAGGCCTAGCCCTCCACTGGGACTGTTCCATTGGTCTTCGGAATCCCCTCAAGTCATTATCAATCTGCCTAGTTCTCTCTCTCCTTTGATTGTCTCAGGCTGATGTATGAGCTTTTGAAATGGTGCTGAACATTTATAAATCCTTCCCAGTCCCCTCTGCCCCCTTTAAGCAATAATTGTACAGCAATGAGTGATGTATTGATTTAGTGGGCTGCACTTTCAGGATACACAGGAAGTCTTCTCATGGTGGGAAGTATTGGTCTGTACAGTACAACCATGAAAAAGTGGCAAGGATAGAACATGATTTTCCTTTATTTGACAGTGTTTATACTATATTTATTGTCTTGTGGACTTTTTTATAGGGAACTCTGGATATTATGACATGAATGGCTTAATGTAACGTAAATTAAGTCTCTTATGTAAATATGTAGTAGAAAACCCATGAAAGATTTGCCTTATTTAAAAAGTCCACATCGTTTTATACATATTTTAGACTATGGGGGGCGCCATTATGATATAAAATGGTTGCTACTAACGCTATCTTTTTACCTCAACACAACTCGGAAAATAAAATACAGATAAATTACCACAGCTACTGTAAGAGCTTAAAGGTGGCAATGGATGTATTTGTAGCCTTAAACTAAATGTCATACCAACGTTTTTACTCACAAGGAGTCTAAACGCCCCGGATGTCGAGTGAAATCCGCACTGAGAAACTGTTTAACTAGCTGCGGCTTCATGTTTGCATTATTCCAGAATGGCATCTAGCGTTTCTTGTCTCTGGCGTTTGTAAGCTTTTTCATTAGCTGTGGTCTACGAAAAGCCTCAAAAACATCAGGGCTTAAGTACAGAGAACAAAGACGTGGATGTTTAGGAAGTTTTGTTCGACCACAGGCATGTTCCCATTCTTTTCTCCTCTTCTTGTCACTAGAAAAAGCAGCGAAGACTTGCATCGCTTCTCTTGCTGCCCGTCGACAGAAAATTACAACCAAAAGCCACACAATGTGGCATTGTATCAGTATTTAATTTTCCAAGTTGTGTTGTGGTAAAAATAGCAACAGTTAGCGGCAGTAGCTCACGGAGTGCAGCCATTTCACGTCATTGAAATAATGGCGCCCCCCATAGTCCAAAATATGTATAAAACGATGCGAATTTTTAAATGACGTGTCTTTCGTGGGTTTCTTCTACATGTTTCCGTAAGAGACATCATTTACTTTATATTAAGCGGGGTTCCCTTTAAAGGAATATGCTAAGGTATTTTTTTTTTATAAAAAAGTTAAAATTCTGCTGACTAAAATACGTTTGAGTTATACCTTTTTTTTTTTTTTGGTTTAATGTTAGTTTTTTTTTTTTTCTCCGAAAAGCTAGTGAAATATTGTTTGTACACTGGGAAAATTAAGGAAAATACGTTGCCACACATTGTTATAACCCAGTGGCCACTGAGAGGTCCTGCATCCTGAAGCGTGGCCTCTGAAATACTGTATGTGATGTAGTTTGCAAGGACTAAATATGCTTGTCATGTGATTGACAATGATCATTAGCTCATTCTGCATAATTTATGTTTGTTTGTTTTTTTGTTTTAAGATATTTTTTGTTGACTGGATAACTTATTTATTAATTTCAAAGATATAAGGATTTATATTGCATTGAGTTTCTTGTTTTTTCTTTTGCGTTTTGTAAATAGGAGTATAATTTTGAATGTCACCAATTTAAGAATGAGCTTTTGTTTAGTTTCAGCTTTATGGATTTGTAGTTAACACATTTAATGTTACTTAAAAGAATTTCGAATGACTTTTCCTGTTCAATTTACCTCTCAAATGTTTTAAATAATGTTGCTTTATGTTGTCTTTACGACCTGTTAAAACGGGACAAAAGAATTTCAGTGGGAACAACAAAAAAAGTGGTGCTTGTGTGTGAATTTCTTAGCGAGGCTATGAAACGATTTCTCAGGGAACATCAAACAGGTGACATCTTTGAATTCATCACCAGCACTGTCATACAATCTCGTTTTATACTCGTTTCCACAAGTTTGCCAACAAATGTATATATATTCCCAATTAATATTATTACTTTTTTTTTTTTCTTGTCTGGTTGACGTAATCCCCAGATTCAGAACAAAAGTGTCCCGATGTAAAGTATACAAAAAATAATCTTGAGTTTGTGAGAACAGATTTTGATCAGCTATTCTTGACTGTTGTGTAACTGTAGGTTCAAGAAATGCACTATTTTGAGTTGGAAAACTGCTAAAACTCAGGCTTTGTTACAGTTTTGAGTTTTGCGCATGCGTTTTATGACAAAATGTTCCTCTGTTCCCACTCACAAACCTTAAAATAGACGAGCACCCTTTGAAAATTTCAGCTTTGGTAAATCAAGCTTGTCTTCAGACGCATTAATTGTACAGTATTTATTAATCTCTAGCATTCATTTCCATTTTCGACTGTGGTATAGACTTAATGTCACTGTGTTTTCAAATGCCGTGTTCTGTTGCTCCTCTTCAAAAATTTCCCCAGAGTTCTCTTTGAAAGTTTTGGATGTGATGGATTTTCTCAAAATGCAATGTATATATAAGATGAGGGAAATATTTTGTAGATCACACTGTTTTCCCCTTTCCCTTTACCAAATGTTAAGTGATAAACACTGTTCTACTGACAAAATTCAAGCGTTGATGCCTTTTATTTATTTATTTATATTTTATAATGCAACTTTTACAATTGGACTTGATAATAAGTCCATACACTTAACAGGAACCTTCAGTTTCCTTTACAGAAAATGCACGGGTTTTGCGATCTGGTGCACGTCTGCAAATGCAAAGCAGAGAAGAGAATCAGTCACGCATACTGTGGCAACACCAGGTAACTGCACTTGAAATTGAAAAAACTGCAATTTCTCATGTATGTTAATGAGCTAAATAAATGTGTACATACTGAGGGCGAATCTACTCTTCATCATCAGGTGGGATTCCCAGCTCCTCATCTGTCCATGCTGAAGTGTCCGGCCATGGGAAGTGACCCTAAAGAGATGTTTAGTTAAGTCACCGGTAGTCTGTTTATAATGATATGGCTAAAACAATAGCATTTTATCCTTTGCTCCTGTATTTTGATGTAGTTTCCACTCACCAGTACGGCGTCCGGGTCGTGCCAGACGTGCCAAAGGATCCAAAACCACATGGCACCGCTGAGCAGCTCTGCTTGAAACTTCTGGTGCTTGGTGAGCTGAGGAGGTTGTCTGTATTGGGGTTCAATATGAGGGCCTCCTCCTGCCCTAAAATCACAACCGACAGATTACCAGTAAGTACGTGAAATTTAATGGATATTGGTGCAAATACAAACCAATGGCATTATGAACTATGATGTATGTTGATACTGATAAGCTGAACAGATATACATGTATATTTGAACATAAGTAAAAATACCTAAAATAATTAAAATGAATAAACTATATGTAAAATAGCCATATATATATATATATATATATATATATATATATAGTCATATTACACTCAATTCTATAATAATTTAAACATTTATTTTTAACATATACATTCAATATGTATCTGCACTGGGCAAACAAATAAAAATAAATAAGGAATTATCTTTTAAATAATATTAAATGCATCGTATTACGACATATCGTGCAAAATTTATTATTAGACTATTAATGCAATTAACTACATTTACGAAGTACGGTGTTACTTACATGTTTAGATCTTGGTACGAGGGGGTGTTTTGAAAAGTACCGTGGTAAAACCATATTTTTGGTCCGTACTTTGGAGAACCAAGCATATACCAATGTATGTAAAGATATGAACATTCAGTACCATGGTATTGCCGTTTGATACCAGTACTGTACCATGGTACACCAAGGCTAACCTCTATACATTCTAGTTATATCCAGTCATTTAACTCCTAACTAATAAACCTGACTCATTTCGTATATTTAAACTGAATTAGTTCCGTTACTGTTTCTAAGAACCAAACTACAGACTTTACTGTATTTCAAGTAGCCCGTTTAGCCTGTTAGCTTCCTGTTCATAAACACTCACTTTCTGACGGTCATCCGCTGAGGTCCGCGTCTGAAGAGCTGCAGGCCAGTTCGGAGGACACCCGCCGTCCTCCCGAGAGAAGACATACTTATTTTTGTGTTACCACTGTCTTTTTACAATTAGTTTGGATCGGATAAGCTGCGGTGACCAGACAGCTAAATGTCACCTTTGCAGCGGCTGTTTCATTGGCCTGCTAATAACGAGCGCTGTGATTGGTCCTTTAAGATAAGGCGTTTTGATGCTACGCACTGTTTGTTCGATAGAGGGCGCCAAATACTCACTGAGAAAAGATTGTATAAATATCGATCAGGTATTTTAAAAAATAAAAAAGTAAAATATTAAATTCACATAATGAAACACGAGTGTTAAAATCTATACATTATTACAGAAATAAATAAAAATATACGTTTTCCCCAATCAGTTTAATATAAATTAAGTACTTACAGGGGTTGGACAATGAAACTGAAACACTGGCCAATATAGTGTTGGAGGTTTCATGGCTATATTTATGCAGCCTGGTGGCCAGTCTTTACTGATCGCACATTCCACCAATAAGAGCAGAGTGTGAAGGTTGACTTTGTGCACCCAATAGCTCAAACATTGTACCCTGAAGGTGGTGCCGTGTATTAGGATGATAATGCACCAATACACACAGCAAGACTGGTGACAAGAGTGATTTGATGAACATGAAAGTAAAGTTAAACATCTCCCATGGCCTGCACAGTCACCAGATCTGAATATTATTGAGCCACTTTGGGGTGTTTTGGAGGAGCGAGTCAGGAAATGTTTTCATACACCAACATCACATAGCGACCTGGCCACTGTTCTGCGAAAGGAATGGCTCAAAATCCTTCTGGCTACTGTGCAGGACTTGTATTTGTCATTCCCAAGATGAAATAATGCTGTATTGGCTGCAAAAGGAGGCCAAACGGCATACTAATTGTGGTCTAAACCCAGGTGTTTCAGTTTCACTGTCCAACCCCTGTAGTTTGGTCATTTATTTACTTAGTGGACTTACATTTATTAGTTTGTAAAAGTATATTTTAATAGTTATTGGTGAGTGTTTCTTTCCATTGTTAAAATCCACTCTGGGCAAAAGTTAATCAAGAAATAAGAGAGATTCTGTGAATTTTATTGTACACTGTTTTTACTTATATCTCATATGCATCGCATAAAGGACCGTTTAGGAAGTTGTATTTACACAATTGTACTAATGCAGACTCTGAAAATAGGACACAGGAGACAAGTGATCATTGTATGTGAAAGAACACTTTATTTGCACAAACAGCAATATATCTCAACAGTTTTTTTCCCATCCCATCTCGATTACTGTCTTTATGACTTCAAGGACTATTGTCAAAGACAATATTCAAAGGGCTGGGAGAAACTAGGAGTGTCAGTAGAATAACATAATTACACAAGACTAGTCCTCTGATTAAATATGTTTCAAACTTGTATGTTTGGTAATTTAAAAAAAAATAAATAAATAACAGATCTTAAAAAAAAAAAAATAAATTAACACTGTAGAGCCTGACATTATTATAAATAAAATAAAATAAAATTCAGACTAATCTATTTTTTTTACAGAATAGTTTATTGAACCTCTTTATTAAAAATAAATATTAAATTATTATTTAATAATGTATTTTAATGACTTTTTTAAAGTATACATTTTGTATCAATTTTTGACTATATATAGATAGATATATATAGATATATATGTGTGTGTGTGTATGTATGTGGCTGTCAATTAATCCTGATTAATCACATACAAAATAAAAGTCTGAGTTTGCCTAATGTGTGTGTACTGTAATTATATATATGTAAATACAAACACATTCAAGTATATATTTAAGAAATATTTACAAGTATATGTATTTACTTATATTTTTATGTAATTTTATAAAATTATAATTGTACAATTTTATATAAATAGTCAGAATAATCTGTTTTTTAAATGTTTATTAGTAGTTTATGAACCTCTATACAAAATCTAAATTTTAAAATGATATATATTTTATCATATTTGAAATATTAGGCTTTTATGGCCCATAGACTATGACATAAGTGAATGTGGTGCCCATACTTAAGGGAAACGCACACACAAATATTGAGCAAAAATATGCAATTTGGTACAGATGTTGATAAAATTAAATAGGAATAAGCCCAAATTAAATAAGATCTGATGTCTTTTAATGTAAATCAATAAGATATTTAAGAGCATAGCAGACTGCTTATAAAATGCATAGAAATATCAGTTGTCACTGTATCTCTCAATAATGGATTTAGATTTGTACATTGCATAGAATATAGGTTTTTCAGCAAATTTTTTGATCATGTTGACATGAATGTAAAAATGATACAGTAGGCTTTATAGCCTAACCACTACACTTTAGCTATTACAATAATATTTAATTTTAATGCTGTAACATGTTGCAGTATGGTCAACATACTATGCAGTTGAACTAAGAAGACAATTTCAAAAACAGTTAACATTTCATTGTGTTATTATATAAACTTGTTACACTATAGTTTTGTGCCCTCATCCATCCTTGTGTGTAGGTCATGTAATGGACAAACACAGGCTACTATAAGTTAAAACAACGTTAGAAACGAAACTGTTTGGAGATTAAATTCAAAACAGGCAAAGGGACTTTCTGAGGGACACGGTGCGAAAAAAAAACCCCTAACTACAACTCACTAAGCAATGCGCTCTATAGAAAATGCTCCAATACGCCATTTACTAATCATCATCCCCAGAGCAGCGCAGAGGAGGCGTGGGATCGACAACATGGCGGCTATGGAAACACAATCAATGAAAAAGGCGAACAGCTCATGCAGCTCAAAGCCACGACGCTAGCTAACATCCATCTTAACGAAAGCAAGAAATAAATTACTTCTGAAAGCATTATGGCATCGCACGACGATGATGTGAAAGCCCAGCTGGGATGTTTTCGGCACACGATTCGTTTCCTGATCAGCACCAAAACAGGAAATGCGCTCCCTCAGCTGAATTCTTTTGTTGCAGCTCATATGCGGCTGTTATTGTGACGTAATACACGATGTACGGACTTCTTAAAAATATCTCTGGTAATTGCAGCAGGTGCGCTTGACCTTTAAAAACTACAAAAACGCATAAGATATGTATATATAAAAAACGCACTGCCAGGCAACATTGATTTCTGAATCGTGAACGAACTGTTAAATCGGTTTAGTATCGGTTTAACGATTTATTCTTAGCAGTTCTCGATTAAGGTTAGCCAAACAGTGTCATGACAACGCATATGTAACGGTGTTAACTTAAATACATATTATTTTACTAAACTTAATGGCTATTTAGAACCATTTAATCATAATGACATTACACGCGACTGTTAAAAATATTCTTCTTAATAGGCAAAACCTGTAATAAACAGCAATGTGTGTCCACTTTGTGATGTGTTACTTTAGGTTAAACTTGTAACTTGTCACATCATGCTGTTGTGGGCCACGTAATTACGTCATGACGCAGAAGAAAAAGAATCACTGAATCGTTTAAAACCGGTTCTTTAAAACGAACCGCCGAAACAAAACACTACTTTCCAATATTCCGGTGTTTGAGGCGACAAAAGCACGTTAAGGTTTTTAGTCGTCGGCGTGCGATTTAAAACACAGGACTGATGACGTACTCGAGGAGTTCAGTCCAGCTTTCGGCAAAGATATTTTCTGGAAAGCCCGTGACCCCGCCCAATGTGCGCTTTGTGCGGTGTTGACGCCATCTTCTTGCGATTTTTGTGTCGCGACACGAACTAATTTTGCATATAAACCACCTCCGTGGAAGAGCTCTTCCAAAACGCCGCGTTTCAGAGATCCACTGAGATTCACGTAAATCAAACGGTTAATGAGATTTGGAGTTAATGGCGCCCTACTGTCGTCCACAAACACGGTCGGATCTCCGGGTGCGCCGCTCTCCCCTCACAGCTCAGGGCCCGCCCACTTATGGAATTCAGATGATGTCATTTGTAGCCAATCAGCGTCGAGAAAACAGGACAATAGGCGTATTATTGGTCAAGGGCAATGTCATTCATTCTATTCAGGAAGGCCAGGGAGGGGGATGAGCGGAGAAAATCGCCATTTTGGAAGCGTAACAAAATGAACGATATCGACAGTGAAATAATACCCTAGCTCCAGAACTGGTTGAAATGTAGCCCGTCTTAATGTCCGTCTATAATCTCAACGTCCCGAAAGTTAAAACCTGAAGTTGATTTGACTGGCGTAGGCAATCCTGTGCGATACAACAGCTCGGTTTAACTATCTCTTTAGTTTCGTTTTCCTTTCAACTGTACAGATTCGACGATCGGCGCGTCACATCGCAGTTTTCTGCTTTGTCTTGCTGTGTTTCTCCACTCTGCGTTGCATAGCTCTTCAACTGCTAGTGGTTGGTTTTATAGCACGGACTGCGCATGCGCAGGAGGATGCGGTTTAGATCCAGTTCAGTATGGGGGAGGGTGTTTGTATGTGGGGTGAGTTGCTCGAATGAAGCCGTCTGGTTGAAGAGCAACATTTGGAGACCCGTGCAACAATGATATTAGTTTACCAGGAAATAAGAAAGGACAACAATCTACTCTTAATTGTATTATTATATATGTATATGTGCATCGTGAACCTGGTACTAGCTTTAAAGCATTTTAACAAAACGGAAAAAAAAATCAAAGAACAAAAAAAAGACAGTTGGCTGTCCGTCCGCGGCCAACGGAAATATTACATTTTCATTACACTCTGCAGATGTTTGTGTTTATACTTGTGGTCATCTCACTCCAGGTACCTTGAGGGAAAAAAAAGAAACACTGCACTTGTATAAAGGGTTACATAACAGATTTGCAGTCATTTACTGTTTTGGGCCTCACAAGTAGGTGTTCGTATTCAACCATAGTAGGCAAAGACTTGCGTAGGCTGCCTTCTGCTTTGTTTTCTCTCAGTTCTTGTAGATAGCTCTTATTATTTCATGTATGTTTTGACATTTGGATACTTAAATTGGGGGAAGGGATTCCATAAAAAAGGAAACACATGTAGGGACTGATGATTAGACTTCCACATAAGGAACCTATAAAAAGACACCCAGACATTAAAGCAAAACACAAGGTCTTGGCAAGGTTGAAACCTTTTACCAAACTCCTATTTTTAATGATAGACACTAGTTATTTTGTACACACCTTTATAATTATTCCTCGCACTTAGGTTTGGGTTTCAGACAAACTAAGACATGAATGACATCTCAAATCATGCGGCTTGCTGTGCTGTTACTTTAATGACTTGCAACTGCATTTTTGCCAGGCGGTTGAGCAAACAAATCCCATAGATTTATACTGAATGAAAGACCCGAGCCATATTTAGAAACCAAAATATCCGGTGAGCTCTTCTACCTTGTGACCACTTATCAACCATCCAAAACACCTTAGCAACAGCAGCTGTGTCCCTAAATATTTTTATGCACTATACACTATGTACTCTGCCGAACTAAGTTATTTTGTCATCCAACATCACAGTCTGCTAAGTGTGAAAAACTGTGACAGCTGAGTGGATAATGTATCCAACACTTCCAGCTGTATCCGAAATCACCCCCATTCACTATTCCCGATAATACTCCAATATCATAATCCACTGAATGCGTGAATAAAAACGAGCAAGAGAATTCGGACACTTGAGTGCACCTGACATGCTGAGCTTGTCGCCATCTTCTGGCAAGACAAAGTGCAATAATGTCCACCATGGTTTCAAACACCAAAACGAAGTCCATTGTATAGCGGGCTATTTCAATATATTTTTTCAGTTAATCGTGCATCGAAATGAAATATTTTTTCGTTTTAGAATTTTAGGTCCTGTTTACACAAGTGTGTTTTCGTTTTAAAACAGTGTTACACTGCATTTCAGAAACAATCTCCATCTACACTACACAATTGAAAATGCATGTCACATGACCATTTATAAAGGTACAACCATAGATATGTATAGGTAGATGCCCTATTAATTAGATGGAGGATGTGTCTACACGCTTGCATCTAGCTATATAGATCTATGGGTACCAATGAGCGTGATGTTATTGTTTACACTATCGTCAAGGATACACAGAAAGAATGTGCAGCAACACCATCGTTTTCAAAAGTCTCCGTTTTGGTCCATGTACACTAAAACGCAACCCGGAGTTTTCAAACTAAAACGGGGTCTGCAGCGTTTTCAGAACTCTCAGTTTTCGAAGGTCGAAAACACTGAAGTAGTGTAGATGACAGGTGTAATCGTAGCTACAGTTATACATTTTAAAACGAAAACGCACTACTGTACATGCAGCCTTAGTGTAAACACAGTAGGGTTGTCAAACGATTAATCACGAATAATCGCAATTTAAAAAAAAGTTTGTGTCTATGTAATATATGTGTGTGTGTACTGTGTATATGAATTGTGTATATATAAATACACACACATACATGTATGTTTTAAAAACATTTATATGTATTGTTATATATAAATTAATGCTGGGCCATGATTAATCGCAATTAATCGCATCCAAAATCAAAGTTGTTTTTGAACATAATATATGTGTGTACTATATTTATTATGTATGTATGAATACACATGCATGTATATATTTAAGAAAAAATTTTATATATTTCTATAAATTATAGAAATATATATACATGTAAATATTTTCAAAATATATGTATGTGTGTCTTTATGTATACACAATATAACAGTACACACACATATATAAACAAAAACTTTTATTTTGGATGCGATTAATCCCGATTAATCGTTGCCCAGCACTAAATATAACAATATTCTTAAACATATACATGCACGTGTGTTTACATATACATAATAAATATACACAGCACACACACACACACACACACACATATATATATATATATATATATATATATATATATATATATATATATATATATATACACATACTACCGTTCAAAAGTTTGGGGTCAGTACATTTTTATTGTTTCTTTTTTCTTTTTTTCTTTTTTTTAAGAAATTAATACTTTTATTCACCAAGGATGTATTAAGTTAATAATTAAAAGTTTATTAAAAGTTAATAATAAATAATTTACATTGTTATAAAATATTTATATTTTTAATTAAACACTGTACTTTTTAAACTTGTTATTCATGAAAGAATCCTGAAAAAAAAAATATTTGGCAGCACAACTGTTGATATTATCCAACATTGATCATTCTAATAATAAATCCACATATTAGAATGATTTCTGAAGGATCATGTGACACTTAAGACTTGAGTAACGGCTGATAAAAATTCAGCTTTTCATCACAGGAATAAATTCTATTTTAAAGTATGTTAAAATAAAAAACATTATTTTATATTGTAAAAACATTTTGCAATATTACTGTTTTTTTCTATATTTTTAATCAAATAAATGCAGCCTTGATGAGCATAAGAGACGTCTTTAAAGACTATTACAAGTCGTACTGACCCCAAACTTTTGAACGGTAGTGTATATGTATATATATATAAACAAACTTACTTTACATGCGATTACTCGTGATTAATCGTTTGACAGCCCTAATTTATTCACATTATAATACAAAACGGCATAGATTAGTGCACAAGTACTCGAGATGGGAACTTATTGCGGTAGTTAGATTTGCTCTGGTATATTTCTATAAATTTTAAATCACTTTGGAAGTTCTCTTGCCTTGAGGGTTTCTTCTAAGAAGTGACTCACTGTAATCGTTTAGTATTTAAGTATTGTTAATCCCTTATTTTTTTTCCCTTCTTTAGGCATTTATCTCGATAGGCCGAGCATTCAGGCTTATTTCTCCACAGCGGGCTGCAAACTCCTATGTTTGGACTGTATGATGAGAAGCCGTGGATGAACTCTCTCTCCTGCCCGCGCCCCTGAGGTTCTGCGGGAAACCCCGCGGAATGTAGAGGCGGAGCGCGCAGTGACAGAGAGCCGGGCGGGGTGAGCGGGGGGAGGCGGAGTCACGGCACTTCTGCCAGGGCCGCCATTTTTGCACAGGGAAAAGAGACAGGATTGAAGGGATCCAGTTTCTAACTGTCGGCATAGATATGGACAAAATTCTCGGCTTTTAACAGACTCTAACTGTACGCTTGGATTAGAGCAGCACGAAGCGAAATACAAGTGCGAAATAGCGCGATTTGTAAAGCTTTGTTACACATCCGCAGTGGAGAGCGAAGTATTGTTTTGGTTGTGTGGTAGATCAGGCGGCGGGGTCTCACCCGAGTCCCCCGTGTCTTTATTCACAGTTATTACAGTGGACATCAACGGTAAGTACCTGCCGAAATCCTACAGCTGTGTGTTTGTTTATTAGAGAGGCTTGTTTGATGCCACTGGCTAAGTGACTTGCTCAAGAGGGTCCCATCCTTGCATAGATGCTGAAACTGGCTTGTATTATTAGTTTGCTCAAATTAGATGTAATTACAACGTTGCTGTGCATTTGTCAGCCCTCCTTTTGAGGTATAAATCCCACCTGGCTTGTTGTAAAGAGGGCAATCCGAGCAGTGTGTGTCTGTGTGTGTGTGTGTGTATGACTTAATTTAGCAGCTAAAGTGGCTAGCTAGCTCACACCCACCTTTAATGCCTCACAAAAGGAAAGATTTTAAATTGTAACGCTGTTTTGTAGTGGTAACAAGCAGAAAAGCTGCACACGAGAGTAGCGGAGGTAGCGGAAACTCGTTGTCGTTTCTCTTGCGTTGTTGTAAAGCTGCTAGCTACACCAGCAGTCACTGGAGAAATGCTAGCAAGTTAGCCAACCAAGAAAGAAACAGCTCAAGACTTCAATAATCTCTTTACATGCTGGGATGTGCAACAAAAACTGCTTAGAGTGCCTCAATTTTGGGGAAGAGGTGGTCACGTCTCACGATATGTTGCTCCCGCCACTTATCTACAATCCTGATGGTGATTTGCACGTTTACAACTATTTACACGTGTTTTTGATGTGCATTTGAGAAATTGAGAGGTGTGAAATGTTTAAAATGGCACGTTGTGCTCTGACAGAGCCTGCAACAACAGGGCTTTTGTTTACACCTCTCAACTCCAGCTAACCATTCACTAGGTGCACTCTTACCCCATACCCAACCCACAAATGCACTTTAAAGCCTATTGACTGACATTGACTCAATATTAAGACCGTCTAAAATACAATATGTGATTTTAATCTATTGTTTTTGGACTTGCTCTAAGCGCTGCTGAGGATATGACTTAGTAACGTTACTGTCTAGCATAATAATGTGTTGATTTAGCAAGGAGGATATAAAATGAACGCTTGTTTAGTGTCTGTCTGATGTGTTTTGTGTGGTTGTGTGCTGATAATGAGTGCTGCAGGCGTGGGGGAGGGGTTCGGGCTCGGTTCATGTAGTCAGATCTGTTTTAGCTTCTCCTCAAAGTGGACCAGAACCGCGCTGCTTTACTAGCGAACTGCGCAGTTATGCCATTTACACTCAATAAACCGTCACTCGACGCGTTTTTAGGTTCAGAGCGATTTGGGTTAGATATTTATTGTTGGAAATTTGATTTATACCTATGTGGAAGGAAATTAAACGCTCCAGCGTATCATATCGATGCGCATTAGCATAGCAAGCTAAGCGGTTAGCTTCACTCGACTAGCTGTTTGCCAGGACGTTGTTGAATTAGTCGAACGGACGCGGTTAGTTTAGCCTTGCAGACGTTGATAACAGATCATTTGCGCATTTTAACGCAAAACAAAGTCGTTAAAATGCTGTTTTCCCCTCAGATAATCGTGTGCACTGTGAGGTAACGTTAAGTTGAGGTTGGCTAGTCGTCGTCAGTAAGAATCGCTAGCTACGCAGAAACGACGCAAACACTTTGTTCCAGCACAAAAACAGCGCATTTGACAAACAGATACTTAAGCATATGAGAAAAGGCGGGTTTCTTGTTATCTTGGCCGTTTTCTGTCAAATTTCAGCGAGTCTTCGAGCGCAGTATTTCCTCTCAGGTGCTTAGTGAAAATGGCGGATGAGTTGATGTTGTGGTAATGAAAGCCTCCACACCCCTAGATCAGCTCTCACACACTGCAGCGCCAACACACTCACCCACAGGCAAGTGCACAACACACACCAGAAAAATACAGTGCTGTTTTTCACCAAATATGATTATAGCCTGCGTCCACTGAACGCTTTAACCCATAAACTGAACCATATGTGTGTTCTAAGTGTATAAACCTGGAAAAAGCATCAGAAATTTATACACCATTCTCAAATCTCAGCTCATTCATGAGGTAAAGTATAATAAATGACCAGTAATAACCCTTATGCTGTTCAACAACAGATTTTCAAATGGTAGTTTTTAGAGGGGACAAGAATGTAAAAAGTGTTTAAGTGTGTTGAACATGAGATAGATGTTGTCAAAAAATGCACACTGGACTTAAGTAAAAGTATAAACATACATTCCTTTGTGGAAGGAACAATAGGTGGTTTATAACACACACTAATCTTTGTGTTTTATAGAGGCATAAACTATCTTAAATGTAGCTCAATTTTGTCACTCCCTTGTTTAACAATACATTTTAGGCCTGGGTGGTATGATGATATATGTGACCCTGGACCACAAAACCGATCTTAAGTAACACGGGTTTGTAGCAATCGCCAAAAATATATCGTATGGGTCATAATTATACATTTTTCCTTAATGACATAACTCATTAGGATATTAAGTAAAGATCATGCTCCATGACGATGTTTTGTAAATTTCCTACTGTAAATGTCAAAACTTTGATTAGTAATATGCATTGCTAAGAACTTCATTTGGACAGTTTTAAAGGTGGTTTTCTCAATGTTTAGAGTTTTTTTTTGCACCCTCAGATTCCAATAGTTGTATCTTGGCCAAATAGTGTCCTGCACATCAATGGAAAGCTTATTTATTCAGCTTTTAGATGATGTATAAATCTCAATTTCAAAAAACTGAACCTTATTGACTGGTTTTGTGGTCCAGGGTCACATTTGTGTTTCATCAAAGTGTAAACTTAATTGTAACTCATCTTGGTCCTCCCTTGTTTTACAACACAGTACATTCTAGGCCTGGGTGATATGGCGATACGTGTACCATTTCATTGTTTTCGTTATTCTGCATATGTTGTGGTATATAAATGCTGTCACAAGTACATGGCTGCTTAGTTTTTGCGACGTTGTAGCGATAAACAAGTTTTATTTAAAAATACATTAAAAAAAAAACCTCAATGCAGTTGTTTTGTTGACTGTTGAGAATGCGAATGAGAATTTGCGGCTTATTGCGCTTTAATGTTTAACACACTTTTTAAAATTGTTTTTCTGTTGTTATTTGCATCTTTGTTCTAATTTGTAATTAGATGAAATAATATAACACAAGTAACTTCAAATGCACTTACTCATATTGCGAAATAAGAATTTCTTCATACCACCCACCCCTAGGAAATTCTTTTGTGACTTAGTTTACCTTACTGGAAATTCATGACTATGAAAGGCAGGGTTGTGCTATACCAGAAACCTGGTGTGTGTACTGCCTTACCTAAAGAATTAACAGGAAACGAGACATTTCTCGAGCTCACGCACAGCCGTCTGCATCTTAAAACAACTCAGCAATAAGAGTTTTGGTTTAACAGTCACACTTAGGAGTACAACTTTTTATTTGAGGATGCCGTCGAGTTTACTGCAGCACTGAAAGGAGCGCAACCCACACGGCTGTGTCATATTTCTCTCATGATTACTGCTCCCTCCCCTCTGGTCAGCGGGGAGTTTACAGGTCCAGAAGAATGTGGTTATTCATCATGGGGTAAACACAGGCCCTAATGCGTAATGAATAGACGATGATGCTGCAGAAAGGTAATCTTGATCTTGGATAGGAAGCAGTGAGTGACTGCTCATGTGTGAACTGATAGCACATCATCGGGGGCTTCGGTTATCCAGCAGGTCAAGGCATCACGCCGCATATGAATGCTGATGTTTATGCGTTTTAGCACTCTTAATGCGTCTGGGTTCTCAACCTGATGCATATGTTGTTGTAGCTTTCGGGGGCAGGTGGAATAGCTTTCAGGGTCAAGCTGTGAGATAACAGCTGGGACTCGATTGTTTCTCATTTGACATTGACAAAGACCCCCCTCTTGAGCTCTCCTTTCACCTCACATCCACTGGCTGTAGCAGATGCTGGACTTTGTAGAAAGTTTTTTTTGGAGTCCGTATAACTGTGTGTGAGCACCGCTCAAGGCTTCTTCCTGCTTAACATATGTTAAAATAATGTTGTAAATGTGGTTTCATCACTAGAAATCACTTACTTGCTGCCTTTGGAAAGGTTTTGCGTAATAAAAACCAAGCTGTTGTTCCAACAGGCTTTTAAAAATGCCAATTTGTGCATATTTCTTGTAGAATCCAATGATATGTGGACTCTACAAGAACTGTGAGACTGGCCTCTGTGGTGCAAACTTTGGCAGCCACGGTTGAGATGATGGTCTGAGACACTTGCCAAACACATGCTTTGGACTGTTTTTCCTCAGGACAGCGCCATGGCTGAGATTCAAGATGGCCATTAAGAACGGATTTGTCATCTATTGTATAAAGGCTGATGAATACTGTACATATTTTTGTCTGCATGGAAAAGCTTGCATTTGTGCTTGCATGCAGATAACGAGAGGAGCCGACCATGTACAGTGCAGACTGTGGCTTTCTGACAGGCGTTTCCTGTAGGTGGAGGTCCAATCGTTGGCATGTAGTGGTGTGACATCACAATGAGGCTGTGCAGCTGTGCAAAGAGGATGGAACATCAGCCTACGCACATCAACACACAGCTCACAACTCTGACAGCGACACTAGAGGGAAGTGATCCACGCGGAGAACGGAGCAGAAGCACGCTTAGCTGCTCTGTTGCAAAACCCTGGTTTGTTTTTAAACGTTAAGCGTAGTGCATTTCAACCATGCCGTCATCTCATCAGACGAAAAACATGGTGGATGAACTTAAACGGTCTCATGTCTTTTGTTTTTTTTTTTTTTTTTAAGGTCAGTGCTCCCTAGGGATGCATTGAAAGGTGAAGGTTGAAACACTGTAAAAATAAAGGTTCTTTATTGGCATCAGTGGTTCTGTGAAGAACCTTGAACATCCATGGAACCTTTCAAATGCAGAAAAGGTTCTTTAGGTTTTTAAAATATTCTTCAAAAAGGATCTTTGGCGAACCAAAAATGGTTCTTCTTTAGCTTTATTTTTAAAAGTGAAGGGAAGATTTTAATTACACTATGGCATTGTGAAGTCTTTAGTGCAGAAAATATCTACCTGAAACATGCAGTCAGCGTAAACGGCTGCAGCAGCTGTATTCACCATACTGTCTTGTTCTTTGTCGGGTTGTCATGTCACACTTGTGTTCTAGCCTCACTGCGCATGGGAGACTCGACGCTGTGTGTGTGTGCGTGTGAGGCCATGGGCAGTGTCTGTTTGTTCTGTGTGTTGACACAGGGATGGAGAAGTAAAGTACCCCCCCCTCATGAGAGATGGAGGTTATAAAGAGAGAGAGGCAGGTGTCTCAGGTGACGCATCTATCCTCGCATTGCGCACACTGGGACACACATGTGGTAAAACCCTTTTTTGCTTGAGACTCCAAAGATGCAGTGTTTTTATATTTACTGCCTATGTTTTATCAAACCAAGGTGTGGTTAAGCATGTATGCTGGTAGCCGGTTCCACCGGGAGGGCTGTTAGTGCCGTGGGGTCACGTGAGAGATATGTAGGGAGGAGCCGCAGGCTCAGGTAACCTGTTTTTGTTTCCCTGCTGTAACCGAGCTTTCTCAAAGGGCCTTACCTACATGACAGGTGTCCCATAGAGCAGACAGGCAAGGGTGCAGCAGCGCATCCTACTCATTTATACATGTGTGAATGTTATCATGAGGTGTTTGTGATGTAATGGTGCGAGCCAAGCGTTAAATCGATCATGTGGCCGTGCCATTATTAAGTCTGGGTGGCCCAGACTGTCCTTTTCGCCCATGGCACTGTTGTGTCTGACTGATTTGACCACTGCACATCCATACGTGCACATACATGCTGATACGCCAAAACTGACATTAAATATGAGGAAGGAAATTTGCAGTTGTTTGGGTTTTAGAGGTTTGAGAAGACAGATATTTGAACATCTGCTAAACTAAATGTGACCCTGGACCACAAAACCAGTCTGAAGTAGCACGGGTATATTTTTAGCAATCGTCAACAATACGTTGTATGGGTCAAAATTATCATTTTTTTCTTGTATGCCAAAAATCATTAGGATAGTAAGTAAAGATTATGTTCCATGAAGATATTTTGTAAATTTCCTACCATAAATATATCAAAACTTAATTTTTGATTAGTAATATGCATTGCTAAGAACTGCATTTGGACGACTTCAAAGTCAATTCACTCAATATTTAGATTTTTTGCACCCTCAGATTCCAGATTTTTAAATAGCTGTATCTCAAATATTGTCCATTCGACCCTTGTGACTGGTTTTGTGGTCCAGGTTCACAAATATTAAAGCAGTAGGTTTTCTAAATGCATTGTAATTACCTTGATGTGAACAGGTCTTCTCTGCTTTTTTATTATTTCTTTTTTTAAGATTTTTTGACCTTGAAATCACAGGTCATATTTAGGGACTTTTTAGAATTGGCTAGTATGCAACCACCCAAAAACACCCTTGCAACTACGGCTGGGTTTTGACACGCATTGCGTGATTAAAATAGATTCGGATTCACAAGCTTGCAATTCGATTTCCAATTTGATTCGATTATTTTGAATTGCGATTAATAGCATCCAAAATAAACATTTTTGTGTGCGTGTTATATGTGTGTGTGCTTTGTGTATTAATTATGTATATATGAATTGCATGCATGTGCATGTGTATATACTTAAGGAAAATGTTTATATATTAAATACATGTATGTGTAATATAAACTATATGATTATAAATATGTACAAGAAAAAACGTAGCTATTTTCAAAATATATATTGTATGTGTGTCTTTTTATATACATAATAAATATACACAGTACACATATTACATAACAAAAACTTAATCGTTGCCCAGCACTGTTTTATATGTATATATATATATATATATATATATGTATAGTACAGTGCATACCATATTTCCTCAAGGAAAAATAAATCTAATGCTGTAAAATACCAAAAAGCTCCACTCTAGAGTTAATTTTGTTTAGCTGTTTGTTTATGTCCACCGAATGTGTTTATTTCTGTTATATTGACGTCTTTCTGCGGTTGAAACACTGAATAAGCGATTACTCAAGACAGGATACAAATTTCGATATGTTGTGCTCCTTTGACATACCTTCAGATGTTTATTGTGTGCTGAAACCAGTTAAAGTGGATGAGACTAATGTGGATCGGATGTTATTTGATTATTGTAATAAATAATGAACAGAATGTGAAATTTGAGACTTTGTTTTATATCAAAAGTAACAAAGCACAAAGCTTATTACAATTTATTGGTGCTACAATGTTGTGTTCATTAACTGAAAACATTAACAGGTAGACTATTGTTTTTCGGTGCTTTTATTTGGATGTAAGAATCAATATCGTTTTGTAAAAATGTGAGTCGGTTAAAATAGAGAACTCTATATATATATATATATATATATATATATATATATATATATATATTTTTTTTTTTAACCCAGACCTACTTGCAACCTCACAGCAACAATCTAGCATTGTAGCTGTGAGTTTTGCTATGCCAAGCATTTTTCTGTTCTTCAGAAAATATAAAAATCGGGTTTTCTTTGCAACTCTAAATGAAACACACTTTTCTAAATAGGGGATGTGCATCATTGATTTTGTCATCAGTCATCCTTATCTAATTTTAGAATGTCAAGTGCCTCCTTTCTGACCATGGTGGAGGTGCACTGTGTTTAGCCACTTGGCAGTCTAGCGCTTGAGCCATTAACCTCATTAGCATTTGTTGGAAAGGCTGTGATAAAATAGATGCCCAAAAGTCAAAAGAGCCCACCCTGAGGTCTCTATGAAATTCTGAGAGTTTTTCTGCATTTCATCGTCGACCAAGTCATTATTCATCTCTGTAAATATCGCTAATAAAATATTGTATTCAAGTAGGCTTTTTCTTAGCAACTAAAGCTGGTCGGTGGCAGTGATTGTGCTCTGACTGTGGCATATTCGCCTCACAGGAAAAGACGCGAACAAGGTGACACCACCTCGTACCTCATGCATCTTTATCAATGACAGTCAGGAAGAGCTCTCGGCGTGCGTTCGTGCATTTTCGAGGCACGTGGTTGTGTAAAGCCTCAGTGTAGCGTAGGCTGCGATGACTCAGCCTGCGAGAATGGTGTGAAGTCACATCGCCGGGGCTAGCGTTTGGAAGCCTGCTCTATTTCCATCTCTCCCCGCTGAAAATCAGACAACGCGAACCTGGAAAATGACTGTGGGAGAGAGCGAGGGAGAAACGGGGAGAGAAAGGAGAAAACATGTGTTGACACTCCTACATGAGTCTGTGGGTTTCCCTGCCCGCTGTAGCGAGCTGCCGGAAGGAGGAGCTTCCCGTACGACATTGTGTCCATACAGAGAGAGGAGGAAAAACAGTTGGATTCAGCTGGCAGGTTCTGTGCCAGAATTGCTCACTCATCTTCATTGCTTAGATGGATAGCCACTGGAAGGACAGAGCAAAGGAATACTATGTTTTGTTTCGAAAGCTGCTTATCTGTTTATAGGCTCTTTAAATGGCTTCTCTTTTCTCATGACCATTTAATTGGTCTCGTATTCCGCAGCCAGCTCCCCCTATTTTCCCTCCCCAACCACCCCTCCCTTCCCCTCCGAGTGTCAAGGGTTTATTTAGGAAGTGCAGAGGGGAGGGAAAGAAATCCGGGTAGGGCAGGCAAGCGTTTTTCTTTCTTTTCTCTCTCTTTTTCTCTCTGGCTGTGTTCCTCGTGAGTGGCAGACGGTTCTACTAAAGGAAATGGGCGTGTCGGAGGCAGTCTGAATGCTCGGATTTAGTCAGGAATGCTCTACTGTACTAGATTTTTCCACACCTCCCTTTTACATTTTTAAGGAGGGGGATTTTGCTGTGTGTGTGTGCGCGTCTGAAAAGAAGGAATGGGTACGTTTGGCTGTTCGGAGAACATATGTGATGGGTGTGTGTGTGTATATGTATATGTGTGTGTATATGGAGAGGCAATGCGCACGCGTGCATTCCTGGGCAGTGACGGCAGGATTGCCCTGCTGAGGCCAAGAAGAACAGACTCAGTGTGAGAAAGCTGGAAAGAGACCACCGTATGCTTTCTAAGGGAAATAGGTTTATTACACAACACAATGTTGTCTCTCTTTTGCCTTTTCCTTTCTTTTGTTACGCCTTTATGAAGAGGGCATGGTCACTTAAGCTCCATTCCAAAATATAGTGAGCTGCCTACTTAGGGAGCTTTTAAGGCCATCTGTGGTCAGTGTGTCCTACAGGATTTAGTTTTTGAACAAGGGTCTCAATTCCCCCTTTGCAAACCCTGATATTCAGCTTTGATTTTTTTTTTTTTATAATAACATAATATAATAAGCTCTGTTCCAAAACATGGTGAGCTGCCTACTTACGGAGCATTTTAGGGCATCTGTGGTTGGCGTGTATCTCAGGATTTAGCTTTTAAATAAGGGTCTCCATTCCCCTTTTTCAAATCGTGAAATTCTGTTTTGACTTGGTGCAATAATATAATATGCTCTGTTCCAAAACATGGTGAGCTGCCTAGCTAGGGAGCATTTTAGGGCATCTCTGATAGGTCAGTGCATCTTACAGGTTTTAGTTTTTAAAACAGGGTCTCAATTCTCCTTTGCCAAACCCTGAAATTTAGTTTTGACTTGGTATAATAATAATAATACGGTAGAAGCTCTGTTCCCAAACATAGTGAGCTCCTTACTTAGGGAGCATTTTAGGGCATCTCTGATAGGTCAGTGCATCCTATAGGATTTAGTTTTTAAAACAGGGTCTCAGTTCTCCCTTGCCAAACCCTGACATTCAGTTTTGACTTGGTATAATAATATGATAGAAGCTCTGTTCCAAAACATTGTGAGCTCCCTACTTAGGGAGCATTTTAGGCTGTATCACATTTTAGGTCGGTGTGTATCACAGGATTTAGCTTTTAATTAAGGGTCTCCATTCCGCCTTTACAAACCCAGAAATTCAGTTTTGACTTGGTATGATATAATAAGCTCTGTTCCAAAATATAGTAAGCTGCCTACTTAGGGAGCATTTTATAGCATCTGTGGTCAGTATGTCCTACAGGATTTATTTTTTGAAGAAGAGTCTTTATTCCCCCTTTTCCAAACCATGAAATTCAGCTTTGAGTTGGTATAACAATATAATATAATAACATAAGCTCCGTTTCAAAAGATAGTGAGCTGCCTACTTAGGGAGCATTTTAAGACATCTGTGATAGGTCAGTGTGTCCAATAGGATTTAGTTTTTGATCAAGGGTCTCTATTCCCCCTTTGCAAAACCTTAAAATTCAGCTTTGTCTTGGTATAATACAGTATAATACTTTAAGCTCTGTTCCAAAACATAGTGAGCTGCCTACTTAGGGAGCGTGTTAGGGCATCTGTGGTCAGCGTGTCCTACAGGATTTACTTTTGAAAGAAGGGTCTCCATTCCCCCTTTCCAAACCCTGAAATTTACCTTTGACTTGGTGTAATAATATAACAACTTGAACTCCGTTCCAAAACATAGTGAGCTTTCTACTTAGGGAGCATTTTAGGGCATCTGTGGTCAGCGTGTAACACAGGATTTAGTTTTGGAAAAAGGGTCTCCGTTCCCCATTTCTTTTTCCCCATGACTTTTTATATTAATACAATAAGCTCTGTTCCAAAACATAGTGAGCTGCCTACTTAGGGAGAGTGTTAGGGCATCTGTGATCAGCATGTCCTACAGGATTTAGTTTTGGAAAAAGGGTCTCCGTTCCCCATTTCCAAACCCTAAAATTCAGCTTTGCCTTTTATATAATAATACAATAAGATCTGTTGTAAAACAGCATTTTAGGGCATTTTTTAATATAACTGTATAAAATGAAATTGTAATTATTTTTATTACTGTTATAGAAAAATATTGAATGAGTTCTGTTTTTAAAAAACTGACTCACCTCAAACAGCTGAATGAAGTTTGTTTTTTTTTTTTTGTTTTTGTTTTTTTAATATAAATATATATATATATATATATATATATATATATATATTATTATTTTTTAATTTTTTTTTTTGCATAAAGACTTGGAGGAAAACCCCGAGTATAAAAGAGTATAAAGATAAAATATTTACATGTAACAATAAGGTGATTTATAAAAATTACCCCTGTTCAATTCCAGGGGGCAAATATTGTCCCTTAATGGACAAGTTAATTTCAGATAGATAGATAGTTTTTATGCATGTGCTCTGTATTTTGCTAACATCAAAACTTGATTGCAATCAATATTGAGTGGCGCCTCCTGGTCTCTATTTGTGGGTTATTTTTGTGCCATAACGCTGCTTATGTAGAGCATTCCGAATCAGTCACTTATTAGCTTCCAATTCAGTCAGGATACTGCCTCGAGGACAGCTGCCTATGTAAACAAAAGCCAGCGAGGCTCACTAGTTCACTAGATTTGGAACAGAGCTATTATTTCCTGTGCCTTTTCAAGAGCTGTGAAACTCCATTCATTTTTCACAGCAGTCCAAACATCCCCAATATATCAGACCCACAGCGCTTGTGAAAGCGACCTGACGTGGCCAAAAATGGAAGAATTGTAGTTGCCTGCGGAGTACATCACACACGGACGCGTCGTCAGATTCCTATTAATTAGCCCCGAAGCTGACAGCTGTCATCTCTGTGAGTCTTTGGACTGCTTTTAGCCTCTCTGTAGTCTTTGCGGTGTACATAGAGCACACACGCGCCACACGTGCAGATGACGGACTCATTCGAACGCTGTTTCTAAACAGTGAAGACGTGCCACCTTCATAGGGAAGTTCAAGTGTGTTTGTGTATTTAAAGGGGCATGTTAAGGCTGGTTAGGGTGTGTTGTATGCAGGCTTGTAAGTTCATGTTTTGTTTATTTGCAGTGATCTAGATCACAAGCTTGGTATGCAAAGTCCAAATTTAACCAAATGTGGCTTAAATTTGGCTTTGGTGGGTAAATAGTTAATCATTTCAGTCATTATAAAACTAACATTTTATATATAATTTTTACAATTATAATAATATAATTGTCTCAATAGTGTAAATATGGCATATAAATAAATGTCAAATATATAAATTAAAACATATATTCTCAATAAATGGTAAAAACAAAAAAAATAAAATGGGCAATAACATTATGGATAATATGAATATTATATTATGATATTATATACACACACTCACATACATATATATACATATAGCATGAATACAGAGAATTAGAAAAAATAATAAAATTGAGTAACATTATATGTGTGTGTGTTTTAAAAATGGTAAAAATATAGGAAAATAAAATGGGGAGTAACATTATGTATAGTGAATATAAAATATGAATCACATACACACACATATATATTTACACGTACACACACACACACACACACACACACACACACACACATATATATATATATATATGTGTGTGTGTGTGTGTGTGTGTGTGTGTGTGTGTGTTTTAAAAATTATAATAATAAATATACTGGTCTCAACAAATAGTGCATATAAATACAAAAAATAGAAAAATAATGAATACAAATGAATAACCTTTTATGTATAGAATTACTTTTTAAATTTTTAATAAATATAATTGCATCAATAAATACTGCATGTAAATGCAAAAAATAGAAGAATAAAAATATGAATAACATGTTGTGTGTGTGTATTATTTATTAATTATTTGTTAAATATAATACAATTTTCTCTATAAATAGTGTATATAAATACAAAAAAGACAAATAATTCATTAATAATATAAATACAGAAAAAAAACAAAATCAATACAGAAAAAAAATAGAAAAATAAAACTATATATATATATAATTGTCTCAAAAAACAGTGCATATAAATACATATACATTTTTATAATAACATTTTTGTTTTTGTTGTTAAAACTGACATTGGTAAGTAAGGCGAAGCCATTGCCACAATGCTAGTATTCCCTCCTGTTTTCTGTTTTGTAGCCATCCAGTCTTAACAAAATCAAGGTTTCGTCTGTAGACTTTATGTCCCAGCATCTGGCCCCTCCTCTAATCCCACTTATCACCACAACACACACACACACTCTTTAATTCCTTTGTCGCACCCTGTTTGTTGTTCCAGGGGAAGTATGTCAGTGTGACATATTTAGCCCCTCTGACCAGGATTAAAACGTTACTTGCAAGGGAAGCCCTGATTGGCTGATTGCGGCTGTCCATCAATGCCACTTCCCTCCTACATCCACAGAGCTGCTTCTCTCCGTCTCCCCGACACATACAAAGCTTAATCATTAATCTTTCCATCCATCCGTTTTTTTTGTTTTTGCCATCTCCCGCATTAAATCTTCTCGCAATCAACCACACGTCTCTGTGCGCGCTCAGGATGAGTGGACGTTTATGGATGAAAGCGAAAAATATAAAAGGCCGCCTCCATGTTGTGTTTTCTCTCCCTCTCTCGTCTTCCTTCACTTTCATGGTAGCATGCAACTGCGCCCCCTTGAGCCAATACAGAGTCATTTCACCCTGTTTGTTGTTTCTGCAAAGGTCGAGCGCTGTTATTGGACGCAGCTTTGCCACACAATCTTCACTTCCCCTCCCATCTTACAGAGGACATGTTCAAACACTGATTTTTTTTTTTTGTTTCGTTGTCTTAAAGGGCTAAGGAAACTTTACCCAAACTAGCATGTTGAAGCACAAACTTGAGCTTTTGTTGCTTATGTGGTATATATGAAAGTTAAAAAGTAATATTATGTAAATGCTTTAGTATTCCTGTTCCTGTCTTCAAGAATAACACTAAGCCTCAGGGCCAAGCATGGCCTCATATTTGTTTTATGAATCATAGTCACTCGTTGAAAAGAGTCATATCCTGTTTACAATGACCCAGGTTTCGTAATATGTGCTGTGTCGGTGTGTAGTGTCCCCGTCACATTTTTATTACTCTGTTTGTGTTATATCTCGAGTCTGGTGCAAGCTCTAACGGTGTGTTTTTATCTTTCCCTCTGTGTTTCTGCAGGCCTTGTGGATGCACTTAGATGTGTGCAATGAGTGCTGTGGCTGACATGCCTCAGTGTTTTGGATTGCTGTGTTCTGGACTCAGTAGGACAAGAGACTCCCAGCACAGAACGTCATGAGCGTAGTCATCCCAGTAGGGGTGGACACGGCCAACACCTCGTACCTGGACATGGCTGCAGGCTCAGAGTGAGTTGCTCTCTTTCTGTCGGTGTCCTTTCGTATTGACTCATCGCTACCTTTCGTTTCATTTTGTTCCTTTTCTGGTAGCATCAGCAGAGAGAAATGCATCTCTAGTCAGATTTTTCCACCAACCGCTTCCGTTCTCTCATCTATCTGCTTCCTTCTCATCAGTAACTTGCTCTGCTGCTGTTGCATCCCCAGAAGATTTTTAGTGCAACAAGTTATGAAGCAGTTAGTCTTTCCCAAAACAATGGAAGTGGATGGGACAAAATTGACCATAAACGCCATAAAAGTGATCTTTGTGACTTGTGCGCTCTCCTAAAAGTGTACACTGCTGTTCAAAAGTTTGGGATCTGTAAGATTTTCAATGTTTTTTAATACAGCCTCATTGAGCCGGTGTTTATTTGATCAAAAATGCAGAAAAAAACTGTAATATTGTGAAATATTATTGCAATTTGTAATATACTTTAAAATAATTTATTTTTGTGACACAGCAAATTTTCAGCATCATTACTTCAGTATTCAGTGTCATCAATCATTATCTTATGCTGATTATTATCAGTGTTGAAACAAAAAAAAAAGAACAGCATTTATTTAAAATAGTATTTTTCTAACAATTTAACAATCCTTGCTGGATTTTTTTTTTTTTTAATTTTTTTTATTTATATATATATATATTTACCTAATTTACAAAAGACACCGACTAAAATGTTGTTCAGTGTAACAATCTTGTCTGTAACAAGCATGTTTACAACATAAATCAATTTATGACACATTGAATTTATGACAGATAAATTACTTTCACCCCAAATACTAATTTTACAAATTTGCCAATATCCTAGTTTTTTTTCCCTATTTGTCAGTAAGAATTTTTTACTCATTTGAAACACAATAAAATTTAATATGCTCCCTAATTCTTTTATATATTTTAATATGTACAAGTCAGATTAAGCATGTTGTATGAATTTTTACATAAATATTGTATTACACTTAATGACAATGTAACATTATTTCAATCAAAATTTTATTATTTATTATATTTTATAAATTTTATTTTACTTATGTTTTCCTAAAATGTACTGACATCAAACTTTTGATTGGTTGTGTATACAAAGGATTTCTGTTTTTTTAATAAATGCTGATCTTTTTGGCTTTTTATTTATCAAAGTATCTTGAAAAGTCCCACCAAAAATATTGACACAGTAATTGTTTTCAACATTGATTATACATCAGCATACTAGAATGATTTATGAAGGATCATGCGATCCTGTAGACTGGAGTAATGATGCTGAAAATTCAGCTTTGCTTCACAGAAATAAATTACATTTTAAAATCTAATCACATAGAAAACAGTTATTTTAAGCTGCAATAATATTTCACAAATTTGCAGGTTTTTTTTTAGATAAAGCCTTGAGGAGCATAACAAACCTTAATTTCTTTAAAATTAAACATCTTACTGATCCCAAACTTTTAAACGGCAGTGTATAGCTTTGTGTAAGGAGAAAAAAAATATTAAAAAGGTCGTAAAAATGTTTGTATACGGGAAAATATATATGTAAAAAACAAAACAAAAGGTTGAGTCAGTGACACATTTAAATTAATTTGATGCACTGTCCCTTTAAGAAAATGCTGAACTGCATTAAAAATGAGTTGTTTTCTTTGCAGTTTTGTGTTTGTAGCATCAGTAAGCACATATTAATCAAATTCGTCCTACATCCTGTTAGTTTCAATGCAGGAAACGCAGCTGTTAAACGTCTACTAGATGTGACATCACGTGCCGTACGGCAGACCCCTCCCCTCTGCAGCATGCGCTTGAATGAAAGCAGTGTGTTTCTCTTTAAATGCGTTGCCTCGTCATTTTGTGTTGCCATGGTGCTCTCCCCTGCACTGCGCAGGGCCTGTTGTCATGGGGACCGGTTGAGTGACAGCTGGGCCCTGGAGCTTTAGCCCGCTTAAGAAGCCGTGCTGCCGCGTAGCTTTACGTCCGTCTGGGTTTAGGGCGTCCTTACGCCTGTCTGCATACGCAGATTTATTCCACAAGGCTCTAACGAGCTTTCATAAAAAGACCTCTACCTGACACGCCGCTTATAGAAAATAAATGTTACGTTGTTTATCTCCGGGTGGTCTACGTGTCGGCAGATCTCGTTCGAGCGTCACATATCTACGTGGCTTTTTGCTTGTTCCTGACATTACTCCTCAGTCAGGGTCAGCCCACCCCGGGCCTGCGGCAGAGGTTGTCATGGTTACCAGGCATCGTGCATCACCGTGATGTCAACACACAGTCCGTTAAAATGCCATTGGACCTGAAACGGCTGCTGTAATCCCTCTAAACCTCATCTAGCCTTAGACGGACAAAGTCTGGTGTGCTTTGAGTGGTTTATACTAACATGACACACATGTATCCTGTGTGTGCTGTTACTCTGTCGCCCCAGTCTCTCTCAACAGGTGTGTGTATGTGTGTGAATTGTCTATTCCATATTAAGCCGTGTCTGGAGTGGTGGGCTATGATTAGCACATGCATACCCCTTTCGTTTAATTGGAGCTTCAATTACAGCACCACACAGTCTGTCCTCTGTCTTTCCCGTCTCTCTTGTGTTTTCTCTGTTTGGTCAGTTTTGTTATTTTAATAGGTTTTTTTGGCGCAGCGTGCAACAATGTGGTGTGCTGCGAAGATATTTCCATATTAAGAGTGTTATATTATTATAGATGCTGTTTAATTATGGCATTCAACTCTTTGCCGTTTAATGGCAAACATTTTTAATGGTATAAAAATATATCAAATTAATAATTCCAATTCCACTTAACAATTATGGGTATTTTAACAAATCTGAAGCACCACACTTGTCAACTCATGGCCACACATTAATTTGCCATATTTATATCTTTTTGTATGTAAATACAAGAAAATATCACCGCTGTGGAATTATAAGGTTGTAGATGGAGGTTTTTTGTTTTCTAAATACAAAATTCCCAAAATGTATGAACTTTATATATGTTGCCACTGAATAAGAATATGTGCATAAATCCATTTTGGCAAAAAATGTCCCAAGATCATGATACACTACCAGTCAAAAGTTTTTGAACAGTAAGATTTTTAATGTTTTTAAAGTCTCTTGTGCTCACCAAGCCTGCATTTATTTGATTTGAAGTACAGCAAAACAGTAAAAATGTTCAATATTTTTACCATTCAAAATAACTGCTTTATATTTGAATATATTTTATAATGTCATTTATTTCTGTGATTTCAAAGCTGAAATTTTAGCATCGTTACTCCAGTCACATGGTCCCTCAGAAATCATTATAATATTCTGATCAGCTGCTCAAAAACATTTATTATTATGCTGAAAACAGCTGAGTAGAATTTTTTTCAGGTTTCTTTGATGAATGGAAAGTTAAAAAAAAACAGCATTTATCTGAAATAGAAACCTTTTGTAACATTATAAACATCTTTATCATCAATTTAAAGCATCCTTGCTTAACTTCTATCATTCCTATACCAAAAACTGACTCCAAGCCTTTGAATGTATAAGCGTATAATGTTACAAAAGCTTTTTATTTCAGATTAATGCTGATCTTTCTATTAATGAAAGAATCCTGAGAAAATGTACTTTAAATGTACTTTAAAACAGCATATTGTCAGCATATTAGAATGATTTCCGAAGGATCACGTGACACTGAAGACTGGAGTAATGATGCTGAAAATTTAGTTTTGATCACAGGAATAAATTACGTTTTAAATGTATTCAAATAGAAAGCAATTATTTTAAATGGTAAAAATCGTCCACAATATTACGACTTTTGCTGTATTTTGGATCAAAAATATGCAGGCTTGGTGAGCAGAAAAGACTTCTTTAAAAACATTAAAAACTTACTGACTGGTAGTGTATATTGAAATGAAACTCAGTGGGCAGCGCGTCAACATGTAGCACTGTTGGGAGTTTAACTATAAGTTTTGTGTGACTTACTGGCTATAATGAGAGTGACAATGGATAATTTACCTCAGATTTTGAAAACAAATTAAAGGAAAATAGAACTGGCCAAACTGTGAACAACCTGTGAGTGTATTCCATGACAAAGATTTGATTAGTCACTGAGTATTTTGAATAATGTTGAAATTGTTTAATTTCTTTTCATTAGAATAAATAACCAACTGTTGCATTGCAAGTATGAGACGGGCATAGGTTTGTGGAGGGAGCCCACCCACTTGCTCCTCCATTTGGCTGTGATTTGTGAATGATTTTGTTGTGTCTTGTAGAATTGCCATTTTTGGTGTGGAGACAAAATCTTATCACACTGAGACTGATTTAGACCAAGTAGAATAGTTCAAAAATCTGGTCATTAATTACTCACCCTCATGTCGTTTCAAACCCGTTAGACCTTTGTTCATGTTCAGCACACAAATTAAGATATTTCTGATGAAATCTGAGAGCTTTCTGATCTGCAGCACATCGAAAAATGACACTGAAGAGAAGAAATTATTGAATAAAGTAGTTATTTTGGTTGTCTTTGTGCACAAAAAGTATCAATTTAAAGCTGAACTACTGATTTCACATGGGCTGTTTTAACAATGTCCTTACTACCTTTCTGGGCCTTGAACTTGTTGGTTGCGTTGCTGTCTATTTAGGGTCAGAAAGCTCTCGGATTTCATCAAAAATATTTTAATTTGTGTTGCGAAGATGAACGAAGGTCTTACGGGTTTGGAACGATGTGAGGGTGAATAATTAATGACAGAATTTTCATTTTTGAGTGAACTGTCTCTTTAAAGGTGAATTGTGTAATTTTTGCAGTGATTTATCACCAAACTAAATTTTGAGAACTTACTTTTCAAACAGTTAGTTTGTTAGCACTTTCAAGTTTAAGGTTAAGTTCACATTGGACATTGTTTAGCTTGATGCATGCAAATGTTTGAGAAACATTAACAGTACTGACTGTCATAATTATGTGGTCAAAATGTTGCATTGTAATGCTGCGTTTATGAGTAATCCATTTATTTTCAATCTGTCAAACCTTCCTCTCTGCATTCGCACCTACTCAAACACCTTCTCTCTGTCTCCTTTTGACTCGCTGCATGTCCTCCTCCTAACCCTGCTGAGAGAGGTGACTGCTGACTGTTTTTTAGTAAAGACGCTATAGTTTATTGTCATCGATGCACAGGAAATCCCCGGCTTGTCACCTGTCCCGCTCTGATAATCTTATCGCTAAAACCACACCGCAACGTAAAAGCATCAATAAAACCTGCTAATCATTTATCGCCTGCCTGGTAGGGCCATTTCTTCGTAAGAGCTCTTGTTCTCATTTGCCTTGTGTGTGTGTGTGTGTGTGTGTACACATACGCACACACTCGCTCTTTCTCTCCAGGGTCCGCCCCTCAGCAGTTCACACACTTTCACTTTGACAGTTGGGCTGCAAAGCGCCAACTGAATCAGGAAGTGTGCGCGTGAGGTAGGGACAGAGACAGCACGAGGTAAATGTGACAAGAAGGCAAGCAGGTACAGTTTCTCTTCGCTTGCACTAAGACCCGATTAGGAGGAAAGTGGGAATACTACAAAAACAGGAAACAAATACGAAGCGATTTGCGCTGCTAGTGCTGTTTACGCTGCAGATGCCTGGATTCATGGTAGGTTTGTTTGTTTTGTTTCGTTTTTTTGAGCACTACAGTGTGTTTTGAATTATATATGTGGTTGTTTTTGTCTCGTCTCGCACGTTGAAAACAGCACATGCTTTCTTCGTATGCTGGAGTGTCGTAATATGCAAATGAGCCCGTAACTGTTGTTTATGTGAGTGCATTGGTGTCAGGTTAAGCGTGTAATCTGTTTCTATACTGGCATCAGTGTGGCTGCGTGACCTTGACACAGTTCTTGTGTGAAAAAATTACTGTATATGTGATTATAAATCTGTCTGGAATGGTCCAGCTTCTCTACATGTCCTTTCTGCCAATAAAACTTGGCATTATGGGTTCTTTTGCAGCCAATTTTATCCACAAAACACTCCTGCCGTTTCTGGTTTTACTCCTAAGCTTCTTCCATTCATTTCATTCGTTCTAATAACACGTGAAAGCGAAGGCCTTTCATTCAGCATGTTTGTTTGGTCCAGATAGGGTTTGGGGTTGTGACAGACTTCATTGTGAGATTACAGAGAAGTGTGATCCTGTTATTTCACTTTCTACAAGCCGCGTCCCACCAGCTGAGGGCATGACAGGACACACACACACACACACACACACACACACACACACACACACACGCACACACACGCACGCGTGCAGATAGCAGGTCACTACTGAGGTCTGTCGTGTTCTGTATCATGCTAAAATATGCAATCACCGGTGCCAGCCACAACCGTTGATTCGCTGAATAAACTTCTCCTTGCAACCCAGCCAGCTTAATCTTCGATCTTCCTTTCCCTTTTGTTTCATTGCGGTCAAACCTGTTTTTTTGTATACTTAAAAAACACGCCTTGTCAGACTTGTTCCTCATTCTGCCCTCTCTCTTTTTTTTTTCCCTGTGCATTTGTGTATATGGAGCAGACCAGAATCTGTGGAGGCGAGCTCTGTGGTAGTTGAGAAGTCCAGCTACCCTCACCAGATTTACAGCAGCAGCTCCCACCACTCTCACGGCTACATCGGTCTGCCTTACGCCGTGAGTATCGTCCCCCAGCCAGACACACCTTCTTGACCTGCTTATCTACATATTCTCTGTTATCTGTTCATGATTTCAATCCACGAATTTCCTCGCAGGACCACAATTATGGGGCGCGACCCCCACCCACCCCGCCGGCGTCCCCGCCTCCCTCGGTGCTGATCCGGCCGGGAGAGAGTTTGTTTGTGTCCGGAGGCCGGCCAGGCGAGAACTTGTTCGTGCCGGGCGGACAGGACGAGGCGTCGCGTGGCACCACGCTCAGCACCTCGGAAGACGGCAGCTACGGTGCTGACATCACGCGCTGCATTTGCGGCTTTACCCATGACGATGGCTACATGATCTGCTGCGACAAGTGCAGGTGAGAACGCACACGCTAATGCAAATTTGACTTGTTCGAACTATGTCTACATGTGTAATTACAGCAGTCGCAACTGCTTTTTAAAACCTGCCGAGTTGCATATCTGACTTAAGCTGTCTAAAATGCTTTATAGATGTGGAGTTTACTAGTTCTTGAGGCGAGGCCTGGTATAAAGAATCATGAATAGGAGTACAACCAATGGGTCTTAGACAGGGTGAGAAATTAGGAGGGAAAAGAGGCCACAGAGAGTGATAAGTGTCACAGGTGTTTTGAATGTAGAAAACAATTTCTGGGTAGTAGAGACCTGTCAATTTTCTAAAAAGGCAAAGATGCCCCAGATAAGTTCTTTGGTTCAGGGTTAAAATGTCCTTGTATTTAACTTTTATTTCTACTATTAGTTTACCTTTTAAAAAAATGAGAAAGGACTCATTAAATTCATTCAAAGTGATTGTACAGATATTTATAATGTTACACAGGATTTCTCATTTTAAATAAATGCTGATATTTATAACATTTTGGGGGAAAATGCTTCACTGTTTTCACCAAACTATTAAGAAATGTTTCTTAAGAGCCAAATCAGCATGTTAGAATGATTTCTGAAGGATCATGTGACTAGAGCAATGATGCTGAAAATTCAGCTTTGCATTACAGGAATAAATGACATTTTAAAATGGGTATTTTAAATTGTAATAATATTTCACAATATTAAAGTTTTACTGTATTTTTGATACAGGGTATGAGCATAAATCTTCTTTCGACAGTGTTTTAAAAATCGGACCAGTCCCAAACATTTGAACAGTAGTGTGTGCACTATTGAAATATTTAATTTCTGCGAAATATTATTTATGTAGTAATATTTTGTTTTCTAGATAGTTTCGAGCTTTGCAATCCTTGTAAACATTGTGACCAGCACTTATTTTAAATGCATTTCTGGAAAGTTTATAGTGTTTTAATATTTTGTACATAATTTACAGCGTGGCTAATAGTTTGTTCTGAATTATTATTATTATTATTATTATTAGCATTTGATGTACACTACCAGTCAAAAGTTTTTGAACAGTAAGGTTTTTAAAGGTTTTAGATGTTTTTGTTTTCTCTTCTGCTCACCAAGCCTGCATTTATTTGGTTCAAAGTACAGTAAAATTGTAAATATTTTTACTATTTCAAATAACTGTTTTCGTTTTGAATATGTTTTAAAATGTAATTTATTGCTGTGCTTTCAAATTTGAATTTTTAGCATCAGTACTCCAGTCACATGATTCTTCAGAAATCAAAACTTTTCTGAATACAAATAATAACAACCTGCCTAACTCAATCCGAACAGTCCTTAGCCATCTTCAAGAATCGGCTAAGAACACATCTCTTCCTCCTTTATTTGACCCTCTAACTCTAGCAATCTCTGCTCTAATTCTGTTCTTTATTAAAAAAAAAAAAAACTTGCCTGTTTAGACTTACTCAATACTCATTTACTTACTACTTGTTTTCTTAAAAAAAAATCAAAACAACTAACATTAGCTTCTCTGTTCTTTTTGTATTCCATCTATTATTTTTTTCTTTGTTTATTATAGAATTAACAAAAAGCAAAACTAGAAGGCCTCTAACACTAGCTTGCTTTTTCTTTTTTCTTTTTTAATTTGATCTGTTTTCTTTTTATTTATTATATAATTTTTTTTAAAAAACTTGCTACGTGTACTGAATTAGCCTAACTGAGACTTGTAATAGCACCTGCATGTTATTGTTCTTTTGTTGATTTTGATTGCTTCCCTCGTCCTTTTTTCTAAGCCGCTTTGGATAAAAGCGTTTGCTAAATGTCTAAATGTAATGTAATTATTATTAGGTTGAAAACAGCTGAGTAGAATTTTTTTTTCAGGTTTCTTTGAATATCTGAAGTTCATCTGAAGAACATAAGTGTCTTTATCATCACTTTTGATCAATTTAAACCATCCTTGCTAGATAAAAGTATTAATTCCTGTAATTTCTTACCCCAAGAAAAACTGACTTAAAGCTTTTGGATACTGTAGTGTATAATGTTACAAAATATTTGGTTTTGATCTTTGGATATTTCTATTAATCAAAGAATCCTGACAGAAAAAGTGTACTAAACTGTTTTAAATATTGATAATAATAATAAAATGTTTCTTGAAAAACAAATCAGCATATTAGATTGATTCTGAAGGATCATGTGACACTAAAGCCTGGAGTAATGATGCTGAAAATGTAGCTTTGAAATCACAGGCATAAATTACATTTTAAAATATAATCAAATAAAAAGTAACTACTTTAAATAGTAAAAATATTTCAAAGTTTTGCTGTCTTTGCATCAAATGAATGCAAGCTTGGTGAGCAGAAGAGACTTATTTAAAAAAAAAAACATAAATATCTTGGAAACTGGTCGTGTAATTGGTTGGGAGGCTGTGTGTTTTTACAAATAATTTTTTTTACACATTACAATCAATATAATTTTAGTTATTTTGGTTGTAGCTTTACTCTGTTAAAATACTACACAATGTTTTACCCAGCATTCTTTGTTTATGTGATGACAAGACATGTAACAGTGCTGGGAATTCAGAGTGTAGATGAAAACTTACTGTTGATAAAGGTTCAGACAGTTGATTGAGTGTTTGAATAGTAGGATCTGTCAGTTGCTTTGATCACAGTCAAGTAATACCAAAGAATTGAAGTGGTATGTTCAAGCCGTTTCTCCTCACGCGTAACTGTCTTTATGTATCAGTGTGTGGCAGCACATAGACTGCATGGGGATCGACCGGCAGCACATTCCCGAGACCTACCTGTGTGAACGCTGTCAGCCACGCACCCTGGACCGAGAGCACGCCATCCTACTACAAACCAGGAAGAGGGAGAACATGTCTGGTGAGTTTTTTTTTTTTTCATGCATACACACAAACAAACACACCTATAGACATGTTCAACCTCTCCCACAGAAACAATGCCACTACTGCTTTTTCCCACAGTTCACCAGCAGATAAGCATCTTTACAGTCTGAAGAGTTTACACTATACAGGACCGTATGAGCTTTTGTATAACTTGAAATGTATATCTGACCCTCCTGAAATTCTATAAGAAGCTCTCCATGAAGTGAGGTCAATAATTGCTAGAGATTTCCTTAGATTGAATATATCTGAGGTCTCTGCCTGTAGTGCCACCTGCTGGAGATGCATGAGCTTTACAGCTGCAGCTTGATTCAATGTCACTTCGAGTGGAGTTCGAGCACAGTAGTGTCTGTGCAAACTTCAGCTACTTTATATGTATGCTAGAGGGTTAAATATCAATTGTACTGTGATGGTTTAGGTGTTAAATTCAATGTACAAGCTCATGTACTGTGTTCTTTGTTGCAGACGGGGACACCAGTGCTACAGAAAGTGGGGATGAGGTTCCTCTAGAGTTGTACACAGCGTTTCAGCACACCCCCACCAGCATCACACTTACAACAGCACGTCTCGGCAACAAACAAGCTGACAAGAAACGAAAGAAGAGTGGAGAAAAGGAGCCCCCGGCTACAGCCAGGGCCAAGAAGGTCTGAATCACACGACAAACACTTTTAGTGTGAACATAAACATGACTTCAAAATTGAGTTTTTGTGGAAACCGTGATACATTTTGTTCTTGAGTAATGCATACTTAAGTAAAAAATTTAAAGGGATGGTTCACCCAAAAATGAAAATTACCCCATGATTTTCTCACCCTCAAGCCATCCTAGATGTATGTAGCTTTCTTCTTTCTGACGAATGCATTTGGAGTCATTTAAAAAAAAAAATGTCCTTGCTTTTTATAACTTTATAATACCAGTGAATGGATGTTGAGATTTTGAAGGCCTTTATTTAACCCCCTGGAGCCGTGTGGATTACTTTTTATGATGGATGGATGCACTTTATTGGACTTCACAATCTCAACACCCATTCACTGCCATTATAAAGCTTGAAAGAGCCAAGACTTTTTTTAATTTGACTGCGATTTTATTCGAGAAGAATGTCAGATACACCTAAGATGCAATTTTCATATTTGAGTGAACTATCAGTTTAATTTCTTAAATATAAATAATCTTACTGACTCGAACTGTAGTGTATAATGGCCACTTTACACTACAATCAATTCCCAAATTATAAAATAAAGTGTAGTCCTGTGGCTTTTTTTTTTTCCTTTGGTCTTTGTCTATTAAAATATCATTTATAAATCTGTTGTTTTATTTAATCAAAATCAGCTTCGCCTGCTTTGAAACACGCGTCTGATTTCTGCTTATTTTTGTTTTTTTTCAGTCATTCCGTGAAGGCTCTAGAAAATCGTCTAGAGTAAAGGTGGGTGCTCTGGAGCTATCCAGATTTACCCCTTAAATAACTATTCAGATGTGTGTTATGCATGCTTACGCTGCTTGTTTTCCATCTTGTGCATCTTGTGTCCTCAGGGCTCAGCTCCCGAGTGTGAGCCGACAGATCCTCCCTCTCTTTGGGAGAATAAGATGAAGTCGTGGATGGAGCGCTATGAGGAAGCCAGCAGTAACCAATACAGTGAAGAAGTGCGGATACTGCTACGAGTAAAAGAAGCCAGAGATGGCAAAACGCTGGCCTACAATACACACACCGCAGCCTTCAAACCACCCGTAGAGGTATTAAACTCACCTATACAAATTCCACCACAACATTGGTCTGCGTTTCTAGTTGGGCTGAAACTCAGTGAACAGACTTAAAGAGTTTAGTATAATTTTCAGAAAATTAGTTTTTATCATGTTAATATATGTTAATATAACTTGTGTTTGTTTTTTTGCTGGTTTTTATTGCATTTGCTATACTTGTATTTTTAAATAGTTTTTGCCATGAAAATAGTCTTGGCATTAAATAAAAATTGGGCTGCAACGATTCCTCGATTCTATTCGAGTGTTCAATTTTTGATTGAATTTGCAAGCGTCAGGTAATTGACAAAATACCGGAAGTGGCGCATTCACATATTAAACCCATTTAAAGATCTTCATAAAGCATAATGCTATTAAGAATTCACAAATGCTACGATTCAGTTAAATAGATATATTTATATATATAATATATGCGCTTTAATTATTTACATGCGTGTAGGTTACGTACATGATCAGAGCAGCTCCGAGCAGCTTTGTTCACAGTAAATGCTGCTAAAAAACTGTTTGGAGGGTCTCAAACTCCTTGTGAGTTTCAGTTTATTATAACATTCATCTAGGAACGTAATGAGTGCAATTTCATCAGATTTGTAAGGTAAATCAATTATAAACCTACGCCGGCACAGGAGACTACATCATAATCTTTCTCAATATGCTAACTGTTCATTGCGATTTCAAAATGGAAGTTTAAACCCTCACTCTGAGTTTACTGGTTTTCATGTCCACATATTCAAGAAGTTACAGTGGCCGTAGCTTTTCTGTCATAAAGAAATGGCCATATAATAAAGATTAAGTGGACATTTGAATTAAATGTTGTTGAGTCAGACATTTAAACATGGATTAGATTGTGCAGTGAAGTGTAAAAATAATCATCAGGCCATTGGCACCCTTTGCAGGCCTTTGATATAATGCATAATGTAGCTCTGTTGTTTATAATACATTACGTAACAGTTTTGTTCAATAAAACCATATGATTACTTGCTTTTGATACTTTATTTAAACTAATGAATCTTGCTTAATTGTCGTAATAATTAATAATAATAATAATTATCCGATTACTCGATTAATTGTCAGAATAATCGACAGATTACCAAAGTAATCATTAGTGACAGCCCTAGTTTCAAGTGTGCTGTGGCATTGTTGTACAACATGTTCATCGTGACTTTTTCTTTCCAGAGTCACGTACAGAAGAACAAACGCATTCTTAAAGCTGTTCGGGATTTGGCTGCCGATTCGCTCATAATCGAGTACAGGGGGAAGGTCATGCTACGACAGCAATTTGAAGCAAATGGTTACTTCTTTAAAAGGTAATTACAATGACACTTTGTGCTTTGAACATTAATTTTTAGTGCAGTCAAATCGATTAATCGCGATTAATCGCATCCAAAATAAGTCCATGTGTATATATTTAAGAAATACTCACGTGTATATATATTTATATATGATTTATATTATATATAAATATATATGATACATATATTTCTTAAGTGTATACATTTGCGTGTGTATTTATATATACATGTATACATGTACACGCATATATAACGTAAACAAAAAACTTTTGTATGCGATTAATCTCAAGACAGCACTATTAATTTTGCTTAAGCAGTTTTATTCATATTGTTATTTTATTCGCAGGCCGTACCCTTTTGTGTTGTTCTACTCTAAGTTTGACGGTTTAGAAATGTGCGTGGACGCACGGAGCTTCGGCAACGAGGCCCGATTCATTCGTCGCTCCTGCACCCCCAACGCTGAGGTGCGGCACGTAATCGAAGACGGCATGCTGCATTTATACATTTACTCTCTGAGGTCCATCTCCAAGGGGAGCGAAATCACCATTGGCTTTGATTATGACTACGGCAGCTGGTAAGAACACGCACTTGGGCTGAGTATCTCTGATTATTACCTGATATAATGACTCGTCTGTTTGAAATGTTTGATTCTGATTGGTTTAGAATTGACTGTTCACACTTCTCAACCACTTTTCTCTTTCTCACCTTGTTTGATAGTAAATATAAGGTGGACTGTGCGTGTGTGAAAGGCAATCAGGAATGCCCTGTGCTTAAGCATAACTTGGAACCCACGGAGAATCTGGGTTCTAGCACACGACGGCGCGGCCGCAAGGACAAAGAACCGTCGCGGGACGAGAGCGGACAGAACCAGAACCTCACGATGGACTGTGACGGGCCCAAGGGGAAATCGCTCAATGACGCCAAACAGAGAAAACTCTCTCCTCTACGGCTCTCCATATCTAACAATCAGGTATGATAAACACACACGGTGCTGTTAGTGATACCAGTCTCATACTTAAAGGGATAGTTCATCCAAAAAATGAAAAAACCCGTAAGACCTTCGTTTGTTTTCGGAACACAAATTAAGATGTCTGATGAAATCTGAGAGCTGAATACAGTAGTTATTTTTGTTTTCTTTGCACATAGTATTGCTGTCTATTTAGGGTCGGAAAGCTCTCGGATTTCATCAGAAATATCTTAAATTGTGTTTTGAAGATGAACGGTCTTATGGGTTTGCAAAGACATGAGGGTGAGTAATCAATGACAGAATTTTCATTTTTGGGAAGCTATTCTCATCTCATCTCAAAACCTGAAAACACACCTGTCTTCATAAATGAAAGACTATTAAAATAGTACTAGAAAATCTATCTTTTTTAAATATTCGGGGTTGCCTGGGTTGGCTGAGAGTCTGGGTAAGGAGGTCCTTTCATCTACAAAGGTCAAAAAAACCCTTTGTTTGCATGTAAATATTATCCATGTTTATTAATCTGTGCATGATTCTTTCTCCGTTGGATATTTTCAGTCATTCTAATGATCTGTTTACTCATCCACATCTCCTTCCTGGCCCTAATTACAGTCTGATCACCAGAAAACATATTTCCGCATTATTTTTTTGCTTATACGTTCAGTGGTGGTGGGTGGCAGAGTATTAAATCCTGCTTGTTTGGCACGCTGGGAAAGTAACTCCCCGCTATCCCGGTGCCATATATATATATATATATATATCAGGACATCCCAGGAAGTGTTGTCAGCAAATCTGACACAGAGGGAAATCCACTCAATCGGCATTGATGCACAGATTCTCAAAAGTACAATCTGGTCTGCCTGACCCAAGATCTCGGCCACACTTTGGGCCTGAATCGCCATTCCCGCACTTTCTCTCCCTCTCTAATGCTCCTCTCCTGGTCTGTAGCCAGGCGATGATAAAGGCCCTCTCCCCCTCTTGCAGGATCCTGAGTTAATAGAGGATCTAGAAGAGAAAACCTCCGTTAGCAATGAAGTAGAGATGGAGTCAGAGGAGCAGATTGCAGAAAGGAGGAGGAAGATGGTAAGTGCGTCCAGGGGAAAAACGACCACTGTGGCAAATCACGGTCGCCATGGAAACGCTACTGCCCCCCACCCCCCTGTCTTTTTTTTCCCCTCCTCGTTCTGCCTCCCGGTGTGTGTGGTGATTTGGGCAGCTCCCAGAATGCTCCACCATTCCTTTCTTCCCCCTCCACCTCCCCCTCTAAACCTCCCGCTAATTTCGCTGCTGCCGCCGCCACCGCTTCTCTGTTCCTGTCGCTGTGTAGTTTAACCTCCTGAAGGGTAGCGCGAGGGCACTCATCCTTGTTGCTTTGTCTTTCTTTTTCATACTTCATCTTTTATGGAGCCTCTTTGGTTCTCCGTGATGAAATGTCAAGAACTGGACTGTGTGTTTCATCTGCAGTCATTTCTCTCCTCTGTCATGACTAAATGTCAAGACCATGTTAGAAGTGAGAGATCATGCTTGAATGGAAGAACCTACTATAGCACTACACAGTGTTTTAATTTACATGTTAATTAACATGCAACCCAATGTGGTGGTTTTTTACTATATATTTCGTCATCTGTCTGAAAGCTATTTTCATTCTGAAGCACATTCATGTCCAATCAGGCATCTATTCAACACCGCTTCCTACCAAAACTCAACCATCCTGAACAAAAACCGGCTGCTTTTTGTATTCAGAATATGTTCGGATGTAAATTACAGAGTCAGACTCTTGACTAATTAAAAAAAGGTCACGTAAAGTTGCAAGGGTCCTCACATAGAATTGTTTTGATTTTTAACCTTGCTGTTAGAGAGTATAGTAACTCTCTCACTTAACATGTACATGTTTTATGTGAATGTTTTGGTGTGGCCATTACTGTGTGTGGTGCTTTTTCTGTTTGCTTGACATGAATGGTTAAGGCAGATGGAAAACTGTGTGAAAAACGCTCTGAACCCGTTGCACTTTCAAAACTTTCCTCTACAAACATTGTGAAGTTGGCAGCGACTGCTGGAATGTTTAGGGAAAAAAAACTCACAACCAATCCTGAAATGCCTTACCATTAACAATACAGAAAAAACTAAATACAGCTATAAACAATGTGGTTTTATCTGTATAAATTAATAGCGAGGGATCAGCCTGTGGAGGATTATTAGTGGAAATTCCCCAAGCTTTCCCCTCATTTTCTCTGTGGCAACAGGACAAACGGGCAATTCAAAGACAGTTTTGATTTCCTGTAAATCTTATTTGAGTTTTCTAACACCCTTTTTCCACCATAATGGTACTGGTGCTTAGTCTGGGGATTTGAGAAGTTCTCCAGGAACTGGCCCCAGTTTCATTGTTTTTAGCCGAACAGTACAGTACTACAATACTTACAAAACGCTCACAAACAAGTCTCTTTATTTACCAGTTTATGTTTATTATTGCTTACTTTGTAGTTTTGACAGAAAAAAATCTTTAAAATCTTGTAATTATCCCAAACAACTAAAAAAAATTCTGAAATAATTATAGAAATGCTTTCATTTGTAAATTGGGGTGGGCGATGTGACCAAAATCACGGTAACAGTATTTTCCGACATTGTTGTTTTTGCTTTAAATAAACTCTTGATAATATAAAAATTTTGATACCATAGAAATTTCATAATTCTTGTCACCAGTAGCTAGGTTTCCATCCAAAGATGTGAATTTAAATTGAACTGTAAAGTCACATAAAACATTTGCGAATAAGGCACCATTTCCACCCAACGAGTCAAAGAGAACAAATTCGTCACTTCCTGATAAACTGGCACTAAATATCTCTAAGAAAAGTGGAAGAAACCACTGAATATAATATTGTTCATATCATTTGTGGCTCAGAGCAAGGAGATGAAACACAGTAAACTGACTTCTTTTGATGCACATAGTGGATTTTATCTGGTAAATGTGTTTCCATCGTAGTTTGTGCGCATTTTTTTTTTTTTTTTTTTTTTAATTGGCTAAAAACTTTATCCTACTCAGTCTTGGCATTTTCATACAGTGTGTTGTTTTTTTTGTTTTTTTTTTAAGCAATATTTGAAATTGTGCATAAAAATAGGTGGATAGCTAGTGTCAGTATCACAAGAAAATAATACTAGCCTAAAAAAATTTCACTGAAGACAAGTGAACAGTCAGCAATTAAATAATAAACTAATTATAAGTAATTAACATGACTGACATGAATGACAGACAGCAGGGATATTAGACTGCTATCACTTTAAGAGCTGCCAGATCCAGTGTACTGTTACACGTGTTTTCGGTTACACTTAATTTTAAGGTTTCCTTGTTACTGTGTAATTATTCATTTAAGTACTGAGTAACATTAATTAACTACATGTACTTACTAAATGATATGGGTTAAGATTACGGTTACTTGCATGTAATTATGCGTCATTTTTGTGTTATTATAACCAATAATAATAGCAAATAGTACTTGCATGTAAAGTGCGTAACAAGAATACCTTAAAATAAAGCGTTACAGTTTCTTCTTCCTCAGCAGTTTTCTTAACTTAAGACCTCAATAACTGTTTATGAGGATACTTACAAACACGGGCATTTGCAACACATGCAACCATGTGAATTTAACTGTTTAAGGCTTATAAAGTGGCAAAAATGACTAGGTTCAAAAGTCCTCCGCTCTATAAACACCATCTTCACTTGCTCACATGCTCAGAAACAGTCAGACAACGTGCGCATATAGCCAAGTGAGTTGTCTTTCACTGCTGTTTGCATTTCAATGGCTTAAAATCATGTTTTTAAACTGCAGTGCTTTAAAACACATGCAAATGACGTTGCTGTGCTTCGTGGTCACGAAAACGTGTAACCGTGATAAAGACAATAGTCCAAAATCTATAACTGTTAATTGTGTCTACCAGTTTATCGCCCACCCCATTTGTAACTAAAAGTATTTCATATGGATGGGGAAAGTTAGCTTGAATAGCTCAACAGAATGTATTTTGACGTACATCGGCTGTAGTTAAGAGCGTTATGTAGTAAAGAAATTATCTTGCCCCCTTGTTTTAGATACCGGAGCGTATCAAGACAATTTTTCCAACCCAGAACCAGTTATGTCAATTATTCACACCGTATGCCCATACTGAAGCTCTGAACCCCAACCACACCACCCATACAGTAAGGACTAGGCTGATACGTATGAGTGTGTGCATGGGGGTGTGAGCGAACTGGAGGCCTTTGTGTGTTTGAACCCTGATGGCTGTCTCTTTCGGCACCATTCAGGGCAGCCCGGCAGAGGAGTCCCATCGTCACGGCGCAGGGGCTTCCTGCTGCAGAGCTCTGAGAAACAAGGAGGTAAACCTACCCCTTCATATCCTGAACGACCCCCAACCCAACCCACCCCCCTTGCCTGTTACTGTACAGGAGAACCCACACACTAACCCCACTGTCTTGTGCTCACTGACCCCATGCTGAGACTGAAGTCCAGGCATGCAACCCTCAGTCGCTCAACATGGCCCACCTCAAGACACCCTAGTGTGGCAGGACAAGAGAGAGTACAGATACTCTCACCCACTCGTACATGCTGCCTCTCACACCTTGGGGGTGTCTTATGTTTCCTCTTGCCTAGAAGAGAAGTGTCCCATTTCTCTCTTTTCCCGCCTTTGCTGCTGGCTATGGCCTGCTGATTGCGCTAAGTAGCTAGCTGGGTTCCCAACTGTCAGTCAGAAAATAGACTCAACTTTTCTCTGTTGTCTTCTTTCCTTCTGTCTATCATTCATGTAGACACGTGAAGAGAGGAAGATGGAGGCCATTCTGCAAGCATTTGCCCGTATGGAGAAAAGAGAAAAGCGGAGGGAGCAAGCGTTAGAAAGGATCGGCACCAAAGGAGAAGTTGGTGGACGCAGTGATATCAAGGAAGAGCCTCCTGCTACACCTGAGGCCGAATCTCCTGCCACTATACAGGTGCGTAACCTTCAGTAATGTACAGTTGAAGTCAAAAGTTTAAACACCTTGCAGAATCTGCAAAATGTTAATTATTTTACCAAAATAAGAGCGATCATTCAAAATGCATGTTATTTTTTTAATTAATACTGACCTGAATAAGATATTTCACATAAAAGATGTTTAAATATAGTAATATAAATAGTTGAATTTATAAAAATGACCTTGTTCAAAAGTTTACATAAACTTGTTTCTTAATACTGTGTTGTCACGTGAATGATCCACAGCTGTTTTTTTTTAGTGATTAGTTGTTCACGAGTCCCTTGTTTTTCCTGCACAGTTAAACTGCCCGATGTTCAGAAAAGTTCTTCAGGTCCCACAGATTATTTGGTTTTTCAGCGTTTTTGTGTATTTGAACCCTTTCCAATAATCTATGTATGATTTTGAGATCCATCTTTCACACTGAGGACAACTGAGGGTTCATACACTCACTGATGCATTAAGTGCCGATGGTTTTAAGATCAGGGTAAATTTAACTTAGTTTGTCTTCTGGGAATCATGTAAGTATCTTCTGTAGCTTCTGAAGGCCAGTACTAAATGAAGAAAAATAAGAAAAATGTACACATCTTCATTCTGTTCAAAAGTTTTCACCCCCGGCTCTTAATGCATCGTTTTTCCTTCTGAGGCATCAGTGAGCGTTTGAACCTTCTGTAATAGTTGAATATGAGTACCTCAGTTGTCCTCAGTGTGAAAAGATGGATCTCAAAATCATAGTCATTGTTGGAAGGGGTTCCTACACACACAAAAATGCTGAAAAACCAAAGAATTTGTGGGACCTTAAAGATTTTTCTCAAGAACTGCAGGCAGTTTAACTGTTTAGGGCAAACAAGGGACTCATGTACAACTATTTCTAAACAAAAAAAACACAGCTGTGGATCATAACCACAGTATTAAGAATTGTGAAATATTAATTTACTTTTTGTCATATCTGACTTTAAATAAAATGTGAACCGTTGCATTTATTTGATCATCGTGTATGTTGTGAAAATAATGTATATTTTGTTCATTGTCTGGGCCTTTTAGCCCATGCTAGAGGTGGTGAAGGAGGAGCCTTGCCTGAAGCCAGCAAAAGTGAGCCGTAACAAGCAGAGGAAAAGCTTCTCTCGGAACCGCACACACATCGGCCAACAAAGGCGGCGAGCGCGAACGGTCAGCGCCTGCTCCGACTTGCCACCCAGCTCTCCTGGTGACACTTTAGAGCCCTTAACAACAGAGACTCATGATGGAGAGACGCCTTCTGCCCCCGAGGCTGACGCTCCGCCATCACACCCCCCTGACACCAGCCCACCCCACAGCGGCTCACCCGCCCCAACTTGCCGCAGTGGGCAGAAGTACCCCAAAACTAAAAAGGTACAATTCTTAACACAAAGCTTCTATAAAATGCACTTTGTTGTGCATTTTTCAACATGCATATACTCTTTCCCAACAGCACTTAGTGAGCGAGTGGATGGGTGTGGATAAACAGGAACGGGGAGCTTCGCGAACTCCGGAGCCTCCTCCTGAGAGGCCGTTGCGGATCAGTAGTGATCCTGAGGTCTTGGCCACACAGCTGAACTCTTTACCGGGCATGGCCTGCAGTTCACACGTCTACAGCACGCCCAAACACTACGTCCGCTTCTCCTCTCCTTTTCTGGCCAATCGTAGCCCTAGCACTCTGGGAGTGCCCACGGGGCGGCGGCGCTCGAGAGAAATGCCTGAAACACCAACTACCACTGGTTCCTGCAAGAAGGTAAAATTGCTGCATTATTTAGAAATTGTCTGGTAGCTGATACTGCATGAAAAAAATACCATGCATTTTAGCTCAGACTCACTTTCAAGTGTTTATATCCCGGCTAGCAAGTTTCTGGTCTAACTCCATGTGTTTTGTGCAGCGCTGGTTGAAGCAAGCTTTAGAAGAGGAGGGCTCGACCAGTCCAGGTGGAGGGCGTCCTTCTATGCTGATGCCTAGTGAGAGCCCTCTCAGCCCCTCTATAAACGGCGAGTCCTACAGCCCTCTACCCCTCAACGGCAGTTGCTCACTACCAGGTGGGTCGTCAGTCCATGTTCTGCTACAAATTAATAACGTAAAGCTTGTCTAAAGCAGTTCTTAGTCTTACTTGGTCCATGTGCTTGCAGAGTTGCCTACCCCGTTGAAGAAAAGGCGCTTATGTTCACTCGATCCCTGTATGTCGGAGACTTCCACCCCATACGGGTCCCCATGTGCCACCCCAACCCGAACGGAGTCAACAGATACACCAGGCACGCCCCTGCTGCTTGCCACGCCTCCTCGACCGCGACCAGAGGAACCCAGCACTGAGCCCTCAACACCCTTGCAGATTCCCAGCCACCCTCTGCCACAAGAGGTACGATTGTTGCCATAGACATGCCTAATATTTCAACAACAGGGTTTGTACAAGGTGCTTTGTATTATTTGTATTTGACTTTGACTTTGAAATTTAAGGCCTGGATAACCCTTAAAAATTGTGACACAGATGGATTCATTTCAAGCAATTCACTACCAAAACCAGATCAAATTAAAAGAGCCATTTGTTTTCGAATTATAACATCACTTGTAACGATTTTTAAAAGCACGTAGTGATGGGTGAAACAGCTTTTTGACAGAGCTGAAACATATGTTTTAGATGGGGACTTCAATTGGCATATCACATCATTTGATTTACATCAGAACGGGTTTGTGAATCATTTTGCGAATTGAATTTTTCAAATTGAATGATTCGAATCATTTGCAATACGCGATTTATAGTCCCAATCTATAAATCAAATGATTTGCGATATGCAACACAAGTCAAATGATTCACGTTTCATGCTCAGAGTCTTGATCTGAAATGACGGTTTGTGAATTATTATTCAGATCAGAGCGGCGATTGCGAATCATTTGATTTAGATCGGAACTTCTGAGCGGGTTCGCGAATCATTTATTTCAAATCAGGGTATCGGAGCGATTTTGCAAATCTTTTTTTCTGACCAAGATCAAAACTCAATTGTTTTAAAGCCCTTAAATTGGTTTTCTTCTTTTCCTCTTCTTTTCTTAAACAGTAGAAAACATCAAACCATTAAGGCAGTACAGTTATAAAAAAACTATTTGAAAAAATATTATATATATATATATATATATATATATATATATATATATATATATATATAAATATATATATTTACAAATCCCTTAAGAAAATTAACCGTGGTTTTACTATTGTAAAAGCGTAGTATGTTTTGTAATAATTTAGCAGTAATAGTTAGCATGTGCGTGCTTCACTTTATTTTTGCTATTTTTTTTATTAGTATATTTTTATCCATTTCTTATTTTTTTTTAGAATTTGAAACAGATCTCTGATTAAGTTCCTTGAAAATCTAAAAGAGTAGTGCTTGAAAAGTCCTTGAAAGTCCTGGAATTTTATTTTACAGTATGTGTACGAACCCTGCAATAATTAAACTTAATAAAACGTATATCAGGGCTGTTTCCTCTGATAAATTTGTAGTACAAAAATAAAACAATGAATATTACATTAAAAAGTGTATAAATCACTCGTTATTCTAAAGAAACACTGTCCAACAGCAACACCACAAGGTAAATTTACAGCGAGAGCCCATGTCTCTTTTCCCTTCCCTGAGCCGTTGAAAGTTACATGAGAGGAGGCAATGCCTCTATCGCGATATGATTGGATATGACTGTTAATGTTCCGCTGTGATTGGTTAATGCGATAAATCCCACCTCTTGTGTTCGTGCACATACGCGAATCAGTCTGAATGAACAATATAATAGCGTTTTTAGTGAGTAATCAGCTTGGTGAAATTTACATTAAATCTCTGTCTGTGACCAATATTTACCAAGCTTTGATGACTGATGATCTGAAAAATTCAGAAATAGTTTTAAGTTAACTATTAAAAAGAATAGCTGAACATTAGTTCACAAAGAAAATGTATTGTTTCAGTTGTTACTGCCTTGAATTATTGAATCAAACCTAAAATATTAATCCCTATAAATTTGTTTGTGAGTGCAGTCTCTCTAAAAGGATTCTTTTAGATATTTAAAACCTAATTCGATAATCTTAAGCGAAATGTAGTGAAAATGTTTTGCCCAGTATTTAATGTAAGATATCTCCAAAATATGAGAACAGAACTATATAGTTCTGACACTAGAGGGCACTAACACTTTTGCTATTGGCCTGACGGGGACAGTTATCACCAGTGGTTATGATCTTAAAATGATCGGTCACCTGTGCTGGATTGATTTGAAGCATTATTTTGGCAAAAGGCAGCAAAATGATCATAAAATATCTTTATAAATTCACAGAGTGAGTCATCTATGGACAGCTCTCCAGATGGCAGCCGGAGGCCTAGTACACAAGACGTGAGTTCACTACTTAAATATCCTGTACCTGCTACTAAGGTGTTCTGTTACATTTTTCATTAGCACATCTAACACATCTCGTTGTCTTTTGTCAGGTTGAGCGACCTCCTTCGCTGCTGGCATCTCCCAGTGTGAGAAATGCAAGCTCTGATACGGCTCCGCAGGAATCTACAAAATCTATGGGGTCTCAAAGTCCTCAGCCCTCCCATGCTGAGCCCCAGGATGCTGCAGTAGATGAAGGCATGGAGATTGACGGTGCTGGTTCAGAAGCTGCCTCAGCACCCGAGACGCCAGCGTCCTCGTACCCACCCTGGATGAAGAGTCCAGACCGAGGCGGCCTCTCGTTTTCCCCAGTGAACTCTAATCTGAGAGACCTCACCCCTTCTCACACCTTGGAGATGGGGGCGTACAGGCCGGATTCAACCTCCGCCGGCCCCTTCAGTGAAGCGGCGCCCTTTTATTCCTGCAGTGAGGAGAGCAGCAGCGTGACCTTTACTCGCTCGTTGAGTGGCGATGGCACAGGGGAGGGAGGTGCTGCGAAGAACCCACAGAAGAAAAAGGTCAGTTAATGCATCTGACAAATGCATAAAAGTAGTTTTTTTTTTGTTTTGTTTTTTTTTTGTTTTTGTTCAATTCCTTACCTGCTAAATAGCTGGAATAAATTTGTCAAAAAAAAATCATTTATGACATTTATTTGAATTTGTTAACTGAATGTGTGTTTGTTTTGTTAGGTGTCTCTTCTAGAGTATAGGAAACGTCAGCGCGAGGCAAGGCGAAGTGGCTCCAAGGGAGAGTGTAGCTCACCTGTTTCCACGGCACCACCAGTAGACGTTTTCCCTGTCGCAGTAGAAGTGGCCCCTGAGCCTCCTGTTGTCGCAGCAACGCCAACCCCGAGGACCCCTCAGCATAGCGAGGAGCCAGAAGCCCCACCTCAGGGGGAGAGAGACGGAGAAGGGCAGTGGTACGTTCTCTAAAGTATATTCCTTTTCATGTGAATAAAGTACTCCCGTTTTAACCTCCATTTCAAATGCAATTTGTTTTAAAGGTTTGGATTATTAAAACTCTTATTAAGAAATCAGGCTGTTTTGTGACTTTAGAGTAGGAATGCCGAGTCCTGGAGGGCCGGTGTCCTGCAGAGTTTAGCTCCAACCCCAATTAGACACACCTGAACCAGCTAATCATGCTCTTATAGGCATGCTAAGAACTTCCTGGCAGGTGTGTTTAGGCAAGTTGGAGCTAAACTCTGGGCACCCCTGCTTTAGAGGTTATAATACATATTTGTGGAGTTATCTTGGACAGTTTAATGGCTAAATGGGTTGACTGGTTTTGCAAAGTATGTATTTAAAGTAATATTTAAGCATGTATAATAACTGTCTTTTATTTTACAGGACATCTTCAACATCGGTAGAGCAAGCCAGGGAGCGAAGCTACCACAGGGCCTTGTTGTTGAGTGACCATCGCAAGGATGCAGGTAAGAAAAAAACAACCCTGGAAACATCAGGGAATTTTGGATTGATTTCCATATTTTTTGGGAATAATTGTTTAAACTTCAGAATTGGTACCAGACATACATATAAAAGCCTTTTTTTTAAAAAAATAAAAAAAATAAACATTTATTAATTCCAGGGTTGCCCAATACTTCTCCTTTACAGCAGAGTTTAGTTCAGACCCTAATTAAAGGATTAGTTCACTTGCAGAATAAAAAAAGTTCCTGATAATTTACTCACTCCCATAACATCCGAGATGTTCATGTCTGTCTTTCTTCCGTTGAAAAGAAATTAAGGTTTCTGAGGAAAACATTCTCAGGGGATTTCTGATTGTGAAAGGATTTTTCTCCATATGGTGGGGATCAACAGTTTGAAGGTCCAAATTGCAGTTTCAATGCAGCTTCAAAGGGCTCTACACGATCCCAGCCGAGGAATAAGGGTCTTATCTAGCGAAGCATTCAGTCATTGTTTTTTTTTAAAAAAACTACATTTATATACTTTTTAAACACAAATGCTCATCTTTAGCGCTGCACGATTAATCGAAGGTGATTGTCGTGCGCATTTTGTCAGTAAAGCGGGTTGTGTAATCAATAGTAAATCTCCAGCATGTGCTTTCAGATGTGGCAGCATGTACTTCACAGAGCCGTAGTTCACTGACAAGCTACGCTATATTGCGTTCATTATCACAGACTTTTTAATCACGTGATTTTGAAACCTAAAGAAATCGTTCTGATAGTGACAGCTGTTTGCGTAGCTTTTCAGTGAGCTAAGGCTCTGTGTAGTAAATGGTGCTACATCTGAAAGCACTTAAAAATACCACATTTAGTAACGTGTTTTTACTCCCAACTCACTTCATGACATTCGTCGACTGTTTGAAATAAATCCTCCTGTGAGATGATGTGGCTTTTTACACAGAAGGCGGCACGTGTAGTATTCATAGTATTCTAAGCAGTGATAAAGGCATTGCATTAGTATGTACTGTATTATAAGGAAAATTCTAACAAGAACAACTCAGATAAACCATACATTGTCATAGTCGTGATTTGCTGGGTTTCTTCTGCAGGCATATTTAGTTTCCGCCAAGAACGCCTTCTGGCCTTTAGATGGAGATTTACTACAGATCACAAAACCATGCTTCCCTAACAAGATGCGTATGGCAATCGCAGCCTTTGCTTAATCGTGATTACAATTACAATTTCATTTCGATTTATTGTGCAGCCCTAATCATCTTGCACGAGCTCGACCTCACACGATACGTCATCATGCACATTTGATAAAGGTGCAAGTACCAGCCCATTGTTTACAAAGCAAACATGCAAAGAAAGTCAAACGCCCTTTACAAAAAAAGGTAAAACGATGTCAGAAAATTTTGACGTTGGAGGAGAAAATAAGATTTTTCTACCCCACCTTTTTGAACTAAAGTACACAGACGAAGAGCTAACCACGGGTGACCTTTCCAATGTTATTTTATAATGCGTGAAGACACGCATGTGCATGGTGAGCATTTGTAGTTAGAAGTATGTACATTTTTATTTTTTTTTAGAAAATGACCAATCGCTTAACTAGATAAGACCCTTATTCCTCGACTGAGATTGTGTAGAGCCATTTGAAGCTGCTTTGAAACTGCAGTTTGGACCTTCAACTCATTGATCCCCAATTGAAGTCCACTATATGGAGAAAAAATCTTGGAATATTTTCCTCAAAAACCTTAACTAAAGAAAGAAAGACATGAACATCTTGGATGATATGGGGGTGAGTAAATTAATTAGTAAATGTTTTTTCTAGAAGTGAACTAATCCTTTGAACTGTGAAACGGGTCAAGGTCTTCAGGATCACTAGAAGCTTCCAGGCAGGTCTGTTGGAGCTAAACTTCATAAGAAGCTTAGCTCAAACAGCTGGATAAATCATGAAAGTGCAAAGGTGTGGAAACCTTCGTAAGATCTTGAATCATGATATTAATGTACCTGGTTTGTCTCTCTTTCAGACAGTGGAGAGTCAGAAGGTGGCGACTCCCAGGTGAAGGAATGTCCTTCTCCCAAGAGCTGCAAGAGCCCCTCAACACATGCAGTAAGAGAACCTTCCTTCAATATAGCATGAGATTTCTCAACCAGCAAGTTCATTTTATAAACCATTATGTTTTTGGTTTACAGCCTTGTTCTCCAGCACCCCAGACTGTGTCTCGACCATCCAAGGAAGATGATGTTGAAGCACAGCCTCGTGGTCCTTCTCAGCCTCAGGCACTGTCCGTCCAGCAATCCAGCAGCAAGACTTCGAGCTCCAAACCAGCCGCTCTGACGCCCAGCAAGCTCCACTGCGGGCCCTCGGGCACCTCACAGAGTCACTACGCTGGACCTTCGCTCATGCACTCTCCCAAAGCGCAACCCCAAGGTTCACCTTACCGCGGCCAGCGAGCCTTCCTGACAGCTCAGCCTCAGAACCAGCCTCAACCCCAGGCTTCGTCTGGCCCGGCCACTTTCCCTCAGTACAACCCCCAAAATGCCCCACCGCCGCCGCCCCCTCCTCCCCCAGCCCCGCCCACGTCGGCTTCCTACTTCCCCGCTCAGCCCACCACCGCCACCACGCCGTTTCCCGCGTTCAAGCCTACCGTGGCGTCTCCCTTTCCTCCCGGATCCCAACCTCTCCTGCAGTCCCATCATGCATTGCATTACCGCCTCCCTCCGCCTCCTCCTCCCCACCCCACCCAACCTGGTCCCACCTTGCTGCATCAATCTGCAACCTCAATGCAGCAGCATCAACTTCTGCTGAGCTCGCTGCCACCACACCTCCTCCACTCTCAGGGGAGCTCCAGCAGCCCTCCTCCTAATAGCGGCATTCCTATCTATCAAACAAGGACCACACCCACCCCTTCCTCCCCCTCCTCCCGCTCCCTCCAGCAGCGCACCGCCCCGTTCCAGAACATTGGTGGCTTTCAAACCACTCTGCTTCACCAGTCTGCACCAGCCAACCCCTCAGTAACCCCTTCCACTTATCAACAAACTGTTTTACCCTCCTCCTCCTCCACCTCCCCAACAAACTCCTCCCACACAGACCCCGCCCAATCCAAGCGTCACACAGATCGCCGGTGGTAACCGAGGACCTGCCCCTTCGTCGGCCCCCTTTCACAGTACCGGCTACTTGGGCACAGGATGGCACTGACCACACCCACCTAACCCCGCCCCCTAGACAAACACGCTCAGAGAGGGGCGGAGCTACATCGTGTAACATAGGCAACACAGCACCACTGTAAATATTTTCTATGTACCTTTTCACAAAGGCTGAAGGAAAGCGGTGGGGGTACATTTTAAAAAGAAAAACGAGAACTGTACAAGTAGACTTTCTGTAAAAGAAGATGGTTAATGAACCCTGGTGCTCATCACTTACCCAGAAGCCCCCACACCTCTCTCCTTCCCATGACCTTGTACTGCCATCCTGTCTTTTCCAGATGTCTTTTTTTACTTTGAATGTTTTTATTCATTTTAATCGCCCTTTCCGGTTCCTTCCCGTTGAATCCTCCCTGTATCCTCCCAGCGCGGTGCAGCGCAATGGGACATTCCGGTTTGCTCCGTACCTTTCCTCGTTCTTCCCGTTTCTCACTGTTTTTTCACGCATCAGTTATTTGTTTTATCTAGTGGCTCATTATATAGCAAAAAGGTTTTGTATAGAGAAAAAAATACAGAATTATTATTTTTTTTATTCCTCCATGTAACAAAAATATCTGTGCACCGCTGCAGAAATTCAGAGGAGACCTTTCCGATAGGCCGCTTCACTGCCCCAGGAGACTGCACTTGTGTGAATGAGTCCGTGTGCATGAGTGTCTGTTTTTAAGCGGAAGGGAGCGTGTATGCTTGAGTCCCGCCCGCATCCGTGCGCATATTTGAATTGCGCGCGAGAGGCGGAAGGCAAATACGGCGCAGACAGATGCGTGCTGTTCTCTGTGGCAGCTTTAGAAAGAGAGGTCCTTCCTGTAGGGGGTAAGCGGTTTATTTTTGAATATCAATGGTTATTTGTAGAAAGTGTAATTTAATGTATAGGTGGTTACTCCAGCTTTCTCCAGAAACAGTTGTAAATATTGGCTTCTTTTCTTTTCTATGCTTGTATAATTCGCTCCCATCCCCATTTTGGAATATGGTTGTAAATACAAGCACTCTTGACAAAAACGCTGAATGTTTCTGTGACTGTAGCACTATTTTTATTTCTTCCTCTCTGGTTTATTTTTTTTTACTGTTTGTGTGTGAGTGTATGTGTGTGTGAAGGGCAGAGGCTCACAGACACAGCACTGGTTGGCTATTTTCATGGTTCATTATAATAAATCACTGTAATGACAGTTTTATACCAACTGAATCGTTTTGTGTTTTTACTGGGATGGGAAAGGGCATTTTTGATGTTTGCATGTTCCTAATGTGAATTTTTCCTTTCACTGTGAAGGTCTCAGTGTGAAGAGATGAAGAGACTGCTGTTGCTGAGATTTTAAGGTGTATTGACAGCCATTATTAAACCTAGTCAGTTTTTGTCATTGTTATCTGATAGATGCTTCAAAGAAACTGTTTTTCTTGGATCGAACAGAAAGGAAAAGATTTAAGAAGCCCAATCGGAATGCAGGAAGAAACATCAAGCCACAGGTTGTAATCAACCGGAATGAAGGTAGAAAGGTTATGATGAAGAACGTTAGCTATAACTATATATATATATATATATATATATATGTATGCTATATGTTTGTTTGTTTCTCAGTAACACATCATGAACAACTTTCTTGTCATGCTAAGGCCACGTTGAAGACTGAAGCGGCTGTCAGGTCAGTCTCACCTATATTCAGCTCCTGGCTGGTTAACATGCAGCAGATTTTGTTTACAACCAGGCAAAAACACACTTGCATGGTGTGTTTAATTAGTATTGGAGCTAAGCTCTACAGGACACTGGCCCTCCAGGAGCAAGATTGGGCACAACTGGCTTGTGACCAGAAGAAAAATTAAACGAGAATAAAAAAGGGCAAATGTAGCCCTATTTGGACGATAATAGTTTCTCATGTCGAGGTCTGTAAAAATAAATATGCATAGCACCTCAGTGATAAAACTCATGGATTCAGATGCCAATTTATTCATGGCGGAAAAGTGAGTTCTGTGATCCTACGAACACAGGAACACGCTGCTCATATGTATATGTAAATATATAATATATTTATATACTGCCAGTCAAAAGTTTTTGAACTGTAAGATTTTTAATGTTTTTTTTAAAGACGTCTCTTCTGCTCACCAAGCCTGCATTTTTTTTTTTTATTCAAAATACAGCAAACACGGTAAAATTTTGAAATATTTTTTCTATTTAAAATAACTATTTTTTGCTATTTAAAAAAGTTTTTTATTTGAATATATTTTAAAATGTGATTTCAAAGCTTAAGTTTTAGCATCATTACTCCAGTCATATGATTCTTCTGAAATTATTCCAATATTCAGATTTTCTGATTAGCTGTTACGTTGAAACTGTTTATTTTTTTCAGGTTTCTTTAAGTAGAAAGTTCAGAGGAAAAGCGTTTATCAGATATAGAAAACGTCAAAACATCATAAATGTTGTTAGTATCACTTCACCAATTTAAAGCATCCTTGCTAAATAAAAGTATTCATTTCTGTAATCCATAAATAAACAAATAAATAAAATTATACTGACTCCAAGCTTTTGCATGGTATAGTGTATAATGTCATAAAAGCTTTTTATTTCAGATTAATGCTGATCTTTGGATCTTTTTATTCGTCAAAGAATCCTGAAAAGAATGAACTCTGCTGTTTCGAAAATTGATAATAATGTTTCTTGAAGAGCAAATCAGCATATTAGAATGATTTCTGTAGCATCATGTGACACTGAAGACTGGAGTAATGCTGCTGAAAATGTAGCTTTCATCACAGGAATAAATTACATTTTAAAATATATTTAAATTGAAAATAGTCATTTTAAATAGTAAAAATATTTCACGATATTACTGCTTTTGCTGCATTTTTGTTATTTTGCATTCTTTAAGAAAACATTAAAACTTACTCTTACTGTTCAAAAATTTTGACTGGTAGTGTATATAATATAAATAATATATATAAATATGGATACATATATACATGTACTATTGAGTATTTATGTATATACATATGTAAACACTGACTTATTTAGAATGTGATTAATCGATTTGACAACACTAAATTTATTTACAGATTTGTTCTTGTTATTGTGTAAAATTTCTTTAATTTATTTTTATTTTTCCAAGCATTTTTTTAAATAATATCTAATACTATTTACTGATTATTTAAATCTTGTTTAAAAATAGGAATATAGACATGCCAGTTGTATATAATTATTTGCAATAGTTATGTATAAAATTACATACAATACATATTTTTGCATAAATGCTGCTGCCATAATATTGACCCATTTCAAATGTTTACATGTTTTTCTTCTCTTGTTCTTAACAGTATCCACTCACTGTGGTGGAGCAGTTATGAAATATTGTTCTTGTAAATACGCAGCATCGCAGCAATAAATATGCCCGCAAATTACAGTGAAGTGCAACCGTTACCATGATCGGCAGTGGTCAAAAAAATGTAAACAGTGAATTTTGAATTGATTTAATCGTGTAAACTTAGACATGTGGATTTGGACGGCAATTAAATTACCACACGAATTTGATATTTGTCAAAAAAAAAACAGTAGGTAATTCAGCCGGTAAAAAATATTTACAACCTTATGTTGTGTTAATCATGTTTCCATTTCATAAAAAATTTGCATCTGTACAAAGTAGTTTGTGACATATTTGGAGAATTCAGATTCACTGTGACGTTCTATGCGTGATTAATTTTGACAAACACCAAAAAAACACCAAAAAATTTCTGACTCATTTACCCTTGTAACTGCTGTAAAGCATCCCCATGAGAAACAGTTATTGTCTGAACAGCATTTATGACTGTTCTTCACAACAACGCTCAGAATGAAATCTTAAGTTGAGTCTTTAGAGGTAAAATCTTTATTCATTAATGTGGGTGAATTGTCTTTAATGAACTTTTATAACTAATACATTTTAATGGTGTATTTACATCATTTTCTACATACAACATCATCTGACAAGACAGACACCCAATAAATAAAGCGAAACATTTTTTTTTCTTTCCCTTCAGAACTTCGTCCAGCATTGTCCAAACTCTTCAGCTGTCCAAGAAGGGAGGGAGTGGCACTAGATACACAGTGAGGTCATTTCCTGTGGGCATTTGCTTTTTGAAACCACATCCTCCAGGTTTTCTCATGACGTTACTTTTCGATTGGCGATCCTAGGCTGTTCGTTCATCTTGGTGGGACAGAATGATTATACCAAGAGTACAAAACGGTACCAGCTGAGAACATCATAATTATGGCACACATAACTATACAGCACCAACACTGCCGAGAAGTAAATATCGAATTAGAGACATACAGAAATTCAACATATACACTCAATACGTAATACTTAAAACACTCTCCTACTTCTGTATATACTTGGCTTGTGCACAATTACTAATGGCAGACATGCCTGCCCCTAATTTTGACACTTATTTTTAAAATATATTAACAGTGAACTCTCAACTTCTGTTTACATACCCCTTTTAAGCAACGTTGGATAGTGTTCGTGAAATAATTGTACATTTTGAAACCCGATAAATAATCACCAGCCTGTAAATTGACTCTCAGATAAGGATTCAGTGTCCCATTTTGCTGCATTATTTATTTTTTTATTTTAATTTTTTTTTGTCCAGGGCATGTGCTACAGAAATACTAACAGACCGAAATGTCTCTGTGGTGCAGCTCTGTGCTGGAGTGTACATCCCACAATTCAAACCTGTAAACGCTTTCCTTTTATATTTGTAGAATCCAGTTAAATAGAACAGTGTTTTACAGTAATTCATAAATCCCAAAATATTAACATTATTATAATGCAGGCCTGAAAAAGAGGACACAAGGTAAAATACTTTTTTTTTAATCATTACTTCAAGTCAAAGTTACTTCTAAACGCATTAGCTGCCCTATCATGTTAGTAGCACAGAACACGGTAAATCAAACTAGGGTAGGGATTTGTTGAGAAGCAATTCCAGGGAGTGAAGTGAAAAGAAGGGTATGGACAGAAAAGCAGTGAGTTCCCAACCCATTCACCCTGTTTACATCCTTTGCTTTAACGTTTTTTTTTTCAAACCGCTGCAGTCAGGCTTCCTGCCCTTAGGATGATGGGTAAAGCTGGATTGTGTTTTCACATAATGATTTTCCTTGAACAAGACAGAAACACCTGAAAACAGATTTAAACTATGTTTTAGTATACATTTACAGTTGAGAAGTTTACACATGGAGAAATAATTCACTTGAAAATGAAAACTGTTCAATTTACTCAAGCTCATGTCATTTTTAACATGCGGTTGTCATTCATTCATGTCATTTTAAACATGCAAGACTTTATTTTTGCAGAGATGAGATATTTTGAAGAACTTCGGACCTACTGACTTCAGAAGAATAAAACTTTTTTCATGCCGCAAATTTAGAAACTAAAATAAATTAAAAAAAAGTCAGCTTCAAAATTTATATCTGAGGTCCAACTGTGTGAAATTTGTTTTATCACAAGCCCAAAGGGATCTTTTGAAGATAAACATTTTAAAATAATCATCAACCCCAACTTTTTGAACAGTAATGCGTCTATATTAAACAATGTCCTTCGGTATGCTTAACACCTTCAATATCTGAGCATAACTCTGTTTCAGTAGTAAACACATCAACAAAGGCATATATATATATATATATATATATATATATATGTGTTGCATCAAACCATAGGCGTAAATTACGGTCATTACAAGTGACTGGGAAGTTCGGATCATTTTACCGACTCGGACCTTTGAGTCTCGTTCAGCAAAATGAACGAATCTTTTTTCGAGTCATTTCGTTCATTTTAGCAAAACATAATAAAAATGTTACGTGTTACTTCCTTAACACATCTACTGCTTACACAAACGTACAAACAAGACAACTATAATGCTGTAAAACCTAGAAAAGATTAATTCATTGTTTACATGGTTCTTTAGTCTATGATTAGCTCACCTCACCTCTTATCTGACAACTTTTCGGGTTCGAGTCGTTCGTTCATCACATGACAGCCACATAAGCTTAACCTATGCAATCTGAGCCGAAAAGAGAATTGATTAGTTCATCTCTCGAGTCTAAAGGTTCGAGTCGCTCGTTCATCACGTGACAGCCCTATAAGATGAACGAACGACTCCAAAAACCAGGTAGAAGACTCGAAACAGGTGAACTAATTCCAGCACAGAACCTAGAATGATGTTGCGCATGCGTAACTGAACGAATCACTCCCCGAGACGACTCGTTCTTTCCGAGTCACATTAAAGATTCGTTCAAAATGAACGAATCGTTCAAGAACAATCCATCACTACAAGCGACTGTGGATTGTAAATAATATAATGGACACATACTTAAGGTAATTGTGTAAGTAGTAAAACAATATGAACGCAAAAAAGCGTTTTAATTTCAGAAATGTTTTGAGTTCCCCCTCCCTTGCCTAAAAGTCGTTTGGTCCACTGCCTGCTTTTCCCCCTTTGCGGATACACGACACACACGAATCCGGGTCGTCGAGTGCAAAGTTTGTTAGTAGTTATATGTAAGTTAGTAGGCTGTCAAAGCTATTTTATTCACGTTAAACATCGGCTGATACTTTCTCTTTAATACAAATGATGTCGGATCATTAATAAATTAGTCATGACAAAAATGATGATATTCGATGTATTTATTATATGCGATTGTGAGGCTGTCAAGCTTAGCTTAGTTTGTCACCCACTACAACACTATGGCGATATGCCTGTGTGTGACTGATATTAGGTTAATATTATAGATCTACCGATGTGTTGGGTTTTGCTCAATATGATGTTAAGTGGCAGATCAGTGGGCTTGCTGCGGTTTAATATCTAAATAAGAGACGTGCTCAGTCCCACACGAAACCATATGTGGAGGATGCAAAATAATTCAGTAATTATAATATGACCGCACATATTATACACATATCTATCCATGCAAGTACAATTTTGGCTGTATTATTGTGTCCCCTTTTTAGGTTTATTGCCCCCACTGGGAGATTACATTTACGCCCTTGCATCAAAGAAACATATTTGCATTTTAAGAAACATACTCACCTGTGTGTATCTGGCATCTATGCATTTCCACTCTCTGTTGAGGAAAAAAGTAGAAAAGTCCATCAGAAATTAAAGCAAAAATCGAAGCTTAAATCCACAGAGTAATTTTCAAATGCAGCAGAAATATTTATGAACTACTGACAGCTGACACAGTTGATAACTGTGACCCTGGACCACAAAAGCAGTCTTAGCACAGGTATATTTGTAGCAAAAGCCAAAAATACATTGTTTGGTTCAAATAGTTTCTTTTATGGCAAAAATCATTAGGATAGTAAGTAAAGAACATGTTCCATGAAGATATTTTGTAAATTTTCTACTATGAATATATCAAACTTCAGATTCCAGATTTTCTAATAGTTGTATCTCAGCCAAATTTTGTCCTATCCTAACACACATCAATAGAAAGCTTATTTATTCAGCCTTCAGATGATGTATATCATCTGCCCTCCAAAAGTTTGGAAACGCCCTAGAAAAGTGGGGTTTTGGACAATATTGGCATGAATCCTTTTTAATTTGTGATAATTTTGCACTGATAAGGGACAACACAAACTATTTTTAGACATATTTTATTACATAAACAGTTTATACATAGAATTGTTTTTTTTGTTTTTTTTTTGATTCATCAAAATATCCACCATTAGCAGCTATAATATAACTCTGCATAATCTGGGCCTAAATTCATTGTATTCTAAACTTAATTGGCATATTGGTCCATATCAATTTTTGAAGGTATTACGGTGTGCTGACCCAAAAATATTTTAAAAACCTGGGCCACTTTTAAACCAGTAACCAGGCATCACAGCTGGCAAAGGGACATGTATATATTACCATTATGATGTAATCAAAATGAAAATTATTATTGCTGGTCTTCAATGATAATGTCAACTTACTTTAATGAATTTGCACCAAAAAATGATAAGGATTTATGCTAATACTGTCCAAAACCACACTTTGCCAGGGGTGTTCCTAAACTTTTGGAGGGCAGTGTAAATCTAAATTTCCAAAGATGGACTCTTATGACTGGTTTTGTGGTCACAAATACTCATTAAACAGACCTTTTGTTTGTGATTTCTCAGTTGGGATAAACCTGACCAGTAATTTCCACTAGATGGCAGTAACACCATCATGTGCGTCACAAAATGTGACATAAATTCTGTTTCTGCAGAATTAAGAAGTGAATTGCTCATTCATCATTATACAAACATCCTTACTCACCATTTGCCTTGCGCAACTCATCAGTTTCATATAAAACCTTAACACACCTACAAGTTACCCTTCATTACTGCTATATAAAATGGTTTTACAGTCCAGGACTTCCTAGAAGTGGAGTTTTTTCTTGCATTTAACTTCATTATATGAAGCATTTTATAGTCCATATCCGTAAATAGTGTTTCACTCCAGGTGTGCTGATCAGCATAGCATGGGTTCCAGCTGATGCTGTGCCTGTGATTAATATGGACGGGCTGACAGCAAGCTGTGTAAACAGTCATTAGTAATTCATGGCTAGGTCCAGAGCCCCAGGCTTCAATTAACCCCAGTCCATGGTAAATTCTACCTTTCTGTCTTTCCTTCTCTTGCTCTTTTCCTCTTCTTACTCGCTCCTTCTCATATCTCATTTATTTTCACAGCCCTGTCATCTGATTTTATCCTTAATGACCATCGCTTTGTCTTATTTTCTCAAGCTGGTCTGTCCTCGCTCGCCTCTGGCTGGCTGGCTGGCTCTGTGTAGTAATGAATGAATTGGACCGAATAGCACAACAGCTGCGCGTTGAAAACTGATGTGATAGAACATTTATGGGGAGAAATGGAGAATCCAGTTTGTAATTCTTCATTTATGTAAATTATGCATTTTGTGATTGTACTTAAATCATATAATGTCTGTATATCAGAAATGCACAAAATTAGCCAGGCCGTTTCTTAATTGTTTCACAGAGAAAGTTGATTATATGCTTCTTGTTAGCTTCACCTTTTTGTTTTTTTAGTATTTCAAAATGTAACTGAAATTCATCTCATGTTATCTTAATTTGGTACACAAACACACATTTAGTATGCAATTCCCTTAAATGTTGGCCCCATGTCTAAATTGAGGCTAATATGCTAGTGGGCACTTAAAAGTTTACTGAAAAACAGACCAAATATATTTACAAATCAGTGTTGCCAAGTCCACAGTTTTCCTGTGGAACTGGTCTACTTTAACACTGTTGGCACAGGTTGTTTTTCATCTCCTGAGTTGAATGCGATTTTTACTTTGGGACCTCATTTGAAACACGATTGGGCCAAGTGTTGGACTAGTTTTGAGTAGCAATTGGGCGGGTTTTGTTGCGAAAAACCTGGCAACCTTGATACAAATATTTGTCCTATACAAATGACATTGTCCCTTCACTTATAGTTGAGGTCCAAAGTTTACATACACCTTGCAGAATCTGCAAAATGTTAATTATTTTACCAAAATAAGAGGGATGATACAAAATGCATGTTATTTTTTATTTGGTATTGACCTGAATGAGACATTTCACATAAAAGACGTTTACATGTAGTCCACAAGAGAAAATAATAGTCAGATTTATAAAAACGACCCTGTTCAAAAGTTTACATATGCTTGATTCTTAATACTGTGTTGTGACCTGAATGATCCACAGCGTTTTTTTTATTTTTTTTATTTAGTGATAGTTGTTCATAAGTCTCTTGTTTGTCCTGAACAGTTCAACTGCATGCTGTTCTTCAGAAAAATCCTTCAGGTCCCTCAAATTCTTTGGTTTTTGGACTATATGTAAACATCTTTTATGTGAAATATCTTTACAAAATAAAAAATAACATGCATTTTGTATGATCTCTCTTATTTTGGTAAAACAGTTAACATTTGTAGATTCTGCAAGGTATGTAAACTTTTGACCTTAACTGTATATCACTATCAAATGACTAACAATAGTCTTAAACAGCAATAACGTAGATTTCACAACCAAATGGTGTTTTCGTCAAAGGTACCAACTATCAAGTTGTATTTTCTGTTCTGCCATAATTTTGTTTTGAATAGGATATATAAATTGTGCATGACCTCTTATTGTCCAACACTCTTTCAGTTATTTATTTGCATAAATGAAGACAGTATCTCAAGTTGACTGAGAAGCATCTGCAATCTCCCATGGTAAGACATAACATTTATGACAAAGACATGGACAATTCTTCAGATGAAATAATGTTAATCTTACTGTCTCCCAGCAGCTCCTCGGACATAAGTCCATCCTGCCTGTTGCCCAGCACAAAAGCTAGGAAAGAGAGAATAAGGGCGTCCATGATGCCCATGATGGCCAGGATGTACGCCCAGCGCACTGAGCATGCTCCGATGGTGTATTTGTCCGTCCCTTCTCCGCACATCCTCTTCACCTCATCAGCATCCCAGCCATCAGGATATATCATACAGCCCAGCACCAGACACGTACCTAAAAGAAAAAGCAGGCATTGTGAGCCGTCCAGGTAATAAAAGGTCTATGGATTTAATCAACAACAGAATGCATTTCTGTACTCAAGCGATATGATAGATGGCAGTTGTAAAGCGTAAGCTGGGGAACAAAATCAGCTCCAGTAAAAGAAGTCATGGCAGTTTCTTTTGTTCGATTATAACATGTCTGACAGCTGAGACGAATGAGGAGAGAGGTACCAATCCCGGACGAGCCCCCAATTTATATTCGCATACATACACACAAAGCTCACTCCCTTAAAAGCTGCTATGAGCAATTCTTGCACACCAAATGAAATTGCAAAAGTTTCTAAAGAAAATGTGAGTGATGCTTGCCAGTGTAAAACTTGCAGCCACAATGCTGTATGTGGGTGGTGGTTTTGCAAAGTTAAAAACCCAACTTCCAGGTTTCCATGATAGATTTTCTCAAGTGCCTCCTTTAATGCAAATGTTCTATGCAACTGCATATGCATTTTATCCACCTTTTTCTTTCCAGAAGAGTTGGTGCAGCCATTTGTAAATTTTATGGGTCTGGCTTCCGGTCTCGTCCGTGTCCGTTATATTTAGCTGTACAAAACAGCGTGTTTTGCTGCTTGATAATGCAAACTGGTGTGTTTTACCATGTTATTTTAATGTATTATCTCAATTATGAGCACACTGATTTGTAGTACAAACAGTTTTACTGTTTACTGCACGTTGCTATTGTTCTCGTTGTTTCCCTATAGCGCTAATGAACCAGAAGTCTCACCCATAGGTGGATAGCCTGCCAAAAGTATAAGTCTTAAAGCATGTCCACCATTGCTCAGAAAGTCCTACCTCAAAGTCCTACTTCATGAGATTGCTGGAGCCAGAAGTGTGCAAAGAAAGCAATTCAATACGTCTTCCTTATCTGAACCCCCCATTTCATGTCTTAGAGTCTCTGCTAATGTGCTAATGGGTTGAATCAGGTGTGTTTAATTGGGAAGAGGTCAAAAATGTGTACTACTGATGTGCCACCAGGGCTGGGAAACACTTGTCTACAGTTTGTCGCAGCTCATGAGTTATTACCCTTCCATTACCGCATGCCTCACAGAACAAGCAGTAGATCTGATCTCAGATCAGTAGCAGCGGCTGTGAGCGCCTACATCATCCCTGATGAATTGAGACTGGAAAACTGCATCTTTTAAAGCATAGTCATGGTAAATCCTGGAAGACTTTGTGCTGAGAACTGTGAATACTGCATGTGCCAGTTTTGATGAATCGACAGTGTTCTGCAGATGCAGTCAGTTACACAAGAGGAGTTCATTTATAATGTAGCCAGGGCTTCTCTTCAGTTATGAGATAAATTACCTTGATGCTGCCTTTAAGTCATGCAGGGTTGATCACACTTAAAAGACATTAAGGGCAGCACAATGTTGTAGTTAGCAGTTGGGATTTTCTTCGAGACATGATTTGGAGGGTTGAGGATCCCCTGTTTAAGTCTTGGAGTTTGTGTGTTCTTTCCCTTTTAGAGAGGATTTCCTCAGGGTTCTCCTGTCTTTTTCTCAATTCAAGAAGTGTGAATGTGTGAGAGTGTTAACCCTGCAATGGACAGGTCAGTCTGGAGCAGGGGTCACCAAACTTGGACCTGGAGGGTCAGTTTCCTGCAGATCAGCTCCAACCCTAATCAAACACACCTGAACTAGCTAATCAAGGTCTTGCTAGGAATACTTGCAACTTCCAGGCAGGTGTGTTGAGGCAAGTTAGAGCTAAACTCTGCAGGACACCGGCCCTCCAGGACCGAGTCTGGTGACCCCTGGTCTAGGGGTAGGCAAATTCAGTCCTAAGAAGTTTAGCTCCAACCATAATCAAAGACACTTGAACAAGCTAATAAATGTCTTCAAGATTACTAAGGATATGGACAGGTTAAGTTTTTTTTTCTTTTTTTTAGGGTTAGAGCTAAACTCTGCAGGACACCGGTCCTCCAGGACCGAGTCTGGTGACCCTTGGTCTAGGGGTAGGCAAGTTCAGTCCTAAGAAGTTTAGCTCCAACCATAATCAAAGACACTTGAACAAGCTTAATAAATGTCTTCCAAGATTACTAAGGATATGGACAGGTAAAGTTTTTTTTTTTTAGGGTTAGAGCTAAACTCTGCAGGACACCGGCCCTCCAGGACCGAGTCTGGTGACCCCTGGTCTAGGGATAGGCAAGTTCAGTCCTAAGGAGTTTAGCTCCAACCTCAATCAAAGACACTTGAACAAGCTAATCAGTGTCTTCAGGATTACTAAGGATATGGACAGGTTAAGTTTTTTTTTAAGGTTGGAGCTAAACTCCAGGACAGCGGCTCTCCAGGATAGAACTTGCCTACTCCTTGGTTAGTCCAAAAGGGTCACGTCCTGTCCCTTGAAGGCTACTGTCCTGCAGAGTTTAGCTCTAACACACCTCCCTTAAGTTTCTAGTGATACTGATTTGCTGGTTTTCAAGGTTTTTATTTGAGGCTAAACTAAAATCTGCTCAGGTGGCCCTCTAGGACCAGATTTGGACAACTCTGGACTTTACCCTATGCCATGCATCCAATCTCAAACATAGCAATCCTACATAGGACAACCGTTCTGAAAAATAAATGGTTTAAATTCATACACATTTAGAGTTGAAAACTTTCCAGGAAGTTAGATTAATTTAGCTTGTTTATGATGCAGTAGGCTTCCTAGACCAAACTGCTATTCCCATTTCCTGTTATACACAAAGCATCAATTACGCACCTAATTTAGGTATTTTTCTCTTTATTTTTTTTTTGCTTTAGTGACATAAAGCATCAAACCGTTGCCAGATTGTAAAAAAGAGAAATTGCTCAACTGTTTATTCTGACCGAAATCACTTAAATGCACATTATGTAGTAATTACGACTTCCGAACCCATAAGTAGGAACCTCCCAGCAGGATTTGAAGGCAGCATAACTGGCTGAATGAACCAAGGAGGACAGATTTAGCACAGTCGGAAAGAAAAAGAGCTAGAACAGGAAAAAGAAACTTAAACGGGTGTGAGTAGGAAGTAAAATGATATCATAAGAGATGAAATAGCCCACATATGGATACTGCCAAACGAATCAGGCAAGATTAACACATCTCATACTTGACACTCAGTTTGCTGTGTCATAAAATAGCTAGAGACATGAACAGACGCTAAAAGCCTTTTTTCTGTGTCCTATATCTCTGTCCTTGTATCTCTTGCTTTAATCTCTTGGTTCATGTGTCTAATAAGTGAAACTTCAAAAGACATTCATCATCATTATACTAATAGCCATCAGCAGTCTAATAGTAATCACATTAAAGCTGAGAGCCAATCACCCTCATCCCTGTGTCCAGAGCTTATTTGCACTGCAGTCACTCTAGAGAGTTCATGGATTTCCTCTTGGGGCTGTTTATGACAGTGCAGCTGAATCTGTCACTCGTGTAACAAGCCTTCCTGCATTTGTCTAAGTTGCATTTGTCATTTAAGTTCTTGTGGTGGTACACCATGTCCTATCCAGGCACGACATGACAAGCTTTCAGTGACAATGAATTTGTCTATCCATGCTGAAAGTAAAAATGCTGCACGAATTGACACTATAGCAACCAGTCAGAACACTGTTTTTAAAATACATTTATGTGGATTAGGATTTTGAACCAATGAGACTTGTGGGCAGGATTACATTGGCAACACTCTTTTCAAGTCTCCATCCCCGTTTAATTTGTTGTTGATGTTTCCAAATAGAAATACAGCTGCAAGCAAGGAAAAAGACATTACATATTATTTAGCAAGGCTGTACCCACCTAAATCAATGATTAAAAAAGCAAACCCAGGTCAATTACCATAGAAATACAGTGTTTTTGAGTCCTTTTTAACTGTTTTTAACCAGCTGTTTTCCGATCTCCTTAAAACTTTGCATGCTTCTTTAGAATCACCTGTCTCATGTGCTCACCAGGTTTTGTGAAGTTTTGAGTTTTCCTTAGGCTTTATAGGATTTTGGGTAAATTTGGACAGGCCCCTTTTCTAAACGACCCCGTTAAAGCCTCCCAAAGGGTACATTTCTGCATTTTTTTTTTATAATTATTGACCTAGAGAGTGCAGCGTTTTTATTCCAGATTGAGCAAAAAACCTAGGATTAGTTCACAAAAGTAGATTTTTGAAATCTTCTCAATCATTTTATAAACAATTTAATTGGCAGCAGTGGTTCTAGAGGCAAAGTTGTTCAGAATGAGGAGTTCTATTGTATGATACGAATGTTGCATGACGTACGATCATTTACACCCTTGAAAAATGCAATACCAGTGGCCGATTTCTTTCAAATTGTTCTCAGACCTTTGGGGCCTTGAGTCAAACGGGCCCACCAAATTTCGTTCCGTTTGGCCTCCATTAACTTTGTCTAACAGGTGCTTAAAATTCTTCAGCCAATGGCGGCCATGTTTTTCGAGATACACAAATATCTTTATAGACACTTATGGCACTTTGGACCAAGACTTTTTTTCTTGTGACTTTTCTTGTGATTGAATTCTTACATAAGTGTTCTGAGTTTGGCGAAGATATCTCATTCCGTTCAGGAGTTATAGGAATTTACTAAAAGTGGCCCTGCCCCTTTCGAACATTTTGGCACCCCTTTGCAAGGGGGAGTCGCAAAATTCAACTTTGTTTTGATAATTATTGATATTCACTCTCCAGAGAACCTTTCTGCACTGGTTTAGTTCCAATCAGGTGAAAAACCTAGGGCTGGTTTGCAAAAGTAGGCTTTTCAAAAAATGCTCAAAAGGCTCGCCAGGCTCACGATCGAATCTGAGGCATGCGTTTTTTTGTCCGCCATGAGTCAAGGATATAAACGACATTCCACCTCCGAAAGCAATGACCACATTTATTGTGTTTTCGATTATTTTTAATGGCCTCTCCTACTTGATGATATTTAGTGCCAGTTTATCAGAAAGTGACGATTTTGTTCTCTTTGACTCGGATGGAAATGGTGCTTATTCGCAAATATTTTATGCAATATTCCAATTTTGAGCATAAGTTAAATTCGCAGCTTTGGATGTAAACCGAATGACCAACAAAACTTGGAAACTTTTGGCTCAACTAGTGGTGTGAGTTTGGGGCGGGGCCCTAGTTTCTTGACCAATGACAGATAGAGGAAGAGCTGTTTTAGCTAATGTTTGGTGGTAGTGCAGAAACTGCGTACACCTGTTACGTCACTATGGGACTCACTAGAAGGAAGGCTGCTGCGTTAAACCCGGCCAGATTCATGGACACACACGCAAATTATGTGGGAAATGCTTATAAATAATAGAAAACATCAGCATTTTCTCTGATTTCACATCCTCTCCAGAGCCTGCAGCACTGCACCACACACATATACTAATGAAGAGGAGCTCTTCAGCTAAACCTTTCAATGTTATCGAAGAGACACACACAGCTGAGCTCTGATAACAAGCTGTCCTTATCGCAACCATCTTGTGAAAGACAAGTTGTCTTTTTCATCCCATTTTGTCTTATTTTTATGTAATAGATGCAGCGAAATAGATTATGGAAAGGCAACCTCGTGGTTATGTAGTATCGCTATCTCTTTTCTAATAGATTAGACTGCGGTTGCATTGTGAGGGCTTTGATTTTGCTGGCAGCGAGCACTCATGCTGCATCTGGGTCAGTGCGAGTGCTCTGAATGCAGATGCTGCGAGTGTCACATCCGAGATGTGTTTGTAGATAGAAGCTATAAATAAACACAGTTAAAAAGGAGAATTCTGCATGTGAGAGAGTGTTTCCGTGAGGAAAGATACATTTGTGATACCCTTCTCCTCCCCCTTAGTCTTTCCTCTTCTCTGCATATCTATTTTTCATGCTTTCCTGTAATCTTAGCCAACGATTTATTGATGAAGCCCCTTGCAGGGGGATTAAGAGCTGTCCAGAACTCAGGGAGATAAAATATACAGGCTGCTACGTGACTAATGGAGTAGTTCCTTTCGAGAGTTGTGAACTTGTGCTCACCTAAAAATTTACATTTTGTCATCATTTACTCACCTAAACATAATTATATGACAAACCCTATTTAACTGGCAGCACTCCTCCAATATTCACTGAGATACTGAGATGGCGGGCTGCTCCAAGGTGGCTGAAAGCCTGCGACAGAAGGTTGTCCATATGAAGGCCAAAGGGATGAGCCTTTCAACCATTGCAAGAGAAGTTGTTCATTCCAAATCTGTGATTTGGCAAATATTGCAGGTATACAATAACACTTTTTCAAGTCGCCAAAAAGGCTGGTCGTCAATGTAAGACAAAAGCATGAGAAGACAGAATAATGCAGAGACTCTCAATGGGGAATCAGTTCAGCACTGCAGGTTACAATGACACTAATTCATTCAAGTTCCCTAAAAAGGCTGGTCGTCCACGTATGACAAATGAATGAGAAGCCAAGATAATGCAGATACTCTCAATGGGGAATCGGTTTAGCATTGCAGCTGGAATTGCTACCTGACTAATGGAGCAGTCCCTTTCCGAATGACCAACAAAACTTGGAAACTTTTGGCTCAACTAGTGGTGTGAGTTTGGGGCGGGGCCCTAGTTTCTTGACCAATGACAGATAGAGGAAGAGCTGTTTTAGCTAATGTTTGGTGGTAGTGCAGAAACTGCGTACACCTGTTACGTCTGAATTGCTACCTGACTAATGGAGCAGTCCCTTTCGAGAGTTGTGAACATGTGCTCACCTAAAAATTTACATTTTGTCATCATTTACTCACCTAAACATAATTGTATGACAAACCCTATTTAAGTGGCAGCACTCCTCCAATTTTCACTGAGATAGCAAGATGTCGGGCGCTCTAAGGTGGCTGAAAGCCTGCAACAGGAGGTTGTCCAGATGAAGGCCAAAGGGATGACCCTTTCAGCCACTGCAAGGGAGTTGGTCATTCCAAATCTGTGATTTCTCAAGTATTGCAGGTTTACAATGACACTAATTCATTCAAGTCCCCTAAAAAAGGCTGGTCGTCCATGTAAGACAAATGCACAAGAAGACAGAATAATGCAGAGAATCTCAATAGGGAATTGGTTCAACACTGGAGCTGGAGTTGCTCACCAGTTTACAATGACACTAATTCAAGTCCCTTAAAAAAAGGCTGGTCATCCACGTAAGACAAATGGATGAGAAGCCAGGATAATGCAGAGAATCTCAATGGGGAATTGGTTCAACACTGCAGCTGGAATTGCTCGACAGTTTACAATTACACTAATTCATTCAAGTCGCCCAAAAAGGCTGGTCGTCCATGTAAGACAAATGCATGAGAAGCCAGGATAATGCGGAGACTCTTAATGGGTAATCGGTTCAGCACTGCAGCTGGAATTGCTTGCCACTTCAGTGCTGAACAGGTTAAGGTTCTGTCTTGGCATGTTTATAAGTCTAACTGAAAGTACACTCTGCAGTGGAACCTCTCATCGGCAGAAAGAATCAAAAGGGGTAAGCTCACCTTTGCTAAGGAGCATGTTGTGATGAAGATTTAAAAAAAAAAATATATATATAGTATCTCTAGATTGTTCTCTAATTTTGATCTCTACTATAATTATTATCATATTAATCGCTTTTTGCTGACATTGCTATTTGTAATTTTTCGAACTTGATAGCTTCAGTCTCTATCCACTTCCAATGTATGGAAAATAAGTTTGAACAATGTAATTGCAAGGAAGAAAATCCTGTTTGGAAAAAACAAATTTGTCATTTTTTGGTAAACTATGCCTTTAAGTACTCAGCTTTTTGCATTTGTATGCAGGTTAGCAGTGAAGGATGAAAAAAGGTGCTTCCTCACGCTCATCTTCCCCTGACATCGCTTGACTTGGCATTTGTTTGAAGTGTTTCTACATCCCAGCCAATGGAAGGAGTAGAAAGAAGCAGCAAGGACGATAAGGGAAGGAGACAAGATAGATGGAGAGAGGAGAAGATAATGCAAGGTTAAAAGACTTCCTGTCTCTCCCTGCTTCTTTCTCGCTAAGCTGCAGTTGTTTGCTGCTTAATGTATTGTCAAGGCAGGAATAGAGTAGCGCCTCAGGCTTTGTGTTTCATCCTGAGAATGGCAGCTTGTTGTTTTTCCTTCTAGAGAGGGATGAATGGTGGGAAAGAATAGAAGAAAAAGAGAATAAGAAGAAGAGAGAAACCCACATTACTGCATCCATGGTAATATGAAATCCCCTGCTTCTGCAGTCACACACTAGCTCTTTTCCAAAACCTAGTGAGCTCACTACCTAGATAACATTTTAAAGGGTTTGTGCAAACATTAAAATTGTCATTAATTACTCACCCTCATGTCGTTAAGTTTTATTTGCGCACAAAAAGTAGTCTCATAGCTTCTTAAAATTAAGACTGAACCCCTGATGGACTATTTTAATGATGTCCTTACTACCTTTCTAGGCCTTGAACGTTGCTGTCTGTGCAGGGTCAGAAAGCTCTCGGATTTCATTAAAAATATCTTCATTTGTGTTCTGAAGATGAACAAAGGTCTTATGGGTTTAGAACAACATGAGTAATCAATGGCAGAATTTTATTTTTTGGGTGAACTGTCCCTTTAAGAGCATTTTAACAGCATTCCTGACTCAAAGGCTATTCCAAAAAGTAGACAGAAACATTGAGTTCCAAAATACTTGGTTTCGGTCAAATAATAAGGCAAAATCACATTTTTTAGAGCATTGTTAGCTTAGCACCATGTTAGCATCAAACTACTAAACTGCTACTAAACCGCGCAAGGCCCTGTTTAGTAATGCAGTAGTATTGAGTATATTTTAAAATACTCATAATCATTATGCCCAGATTGGGAAAACCTGTTTAATGCATTTTATTTTGTTGATCTCAAAAAATGATATATTAAGTCAAACCAAAATTTATTCAAACACCTTCAACGTTTCTCACATTGTCACAGTTGATTTGTCACAGGTTAGAAAATGGTAATAAAATATGGCAAAGAGTTAAACTGTGTCAAATTTATCTTGATAATGTCAGATAACTTTGATAGAAAGAAACAAAACATCGGGTCAAAGTGTCAAATCAAATTTTTATCAATTTTACTGGTAGTCTACTGCATGAAGAATTTTCGGATATAATATGTCAGTTTGCTTTATTTGCTGCTATCCTCACTAACATAAATGAACTATAGTGTCCTGCACCCACTAGTAAAAAAAAAAAAAACAAAAAAAGAAAAATCAAAAAATAAATCTGGTGTCTGAATAATTTTTGGTTTGATTGTATTTCCTTTTTTTTTGTACATTTGATGGACTGTTTAAAACAAGTCTGATCAAAAAGTAATCTAAAAAAGTAGTCAGAATACATTACCTAAAATGAATAACCTAGATTACGTTACTAACTACAGTTTTCATTATGTAATCTGTGATCAGTAACGGATTACAATTTGTAAGTAATCCACCCAGCTCTCACTCTTGAACAGTTCACTGCTGATATGACCCAAAACTGTATCAAAACTCAATTCAAAAACATTTGCAGTACGTTCGCAGCATATTAAGCCTAATTCGGTCAAAATTAGTTTTAGAAGGGTAGCCGGCGTAATGTAATTTGATAATGACGTCTGCAATATTAATGGCCAATTTGCTACCAGAAGTGGGAGGAGTAGCTTGATTTACGCTCTGCTGTCACCTCCCTGTCCTCATGTGCGTAAGGGTCGCCATGTTTTTACAAAATACACGCTCAAATACTATTTAAAACAAGCCCAAAACTAACCTGTCCCGGTAAAATTTGCATTCCAGGGGCTAAATATCACATAATTGGAGTTGCATCAACCCACTTTGCCAGTTTCGAGTTTTACTAACAGCTTGCGCCAGCGTAAACAGTAAAATAGTACTTGTCAGCTTTTACTAAAGACGCACAGCGTAGAATTAGTGCGGACCGTTATTTTTGCGCCTGACCTTATTGAATATGCATTTGTAGGAGTTTCCATTTCAGACGCAAAATTTATTATTCCAAAGTTTTATTATTCCATGGAATGTCTGAATACTGGATTCTGATTGGCTGGCAGGTATGCAGTAAAACCATTTAATGCACAGGTAGTTCCAAGTCAGTTTAATCACCGTTCTATATTAATGCACTGCTTTAATAGATGCTTTAATAACAAACACACACACATCACTCGCACACAAACGCACACACACAGAATGGTTGGAGGTCACATTGTGCTGTGCACATACAGAAAGGCTTCCCCACGTTTCTCACTAATAAAATAGCCTAGATACTAGATTGCTACATTATATTCCTCAGCAATGAGGTGGTAAAACTGCTGTTTTTGAATTTAGTTGTTTGTAGAGAGAGACGCGCAGACACACAGCAGGTAACACACACAACTGTCATCTCTCTCTTTCTCTCTCTCGCCCTCTCTCTCTCAAACGATAATTTGTTGAAATAAATGCTATAATTCATTAAAATAAATGTGATTTTACTGCACTATTTCATCTCTGTGTCTGATTTGATACTAGCAGAATGTTAGAGATAATGTGCCGTAACGGATAAAATATTTAGCCCTTCGGTCAAATATTTTGCTGCAAAGAGCAATACTAGTTTTAACTTGTCTATAAATTTGCAAATGACCATGGAATAAGCAGGATAATCAAATGCATCAAAAGATTTTAAATGCACTTCGCTGGGGCAACCACCCAGTGCTTCACGTTGGCCGGTTATTAGCCTCCACGTTGTGCATCTAAAATCCTTTAATGCACGGCAAACCATTGATTATCCCTTACCTGACATTTGTGCCATTATTTAAAACCCAAAACAAACATGTCTTAAACTATTCTGCGCTTGAAATGGATGCAATTATTGTTGCTAGGAGGAGGCACCGCAGAGAACAGAGAGCATGTGATAGAAGAAACAGGATTTTTTCCACATGTATTAATTTAATTGGAATGCCAGAAGAACACATTATTCGAACATATCATTTGGCAAGCCATGTTAGTTTTCGTTTGCTTAAAGGGGTCATCGGATGCTAAGTTCACTTTTACATGTTGTTTGAACATTAATGTATGTTGTCAGTGTATGTACAAATCTACCCTATAATGATACAAATCCAAGCAGTGGTTTTTAAATAATCTGTAAAAATAATATCCCCTTTTTCAAATCGAGCCATTCTCAGATGCCTGTGGTTGTGGCCGCTCCCACGACAGTTGATTGACATGAGCGTTTTACCTCAGATCAGCTGTCACAGTCCGCCCTTTTTGTTTCGATGCCGGAGCAGGGATGTAAGGTAGACAAGAATATCTCCGATTGAGCGATTGAGGTGTTGTGTTGCTGGATGTAATAATGAACATAGTGGTTGTCATTTACTCCCGACATCTGAGCAGCTGAAGATGCAGTGGATTACGTTTGTTTGTGAAGGGAATGCGCCTCCTGATCTACATATATCCATCTATTTTCATGCAAATCATTCGTGATCCAGCTTCACTTACAGCAGAAGTGAGTATAAGGATTTTTTTTAAGAATCTTTGCAATCATCTTTCATAATAATGTCCTAGTTAGCAAGTTTAGCAGCTAAATGCGGCTAAAGTAAACAGGCTCGTCTCTCCACAGAGAGAAGAGAGGGGCGGGGCGAGCAGAGCTCATTTGCATTTAAAGCAGCCTTGACCAGAATGAGATGATTTTTGCAGAGCTGATTTTGGCAAGGTAAAAAGGGTGTTGTATATTACAGACTTTTCATTAAGACCCTAAAGAATCATATCAACTTGTGGAAAATGGGTATCCGATGACCCCTTTAAGGAAATAAAAGATGACTTGGAACCCTCAACTAGGAGTAATGCAATAGCAGGTCTATCAAAACTTCTAGCAAACCTTAATTTTTTTGGTCTCCAGTTCTTTTCAACGTATACTGTGGCTTCTTTATTTCTTTATTTGCGACTACACTGATTTGCGCTTGGTATATTGCGTTGGTCGATATGTAAATGATATGTCGCGTCTGTGGTCTTTAATTTGCGCGTTGTTAGTAAATCATCCGCAGAAATTTCCCCTCCCATCTGCGCTGTTTTGGAATTGCGCTCTCGCGCTAATTTACTGTTTAGTAAAACTGGCCCTAAGTCCGTAATGATTACTGAGATGGCACATTTGCCCAGGACTAAAATCACTAAAAAGCTTGGGTAAAAATTACTTTACCCCACCTCTCCATATAAAACAAATCCGTCTGAATAGGGCTTTAGACACAAGTGCTGTTGTGATCACAGTTTGGAGACAAAACCAAAGTATAAAAGTGAGGTGAGCACCGCTATGCATTTTGCGCCTTTTTCTACATTGTCGATATATGGCAACAAGGGTAAAGAGCTGTCATTATGAATTATGCTAAAATAATCATATACTCATAGTGTGAAAGCACCCTTATATTAACACAGACACCATATTGGCTAGTAAAAGAAATGTATTAATTAATTTCAATCTATTTTACAGCTTGACAGTGAATGTTTCTCGTCGTAGCTGATGGAAATGCATCAGTGGGAGTGCTGCAGAATCAATGGCTCTCTGTTACGGACATTGTGGGAGATTTGTAGACGCTCCCTTGGGTGACAAGGTAAGTAGTAAAAATGATTGAAGATTAAATTTACAGGCCCGTGTCTCCCTAGGATGGTTGGGTTTTAGCAACAGGAGGCTGTTTCAAAGCTTACGTAGGCATCTCTGAGATATGAAATCATCAACACAGGCTAAATACACAGTGATTACCTTGAGTCCCCTCCCCCACAAAGATTATTATAATCATCATCTCATGCATCTATCTATCTATCTATCTATCTATGTCTTTCATAATATCTTTGGCAGTCTTTTTGTATCTATTACCCTTTTCATTCACCTCATCATGTACCTCATCATGTATGCATCAGTGTAGACTCAAGCTGCGCTTTCACGCATAACTGACGCAAGACAAATTTGGGTTCAGCCTGTTTCAGACAAACATCTGTCTGTGACTGTGTGAATTAAATCCTGGATGGGCCTCTCTGCTCTGACAGTGGCATATGTTACATATCACAGACTCCCATGTTCGGCCTCACACAGCGGCTCTAGAATATTATTATTTTTTTTTTGCAAAATGTATTTTATTTTATTTATTTTCAAGATGATCAACTGAACTCCACTCAGTGAATTAAAGCTAGAATCTTTTTTTTTTTTTTTTTTGTTTGGCAAAATGTATTTTATTTTATTTTATTTTATTTCCAAGATGATCAACTGAACTCCACTCGGTGAATTAAAGCTAGAATCTGTTATTTATTTATTTACTTTTTTTGCAACATTTATTTTATTTTATTTAATTTACAAGATGATAAAATGAACTCCACTTGGTGAATTAAATCTAGATTTTTTTTTTTTTTTGGAAAATGTTTATTTTATTTTATTTTATTTTCAAGATGATCAACTTAACTCCACTCGGTGAATTAAAGCTAGAATCTTTTTTTTTTCCAAATTTTATTTTATTTTATTTTATTTTATTTAAAATTAACTCCACTTGGTCAATTAAAGCTAGAATCTTTTTTTGTGCAAAATATATTTATTATTTTATTTTATTTTATTTTATTCCAAGATGATTAACTGAACTCTGTTCGGCAAATTAAAGCTAGAATTTATTTATTTATTTATTTTTTTTTTTTTGTTGCACAAAATGTTTTATTTTATTTTGTTTAATAACTAATAAAAAGAACAGCTGAACATAAGTTCACAAATAAAATAAATTGTTTTCCTTAAGTTATTATTTTGGAATAAATGTAAAATGCTTAAAAACACTCACCTGATGAGATTTATTGGCTTTAATAGATAAACTATTAATTACATTCTTAATCTAAAAACATAATACATTTTTTCCCTGTAGTGGAATTAATGTTTATTTAACCAAGAAAATGTGACTTGAATTTACATTTGATAAAACACACACACACACACACACACAAATACCACCCTGTATACTACTTCATATTTTTAAATAGCATGTGAAATAGCACACATTATGCAACTTTACATTTCTGAGTATGCCACATTATTGCCGTATGACCTCAGTTTGCATATTAAATTCAGTGAGAGGAATCTAATTGTAACCTTGGAAATAAAAAGGGTCATTTTCCATTTTTATTTTGTGTAAAATCTGTTTTTAACAGTAAGAGTAAAACTGAAGTATGATATTCTAAACATCCAAAGTCACATATAAAGCAGGTAACTATTTGAAATTTTAGCTTCATGCTAATTGCAAATTAGTTAAATAAACCCTTTCAAAAAGATGAAAAGAAACAAGACAATGTAATACAATGCAGCCTCTGAATTAAGAGTGCATAAAAATAAAAGGGCTCTGAGGAAAGTCCAAGAGATGCAGCTGAGTTATTATTCACGCCGCAGCTGAGAGTTGGCTCTGAACGTGCGCCAGTTGTGTGGAGTGAGTTGCGTTGTCATGGAGACGCTCTCTGGATTGTCAGTCTTGTGAGGTGTTTGATAAGTGATGGGTGTGTTATTGACTGCAGCGCTCCTGAACTCCTCCCTCCCGGGCAAACCAGGCCAGCGCAACTGACACCCAATGCTCTTTTATCCCACCTCCTGTCTGTCTGGCTATTTTGGGAAGGCAAACCACCACACTACTCTTACTTTTTCTGCATTATAAACTATGTATACTGTACATACTTTGGTAGACAGCAATATTATTCCACCTAAGATGGTTTTGGAGAATTTCTACGACAGCATTGCATGTATCATTTGCAGATTCAAAATGCACTTTGACAAATTATTAATGTACTCCATATTTCATGTAATACAAAAAAAGTATAGATTAAAGACAGTCAGTGTAATTTAAAAAATGACTACCAAATATTCAGTCTGCTATGCATTCTTAGCTTAGCAACACGCTAATGTAAAACCTATTTACTGTAGAGTGTTTCAGATCAGTGGCATATTAGCTTACTACTTACTGCATACTGTGCAGTATACACTGAATACTGCCAAATATTTTTTTAAAAAACATGAAACTATGCATTATGCAAACCATAAATTACTTACATTCAGTCAAATAGTTTACATGTTTGGAATTTTTTTTGTGTGGTTTATATATGTATTTATTTTTGCATTTTTAATCAAATTTTGGGTAAAAATCTTATCATAAATTTTGGCAGTCAGTTCAAGTCAGGAAATAAAAACATTTAAAATGATGAAACTTCATTGTATGCTATTCTGAATATATTTTATCCCTTCATGCATTTTATTGTATTTTATTTTATTTTATTTTATTTCAAGATGATAAACTGAACTCCACTCAGTGAATTATAGCTATAATAGTTTTGTTTGTTAGTTTTTTGGTGCAAAATGTATTTAAATTTTATTTATTTATTTATTGGAGTAAAATTTAATTTCATTTTTTTCAAGATGATAAAGTGAACTCCACTCAGTGAATTAAAGCTATAATAATTTTGTTTTATTATTTATTTTATTTTATTTTATTTTATTTCAAGATTATAAACTGAACTCCACTCAGTGAATTATAGCTATAATAGTTTTGTTTGTTTGTTTTTTGGTGCAAACGGTATATGTATTTATTTATTTATTTATTTATTTATTGAGTAAAATTTAATTTATATTTTCAAGATGATAAACTAACTCCACTTTGTGAATTAAAGCTAGAATAGTTTTGTTTTATTATTTTATTTTATTTTATTTCAAGATGATAAACTGAACTCCACTCAGTGAATTAAAGCTATAATAATTTTGTTTTATTATTTATTTTATTTTATTTTATTTCAAGATTATAAACTGAACTCCACTCAGTGAATTATAGCTATAATAGTTTTGTTTGTTTGTTTTTGGTGAAAATGTATTTAAATGTATTTTATTTAATTATTTATTTATTGAGTAAAATTTAATTTAATTTTTTTCAAGATGATAAACTGAGCTCCACTCAGTGAATTATAGCTTTAATAGTTTTGTTTGTTTGTTTTTATTTATTTATTTATTTATTTATTGAGTAAAATTTAATTTATATTTTCAAGATGATAAACTAACTCCACTTTGTGAATTAAAGCTAGAATAGTTTTGTTTTATTATTTTATTTTATTTTATTTCAAGATGATAAACTGAACTCCACTCAGTGAATTAAAGCTATAATAATTTTGTTTTATTATTTATTTTATTTTATTTTATTTCAAGATTATAAACTGAACTCCACTCAGTGAATTATAGCTATAATAATTTTGTTTGTTTGTTTTTTGGTGCAAACGGTATATGTATTTATTTATTTATTTATTTATTTATTGAGTAAAATTTAATTTATATTTTCAAGATGATAAACTGAACTCCACTCAGTGAATTATAGCTTTAATAGTTTTGTTTGTTTGTTTTTTGGTGCAAACGGTATATTTATTTATTTATTTATTTATTTATTGAGTAAAATTTAATTTATATTTTCAAGATGATAAACTAACTCCACTTTGTGAATTAAAGCTAGAATAGTTTTGTTTTATTATTTTATTTTATTTTATTTTATTTCAAGATTATAAACTGAACTCCACTCAGTGAATTATAGCTATAATAGTTTTGTCTGTTTGTTTTTTGGCACAAAATTTATAATAAAATTTTATGTAATTTTTGTTTATTTATTTATGTATTTATTTATTTATTTATTTGAGTAAAATTTAATTTACCTTTTCAAGATAACTAACTCTACTTTGTGAATTAAAGCTAGAATAGTTTTGTTTGTTCTTGGTGGAAAATGTATTTTATTTTATTTTATTTTGAGTAAAATTTAATTTTATTTTATATTTCCAAAATGATGAACTGAACTCCACTCGGTGAATTAAAGCTAGAATTGATTTTTTTTTTTTTTCAAAATGTATTTTATTTTATTTTAGTTTAGTTTAGTTTAGTTTATTTCCAAGATGATAAACTAAACTCCACTCAGTGAATTAAAGCTAGAATAGTTTTGTTTGTTTTTTTGTTTGTTTGTTTTTGGTGCAAAATGTATTTTGTATTTTATTTAAATTTATTTTAATAATATTTTATTTTATTTTATTTTATTTCAGTTTAGTTTAGTTTAGTTTAGTTCCAAGATGATAAACTAAACTCCACTCAGTGAATTAAAACTAGAATAGATTTTTTTTTTTTTTGTTTTGTTTTTTACAGAAAATGCATTTTATTTTATTTAATTATTTATTTATTTATCTTTTTTATTTTATTTTATTTCCAAGATGACATACTGTACTCCATTCGGTAAATTAAAGCTAGAATCTTTTTGGTTGGTTGGTTGGTTGTTTTTGGGTTTTTTGGCACAAAATGTATTTCATTTCCTAGATAATAATTGCACTCCACTCAGTGAATTAAACATGCAACGCACAGAGAAAATGTGACAACAATGTAGCACACTATGGTTTTGAAAAATACATTTTTGTATAATGCTTACTGTTTCACATGCTATTTCTAAAACAGTACACTGTGCAATATTCAGTAAGCAGCACGCTCATATTTCATTCCAAAAAGTCTTTCTCTCTCTTTCTATTTTCTACGTGCCACCGCACGCCACATAATAGGACAAATCTACCCATATGTCCAAAAATACATTACGTTTAACATCTTGAAAATATGCTTTCTTAACCTTTTTATCATGTGCACATATAACCTTATTACCCTAGTGCAGGAGACTACATATCCCATAATTCTTTGGGGGCGGTGGAACAGTAAAGGTGATTGGGAACAGGTGGTCCAATTAATTACTGGCGAGCACGAGCGCACCCGCCAAGTGTGGGAGGAAACGAAACGAGCGTGCCAAAATACAGATTTAACGAGAGGAGAGAGAGACACAAACACTGAGCTCTACAGGACACGCATCAAGCCCTTAATAGACAGAAAGAAAAAGCAAACAGATTAAGAGAAAAATCCCCTTTTATCGTTCTGATGCACTTATTTCAACCACACAAGCCGGCTTGGCATAGCAAGCCCCTTTGGACGGCGACCAGCGCGTTGCGTGTGTATTTGGCAGGACGCGATACTATGTGATAGCTGTTTCCTCTTCCCAGTTGGAAACCAATAAGTTTTGAATCGGGGCCCCCAGGACGGGAGTTTATTTAGCCCTGCCAAGCGCTCATTGAAGTGTCCGTGTGATGCTTGGTGTGTCCTGCCAAATGCAGTCCTCATCTTCCCTGCTTGACAGACACTAGAGCTTTTGCTTTCCTCTCTGCATTCTGTTGTATTAGCACAGCTCATCTAAATTCAGAGATAATCTCTTTCTCTCAGGTTTCCCAGACTGTGTGACAGCACTCAGAGGAAAGAGCGTTTCTTTGAATATTCTACAGATGTCCTCTTTTCTTTCTCCGCGTGAGCCGAGCGTTTGAAGTTGGCTGATGGGATTGTTTTAATATTCCTCAGATGTGGCGCAGAGCCTAAGAACGTTTTATTCTCGCTGCACTGTGCCTTGACTGGTGTGCGCTGGCTCTGGCTTTTAGATTAGATGCTCTACGGGGGCAAAGAGGGCTGATCAATGCGGGACACCCCGTATATGTGTGTGTCTATTACAATGACTGATTACAATAGCTTCAAATGGTGCTTTCAGAACCAAATCTTTTGTTTTGTGGTTGCTAGGGTGTTGTGTATGATTGGTTAGTAGGCTGTTAAAGGGATAGTTCACCCAAAAATGAAAATCACCTCTTGATTTACTCACCCTTAAGCCATCCGAAGTTTATTTGTCTTTCATCTTTCAGACAAATACAACCGGAGTTATATAAAAAAATGTCCTGGCTCTTCCAAGCTTTATAATGGCAGTGAATGGGTGTTAAGATTTTGAAGTCCAATAAAGTGCATCCATCCATCATAAAAAGTACTCCACACAGCTGGGTTTATACAGGCCTTCTGAAGCAAATCGATGCATTTAGGTAAGAAAAATATCCTTATTTAAAACTTTACAAACCATAATCTCTAGCTTCCGCTAACTGTCGTACACAAGCTCACAAGAATGGCGTTCCAGCGAATGACGTAGGACGTAGGCGTAGCGTAAGCTTCGATGAGGAAAACAAAACAAAATGCCGGTCACGAGTTAGAAGCACAAAACGCACAGAAGATTTTGGTATAAGCCACGATGAGACTGGTTTTCCTTTGCTGTAAAACAAAACTTGGTTCTCACAAGACTAGCATATTTTCACCGGAGCTTGCGCTACGCCCAACAACATCCGCTGGAACGACACTCTCTTGTGAACATGTGCGACAGTTAGTGGAAGCTAGAGATTACATTTAAAAAGTTTTAAATTTGTATATATTTTCTTACAAAAAAAAACAAAGATTCTCTTCAGAAGGCCTGTATTAACCTTTTTTTCAGAATTTGTGGACTTCTCAACCAGTGTTAATTTCATTGACGAATAATTTCCGTCATAATTTTCATCAACATTTTTTCACAGATGTAAACAAGACAATAACAAAACAAAAACTTGTTTGAATGACAAAAATCTAATGAAAATCTATTGACAATGAAGATACAAATGTTAGAGAGGTACAATTTGAGAAGAGATTAATTTAGAATGAATCTGCTGCGCACATTTGAACCATATCATAGCCTACTGATCTATCCGGTGGGATATAAGCCGACATACATTTGCTGCACGTCTCATAAAACGTTAAAAAATGTCAGTATCTGGGAGTAAGAGAAGAGCACACTTCTGGATAAATTTGACATTGCAAAATAGAACTCAATTCAGTCCAGTTTTCTTAGCACAGACACCGAAGGTGCGCATCTCACACAATACGCGACTATGAACGGAGAAATACGCACAAAATGATGTAGAATTTTCCGCTTTTAAGAAGCATTCATGTAAACGCACTCGGTTACGTCTTAAGTGAACGTAAACAGTTGGGAGATTATCAGATGTGTATCAATCAGTATATTGCATCTGTGCTTTCGGCTTTAAAGGGGCAGCAGCCTAATTTAGTTTAGTCTCGGGCATTAATGTTAATCAAGCAACAAAAGAAAGACAGAAAATCACTCACTGCTCTTGACTGAATTACTTACTAAATAATATAATATTATATTATAAATTCTAATATTAATTAATCACTTTAATATAAATTTATTCATATAAATAAATATGTCTGCTTGAAAGAATGAAGAATGTGGTAAACAAGTTGAACACATAATTAGCCTATATAATACCTGATAGCACAGGTACATCTTGGAGACGTCTATTTGACATCTGTATTTACATCTGCAAGATTGTTTGCTCATCTGCAATACATCTATAGGATGTTTTCTATCAGATGTCAAACAGACATCTATTAGATGTCTTTAAGATGTATATGATTTACAATATATAGAAAAACTGACATCTTACAAACGTCTGACAGATGTTTGTACACAGCAGAGGCTATCTGGGAACCACTGGCATCTCAGTGAAAAGAAGACCATGTTCTAGTTTCTTAATGAGAAGTAGTTGTGTAATTTTAATATAAAGGCATGTTGCGTGTCACAGCAACCTTAATATCAAACCTATACAAACCTATGGTAATTTTAGAGAAATGCTTAATAAATGCATTACACTGTAACTAAACCCTTTAGATTTTAGGAGACTAAACATACTGTAGATTTAGATTTTTAAAACTAGACTAAAACTAAAATAATTCAAATAGCTTAAATAAGACTAAAACTAAATCAAAATTTGTTGTCAAAATTAACACTGATCTCGTCGGCGCGGTAGCCTTGTGGGGTGTGCGCCGACATACAGGGACGTCCCGTGTTCAAATCCCAATTCAAGGACCTTTCCTGATCCCACCCCCTATCTCTCTCCCACTTCGCTTCCTGTCCATTCTGATCTGTCCTGTCATAATAAAGGCTAAAAATGGCAAAAATAAATCTTAAAAAATCCCCACTGATTTTAACACCCATTTACTGCCATTATATATTTTTTTTTAATATAACTCTGATTTTGTCTGAAAGAAAGTCATATACACCTAGGATGACTTGTGGGTGAGTAAATCATGAGGAATAATAATCAGTTAAAAGGAAATATATACCTGTATGACATTATTGTGTACCCACATGAAAATGGATGGTTAATTAGGCTGCAGGCGCCATCATGGGAATTCATTCGGCACAACCCTTACAGTATATTATGGGTATTCGCTAGCCATTGAGTGTACATTGGTTGTCCACTTGTTACTGTGGTGCATTTTGGGTAGAATTGGGTAGAACCTTTCTGTGTCTTGAACTTGTCAACTTGTGAACTTGCGTTGCTGTCTATGCAGGGTCAGAAAGCTCTCGGATTTCATCAAAAAGATGTTTCTAAGATTAACATGGGTCTTATGGGTTTGGAACAACATGAGGGTGAGTAATTAATGCCAGAATTTGAATTTTTTGGTAAACTTTCCCTTTAAGGATATAGCCTTTGAGTTTGCAAATCTGTTGTCAGTGGTTTTGGGGTTTTTCTGATTTAATATTAATCGCTACAATCAAAGCCAGTGGAAATTGTTTCTGTGACTTTCACAGTGTTTCCACAAAAACGCTGTCATGAACTTATTACAGGCATAATTTCCTGGGGCTAGGTGCATTGCTTAAGGGCACAATGGTTATGTTTCATGGTTTGCTTCTTACAGGAATCAAACCAGCCCTGTGGCTTAATCATTACATCACACCACCTCCAGATGTTTGGAGGTTTAATAACCATAATATGCACTTCCTCTAATGTTTCCTAAATTATATCGTGAAAAAAGATAAATGGAACAGCACCACGACTCTTGTTAGGACTGCAACACTCTGCTATTCTTGCTCTAATTGGTGTTATAGCTCCAGGAAACCTGATTAGTATCAGAGACCACCTGCTGAGTGGTCTACTGAAGTAATTCCATAAGGTGCAACTCTGTCTCGCCCCTCGGAGCGTGTGCATTCACATGTACAAACCCGCCCCCCCCATCCACACGACCCCCACCGCTCGGCACGTGTATGAATCCGACCGAGACTAATTGTGCAACGCTGCATCTGCACATAGACGCTTCGCAGAAAAAGGGAGGGCAGAGAAGTGTGCGGTTTCCATGACAACTACCAGAGAGGTGGTTTTCAAATATCAGGCTGCATGTGAACTGAGCTTCGCGCATCTGAAGAGGTCAGCTGTCAATGTATATGTCTGTGACAGTGTGTTCCTTCTGTAACCAAACCCAAATAAACAGGACTTTTTGAACGACCTTTAAAACGATGTAAGAACACGTTGTCTCCTTTGACAGCAAAAGCAAGGATTTTATTCATAATGCAGCTTCAGTTAAAGTACTTAATGGGATAGTTCACCCAAACATGAAAATTCTGTCATCATTCAGTCACCCTCCAAACCAGTATGAGTTACTTTTTCTCTGCTGAATACAATAGACAATATTTTGAAGAATTTTGGTAACAAAACAGTTGACGGTAGCCGTTGACTTTGATAGTATGGAACAAATACTGTGTTTGGTTATCAACATTCTTCAAAATATCTTTTTTGAATTATCCCTCTTGTCATATTAATCTTATATTCATGGACCAGAAGTATTTTTTTGTGTACAATGAAAGTCAGTGGGGTGCAATATTGTCATGGGCGCCACTGGTTTTCATTATTTGGACAACAACAGTCGAAATATTCTTGTAAATATTATATTTTTTCATCTTTAGATTTTTCATTTTTGATATGTCCCAGTCACATTATCCATTGTTTGGCAAATTTTTGCGGTAATTCAGTGTTTTAAAGGATTAGTTCAGAATATAAATTTCCTGATAGATTTCCTGATTTACTCACCCCCATGTAATCTAAGATGTTCATGTCTGTCTTTCTTAAGTAGAAAAGAAATTTTTGAGGAAAACATTCCAGGATTTTTCTCCATATAGTGGAGTTCAGTGGGGATCAGCAGGTTGAATGTCCAATTTGCAGTTTCAGTGCAGCTTCAAAGGGCTCTAGTGCTCTGATACAGTCTAAATCCTGACTGGAAATCCTCACAGATACCACTTTTCTCTAAGAAGGAACATAGTTGTGAGGATACTACCTTTTCTAGTATCTTTGACAGAAATGGAAGATTCGAGATCAATCTGTCAGTCAAGCTGTGTTTTTTTTAAAATGAGAGGCTTAATAACAGCCAGTTTAAAGGTTTTTGGGACATATCCTAATGACAGTGACGAATTAATAATATTCAGAAGAGGATCTATGACTTCTAGAAGCACCTCTTTTAGTAGCTTAGACCAGTGGTTCTCAATCCTGGTCCTGGGGGCCCCCTGCTCTGCACATTTTGCATGTCTCCCTTATTTCACACACCTGATTGAGATCATCAACTCATTAGGAGAGAGATCCATGAACTGATCTCAATCAGGTGTGTTAAATAAGGGAGACATGCAAAATGTGCAGAGCAGGGGGCCCCCAGGACCAGGATTGAGAACCACTGGCTTAGATGATATAGGGTCTAACATACATGTAGTTGGTTAAGATAATTTAACAATTCTTTCTCTCCTGTAGCAGAAAATGAGTGGAATTGTTCCTCAGGGGATCTATAATGTACTATCTGATGTGATACTGTAGCTGACGGCTGCATGATTACAATTTTATCTCTAATAGTTTCCATCTTGGAAATAAAGTAGGTCATAAAGTCATTACTGCTGTGCTGTTGGGAAATGTTAATGCCTGTTGATGCGTTATTTTTTGTTAATTTAGCCACTGTACTAAATAAATACCTGGGGTTGTGTTTGTTTTCTTCAAAACGTAATCAGATCTAGCAGTTTTTAAGGCTTTTCTGTAGGAGAAAATGCTTTCTCTCCATGCGATACGAAATACCTCTAGTTTTGTTTTCTTCCAGCTGTGCTTCATTTTCTGGGCTGCTCTCTTTTAGGGTGTGTGTGTGCTTGTTATAAAATGGCGTCGGACTGTTTTCCTTAATTTTCTTCAAGCATTTTATCTAGAGGAATAAGAGTCTTATCTAGCGAAAAGCAATTCTAGCAATTCTTTCTCCCCTATAGTAGAAAATGAGTGGAATTGTTCCTCTGGGGATCTATAGCGTACTATCTGATGTAATACTGTAGCTGACGGCTGCATTTTTACAATTTTATCTCTAATAGTATCCATCTTGGAAATAAAATAGTTCATAAAGTCATTCCTGCTGTGCTGTTGGGAAATGTTAATGCCTGTTGATGCATTATTTTTTGTTAATTTAGCCACTGTACTTAATAAATACCTGGGGTTGTGTTTGTTTTCTTCTAAAAGAGGTTTTTGTGCTTGTACTATGTTTTTTGATCTGTTGAATTTTTTGGAAGTTTGGTAGTTTGTCTTGAAATTGCTTGATTGATTGGTCAGTTAAGTGCATGATAAGTAGCACCTATGATGTGGCTTTTTACGAGTGATCTTTGGACTTCACCTCTGTTTTTAAAAAAACTGAGGCGGGAAATGTTCTATGATTCACTGAAGAAGGCTTGTTGCCGAAACATCTGAATGCTCTGTTGCTAAATAATAAATTGTAAATTATCAAGAAGATTGAGCGAGTGCGGATCCGTTACTTAAATATATGTTGTTGATTGATCGATCACCCAAGAAAAAAGTTGAGCGCAGTGAATTTGAGTTTTTCAGGAACTTCTAAAAGAGACCAAAAGTAATCAGATCTAGCAGTTTTTAAGGATTTTCTGTAGGAGAAAATGCTTTCTCTTTATGCAATATGAAATACCTCTAGTTTTGTTTTCTTCCAGCTGCGCTCCATTTTCTGGCCTGCTCTCTTTAGGGTGTGAGTGTGCTTGTTATACAATGATGTTGGGCTGTTTTCCTTAATCTTCTTTAAACATCTTATCTAGAGGATAAGTCAAATCAAGTACTGACCCAGTGTTTACAAAGTGCAAAGTAAGTCAAATGACCTTCACGAAAAAAGGCAAAACAGCGATGTCGGACAATCGCAGAGCTAGTGCAAGACGAGCATTTGTGGTTAAAAAGTATATACATTTAATCTTGGATGACATGGGAGTGAGTAAATTATCAGTAATTTTTCATTCAGGAACTGAACTAATCCTTTAAATAGGAATTCAAATGAACATTCATTTTCAAGTGAGGGCAAAAGACTTCTCCTGGCAGATTTTGCAATGAGTTTGAGTTAGTTTCTCCACATTGACAGAAACCAAAAGTACAAAAGACCTCTTTTGCCTACAAAATTTTGATTATGTGATTGATTTGGAAAGCTGCTACTACTTTTCACTTCCACAGTATTCAGGAGATGTAGCTTAAACTACATTCTTCTACATTCTTCTCTTTAACTCCACCATGCTTTGTTTCCATTCCACTTGTCTTGTTCAAATGGTCTATTCTCTCCCACTTGAACTGTTCTTTTTGCAGTTGCTAGATCCTTGGTCTTTGCATTATCGCCTCTTTCTGTTCTCATTGCTCTCTTGAAGTCTTTTTTTCCCTATCTGTTCATATTCTCCTCCAGATGCTCATGGCTGTTCTTGGGCTGAGAACTCGCTAAAGCTCTCTTGAGCACTATCTCTGCCTCACTGGCGTCCTGCCATGCTGGGCTGAGAGATAACCGAAGGGGGAATTCACAAAGAATGAATTGCACCCGCTGATAGCGCTGTTTATTCGCGTGTACTGTCTGTGTTGTTTTAGCATTCCGATTCACTATAGGAATTATGCAAATCGGCTAACGGACAAACGCACCCACAACATCTGTATTGAACGCAATCCGTGCCCCGCAGTTTCCAACACTGCAGTTTGGTTCAGAGTGCTAGATTGTGGAGGATGCAGCAGTACCGGCACACTTTACTAGGGCTATACAGCATCACCCCACCACTGCAATACAGCCACTTTTTTTGACTCATTAAAATTTTGTGCTTGACTACACCACAGGTCTGGATATGTGCCCTGTGATATGCATTTGATCCTCATTTGATCTTAAAATTTACAAAAGTATCTATTTTTAATGAAATTCTGTTTAGGCCATGCCTTCCATTATTTTTATTATCTATTTTATATATATATATATATATATATATATATTCTGATATTCTCTTTTATAAAATTTTATAGCATTATTTTTAATGTTTTCTCTATGTCAGCAGGTTTTAAAACATTCTGCATATTTGTGAATACTGGTATCCTACCTGTTGGAAACCATTGACAATTTTTAATGATATGAATGCCAACTTCTGTCATGAAACTCTAGAGGGCGCAGGCTGATGGGTTATTAATGCAAACTGATTAAATTCACAGCGTTAAACTACTTGGAGCAAGCTGATTGGTTCACGTTGCATACACAGCCAATGAGCTTACTGCTTTATACTTAAATGGCTGGTTAGCATTCACTACAGCATTTCGCAGCATGCTTTCAGAGTTTCTCTGAAACCCTCCACCTCCCCAGCTTCACCTGTATAGATCTGCTACGGGTTATTATATATGCTACTTGTGCAGCAACAGTATGTCTTAAATACTCGCTGCAATGTATCACCGTATATATTTTCAGTAGCAAGTTGCTGTACTTGTTGTTGCAGCAGCATCAACAAATGCATTTATCGTATGGTTTTAAACAAAGAGGTCAACAAAGGTAGTGTCGGGTCTGTGAAATGATTTTTTAAAATATTTATAATGTATTATAATCTGTCTGTCATATAGAGAGGCTGTGTTTTCCATATGATTAGATAAAGAAATATGAAAGCATAAAGCCCTAGCTCACTGTGTGTAAAAGTTCAGCAATAACCAGTGATATATATTTCCTTTATTTGTTCTATTAGAAACAACCAAATGTGAATCTCTCTTTGTCAAACAATATATTGGCGCAATGAATTGGTAATGGACATGAATGTAGTTAAGTGAAAAACTAGGTGTTCATTGCTGGTTCGGAATGGAAGTAGACAATATATCATACAGTCTTATGATAATAGCTCAGGTTGCCAGTATTGAGTTCATCTCCAATATATCTCTTCTTGCACTGGCAGCCATAAGTGTTGTAAGTTATTACTGATATTAACTGGAGCCTTCTAATGTGTCCCTCCACATTTGCCAAGTCACAAACCTGTGGTTAATGCAGCAAGTAATAACAATAGCCCATTTTGTATTATTAGAGATCATCTGCTACATTTCATAATTACAATAGTGGTAGTCATTGTTAACTGGAATGTGCTATTTAAAATTATTGCTTTCTGTTTGAATATATTTTAAAATGTAATTTATTCCTGTGATTTCAAAGATGAATTTTTTCATCATTATTCCATAATTCTAATATTCTGATTTTCTGCTCAAAAAACATTTATTATTATTATTATTATTATGCTGAAAACAGCTGAGTAGACTTTTTCAGGTTTCTTTGAGGAATAGAGAATTCAAAAGAACAGCATTTATCTGAAATAAAAATCTTTTGTAACATTATAAATGTCTTTATTATCACTTTTGATTAATTTAAAGAATTATTGCTAAATGAACATATTGATTTCTATAATCCCCCTCCCAAAAATTATACTCCAAGCTTTTGAATGACATAGTGTATAATGTTACAAAAGCTTTTTATTTCAGATAAATGCTGATCTTTGGATCTTTATATTCATCAAAGAATCCTGAAAAAATGTACTTGACTGTTTTAAATAGTGATAATAATAATAATAAATGTTTCCTGAACAGCAAATCAGCATGTTAAAATGATTTCTGTAGGATCATGTGACATTGAAGACTGGAGTAAAGATGCTGAAAATTTAGCTTTGATCACAGGAATAAATTACATTTTAAAATATACTTAAATAGAAAAGCAGTTATTTTAATTAGTAAAAATATTTCACAATATTACAACTTTTGCTGTATTTCGGATCAAATAATTGCAGGCTTGGTGAGCAGAAATGTTCTTTAAAAAACATTAAAAATCTTACTGTTCAAAAACTTTTGACTGGTAGTGTATATGCTTTTTTTTTTAAATATTACTCTTGTTTTTATCTTTTCAGTATGAAGATTAATGATTTCTGTTCCTGTCGCCATGTGACGACTCATTTTCTAAACTTCCAAAGTAAATCATGAAATATGCAAAATCTCTAGGTTCCAATCCACCATGCACTATACCAGCGTGCGTCTAATTATGCATATTATCTTCTATAATCTATGAGGTTTTAAATGATTAATTCCAGGCTTCAGTTTTAATTAGGTTAAGCCCGTGAGCGACACAGTCATACATTTTTTGTCAAGGTTTATATTCCATGAAAATGTAGTCTATTAAAAGACTCCATCAGGTGAGGGTAGCAGATAAATAATAGCTCTGCTGCTAATTAAGTCCACTTTTAAAAAAAAAAAAAAGTAATTAATTCATCAGTTTAGTAAATACATTTTCATGTTAATTCCATTTTACTACAACTGGAAACTGATAGACATAGTATAAAAATGATTTCATGTATATGAGGGATGAAAGCAGAAAGTGCTGATAGGAGTGGGCTCAAAACAGAAGTGCTGTTTTCCCTTCCCACTGAAACACTTATCTCCCCAGACACCTATACACAGGGGCTTACATTTCTAAAACTGGCTTCACACATGCTTTACTTTGCCCTTCCCTTACTGCTGATGCCCATCCGTTCTGCTTATGTAATTATTCTGTGTGTTTTCAGTGTTGGCCTTCTAAGCAAAGTTTAGAAGTAATCATCAAAAATGCTCTGATACATAAAAAAAAAATGGTCTTGTCACATAAAAATCAAGGTCATTACAGCAAGAATTTTAAAGGGATAGTTCACCCAAAAATAAAAACTCTGTCATTAACTACTCACCCTCATGTCGTTCCAAACCTGTAAGACCTTCGTTCGTCTTCGGTACACAAATTAAGATATTTTTGATGAAATCCAAGAGCTTTCCGGAAGCTTCCTGCCCTACAATATTTCAATTTAATGTATGGACGAAACATTTACATTGTGACTTTCATGTAACGCAAACAGCAGCACCCCTGCCCTGCACATTTTGTATGTCTCCCTCATTTAACACACCTGATTCAACTCATCATCTCATTAGTAGAAACTGCACAACATGAATTGAGTGTGTCTGATAAGGGGGACATACAAAATGTGCAGGGCAGGACCGGTTTGAAAACCACTGCTGTGAGGGACAGAGATGCAGTTCATTCAATATACTGTAATTGGTTTCCAATGAAAACACTGTAGATATGTCACTGTGCAAATTTTTATTGTCTTCTCTGTGCTTTTCCAAAACCTCTCTGCTGACATCCAGCACCATGGGCTTTTACGCTGTCATTTCTAAAGCTGTCTTTAGCGTTTTGCCCCGCCTGTTTGATTTAATGTGCTAACCGTAGAGGTCAGTTTATCCTTCTCATCTGAGTCACAGCGGCTCTTCGGCCTCCGCTAGGTGAGAGATTTCTGTGCTCCACAGAGCATCAGCCTTGTAATTTATTCTGACAGCACACTGATACGCTTGCTAATGGCCTCTGGTCTGGCTCAGACAAACTCAATCCATTATTATGTATTGATTGACAAGGACACTGAAAAGAAGGGCACTGTGTGGGTTTGGAAAGAAGCAGGTTTACAGCATCTACTGTGAAGCTGGTCAGCATTTACAGTTTGTTCATCTTTTAGGCTCAAATTGTCGCATTCTGCATCATTGCCACAAGGGGTGCTATATTTGTGTATTTCTGTAAACAGTTGTTTACGTTTAGTTTTCTCTTTGTGGTCAACAGCTTTGCTGGGTGATGTGAGATAGTTCAAGGTAGTTAATTGTTTAGATATTTATAGTTAGCTATCTGAATCCAGTTTGACACCTCTGGCTTGTCTCTTTTGCCTCCTCAGTTGACCATTCACAAACGGCTTGACTGACAGGCGATCTGACCAATCATGATGCCGAATCTGCCATTCTGGCCGCGTAGTGTGGGAGCAGCATTGTTTGTTGGACATAGTTTAAGTAACTTATGAGAGCGGGTTTTGCGAAGGGTCGTTTACTGAGTTTAAGCCCTGTTTACACTAGCACGTTTTGTTTTAAAATGCCATTTTAAAATGAAAACGATCGTCGTCTACACTAGCGTTTTCACTGTGTTTCAGAAACTATCTCCGTCCACACTACACCACTGAAAACGCATGTCACATGACCATTCATGCAGGTACAACCATAGATATGTATAGGTAGATGCCCGATTATTTAGATGGCGGATGCGCCTACGTGCTTGGAGCGGTCGAATGGGGAATCTACCTATACAAATCTATGGGTACAACAATGAGCATGATGTTATTGTTTACATGGTTGTTAAGGATACCCAGAGAGGATGTGAGCAGCTATGCCATCGTTTTCAAAAGTCTCCGTTGTGGTCTGTTTACACTGAAACACAACCCTGGAGTTTTCAAACTAAAACAGGGTCTGCAATTTCAAAAGTCTCGGTTTTCAAGGGTCAAAAACACCGGAGAAGTGTAAACGACAGGTGTAACCGTAGCAAAAGCTTTGCATTTTAAAATGAAAACGCACTAGTGTAAACATAGCCTTAGGGTTAGTAACACAACAATACACATTAAGTAAGTGATCATACTCATATTTAGTCCTATTTATTAATGTAATCAGTAATACATAAATGTTATTCATACATACAGTAACTTGTAAGTTTTTAATTTATGTATTAAAATTCAGGTTTTTAAAAATTGAATTTGAAGTAAAAACAATTATGTCATGAAGAAGAAAAAAGTATGGAAGCCTGTTTCCGCCTGAATAAAAAAATGTAAAAAGGTAATTGTGACTTTTTATCTCGCAATTCTTATTTTTTTCTTGCAATTGCGAGTTTGCATCTTACAATTCTGTTTTTTTGCAAATCTTGAGTTTGCATCTCCAGTCCTGATTTTTTTGCAAATATAGGTTTACATCACAATTCAGTTTTTTTTTTTGCAAATGTAAGTTTACATCTTGCATTTCTGACTTTTTTTCTTGCAACTGCAAGTGTGTATCTTGCAATTTTGACAACTTTTTTTGAGAATTTTGAAACCAATTGCAAGTTCTAAAGTCCAATTCTGAGGGGAAAAAAGACTATGTTCTCAAAATTGCAAGTTTATATCTCACAATTTTGACTGAATAACTCGCAATTGCAAGAAAAAAAACACTCACAATTGTGAGTTTGTATACTGCAATTGACCTTATTTCTCAGAAATGTGACTTTATATCACATAGAACTGTAGAATTGTGAGTTTTTTTCTTGCAATTATGACTATATCACGCAATTCTGAGAAAAAAACTCAAAACTGCGAGTTTATTTCTCGCAATTCTGACATTATTCCACAGAAATGTGACTTTATATCACACAGAACTGTAGAACTTAGTATTTTTCTCACAATTACGACTATATCACGCAATTCTGAGGAAAAAGTCAAAACTGCAAGCTTATATCTCGGGATTCTGACTTTATTGCACAGAAATTTGACTTTATATCACACAAAACTTTAGAATTGCGAGTATTTTTCTCGCAGTTGCGACTATATCACGCAATTCTGGGAAATAAAGTCAAAAGTGCGAATTTATATATCGCAATTCTAACTTTTTAACTCGCAGTTGCCAGTTTATATCTCACAATTCTGAGAAAAAAGTCAGAATAGCAAAATATAAACTCACAATTGCAAGAAAAAGGTCAGAATTGTGTGATAAATAGTCAAAATTACCTTTTTTATTTTTTATTCAGTGGCAGGCTTCCATAAAAAAAGTATTAAATTCTTAAAAACAGAAAACTATTAAGTAGTTTGGCATAAGCCTATATTATTGTTTTAACCAAAAAGAAAAAAAAAAGTATTAATATTTCAGAAAATAAAAACAATATCCAGAAACAACAGCAGGGAAAAATAAAAAATAAATAATAGACCCCTCATGACTGTGTGACTGTGACGTACACTACCGTTCAAAAGTTTGGGGTCAGTAAATTTTTATTGTTTCTTTTTTTTTTTTTTAAGAAATTAATACTTTTATTCACCAAGGATGTATTAAGTTAATAATTAAAAGTTTATTAAAAGTTAATAATAAATAATTTACATTGTTATAAAATATTTATATTTTGAATAAACACTGTACTTTTTAAACTTGTTATTCATGAAAGAATCCTGAAAAAAAAAAATCACAGGTTCCAAAAAATATTTGGCAGCACAACTGTTGATATTATCCAACATTGATCATTCTAATAATAAATCCGCATATTAGAATGATTTCTGAAGGATCATGTGACACTTAAGACTGGAGTAACAGCTGATAAAAATTCAGCTTTTCATCACAGGAATAAATTCTATTTTAAAGTATGTTAAAATAAAAACATTATTTTACATTGTAAAAACATTTTGCAATATTACTGTTTTTTTTCTATATTTTTAATCAAATAAATGCAGCCTTGATGAGCATAAGAGATTCTTTAAAGACTATTACAAGTCTTACTGAACCCAAACTTTTGAACGGTAGTGTATGTCAAATAATTTGTTCTTTTATGATAAGGCAAATTTAGTTCAAATGGTAAAATAAACGATCATTACAATTAATATCTGTAAAAAAAAAATAGTTACCTTGAAATATATGGAACTCATTGATTTATGGAGTTTACACTCATGTATTCATGGCATAAGGAAAAAAATACAACACATTTTAAGAACTTAAATGTGTACGTTTGCTGAAAATGATTACGTTTTTCAAAACCAGATCAAATGAATTAAGAATTAAGAAAAAAATAAATTCCCTTTCTTCATCATGGAGGTCTTATATGTCATTGACTAATGTATAACGTGACTTGCAGTACACTGACTGAACATTTGCGAAAGTTTTTGAGCATATGCTTTTGCTCACTTGCATTTAACTCCTTAAAATACCACACAAATATCCTAAGAACTGGTCTGTGTTTAACTCTTGAGATGTAAACTTTTGCCTAAAACACTAGAAGTACAGTACATCTTCTTAGAATGTCCTACAAGTTCTAGTTTTCGCTGTCCGGGCCGCATCACAGACGAGTACTAAGGAATGAGACAGGGAGGAGGCGGATAGGACACGCAAGGGCAGACGGGGACTTTGATCACGGCTGTGGCTTCAGAACCAGGTTTTATCTGCGAGGGGGTGGATGGATTGTGAGGCCGAGGTTCTACACATCAAACAAACTAGGAATGACCGTCTCTGACATGTACATAATATCAAAGGGTCTGAGAGAGATGAGCAAAGCATGAAACTGTCTGAAGATGTTCTCGCAGGCTGGCGCTGAATAGTCTCAGTCTCCCACTGGACCTGCTGCTGTTGCTGCAACAAAAGCAGAGGCTCAGATTGGCTTTCAAGTACTAACATGTAGGTAAATATAAAGCGCAGGCCAACACATATCGAATTACTCCTTGGTCTCTCATGGGTTTTATTTTGATGAGTTCCCATGATTCTGCATGACTGGAAAGGAGTCTTTCTTTCTTTCTACGTGATGATAGAAATAAGGATGGATCAATCTCAAAATGTTGGTACTTACTGTAGAATACATAATAGTATTGATATAAAAGTGGCCTTCACACATACAGTGAAGAAACATTCTTTTATGTTAATGAGCAGTGAGGCTGTGCCATGACTACCAGTGGGTGTGAAGATACTGAAGCTGTTCTATATGATTTGCCTCTGGCTGCATACAGAAATACAATACTAAATGTGTGAAAAATGTATAAAACCGTGGCAGTGCTCTGAATAAGGTTGGATAATGCACTGATAATCATTTATCCTTTTTTCCATATTCATCCTTTTCATTCATATTTTCTACTCTACCAACAGCATTTGTGGCATAACCACAGTTTATTGCACTGCAGCAGGCAATAAACAATGTATATATATATAAAATAATTAAATATTTTTAAAAATACATTAAATTGTGAAAGATTATTACAATTTAGAATAACTGTTTTCAGTTTTAATATAAATTAAAATGTAATTTATTCCTTCCTGTGAGTGCAAAGCTGAATTTTCAGTATCCATTATTATTTATTTATTTCCCAGAAAATATTTTAAAATGCTAATTTGGTGCTCATCAGTCTTGAAAAGACTTTTTTTGCAGTTATTAATTAATTAATTAATTTATTTATTCCTCCAGAAATCATTCTAAAATACTGATTTGGTGCTCATTTTGTATTATCAGTGTTGAAAACAGTTGTGATGCTTAATATTTTTTATAATATTAATAATTATAATTTCAAAAGAGCAGCATTTATTTGCAGTACAATATAGAGGAATCATCTGGTGTGATTATCACTGTTTTTATTTTATTTTATTTATTTTTATTTTATTTTCAGAAATCATTATGAAATGGTAATTTGGTGCTCTTTTCTTATATCAGTGTTATGCTGCGTAATATTGTTTCTACGATTAATAAAAAAAGGTAAAAAAGCAGCATTTATTTGAAATACAATATAGGAGAATCACCAGGAGTGATTATATATTATTGTTATTATATAATATTATATAATATTATATTATTTACTGTTTGTTTTGTTTTATTTTTAAAAACAGATGTGCTGCGTCATATTTTTCTATAATAAATAATCATTTTAAAAGAGCAGCATTTACTTGAAATACAATATAGAAGAATAACCTGGAGTGATTATCAATGTAATAACAACAACAACAACAACAATAATAATAATGATAATAATAATAATAATAATTATTATTATTATTTATTTAGTTTTTTTTTCAGAAATCATTCTAAAATGCTGGTTTGGTGCTCATTTCTTCTTATCAGTTCTGCTGCTTAATATTGTTTCTATGATTAATAATAATTTCAAAAGAACAGCATTTATTTGAAATACAATATAGAAGAATCACTGGAGTGATTACCAATGTTTATTTTATTTTTATTTTATTTTATCTGAAGTCATGCAAAAATGCTGAATTAGTGCTCATTTCTTATTATCAGTGTTGAAAACAGTTGTGCTGCTTATTTTTATGATTAATAAAATTTTTAAAAGAGCAGCATTTATTTGAAATACAATATAGAAGAATCACCTGGAGTGATTATCAATGTAATTATTAGTATTTTTATTTTATTTCTTTCCTTTTTTTTTTTCCAGAAATCATTTTAAAATTCTGATTTTGAGCTCATTTCTGATTATCAGTGTTTAAAACAGTTGTGCTGCCTAACAATTTTTTTCTATAATTAATAATAATAATTTCAAAAGAGCGGCATTTTTTTTTAAATACAATATAGAAGAATCACCATCAGAGTGATTATCAATGTAAAAATTGTAATAAAAATAAATAAAATACTATTTAAATAATAAGAGATAGAAAATTATTCAGAAAATGTAAACTGAAAAATAATTATGTAGTTTGTAGCTTAACAATGTTATCACATTCACATTTAAATGAAAAGCCTAAAATATGTCTAAAATATTATAGTTGTTGTTAATGAATGATAATTTGCAGTTCTTAATGTTAATATAAACATGTCTAAAGTTAAGCATTTTATTCTCAGAAAAAAGTCTAATAATGGCCTTGGGATCAGGTCAAAAAAAAAAAAAAAGAAAAGTCAGCCATTCCTAGTTAGACACAAATAGTAATGGTATATGTGACCCTGGACCACAAAACCAGTCTTAAGTCGCTGGGGTTTATTTGTAGCAATAGCCAAAAATACATTGTATGGGTCAAAATTATTGATTTTTCTTTTATGGCAAAAATCATTAGGAAATTAAGTAAAGATCATGTTCCATTAAGATATTTTGTAAAATTCTTACTGTAAATTTATGAAAACTTAATTTTTGATTAGTAATATACATTGTTAAGAACATTATTTGAAGAACTTTAAAGGTAATTTTCTCAATATTTTGAATTTTTTTCAACCTTAGATTCCTGATTTTTAAATAGTTATATCTCGGCCAAATATTGTCCTATCCTAACAAACTATACATCAATGAAAAGCTTATTTATTCAGCTTTCATATGATTTCTAAATCTCAATTTTGAAAAAATGACCCTTACGACTGGTTTTGTGATCCAGGGTCACATATTTACTTTAACAGGACGCTCACAGATGTTATTTTACGAGGTACTATTTTTTTCTTCACGTTTGGTTGTTTACATGCTTTGGTCTGTAATGTTCTCTTCCCATGCACGTGTTTTTTTTGTTTGTTTTTTTTTTTAGGAGAAAGAACAGTGCAGAAAGAGATCATTTTGTTCCTGTATTTGTTCTCAGCTGCAGGTGCACAGATGTGTTTGTGTGTTCGCATTTTAAGTGCTTAGCCAGATTTTACTGTCAGTCTTTTCACCTTCATTCTTTAAAGACTCTAAAGTTTATTTTTTCCCCAGTCCTAATTAAACACACGTCATGCGTAATTAAACAAGCTCACATTTAAAGAAAGAACCACAAAAAGGTGAGGCAGTGAAGAGATGGCGATAATAAACGAAATGTAGCTCCAGTGCTCGAGAAAGCAGAATTAACAGGAAGCACAAATTGAAAAGCTCCAAATGAAAATCAAATTCATTTCATCCTAACCTCCACTTAACTGTGATAACCCTACATAATGACAGACTGCATAATGCGTCGCTTTTAGCTATTCGTTCCAAAGCTGATGTCCAAGTTTGAGGACACATCCTTGGAGATTTCTGCCAGCCGTCGATGGTATTTTTAAACTTCTGTTTACAGAGAAAATAAATTTGGCTGGTGCTTGTTTAGGCATGATGTGCTATTGTTATTTATTGATTATGGCAGGACAGATTTTTTTTTTAAAGTGAAAATCTATTTTCTCTCAGCTCATGACAGTTCTCATTTGCAAGACCAAGCGTACATTACAAAAGAGCTTGTTCTGTGCACATTTACAGATTCATAATTAGTTTTCTGTCATGTCATCTCACAGTTTACTTAACAATGTATGTTATTTACAAGACTGTTATATGTTTCTATGACTGTACTCAACCCAGCTACACAAGAGTAAATTCTTAACAATGTCAACAAACAACAAGGCTGTGCCTGCAGTAGTTTTGTGGGGGAAAGAGCTGAAAAATTGTTTAGAGAAACGTGGGCAGCAGTGAGCTGACACTTTGATGGCTTGTTGGGTATTTTTTTTCCTAATTGACTTCACTTCCCACTGCCTCGCCCTCCATTTGCGCTGTTTAGTCTTTTAGTTCCAGTGGCTGTTGCTCATTGCTCTTCTCTTTAGACACTTGGTGATTTTTAAAATTAGATTTTGAAGGGTTAGTCCACCCATAAATGAAAATCCTGTCATTTTTAACTCACCCTCATGTCCATGCTCCAAACCCGTAAGGCTTTTAAGTTGGAAAACAAATTAAGATATTTGTATTGAAATCCGAGAGCTTTCTGAACCTGCATAGACAGCAACGCAACTGATATGTGGTTAAACCGTAATTTTATGAAGCTATGACAATACTTTTTGTGCGCAAAGAAAACAAAAATAACGACTTTATTCAACATTTTCTTCTTTGCAAGCAGCAATTATTGTGGCTGAAGCTCTTTAAGGCATTTAAGCACATGAAAAAAGACATTACATACTATTTATGAAGCCTGTAATGACCTAAATCAATGATAAAAAACAAATCCAGGTTATTTACCATAGAAATATGATCTTTATTAATGTTTATGACTGTTATAGCGCCAGCTGTGGTCCAATCTTCCTAAAACTTTGCATGCTTGTTTAGAATCACCCGTCGCACATGCTCACCAAGTTTTGTGAAGTTTTGAGTTTTCATTTAGGCTTTATAGGCTAGTGGGAATATTTGGACAGGCCCCTTTTCTAAACTACCCTGTTATAGCTTCCCAAAGGGTAAATTTTAACTTTTATTTTTCATTATTGACCTAGAGACTTAAGAGAATTGCGCTGCAGTGTTTTTTTCTAGATTGAGCAAAAAACCTAGGACTAGTTTGCAAAAGTAGGTCTTTTACATTTTCTTAATCATTTAACAAACAGTTTGTTCGACAGCGGTGGTTCTAGAGGCAAAGTTGTTGAGGATGTGGAGGTCTATCGTTTGATACGAATATCGTGCATATGTGTGAAAAAAAAAAAGTGCGATATACAATTGTTTATGCCCTTGAAAAATGCAACATCGCCCCCCCAGTGGCCGATTTCTTTCAAATTTCTCACAGACCTTTAGGGATGTGAGTCAAATAGGCCCATTGAGTTCCATTCCAAGTGAAAAACCTATAGGACTAGTTCGCAAAAGTAGGTCTTTTACATTTTCTTAATCATTTAACAAACAGTTTGTTTTGACAGAAGTGGTTGTAGAGACAAAGTTGTTCAGGATGAGGAAATCTGTCGTATGATACAAATATTGTACATATGTGTGGAAAAAAGTCCAATGTACAATCGTTTACGCCCTGGAAAAATGCTATATTGCCCATCAGTGGCTGTTTTTTTTATTTTTCACAGACCTTTAGGGACACGAGTCAAACAGGCCCACTGAGTTTTGTTCTGAGTGAAAAACCTAGGATTAGTTTGCAAAAGTAGGTCTTTTACTTTTTCTTAATCATTTAACAAACAAGTTAGTTCGACAGAAGTGGTTGTAGAGGCAAAGTTGTTCAGGACAAGGAGGTCTATTGTTTGATACGAATATCGTACATATGTGTGGAAAAAGCGTGCAATGTACAATCAATTACGCCCTTGAAATATCACCCCCGAGTGGCTGATTTCTTCTAAATTTCTCACAGACCGTTAGGCCGAGAGTCAAACAGGCCCACTGAGTTTTGCTTCGAAAGACCTCCGTTAACCTTGTCTAATAGGTGCTCAAAGTTCATCGGCCTATGTTTTTTTTGGAGATACGCAAATGAGACGTTTTTGGCACTTTAGAACAAGACCGTGCGTACCGATTTTCTGTTTTTATGTTTTTTCCCTCTTATAGCGCCACCAAGTGGCCAAGCTCTGCAACTTTTTCCCTGTGACCTCAGATTTAGCTCTTACATTTTGCTTACATTTTACTTTTGGCGTCCTTTGTGACGGAGAGTCAAAAGTTAAACTTTTTTTTTGATAATTATTGATATTCACTTTCCAGAGAATCTTCCTTCCTGCACTGGTTTGATTCCGATCCTAGGACTAGTTCGCAAAAGTTGGTTTTTCAAAAAATGCAAAACACCCAAAAATTTCGCCAGGGTGATGGATGTGTCCGAGGTGTGAGCTAAGGATTCCTACGACATAAGAGAGTCTGCGACGAACAGTTAAGGAGTTATGAGTGATTTTGTACTTTTGATCGCTGTAGCGCCCCCGTCAGGCCGTTTGGGGTGAGCATTGGTGACGTTGTAGACGATGTGAGTATTACCATCCCTTGAAGTTTGAAGTCTCTACGACTTACAGTTAGGTCTGCCCGAACAGTTGGAGATGGAGATTGCTGATCCTTGGCCATTCTAACAATTACAATAGAGTTTCAGCGCTATACTGTCTTAGTTGTCTTAGTTCATCATCTGTATGGTTTAAATATGTAAAGCCTGGAAAAATATTGGAAGTTATCCCCTCTGTCAAAATCTTCTGACATGTTTACGAAGACTGTTTTATGTACAGCATGGAAGAGAAGAAATTGTTGAATAAAGTTGTTATTTTTTTCTATTTTAACAATGTACTTAATACCTTTCTGTACACTGTAAAAAACAATTTGTTGAGTCAACTTAAAATAATTTGTAACCTGGCTGGCCTTAAAATTTAAGTATCTCAATTTGCATTCTGAAGATGAACGAAGGTCTTGCAGGTTTGGAACGACATGAGGGTGAGTAACTGATGACAGAATTTCATTTCTAGGTAAACTGTCCCTTTAATGCAGTATATAATGTATTTTAAAAAGCAGAATGATGTTAAGACTCTTTACTGACATTGAAACTAAACCAGGCTAATCTGTGATCATGATACACTAGCAACAGATAAACAACAGGAATCCAATGCCAACCTTTTACTGGAGCAGTTCAGTTAAAGCTTAACGCGGTGCAGATCTTCACAAAACTGCGTGATGTTAGCAACAGTGGGCTTTCAATCATCCATTTAGGATGAGAAATGTGGTCAGCATGGGCACGCAGTTTTAGCCAAGATTAACTAAGCGAAGAGGCAAGCGAGAGCCAGTTTTCCTACGGCTGCGCTAATGACATTAACTCCAGATACACAAGCTAATCAATCCACTAAAGACTTTGGCCAAGCCATCAACCACAATTAAGAGATGACAAACTCCATCCAGTGTGTGCTGATGCATTTTTTAAATATCATAATTAGTTTGAGCCATACGTTTTGAAAGTGACTTTGAGTCGAAATTAGCAGGCCCGATGTGCTCATCAGCAAGGCGCGGAGATCAAGTCGGAGAGGATTAAAGCTTGCGTGTTAATGGAGCACGGGTATTTTTAACCACTAAGTGCTAATCTCTAATGCTGGATTTCTGATACGTGACTAGCTGAGGACTGATTCATGCTGCATGTTTGAGTTCAAGGCTTTTATGGCTAGCTGAACAAAGCTCGTATGCGGTTTTATTAGTTTGCGAATGACAGTAGTGCACGTGTGGAGGACAGTTCACACCAAGTACACTACATAGCAGTCACGGGTTTTATAAATGGCTAGTCCTTGAGTTTCAAGTGCAGTGTTGAGTGTGTGTTTGTAGCTGTGCTTGCTATGGTTAAGTAAGCACCATTATTATTATTGGTTTGTACTTAAGATTAGTGATTTGAACAACCCTTTAACCTTGAAAGGGGAGATGTCCGTGCAGTGAAAATCAATAGGGTCCAATGTTGCTGTTGACTGCAAGTGACATAATTAACAAATACAGTTAATAAACTTTAAAAGCACCGGTATATTCACTACTATCAAAGGATTGGGGTTGGATAATTTTTTATGTTTTAGGTCTCTTATGCTCACCAAGGCTGATTAATTATTTTATCAAAACAGTAAAACAGTAATATTGTGAAATGTTATTACAATTTACAATATCTGTTTTATATGTAAGTGTATTTTAAAATATTCATGTGGTGGCAAGGCAGAATTTTTAGCAGCCATTACTCCAGTTTTTAGTGTCACATGATCCTTCAGAAATCATTTTAATATGTTGATTCGCTGCTTAAGAAATACTTCTTATTAATATTAATGTTGAAAGCAGTTGTGCTGCTTAATATTATTTTGGAAATCGTGACACATTTATTTTTCAGGATTCTTTGATAGGTCAAAAGAACATCATTCATTTGGAATACATTTTTTGTAACAATGTCAAAGCCTTTGATCATTTTTATGTATCCCTGTATTAATACACTGTAAGTATTAATTTCGTAAAAAATGTATTTAAAAAAAATCTTACTGAGGCCAAACTTTTGAATGGTAGTGTCTGTAAAATTTTTTTTTAGACAAATAAATCACAATAAAAAAATAAAAATAAAATTAAATTAAAATAAAAATAAAAATTAATATAATATATAATAATTAAGAATATATAATATATAAATACATAATCATATTAAAAATATTTTGCATGCTATTTATGTATTTATATACTGACATATTTCATGACTTACTTTTTAAATGCATTTTATGATTACTTTATTTCTTAATGTTATGTTTTAACACATCCCTGCTTAATACGTGGTATTAAGTATTAATTTCTTGAAAAAAATCTTAAAATTAATACTTACCATGTGTTAAGCAGGGATGTGTTAAAACATAAGACTATGTATGTGTATATATATATATATATATGTATCCTTTTTTTTTTTAAATTGTAATTTATTTGTTTTATTTGTCATTTATTTGTTTGCCTAAAAATATTTTTAGGTACACAAATAAATCACATTTTAAAATAATAAATAAATAAATACTTCATCAATTAAAAAATATGTAAAAAAAATCCCATGCTATTTATGTATTTATATATTGACATATTTCATTAACTTATTTGCATTTTTTAAATGCATTTAAAATTTAAATGCATTTTTTGATTATTTTTTAATCTTATGTTTAACACATCCCTGCTTCATACACTGTATACATAAGTATTATTTTCTTTAAAAAATAATAATAATAAAAAAATCTTACTGACGCCAAAGTTTTAAATGGTAGTGTATGTCAAAATGTTTAGGCAAACTAATAAATCACATTTATACAAAAATAATGATAAAAAAATAAATAAATATCATAAATATTATTATACAGAAGTATCTTCATGTTATTTATGTATTTATTTATTGCCATATTTCATGATTTACTTATTTAATGCATTTTATGATTATTTTATTTATTCATTATTTTATTTTATTTATGATTTTTCATGATTTTTCTGTTCATATGTGTGCAACTTAATGAGTCCTGTTTTCTACCCACAATATTGATTTTTTTTTTTTCATTTCCCGATGTTTTTGCCACATAGCATACTTTCTTTCCTTGTTGCTGCTAGTTATATTCCAGTCTAATTTTCCTAAGTAATATCATTCTGTGCATCATCGTGCACCAGTTTCACAGGTATACGCACGCATGCACACTTTCTCACACGATGAACAAAGGTGACACACTTTTCCTGGAGCTCATTTAATTTTGCTGTTCGTGTCAGTATGATCCCACACCTACGTCGTTCTCTATTTATCTTTCATGTTCTCGCTCGCTTTCCCCTCAGTACACAATAGTTAAACATAGTTAGTGCTGAAACAGGCACATCTGGGTCCCAAAGGGTCTCATCATTACTGTCGCTGATTTCTTTGTATCTCTTCATTGGTTTTCCAGGTAAGCACCCCACTGTCCAAATGGCAACTAACGGCAGCAACAACATCTGCTCCCTGTGGAGACTACATGAACCATGCAGAGGGTTTGATGGCATCAAACATTCACACTTCCCCTCAAGGGACAGCAGTCGATTTCCGAGAAATGGGTCTTCAGGATGAACTTCTGAGAAAACCCAGTAACCAGCCAATTATGATGATTACAGATTCAGTTTTTGTGAGGTGAGGAACGTGACGCCTTTCATGCGATAATGTCTTTCATCTACCTGTTTCTGTGCTCTTGAATTTAAATGGCTTTTGGTATAAAATCTATTGACAATTCAATGTAAAACTACTTCTTTACATAATTTATCATGTGAATAAGACTGATTAGACACTTACAAATGCAGTTGTTCGAGTTAAACTCAATACAGGAAACACCTGGTCTTATATTTCAGTTTGAAATATGAAAAATGTGTTCTAAGACCCATTTTGCTCTGTTTAAAGTCATTGTGAAATGGTTTAACGACGCTTTCCTGTTTTGACATTTTATCATGAATAGTATATGAAGAGTTCAGATGCAAAACCAGCTAAAAGTCAGTCAAAAATGGATAATGATACTGAGTGAATGCTCCTGACACATAGTATACGTCCATCAAATACTTTTACTTCAAACTCGCTAAATTCCAGCCTCAGCCCATTTAGAAGTCCCAGTACTTACATAGAAACCTATACAAAGTAGCCAGAAAGAAATGCTCATTTTCTATACAGGTGGAGCTGGGGAGGTGGAGGGTTTCAGAGGAACTCGCAAAATGCTGTAGTGAATACTACCCAACCATTTAAATGTAAAGCAGTAAGCCCATTGGCTGTGTATGCGACATTAACCAATCAGCTTGTGCCAAGTAGTTTAACACTGTGCATATTATTAATTTGCATTAACAACCCATCAGCCTGTGCCATTTGGAGATTCATGACAACATTTGGCATTTGTGACTCTTGCACATAAATTTGTGCGAAAGCTATCAGATTTGTGCTAAAACTTCAGTTTTGATTTCAAAAGGTTTTTAATATTTAAATAGGAATCAAATATGCCATGTAATCCACTGTAGGCGATTAATTCTTCTCTCTTTCGGTTTTCTGAGCTATCAGGCTAGTATTGATGTCAGTCGCAGACTGTGTCTTGTGGTTTAGATCAAACAGATGTTCCCTGTCCTCAGTCAAGTCAGCTGCTCACACTTAACTCTAAAGAGGCACTTTTAATTATAGCATCCTCTCATTTATAGCTGTCAATCATGTTCTACACCACAGGCTTGTTATATGTTATGAAGATGAGGATTACAAACATAAATGATTGCATAGTAATGCACCAAAAAGGATTTCTTTAACAAAAACAGCAAAAAAAGAGCAATTCTGGCTTTTGATAACAAAAAGCATTGTGTAATAAAAGTTGGGTCTCATTTTATATTAGGTGGCCTTAACTAATAAGTGCTTATGTTTAAGTTAATCATTTGATACAATGCACTTATTGTGTACATACATGTTTTTACATTGCACTTATATTAAAGGGGTCATCGGATGCCCATTTTCCAAGCTGATGTGATTATTTAAGGTCTTAATGAGAAGTCTATAACATACTTTGGTTCAAATTTCTCAGTGGTAGTGTAAAAAACACCCTTTCTACCTTGTCAAAATCAGCCCTGTTCAAAGTGAGCCATTCTGTTGCATGTTCCTTTAAATGCTAATGAGCTCTGCTCACCCTGCCCCTCTCTTCTATGGGGTGACGAGCTGGTCTGTTTACTTTAGCCGCATTTAGCCGTGAAACTTGCTAACTAGCACATTATTAATAAAGGTGATTTGCAAAGATGCATACAAACCCTTGTATTCATATCTGCTGTAGGTGAAACTGCATCACGAATGATTCACACGAACCTAAACGTATATATGTAGATCACTGGGTTTACGTAACAGTAATCCTCTGCGTCTTCAGCAGCTCAGATGTCGGAGGTAAATGACGACTGCTATGATCATTATTATATCCAACAACAGAACACCTCAATCGCTCATTCGGAGACAGTGGCGGTCGGAGTCAGACTGTTCACAGCTCAGTCAGGGCGGGTCTAAGGTAAAACATTCATGTCGATCAACAATCGTGGGAGTGGCCTTTGTCAGTGTGAAAAAGGGGATATTTCTTATAAAGAAAACAAAAATACCACTGGGTGGATTTTTATCATAATAGGGTGGTTGTGTACACACACTGCCAACACACGTTTATGTTCAAACAACATGGAAAAGTGAGTTTTGCATCTGATGACCCATTTAAGAAATGTATTTAATTTCTGTATTTACATTTATAGTTATAATGTTGACCCATCCCTTACACCTTAACCCACCCTTAAACCTACCTATACCACCAAACCTTTCTCTAACCTTTCCTGTATCCCACCTCAATAGCAGCAAAAGTGTTTTACAAAACAATATGAACACAATAAGCACACTGTACTTAATTTTTGACGTAAGTGAATAGTAGTTAAGGCCACCTAATATAAAGTAAGACCAACATTTGAGATTGAATTAGATTTTTTAAATAATATCATACACTTTAAAACATGTTTTAAACATGTGCTTTGAATGTTTTATTTAGAAAAAAAGTTAGACAGGACGCACCTGTCCCTTCAAAAACAAATCATGTGCATGACACCCCTATTTTTGCTCTTTTAACCCGTTCACTGAGATTTTTAGCTTGAGTGGGTGTAACAAATACTTGCTGTATTTCATATAGTGTATCCTGTTTTAGGTTTTTAATATAATCGCATATCACCTGCTGTGCTCTCAGCCTAAAAAATATGAGGAAAAAAAGCACCTCATTTTCTCACTCCCACTAGTGTGAGATGCGTCTGCTCTCGGATATGATTCACACATGTGCTAAATAAAGATTAAATATTTTCAGGAAACTGTGAAATAACCATTACCTCTTTATGTTGACATAATGCAGAAACCACCAGACAATTAAAATAAGAGGGAAAAAAAGCTTATGAGTTCAACTTAATAATTAGAATTAGTCTGTGAAATTAAAGGCAGAGTTTTTGTTTAGCATGTTTAGCCTATATCCATTAAACCAGGACCTCAGTGCTTGTTTGTTCAACCTGATCTCATGACAAAAAAAAACCTGCGGGGACGTTTTCACAAGACACGAAATGTATACCGCCATCAGAGGTTGCGCTAGACTTTTGCGCTAGACTAGATTGTCCATCATTGTCCGGACAGGGTCGTAAAAATTCCATCACAATCTATTATTACCCTTTAATTTTCATATTTTAATTATAATAACACAATTATAATCTCATCTTAATGTACCAATATTGATTCTTAAATCTCAGTCGATCTTTTGGTCTATGCTGTTTTCAGTTGATGAATGAACAGTACATAGTGCGCCTTCCTTCCAATAAATAGCAATAGGCTAGGCTTTGTGTTACTTTTGATATGAAACAAAGTCTCAGATTTCAAATTCTGTCCATTTCATTAGAAAATTCAATCAATAAATACCGTTTTAGCACTCTTTAATGTGGAAAAGGAAAAGGAAAGGAAAGGACGTGACGTAAGGCCAAGTATGGTGACCCATACTCAGAATTTGTGCTCTGCATTTAACCCATCCAAGTGTACACACACACCCGGAGCAGTGGGCAGCCATATCGCTATCGCTGCGGTGCCCGGGGAGCATTTTGGGGGATCGGTGCCTTGCTCAAGGGACTCACCTCAGTCGTGGTATTGAGGGTGGAGTGATAGATTGTTGTAGCTTCTGTGTACTCGCAAATGCATAATCAAACGGCAAAGAAAACATTTGTGACAGTTTTGTTTTTGTCCTGTATCCCCTGCTCTGCTACCACACTGAAGCGCACTCGCCACCAACTGGACAGGGGTGAGAATTACAGCTACAATTTACAATAGATTACCCTTAGTGCAATCTACCAAAGTGACGGACGATCTTCAGATATTTCCGTCACTGATAAAAAAAATTCCGTCAATGTCTGAGAATTTTCGGTTAATGCAACCTCTGACCGGCATGTACGTTTCGTACGTTTCCATATGGTACATTTTATGTGATGTTTTGTACGCATCACCTCAGTTCTGACTCGAAATTTCCATTGGGTGGCGCTATAACTCTAATGCTCTGTGACATTTAAACATAACGTACCAACTGCACCACACCTAAACCTACCCGATAATATGAACAAAAGTGAATGTGACATAAAAACGCAATCGCAAGCATGTGTTTTAGCTTGCTTTTCGATCTCTCATTGTGAGTCATGTTTTTCACGGGATTCATACCCAAATATTACGCAACCAAGTCCAATTTTGTGCCAGCTGAGCTACCGAGCAACCTTGTTACCAGTGTTGGGGAAAGTTACTTTTAAAAGTAATGCATTACAATATTGAGTTACTCCCTAAAAAAGTAACTAATTACTTTTTATGGGAAGTAACGCATTACTTTACTTTTGCGTTACTTTTTAAATCTGGGCAGGGCTTGCTTGTTTGTTTTTAATATAAAACGTTCTATTTATGGCAAATGTAAAAGCCTTTTCACACCAGAAGCCTCAGGTTTTGAGAAAAGTAAAGTCACGTTTGTACAGTAGACCACAGAAGAAAAAAATGTCAACTCTTCAGCAATAAAAAAAGGAAAACTTAATTTTTGCTTATTAGTATGGTTGAATTGGATCATCGAAGGTCGGCAGCAAAGACATTAGTTAATACAATGGGATTAAATGCATGAAGGATATTTGTATTATTTAACATATTTAATTATTGCAGGTTTGCGTCATACTATGAGTTGAATTTCACTATTCTTTATTCATTTTAAGGAATACTGAATCTGTTTTTTGTGAGTGAGATGAATTAATGCATGTTCACATTTATTATAGAACTAACATCTTACTCCCGATTTCTCTCAACATGGGGACAGGAGAGATTTTAATCAGTAAATGGGGGGAAAAGTAACTGGCGTTACTTATTTGAAAAAAGTAACTCAGATATTTTCTTGTCAATTAAAAAGTAATGCGTTACTTTATTAGTTACTTGGAAAAAGTAATAATATCACGTAACTTGTGTTACTTGTAGTGCGTTACCCCCAACACTGCTTGTTACGTGCGGAAAGTGAAACATATGGAGCTGTAATCATAACTGTGTACGAAAACGATTACAAGTGCCTGCTGTTTTACCGCCTCTAGTGTTCATTTCTTTTCTTCCCTTAATTGAACAGGACAGTGTAGATAAGACAGGAAAGCACTGGGTGAAGAGAGAGGGGAGTGGGATCGGCAAAGGGCCATGAGCGGGGATTTGAACTCGGGTCGCCATGAGCGCAACTGCACTATATGTCAGTGCACTAACCGCGAGGCTATTGGCGCCGACTCTAGTGTTCATTTCCGTTGGAAACTGCAGTGATATGTAATTAATGGTACGTATTTTGCATCTTGCGAAAAAGTTCCCACAGGTATGTTTTCGTCATAAGATCAGATAGCATGTGTTAGTGAATGCAGAGAAGAGTAAAGCATCTGTTGCACTAGAATACAGCAGATAGCTGGATGTATGGAGCGAGCAGAGACAGAAAGAAGAGTGGGCGTTTTATTGGAGGGCAAGAGTGAACTGAATGAGTCAGTCATTGAGTATGAAGTATAGTCAGTTATCTCCATTCACAAGCTGCCCTGTGCCTCTGTAGAGCTCATAACCCTCGGCCATTAACGGTCACTATGTATGCATATGTCCATATGTTGCATCATTTTGTAATTGCTCTCAGTAGTGACCAAGCCATTTAGTCTGATTTTAGTTTTGTGACAGTTTCATTTGCAGTGTATCATTTATCATTGAAATATTAACTTCTGGTCGATTCCATTAACGCCTCTTTTGCTCTGTACTAGGACATTCACACTGCAGGTCTTCACAGTTGTGATTTTATGGTTGGTAATTGTCAATGCAGTGCTGAATTTAACAGATTACAGTCTGGTGTGACCCACTAGGGCCACCAGCGCTGACTGTGTTCCTTCAAGGCGGTGAGAAGTAAACAGTGACAACATTAGTTTCTCATTACCCACATACATGCTGTTCTGAGGAGAGTTTCACCCGATCAATGAGCCATTAGAAATCCAAATGGGCCTTTTATCGCTAACCGCTAATCCTAGTTTGCACCTCATATAGGCTGTTTAGACAGTCCTATGAAACATCCATTCAGATCTCACCTGTACCAGAAGCAAAAAGGTTTTTAAAGAAAGACAAAAACATTGTGCTAAATGGCTTCTTAATGTCTTAATAGCTCTAAAAATCAATCAGTCCTTTTCCCCCAAAACACTAGGTTTAAAATGTCCATCGTTCATTGAGAAATAAAGCTTCTACAGCAATTCGAAGAATAATTAATTTCACTTACTCAACCTCTTGTTGTTCCAAACCTCTATGACTTACTTTCTTCCTTGAAAACCAGAGCAAAGTTTAAGTAAATTCTTGTCAAATATTCCCATCTGCCTTGGCTCTCAAATCTTATTTGCACTTTCGAATTCAAACTTGGCACCATAGGCGATTCCAGACCTATTTAGACTTCAACCCCCTCCCCTTAAAAATCCGTGGTTAAGCTGCTGGCATCCTTAAAAATCTGATTATGTAATCTTTTTTTTTTCCACATTTGCTGAAAACAGTGGCTGCAGTAAAGCTACTTGAGGTTATTCCCCTCTGCAAGTGCAATCGAATTCACCGCCATCACTAATAAACATCTACTGACAAATGCCTTTTTAATTGCTTCATTAAAAAAAATTGTCAGTCGAGCAAGATTTGAACTTGCAAATCCCACTTTAAGGAAGATATAATGATCTGAACCACTCATATTCATGGGTGCAGGGATCAAGGGCTAAGCGACTTTATGAGCAGAAAATCCTAGAAGACATTCAAGAACCAAATGCATTTTTGCATCAGTGACACCATACTCATGTTAAATATATTTAAATCATTTCTATTCATTTCATATCATCAAAAATGTATATTATTATTAGATTATAAATTAATATATGTTGATTTGTTTTATTGACGCCATGTTAAATTTATATTTTGGCCTTTTTGAACACAAAAGATCTATACTATAATAGTGCTTTATGTCATTTTTTAAGCGTGAATGCCCTTGATTGCTGTATTTTTTTCATTGTATGAAAAAGAGCTGGCTGGACCTTCTGTGGACATCTATGGGAGGTTGTTTCCACCACTGAAAAAAAAAAAATCACCTCACTATTCTGACTTATTTGCGAGTTTACATCTCGCAAATCTGACTCTTTTTTCAGAATAAGGAGATATAAACTCACATTTTCGAGTTATAACTTGCAATTGAAAAAAAAAGTCAGAATTGTGTAATAAAAACTCACAATTTCAAGTTCTAAAGTCAGAATTGTGAGATATAAACTTGCAATTCTGACTTTTTTTTCTTAGAATTGTGTAATAAAAACTTGCAATTGCAAGCTATAAAGTCAGAATTGCAGGATATAAACTCGCAATTGCGAGAAATAAAGTCACAATTCTGACTTTTTTCACAGAATTGTGTGATATAAATACAATTGTGATTTTTAAAGTCAGAACTGCGTAATAAAAACTCACAGTTTCAAGTCAGAATTGTGAGATGTAAACTTGCAATTCTGACTTTTTTTCTCAGAATTGTGTAATAAAAACTTGCAATTGCAAGTTATAAAGTCAGAATTGCATAATATAAAATCTTAATTATGCGATTTAAACTCTTTCATCTCACTATTCTAACTTTTTTCTCGCAATTGCGACTTTACATCTTTTTTTCAGAATTGATATAAACTTGCAGTAGCGAGCAATAAAGTCAGAATTGCAAGGTATAAACAGGCTATTCGGACTTTTTTCTCAGAATTACTGGATATGAACTCGCAATTGTGAGAAATAAAGTCAGAATTGTGAGATAGAAACTTGCAATTCTGAAAATGTGCAATTACAAATTATAAAGTCAGAATTAGGGGATTTAAACCCACATTTGCAAGAAATAAAGTCAAAACTGTAAGATATAAACTCTGCTGCTACTGACTTTTTTTTCTCAGTACTGTATTTCTATCTCGCAATTCTGACTTTTTTCTCAGAATTGGGAGATACAGACTTGCAATTACAAGTAATAAAGTCAGAATTGTGATTTATGAATATTATTGTGAAATGTGATATAAACTCACAATTTTGAGTTATTTGACTTTTTTCCTCGGAATTTGATAATAAAAACTCACAATTGCAAGTTATAAAGTTAGAATAGCAAAATATAATGTTAGAATTACGGGATATGAAATTGCAATTGCGAGAAATAAAGTAATTTTTTTTTCTCAGAATTGAGTGGTATAAAGTCAGAATTGTGAGATATAAACAGGCAATTCTGACTTTTTTCCTCAGAATAATGTGATATAAAGTCAATTTTGAGTTATAAAGTCAGAATTTCAAGATAAAACTCACAACTCTCACAACTCAGAACTGGGAGATATAAACTCCCAATTGCGAGAAATAAAGTCAGAATTTTTTCACAGAATTGAGTGATATGAAGTCAGAATTGTGAGATACACTTTTAAAAATAAAGGTTCCAAAAGGGTGTTTTTGCAGTGATGCCACAGAAGAACCATTTTTGGTTTCCCAAAGAACCTTTCAGTGAACAGTTCTTAAAAGAACAATTTTGAAGAACATTTTAAAAATCTAAAGAACCTTTTTTGATTATAAAGAACCTTTTCTGCATTTGAAATGTTCCATGGACGCTCAAGGTTCTTCATGGAACCACTGATGCCAATAAAGAGTTTATAAAGTCAGAATTGCAAGATATAAACTCACAATTCTGACTTTTTTTTCTGAGAACTGGGAGATATAAACTTGCAGTAGCGAGAAACAAAGTCAGAATTGTTATATATAAACAAGCAATTCTGACTTTTTTTTTCACAGAATAACGTAATATAAACCCACAATTTTGAGTTATAAAGTCAGAATTGCAATTTTTCTCAGAATTGCATAATAAAAACTCGCAATTGTGAGAAATAAAGTCAAGATATAAACTCACAATTCTGACTTTTTTTCTCAGAACTGTGTATTTGTAATACTGACGTTTTTCTCAGAATTGAGAAATATAAACTCACAATTGTGAGTTATAAAGTCAGAATTGCAAGATATAAACTCACAATTCTGACATTTTTCTCAGAATTGGGAAATATAAAATCAGATTTTTTTTCTAAGAATTGAGTGAAATAAAGTCAGAATTGCGAGATACACTCTTAAAAATAAAGGTTCCATATAAAGTGATGCCATAAATGCCATTTTTGATTCCCCAAAGAACCTTTCAGTGAACAGTTCTTAAAAGAACCATTCTGAAGAACATTTTAAAAACCTTTTTCGACTATAAAGAACCTTTTCTGCATTTGAAAGGTTCCATGGATGTTCAAGGTTCTTCATGGAACCACTTATGCCAATAAAGAACCTTTATTTTTAAGAGTTTATGAAGTCAGAAGATATAAACAGGCAATTCCGGATTTTTTTCTCGGAATTGCGTAATAAAAACTCGCAATTGTGAATAATAAACTCAGAATCGTGACATATAAAGTCAAAATTACGGAATATAAACTCGCATTTCCGACATTTTTCTCAGAACTGTGAGATAAACTCACAATTTTGAGAGGAAAAAAGACTTATATTTTCTCAGAATTGTGAGTTTATTCTCACAATTCTGACTTAACTTGGAATTACAAGTTATAAAGTCAGAATTGTGAGATATAAACAATTGTCAGCAATTCTGAGGAAAAAAAAATCACAACTGTGACATAAACCCACAATTCTGACATTTTTCACAGAATTACAAGTTTACATCTCTCGATTCTGACTTTATAACTCGCAATTGCAAGTTAATATCTCACAATTCTGAGCGATAAAAAAGCCAGAATTGTGAGATAAAAAGTCACAGTTTCTTAGTGCCGAAAACCGTCTTCTATAAACATCTCCTTTTGTGTTTCACAGAAAATAAAAGAAAAAAAAAAATCATATGGTTTTGGAATGACATAAAGTTGAGTAAATGATGACAGAACTGTTCTCTATAAACAGCTACAGTAAGTAATACCCAAGGTTGCAAGAACATCATATGTCATTTTGCTCTGACAGCTACACATAGGCCACCTATGACAGTAATTTGTCCACAACTGTGAGTTAGTTTCAAAACTCACCTGAAGTCCCTGAGGCCAGGCACAAAAATAGACAACCCCTGTCTTTCTCCTTTCGGTGAAAAACTGAAATGTTTACAAAGGCGCTCGACATTTTGAGAAATTTGGCTGGATATGTTTAGAACATATTCTCCTGTGGTGCAACCCTCAGTTGCAACAGCAAAAACCAATAGGCAGAGCACAGTCCACTAGTCACATACACATTCAGAGAGGGTGGTCAGTAACTCCTAAAAATGCATCAAACTAAATGGAGCCCTGGAGCTTTTAAACTTCTTGACGCTGTCAGGAATACAAATGAAACAGGAAAAAATAGAACTCAAAGAAGTAAATATTAGCATACAGGACGATATATGTTCTTACTGCTGACTCTACTCATGCAGTCCTTTGAAGCCAAAGCCTTCAGATGAAAGCAATGTGCGCAGATGCAGTTCGCACATCTTCAGCTCTCTCATCATAGATTCTGCTCCTATTAAATGCAAGCCTTCAGAACACAACACAACCAAACCAAACTCTCAGAGGCCATTAAACAACATGAAATTACTACTAGAAGCATACATCAAAAATATTAAGGACACGTTCCGCATTGGTCAGCTGGGGAAAAATAAACTGACCAAGCCTATCTGCAGTTGTTTTTGTCTTTGCAGAAGAAAAAAAAGACATGTCCAGTGCTCAAGCTCATTTTCTCATCATGCTCATGTGTTTAATTTAAGGATAACAAAGTGGTACGCATGATTTATTTATATATATAATCTTGTCCACTGTGGATTCATTGAATGGCTAGTGGGTCTAATTTATAAAGTGTTTTTCTACTAGCATCACATTTGAGGGATGCACCAAAAAGACTGCTTAATAGTGATCAAATGAATGGCAATGTAAACTAAGTGTTCATTACAGAGTATTTTAATTAATAGTTTAAATTTTTGATAGAAACTGTTTATTTGTCTAATTTAAAAAAATATATAACAATAATAATAAATTAAGTGTATCTAAAACATATACATTGAGATCCAAACACCTGAGAATTAAAAATGTGAGGTTTATATGTAAAAAAATTTAATTAGAGCAGACATTGTTAGACTTCTACTAAAAATCGTTGTATTTAGAATCTGAATGTGTAGATTACTGTTTAAAAGTGTATTTATTTGGTCAAAGTACAGTAAAACAGTAATAAATAATAGTGAAATATTATTTCAGTTTTTTTTGTATTATTTTTTTGTTTTAAATTAAATATTATAATTATAATACATATTTCTTTTCTATTGTAATATATATTTATAGTGTAATTTATTCCTGTGAGGCAAAGCTGAATTTTCAGCAGCCATTAATCCAGTCTTTAGTGTCACATGATGTATCAGAAATGATTTTAATATATACATCTGGATGTAGTCTGGATTCAGGTCCTATCTGGATTCAGTCTAGATTTAGGTCCTTTATGAACTGAGTCTTGATTCAGTCTTGATTCAGATTCTTTTATTTATATATATATACTGACACTTTTGATCACTTAATGTATCCTAAAACTATTCATTTCTTAAAAATAATAGCAATAATAAATAAATAAATAGATTGACCCCAAACTACTATGATAATACTATCTTTTTCTTTTTTTTCATGGTGCCATGACAAATTTATAAAAACATTTGAATGTGCCAATTGCAAACATTATACGATATGCCAGTATGCATCTGTGTGTATTTGGACATCACAGATTGTCTTTCTGACTTCCAGGCTTTCATATCACACTCCTGGCTCTTGGTTACTCGTACATCTGTAGTCACTGGGAAACCTCCAAATGATGCATAGTCACTCACTCACCTGCTGCCAGCTGCATCCACCCGCAGATCTTATACACAGTGGCTGTACTGCAGAAGAAGAAGAAGGCGAAGCAGCCGATGCAGGAGAGGACCAACACCATGGACATCCCAATGAAGAAGGACGCAGCTTTGAAGGCGCTAGACGGGATGGAGCCAAACTCTGTGAAGCTCCCCTGGCACTTCAGGTCCCGGGACATTCCGCTCCCTATGCAGTAGTGAAAGAGGCCGAAGTAGCCGGCCTGTGGCGTGTCCATGCCGTCCCCGATCCAGTAGGGCTGAACGAAACATACCACATTGACAATGGCGAAGAGGATGGTGAAGATGGCCCACAGGACCCCGATGGCACGAGAGTTCCTGACATAGTTGGTCTGGTAGATCTTGGCTGCCTCCGTGGCTGGGAGCATCGTTGCAGGTGTCCCAGGGATCATAGATGGATGCAGTACTACTTATGGATTCAAATAGGACTCAGGTCCTCTATAGATTCAACCTTAACTAGGTTCACCCTGTATTTAGTTTGGATTCAGTTCTCAGGTGCTCTCTGGCTTCAACCTGGATATGCAGATCCTATCTGGACTGAGATCTAGATTTAGATTTTATCTGGATTCAGTTTGGACTATGTTGGATTCGAACTGCACTCAGTCCAATCTGAATTTGAGATCTTATTTGAATTGAATCTGAATTCTGGTCCGATCTGGACTGAATCTAGATTTAGGTCCTATCTGGATTCAGTTTGGACTACGATGGATTCAAACTGCACTCAGTCCTATCTAAATTGAGTCTGAATTCTGGTCCGATCTGGATTAAATCTAGATTTAGGCCCTATCTGGATTCAGTTTGGACTACCGTGGATTCAAACTGCACTTAATCCTATCTGAATTTAAGATCCTATCTAAATTGAGTCTGAATTCTGGTTTGATCTGGAATTAATCTAGATTTAGGTTCTATCAGATTCTGTTTAAATTCAGGTCCTGTCTGGATTCAGTCCAGATTTAGTTCCTTTTTGGATTCAGATCCTATTTGGATTGATGCTGAATTCTGGTTAGATCTGTCTAGATTTAGGTCCTTTATGAACTCAGTCTGGATTCAGATCCTATCTAGATTAAGACTGGGTTCAGGTCTTATCTGGATTCAGTCTAGATTTAGTTCCTTTATAAACTCAGTCTGGAATTAGTCTAGATTTAGGTTCTTTATGAATTCAGTCTAGATTCATATCCTATCTAGATTGAGACTGGATTCAGGTCAAATTTAAGTCCTTTTTGGATTCAGTACTATTTGGATTGATACTGGTCAGACCTGGATGAAATCTAGATTTAGGTTGTATCTGGATTCAATCTGGACTTAGATACGCAGTGAGTTTGAAATGCACTCAGGTCTTTTATGGATTCAGTCTGAATTCACACCTGGATGTAGTCTTGATTCAGGTCCTATTTGGATTCCGTCTAGATTTAATCCTTTATGAACAGTCTTGATTCAGATCTTATCAAGATTGAGACTGGGTTCAGGTCCTATCTGGATTCAGTCTAGATTTAGGTCCTTTATGAACTCAGTTTTGATTCAGATCCTATCAAGATTTAGACTGGATCAGGTCCTATCTGGATACAGTCTAGATTTAGGTCCTTTATGAACTCAGTCTGGATTCAGATCCTATCTAGACTGAGACTGGATTCAGTTCCTGACTAGATTGCGTCTGGAATCAGATCCTGTCTGGGTTGAATTTACTTTTATGAATTCAGCCCAGACTCAGTCCACTCTGCATTTAGTTTAGACTTTGGTCCTGTGCGGATTCAGTCCGGACTCGGTCCTCTCTGGATGTTGCCTGGGGTGCCACCTAAACTCGAGTACAGCCAGAACAGCTCACAGATGTCGCGACAGACTAAGCAGTTTTAGTGCCAGATGTCACAGTGATTCGTTCAGCGTGGATGTGGCAGTCTGTCCGTGACTCCAATGATGTTCTCTTCCAGCTCTCTTCTCATTCAGCCTCTATGCATCCGCATCATTCAGCCAAGCAATCTCATTAAGGTGAATAATCACACTTGGGACAGCAAAAATAATGACTAAACTCATACGAAGACACCGCTCATATGAAGAAGACGCATTCCAGTGCATCAGAGATAATATTCCCAACGGAAATGTCAGTATGAATACTTAATGATGACCCGAATAAATTAATAATACGGAGATGGTTTGCGAATACCCAAACCTTCAGAGATTAAAGACGTTGATCTATTCAAATATACACTTATATAAACAATAATCTACCTCATACAGTCCAAAGGGTTGTTTCCGTGAGGCATGAAGGACTTTCCGTGATAAATCTTGCCGTGCTGTTGCGTTTAACAGAAATAACGGATGTTCGGATGACGACACTTGCACTGCATCATATTTTGCGTGTCCATTCTTCTCAGATTTACACGCACAGACAGTTCAGTTGCAATACGCAAATGTCGCTCTCCTCTCGGTTACTGGCTTAACGGCGTACCGCTGCTCCATCCGATTTAATCCTGTGCGCACATCTCAGAGCAATAAAACACATTACACCTGACCACAGTGATATCGTCTGTAAATAAATGCTGGGATAAGATTCATGCCGAGCGTGTAGATCTCAGTGAGACGCGCTCGCAGGGATGGAGAGCGCAGATTTCTGGCACACCCGAATATTCAGTCTGCGTCTGTCACTCCCGTCCGCATAGCAGATGAAGAGACGCTTGCATGCCTGTAGAATAAATTTATTCCCTAAAATTATATCTAAATTCACCTGTGTCTCTTTTGACTTTCAGGCTCATGATAATAGGGAGTCTCGGGTTTAAACATTTAAAAATTAAATTCAAGAGCGTTGGGATTTAAAACACTAAGAACTACAAATCCCAGTGCCGTGTACGGAAGTGACGCAGACTCGTGACGTCATTCGTGAACCGCGCGGGGAAACTGATGTGAAGTTTATGCTGCAGGGAAGGATCTCTGTCCCTCAAAAGCTGAAAAATAAAACCATTTGCTTCTCATGATAAACATCTGCTAAAGAATAGGTATTTATAATACTTGTTTTGATTAGTTTCTTTTGGAAAGTGACGTTTAACGAAGCGGTTTGTGGTTTTGAACATGTAAATATTGTTCACAATGTGTTCGTGCAGTTTTGGTTATTGATTGCATATGTTTATGCATCAAATGAACGTCTGTGCGTCAGGTTTTTGTCGCGTTTAGGATCAAGTTTAAAGACCCATGCGTTATGCGTCGTTACGTTACAAGCACGTTTCGCTTTTGAACCGTTTCTTATCATCTGTAACTCTGTTCTGGATTGCTAAAAACTACAACACACAGTTGTTTTTTTAACATTACACTAATACATATGTTTTATTATGGTCAGAGAATGTCTGTAACACTGCAGTGTCCCGGTTATCGTGAGGACACACTGCGGTCTCTGGCTGACAGACTGCCATGCAGAGAGACACAGCTGACGTCACTGCTGTCACTCATGGGACAGGTGAGTTAAATGCTTGTGTGTTTATTTATTTAGTTATATTTATTTTTTATTTAAAAGATGGGTATATGGTTACATTGTTTATGTACTTATTATTCAATAAAAAAATAAATAAATTTAAATTATGGGCACTACTAAAGTAGCTGACTACTAAAAAGAAGCATCTTCCAAATTTGCGTGATATTGTGATACTGATATTGCCACCCAAGTTTTCAGCATCATTACTCACATGATCTTTCAGAAATCATTCTAATATGCTGATTTCCTGTTCAAGAAACATATTATTATTATTATTATTATTATTATTATTATTATTAATATTTAAAACAGATAAGTGTGTTTTGTTTTCAGGATCCTTTGAGGAATAGAAAGATCCAAAGATAAGCATTTATCTGAAATAAAAAGTTTTTGTAACATTATACACTTATACATAATACCATTCAAAAGCTTGGAGTCAGTATATATTTTTTTATGTAGTTTTTATTTTTTGTGGAAAGAAATTATAGAAATTAATACTTTTATTTAGCAAGGATGCTTTAAATAACTCAAAAGTGCTGATAAAGACATTTATATTTCAGATAAATGCTGTACTTCTGAACTTTCTACTTATCAAAGCAACTTCTACTTAAAATTCTACTTAGCTGTTTTCAACATAAAAATAATAATAATGTTTTTTCTGAGCAGCAAATCAGAATATTAGAATGTTTTTTGAAGGGTCATCATGGAGTAATGATGCTAAAAATTCAGCTTTGAAATCACAGAAATAAATTACATTTTTAAAATATATTTAAACAGAAAACAGTTATTTTAAATATTTTAAAATTGTAATGTTTTTATTTGGATCAAATAAATGCAGGCTTGGTGAGCACAAGAGACTCCTTTAAAAAAACAATAAAAATCTTACTGTTCAAAAACTTTTATATATGTATTAAAAATGTCTGTTGAGCTTTGGTTTCTCTATCTGTTAACAGCCAGATCAATTCAGTTATCCTTCAATCTTCATTTATGGCCACAGAGCAACTGGAAAGAGTCATGTGGTGCTCTCCATCATGAAAGATCTGGAGGTAAGTCATGAAAACTGAGTATATGGAAAGGTGTTGTTTATAAAACCTTTAAAAGTGTTCATTTATGGAATAAATGAAACTCTATACAACTTTTGCCTCAATTTAGAGTTTGAAGGGGTCAACACTAGTTTCCTGAAAGTCAGAACCACTCTGCAAATTTTGTTCATTTAGACAGGTTTCACTGAAAGTTTCGTATTGAATGATAGGCGCAGACTGTTTTTTTAGCTCCAGACTATGAATCTGTCCAGTCTGAGGATATCAAACACATATTATTAAACGTGTATTAAACATGATTATTTTCATTTGTCTTATGACTTCTAGAAATGAAGCACGTTTGTGCATGAGTTCGGAAGTCTGGTAGTGTGTGAATCTTTAGTCATGTAGTGTATGTAGTGTTTTCTCTGTAACTATTTACAAAGTAGGCAAGTGCATGATGCCTAGAGTTTTAAAAGTCTTGTAGTGTATCCCAGACTAGTTGTGCTAGTGATCGAAAATCTTTGTTTGTAACTGAAGTTCCAGCTTGAATTCAGGTTTCTTTAGAAGAATTATTACTATAGTAAGTGTACTGAAAGTTGCTTTGAGCAAAAGTGTGTACTAAATTTGACTTGTTTTGTTTGTGTGTGTGTGTGTGTGTGTTTCAGCTCCCCCATGCATCAGTGGACTGTGTAGAGTGCGTGTCCAGTGGGCTTCTCTTTTACCAGGTGTTGTCTGCCTTTTTTGGGCCTGATGCTGCAGCATTGCTTCCCCGTTGCCCATCTCTGTCAGATTTTGTGCGGCTGTACAAACAGATGAGCTCCAACTCACCTGCCTCTCAAACACGCTATATAGTGAGTTTATATGTGACCCTGGACCACAAAACTAGTCATAAGTAGCACGGGTATATTTGTAGCAATAGTCAACAATACATTTTATGGGTCAAAATTAGAGATTTTTCCTTTTTTTGCCAGAAATCATTAGGATATTAAGTAAAGATCATGTTCCATCAAGATATTTTGTAAATTTCCTACTGTAAATATATCAAAACTTAACTTTTGATTAGTAATATGCATTGCTAAGAATGGGGGTTTTCTCAATATTTCGATTTTTTTTTTTTGCATCTTCAGATTCCAGATTTTCAATTAGTTGTATCTCGGCCAAATATTTCACATGATGTATAAATCTCAAAATGATGTGTAAATAAAAAAAAAAAAGACCCTATATGACTGGTTTTGTGGTATATATTATATGTTGTATAATATTGCATCATGTCTGTGTTTTTAGGCATTTATAAAAGATTTGCATTAATGTGACATAAGGTTATGTGACATAATGTTATATAATGTCCCTGTAGATTCTGGACAGAGCTGAACGCATGAGAGATATGGATTTCAGCCTTCTTCCTGCTCTTCTGCGCCTACAGGAACTGGTGTGTGCTCAGTTTAACTAATGTTTTACTGCATCAGATAGAATACCTGCCCTTTATATAGTCTGATGTCTGATAAGCAAAATCTCTCATCTTTATTCTTCTTTATCTGACCTCTGGTGGAGACTTGAGACTTTATGGAGACTTGACTTGTTAATAGACATTGTTATACATTGGAGAAGAGCTATCTATAGATTTAACTGAACATTTTCACACCCTTTGGCAGGTAAATGATAATGTGACGGTCATCTTGCTCAGCGAAATTGTGTGGGAAAAGTTTCGGCCCAACACCGGCTGCTTCGAACCCCTGCTCTTTAATTTTCCAGACTACAGTAAAGGTAAGAGGGGAAAACCATCACAGTGAAAGATGGGAAACAAATTACATATTTTGATTATGTAATAAAGAGCTTTTTATTTATTATATAATTGCAGCACAAACTGACCAGAGAGGTCATGTTATTTGTCAATATCCCAATATCCCTGTTTTATATAACAATGATTATTCTGCTGGAAACATCACATTTGTGATGAGATTAAAATTCCAGTGCATTTGTCGTCACATTTGGGCTTTTTAAAGCTATTTGTGCTTTTTGAACATACAGTATCACAATCACAAAATAAGAGGGTCTCACCTGAGGTGAGCGTTAATCCCGGGTCAAAAGGGGTCTGGGATATTTGAATGCATGCATGATCCTTTTTTCTGGTCCCTCAGCGGAGCTTGTGCAGATTCTGTCTCAGGATCATCACCCATCCTACACTCCTGAGCTCTACGCTTCCTACATAAACATCCTGCTGGGGGTCTTCTTTTCAGTATGCAGAGATCTGAGAGAGCTCAGGCACCTGGTGAGATCATACTTGCCTTTAAACTATTTAAGTCTACAGGAACAAACAGCAGTTATTTTGTAGCTGTTTTTTATGATGTAGCAGATGCTCATGCACCAGTAAAAAGTGTTTTTCATTGTGCAAAATGACACAATAATTTAGGTGTTGCTAAAGTGCTACATATACTAAAATATACTGTTTAAAATTTAATTTTAACAGGCTGTCCTGAATTTCGCAAAGTTCTGTGAACCCCTGGAGAAAGGAGAAGGTAAAATATTCATACACATCTGAGTGATACTTACATTTAGGCATAGTATAACCAGAAATGTAAATTCTATAATCTGTTCACCCTCATGCTGTCTGAAATCTGTATTCTTCTCTTTATGTTGAACAAAGAGGTGCGGTAGTTCACCCAAAAATGATGATAACCTGATAAATTGAAGCGTTTGTTTCTACACTGGAACATATTTGGAGAAATTTAGCATTGCATCAGTTGCTCACCAGTTTGATCCTCTGCAGTGAATGGGTGTCGTCAGAATGAGAATCCAAACAGCTGATAAAAATGTCACAATAATCCACAAGTAATTGACCTTACACCAGTCCAACTAACATCTTGTGAGGTCAGAAGGTGTATGTTTTTAAGAAACAAATGCAACAGTAAGGCATTTTAACTTCTGGTTAAAATACCAGTTTATAATACATAATAACTCTTGTACAAATGACAAAGTCTCTCCCCAGTTGTCATCTCGCATCAGAATTGAAGATAAAACATGATGGATTTGTTTATTACAAACACACAGTCTTTCACTTCACAAGACTTTAATTGATGAACTGGGCCAGTTGCATAAACGTAGCCTTTGTGTTAAGACAGTGTCTTAAGAACTTGAGGGTAATCAGTCTTAATTTTTGGATTCAGTTTAGACTAATCTACATTTTTATGTAACTGAATTAAAAAAAACATAATGTCCAATATTAAAGAAAAAAATTAGCTGACTAACTTTTAAGACTAGTCTTTACCTTTTATGCAACCGGCCACTGGAGTTGTGTGGATTACTTGTGGATTATTGTGATGTTTTTATCAGCTGTTTGGACTCTCATTCTGATGGCACCCATTCACTGCAGAGGACCAATTGGTGAGTAAGCGACTTAATGCTACAGTTCTCCATATCTGTTCTGATGAAGAAACAAATTATTTATGTCTTGGAAGGGTAAATACATTTTCAGCAAATTTTAATTTTTTTGGCTAAACTGTTCCTTTAAAGTAGTCCATCAGATTTCCTGACCCAAATGCCATTTTGTGTGAGGGACCCTATGAAATCCATTATATTTTTTCCCAAATTCCGTTTTATTTTTTTCTAAATTCCGTTTTTTCCATTTAAAAATTTTCTTCTTCTTTTTAATAGTTAAATTATATTATGTTAATCATAAAGCATGTCTAATTAATTCAAATCATGAAACTTCTTTCAATTTCTTAACGTTTTAACAAAAATTGCCTTATGAATTCTTTTTTCCTCCTCAGGAATTTTGTGTTGTATTAAAAATTTCTGTTTATCAAATGAAGGCATAAAACATTATTTTCATTTATCTTTTAATTATTGAGAATTAAACCAACTTTTTTTTTGGCAAACAAAGGGGATTTACTATTAAAATGAAAACTGTTATGACTGTTAAAACTGAAATTTTGTGTGGTTATTCCTTAAAAAAATATTTTTTTCTTTAATTTTAGTAGTAGTAGTAGTAGTATGTACATTCTACTAAACAATAGTAATATATTTTGGCACGATGTCTTCATGGACTTGATGGGTTGCTGTGAATACCTTTACATTTCTGTGTTTATATGATATGACGCTAGTTTCACTCGGTAAAGCCATCATGAAGTGACTCTCAGAGCAGCTCTGGAGATGTTGTTCATGTATTTATGTCCTCATTTAGTGAAACCGCAAACGCTGAAAACACTTCAAGCATCATGAGCGCTTCAGTATGTGTATAGTAAACGAAACCGCACGTCTGTGTCATTCATTCATACGAAGACAAGCAGAACACGCAGTATTCATATTTAAATGATATTTTTGCTTCTTAATATTTACAGATACTAGTACACATTGCGGTTTGATTTAAGTGTAATGACCTACTTTTGATTAATTCATCCAAACTTTGACACTTTTGACTCCGTGACATTCCGCATTATACAGTAAGTTCTGTTTTTATGACTGGATTCCGCGATTCCGTTCACGTTTTATGCATCGTGGAAATCATAGGGCCCTAGACACACCAAATGTGAAGCCTTGATTTTAATTTTTGAGCGACCTGTCACTTTAAATATATTAAGCTCCTTCTTTCAGTATAGCAGTGATGAAACTAATCTTTTCTTGCTTCATTCAGCCAAAGAAAGTGATATTCACAAGTTATGGAAAAACATTGAGCCCCATCTGCAGCGAGCCATGCAGACGGTTTACCTCCGAGAGGTGTCCAGGTTAGTGCTGTGTGATTTCTGAAGAGTGCTCACGTTTGAGATTGTGCTTAACTTGTGTGTCACATCAGTCACTGAGCGTTTGTGTGTTTTGGTCTACTGCTTTCAGCGTGCAATGGGAGCAGCAGCAGATGGACGAGAAGGAGGCCACGACCCTCAGAGGTACACAGACAGACACACACACTCTGCATGCTCAGACAGGCCAGCAGAGGCCCCAGTTATGCCCCCACGGACCATCTGCTGGCATTGCATAGAGCTGCTAAAAATTGGGTCCAGTGCTTTTCAAGGATAGACAAGCCAAGTTTTCTACTTATATCATCCCTCTGACCACACATTAGCTGATGCGTCATATATCACAATAATTTGACTGTGGTGTGTTTGTTAAGGCCAGTATCATCATCATTGTTGTTAATATTATCATACTAAAGGTTAGGGATTTGAACAACCCTACTCTTATGAAAAATAAGTGCTTAATTGTATCTCAAAACTTAACGGTATGTAAAAAAACTGTATTTGCTGATAATGTAGTAAGTACTTTTTTGTTTTTTTACACTTAATTACACTTAAATACCCTTAAAGTACACTTTGTAATACTGTAAAATGATAAAAAGGACATTGCCAAATAGTAAAATGATACTAACTTAAAATAACTACTAAATAATACTTATAATAACTCATATTATTCTATATAAATATATATTTAAATGCACTAAATTGTAATTTCATCTTTACAAACGTATAATTACAAATATATTTAAGTACATTACATACAGATTTTAATGGAAATTACATTAAAGTATATTTAGTTTAGTTGATGCTTGTCAATTCTGCAATACACTTTCCCATATTTCAAAGACAGTAGAATTATAAAATTATATATAGAGATATACTTATGTCCTAGTTAGGTGGGTCAAAAAGCACTTTAAAGTTGCATCTGAAATGAATTTGAACTATTATACATTTTAATTAAATTTTAAATAATGCAAATGAGCATCACATTGAATGTACATTCATAGTATATGCAAAGTATATTATTTTTATAATTAGTAATTACAATAAAGTATGCTAAAGTGTACTTTTTCACTGGAGTAATCATCAGTTAATTGATAGTCCATGATACTTAAAGCATTAACTAAAATTAAACTGTAATGTTGTTACTGCAGGTTTTTTGAAATAGATATACATCTACTTATACATTTCTTAATTTATATATAAAGAAAACGTTTGGATAATAGCAAACAAAATCAATTTTTAAACAGTCATTTTTCAGCTTTGTTCATTTTTTTAATCTGTATCTTTGTCTCTACCACTGGAAAGCTATTTTCTTTGCAAATATTAGCCAGTAAGATTTTTTTTCTCTTCTTGTAGGTTTATCAGCACATGCTCACATAGAGCTGCCGTATTACTCCAAATTTCTGCTGATTGCTGCGTACCTTGCGTCATTTAACCCTGCTCGCACCGACCGCCGCTTCTTCCTCAAGGTGAATTAGAGCATTCTGATCTTCTCTTTATTATCCACACACTTTTTTTAAGCCCCCATGAGATCTTATCGAATCATAAATGCATCTTAATGAATAATATGATCACTAAAAAAGGCTTGTCTTTGCTTCAGAGTCACGGGAAAATAAGAAAAACTAATTTCTTGAAGAAACATGAGAAGGTGAGAAGTTACTTCTGTTGCTTAATGTTCATCACTGTTCCTCCTGCAGGTTTATTAACATCATCTATCTTTTTTTTTTCTTTCCAATTTTGTCTTTTTGCTGCAGACTAGTAACCATCTGTTGGGACCGAAGCCTTTTCCTCTTGACAGACTGTTGGCCATATTCTACAGTGTGGTTGATAGCAGAGTTGCACCTACAGCCAGTATCTTCTCACAGGTAATTGAATTGATCAAATGATGAGGTTTGGCAAATAATTATGTGTCAGATAATAACAGACCATGCCATTAATTTTAATGAGCTAATTCAAGGTAATAAGAAGTGATTAATGTACAATGTGGCAGCACAAGCAACTCTTGGAGTCATTTTGGACACTGGGTGGCAGTGTTTCATCTTTTTGTATTTTTTTATAAGTGATCAGAATGCTGTAATTTTCCTAGATAAATTAGCAGCGTGTATTAATTAACCTAATTATCCATTTAAAATTGTGACTTTTAGGCTTTAAAAATGTATAACATGTTGAATCTTAAGAATATTTTGTTTGTGTGCTGTAAAATATTCCATAGGTTAGATATTGCTCTTTATAAGTGGTTGCGTAATTTAAAACTTGTTTGAAAGCAAACATCATAACCTTGTTTGTTTTCTTAAGGTTAACTGCCTGTGTGACTCATTGTGACATTTACGTTTTAATAACTTTTCTAATAGTTTCCTCTGGAACACAAATTGGAAACCCAGAAAGCTTGAATAACCCATTGAACTTACATCAAATATCATGTCATTTTGTTAAATAAATATTATAATAGAAAAAAAAATTCATTGTTTGCATTCTGTCTTACAGATTTCGTCTCTAGTTACTCTGCAGCTTCTCTCTCAGGTGGGGCATGATGATCAGCTGGACTCACCCAAATACAAATGTGCAGTTTCACTGGACTTCATTATTGCAATCTCCAGGTGTGTGACATTGTTAGACCTGTTCTTGATCAATCACAAGCGGTCAGGCAAGAAGGATCACTATTTACACCTGGTAGTAGCTTGCATCTTCTGTACCTGTACTAAAGTTAATAGGTGGAAAAGATACGTACAAGCAGTATTAATTAAGATATTAGTAGGGTTGAGTATCGAAAATCGATTCCAATTCCAGAATCAGATACTTGAGGTCAGGAATAATTTCTTGTAAAATTAAAATTTCGATTCCGCCTGTCGATTTCTATATGCGGTTCTTTTTTTTCATCTTTGAGGACCCGACGTAGCGATCTGCCAGGAACTTGCTCGCTAATCTAAGCGCATAGCGCTCCAAAGTATGGCTACACTTGCGATCAGAAGTCGAAAAAGCAAAGTAGCCTGTAAAATTTGTGATAAGCTAAATATATTGCAATAGATGTGTCACCACCAGTATAACAAAGGATTTTAATTTAACAGATCGTTAAATATCACAAACGCGAATCAAATACCAATGTGATTCTGTTTCTAAATTACAATGATTCATCTGTTTGATTTCTCAATCTTTCTTCCGTGCAGCGAACAGTCGTACTAGTGTGATTTGAACATTCAAATCTGCGTTCGTGCTGCCGCTGACCTAAAGAGAGCCATTGTCATGTATATGAATGAAACAGTTTCACAGTCTTTTCAACCACACACTTCATTATTTCCATGTTACAAACATTCAAATAATTATAAAAGTGCTGTGATAAAAGTTCGTAGTCTGGATATAAACTCTGATATGTACAGTAGAGATCAAAATAGAGTAAATCATCCTTTTGAAAGTTAATTTGACCTTTCAAATAATGTTAAAGGAACCGTATGTAGGATTGTGGCCAAAACTGGTACTGCAATCACTTTCAAAATACTGTAGAACGGCATATCCCCTCCCCCTCCCCCCTGACTTGAGGTTGCCAGCTAAGCTGCAGGATTCCGCAGGAACGTAGGCTGCTACAAGGAGCTTCCAATGGCAAGTGACGAGTCCTACACAATAAGTTTTTTTTCTTCTGTTACTTATGTTTATGCTTCACGAGAGATGTTTTGCGAAGTAATTATGTGTTGCAAAAATTTACTAAAGGCGATTAGCCAAATATTTCGTAAAGATGTACTGTAATACCACATTTCAGTCGGAACATAGATTGTTTTCATACCGTGCTAGTGGTGCGATATAAAGCTTTTTATGAACGCGTTTAGCACGGGCGACCGTGGAAAATTAGCAACGTTGGCATCTGTCTTAAAATTCTTCTCCGTTTTCAGCCGTCTCCATCTGTCAAAGGCATCTCCTATACAAATCCTTGTTTTATTTCGGACTTTGTCACAACGTACTTCGGATTCATAACGAGGTCTTTTAGGTTTCGTAACTTTATACATGTTTTATCCGACACGTTCGTAGCTGCAGCTGTAACTAGAGCAGAGCTGGCAATCCGGATGACGAAAACTCTACTGACTTCGTGATTGGTAGATAGCTGGAGGGTGGCGCCTCAGACCAAAACACAACATGACAACATCAACATCAGTTGAGGGCTGCAACTTTCACTTTTAAATGACAATATCCTGGCCGGACCACTGTTGTCAGTGATATAAGTATTTGAAATGAACATGATTTCTTAATGTCTAGTGACATGTCAGGGCCATTTTATGATTAACTGAAATAAATTTCTTACATACGGTTCCTTTAAAGATTTATCGATTATGTTATGCCAGAGATGGCAAAAGGGGGCTGTTAATAATGTTTTTGTCTTTCATGTCTCATTCATTCAAAAACACTGATTCATCCAGTAATGAACCAAGTAAATCTTGAGTGAATCGCTGAATCATTATATTCCATTTAAAAAAACATCAACAACCCAATTTATCCAGAATCACGCAGCTCTATTTTGCAAACAGCTCTTAAGTGAATGTTTTTATGTAGCCTGTTGATTTTTGTTCATGGTATTCAGCTGCAACTAAATGTTTAGCAAAAAAAGAAACTATAAATATGCTTGATATCATCTTGTATTCACATTGGAATCGAAAAGAATCAGAATCGATAAGCGGAATCGGAATTGATAATATTCTAATGATACCCAACCCAAGATATTAGCCTAATATTGCATCTACCGGACCAGAAATTATAAAAACAAACACGAATGTTGGCAAGATTCTTGCCCTGGAAATCCTGCTTCAGGTTGGCCAACTATAAACGCCTTTTGTTCTTCAGACAGTGTTTTCCACTCTTCTCTTTGATTTGTTTTAACTTTTGGCAGTCTATAGTACTCCACATGTTGTTCCTGATCTGACCGATTAATACAGCCCAAAACATGACAATAATTGACCATTTTCAGCAGTGATAATCAGCACAATATGCGAGTTTCTTTCGGTTCGGTGGTATTGTTTTCGTTCCGTGCTGCCAATATGGCCGATTGAAGATGTGTAGTGAAAACACTCTATAGTTTGGTTGTGTGCTAGGCTAGCTTGTTGACTATTCATGTGTTTTTCATTCTAGAACTGTAGGCTTCGATGTGGTGAAGTATCTGTACGACTTCCTGTGATCATCTTGCGGTGGATATGAAGCAGGCATCCAATCGGACAAAACATTACTTGGAAATATGGACGTGAATGGACTGCACAATAAATGATGTTACAGGAACTTCCTGCATTTATTAGTCCAGTCACATGTCACCATGGGAAAATACTCCCAGTTTATACAAGAGACTCAAAGGGAGTTTTGATGGGTTTGGTGTGTTAATGTGTAACACAGCTTAATATTGGTCTAATAAATACTGTATAGTTTGTTATAATAATGGGTCCTGTTTACTTTTCATACTGTATTATTCGTTTAGCAGCCGTTGCTCACTGATAAATAGAAAGTTCCAAAGAACATTTTCTCCATATAGTGGACTTCAATGGGGATCAACAGGTTAAAGGTCCAAATTGCAGTTTCAATGCAGCTTTAAAGATCTCTACACGATCCCAGCTGAGGAATAAGTGTCTTATCTAGTGAAACGATTTGTCGATTTATAAAAAAAAAAAAAAAAGTTATAAACTTTTTAACCACAAATGCATGTCTTGCACTAGCTCAACTTCACACATTACCTAATCATATTGGAAAGGTCATGTGTGACATAGGTGAAAGTTCCATCCCAGTGTTTACAAAAGGAATGTGCAAAGAAAGTCAAACGCCCTTTACAAAAAAAGGTAAAACAACTTTGGACGATTTTAAAGTTGAAAAAATGAGATGGAGGTTTTCGCCCTACCCTACCTTTTTGAACTGAAGTACATAGAACTATAACCGCATGTGAACTTTCCAACATGATTACATAAAGCGTAAAGAAACGCATGCGTAGCGCAGCATTTGTTTGAAAAGTCTATGTATGTATATATATTTTAAGAACTATTCTAAGAACTACTACTTGACAAGACCCTTATTCCTCAGCTGGGATCATGTAGAGCTCTTTGAAGCTGCATTGAAACTGCAATTTTAACCTATGGATCCTCATTAAAATCCATTATATGGAGAAAAATCCTGGAATGTTTTCCTCAAAAACCTTCATTTCTTTTTCGACTGAAGAAAGAAAGACATGAACTTGGATGACATGGGGGTGAGTACATTATCAGGAAATTTAAATTCTGGAAGTGAACTAGTCCTTTAAACAAGCTTTACTACTAACTGAATGTATTAAATGATAATTCATTTATGTGTATTAGGCTTTATTCCCATCTGCTGATGTTCATGCAGTGTTTTTGCAGCAAGATGGCTCATGTCTGGCATAAACTCTCCCAGGCTTCATGGTAATACCACAGTTCCTTCAACCACATTTAAACGAGTGAGATATCTATATTACAAATATGTTTTGTGTTATTTAGATCCTTTGTAGAAGAGTAGCTCAGCTCAGAGGACTGACCTCCTTATCCTTTTGCAACAAGATGGCAAAGCTGGCATGAATATCAATCACCCTCTCAGACGCAGACAAACACAAACCAGACGACTAAATGAGGATCAGGAAGAAAGGAACTGCGTGTGCAGTGGCGTGTAAGTGATTAATTGTAATTTGGGTTTATAGTATTGCGGTCTGTTAATTCAGCTTTTCAGAGGTTACCGATGCTGCGTCTGACTCACAAGGTCTCCATGGTAATAGATTGGGGTTGTCATAGAAACTGAGGGACCACAGTTAAAACGGCTCCAAATGTGACTCATGTGTTCTCACACGCTGACGTAGTTTGAATAGAAGACGGGGGCTACAGACACAAGGGCAAAGGGTCATTTTGGTGTCGGCAGTTAATTAATACAAGCATGAACTTACACCAGTACCAATTATGATGTTTTAATGTTCAAATGGAAGCACAAGCAGTTCATTAACAAGCTACAAGTAGGTCCTGTAGTACAACAGAAGGCACACTTGTCTATGCAAATGCATAACATAACATGCAATAGTAGTAAATATAGTATGCACATATAACCATCTATAAAGAAGTAAACATGACCTGACACTTTGACTTTGACATGCAGTGGAATACTTAATTGAAGACTGTGTTAACAAATGTGTATTGTTGTAATTATTTAAACTGAGCCATTTAAGTCTTTTTTTTTTATCAACCTTGTATTAAAGCAACACTATGTAACTTTTGGCAGTAAACAGAACTGTACACATCCCACGAAAGAACATTCTAACCTGAGCTACTTCTCTAATAAATTTAAGTTCATAAGTTTACACCGTTTACATGGATTATAATGGTATTTTGTACTACTATTGTATTTTTTTTGTGCAGTGCCGCTCGCGTCCAGTGTAGACACGGTGCTATGTCTGTGGCGATTCACACAGGTATGTGTTACTCCGCAGCGGTGAGGACGACCCAACCAGGCTACAATAGTCCAAATATACACTGCCCTCCAAAAGTTTGGAAACGCCCTAGAAAAGTGGGGTTTTGGACAATATTGGCATGAATCCTTTTTAATTTTGCACTGAAAAGGGACAACACAAACTACGAAAACATATTTTATTACATGAACAGTTTATACATAGAAAAAACGTAAATTTTCGATTCATCAAAATATCCACCATTAGCAGCTTTTACAGCTCTGCATAATCTGGGCTTAAATTCATTGTATTCTAAACTTAATTGGCAATCAACTGTTGAAGCTATTAAGGTGTGCTGACCCAAAAATCTTTTAAAAACCTGGGCTAAGTTTAAACCAGTAACCAGGCATCACAGCTGGCAAAGGTGCACGTCTGACTTTGACATGTATATATTGCTTTTATTATGTAATCAAAATAAAAATTATGGCTGGTCTTCAATGATAATGTCAAGTTACTTTAATGTATTTGCACCAAAAAATTATAAGGATTTATGATAAAATTGTCCAAAACCAGGGGTGTTTCCAAACTTTTGGAGGGCAGTGGTAAGCACTTATTATAAGTGTACCATAGTGATTCAGGATAAGACAAAAACACGGTTTGGAAGATGTACTCGCTCATTATATACATTTTGTAAATTTTGAACACAGAAAAAGTTACATAGTGCTGCTTTAACCAAGTCACTAAATCAGACTGGAGAATCATTTAAAATGCTGTTAAAAAATGTGAAATTCCTAAAAATGGTGATCGTTTACAGTAGCAAAAATATACACCTTCCATTTGATTCATTAAAATATTTTTTAAAAAGTTGGACAAACACTGTTGGTCAAAAGGTTATTTATTTATTTATTTTGCAAGGACACATTTAATTAATCCAAAGTTACAGTTAAGACTTTTCAATTGTTTCAAAAGGTTTCAAAAGGAGCCTGAAGTACCGGTTGCTGAAAATTCAGTTTTGACATAACAGGAATAAGTTACATTTTAAAATATATTCAAACAGAAAACAGTTATTATAAATTGCAATAATATTTCACAATACAATATTACTGTTTTTAATGTATTTATATTTATCCAGGTATGCAGCCTTGAGGGCCCCAAACTTTTGAACAAATGTGTTTAACCACTTAACCAGTGCCCCTATTATATCCATTATATCTATATCCAGTATTGCCTTTCATGCAGTGTGCAGTGTAGCTGTATAAGAACGTAAGTCAAAAGTGCACGATAAATTAAGTTATTGTCTCTTAAAATAAAGAATTGACTCTACAGCCTGAACAAGTCGTTAGTAATTCGAATCTCACTTCTGTGATATTTGCATAATTCCCGCCTATGTTCTACATTGGTAGGCCACAAACAATTTGCCCCCGCCCACAAATCCATCATTTTACTGACGACTGCTTCTCTAATCTCGGGAGTTCAACGCGGGATTCACCAAACGCTTGCTCTTGAAAAATGACTCAGTACCCAGTTTATTTGAACGAGCTGGCTCCACTGAATTACAACCTTTAAGTATGAAAAATAATAGATGTGTTTATATTTTCTATCGAACTATGACAATGGCCGTATCGTTTCTGACACATAGACCAGTCACAACAGACTGGGCCATCTGACCAATCAGACCAGAGTAGGCTCACGTAAAGGAGTCATTTAGAGACTGAATCTTTGAACTGCTTCAAACGAATCATTTGAGAATTGCTGGGGAAATTGATATTAAATGCATATTTTGAGAAAACAAAAGCGTTTTTTGAGCTTGCATGCTTGTAAACCTATTGTAGGAGTCTCCCGAAACAATATTAGGTACCTTAAAGATGGCAAATATTTATAAAAGTCTTTCTCTGAGGCGTAAAGCAATACATAAATATAAATTTTAAAAAAAGGTTAGTTTTGTTAGTAATAAAGTAACAAAAATAAATCTCTATAAATGGACGTCCACATCATACTGATTCTTTCCCCAAGAAACCTCTTTCTGCTTAGCAGGAAGGTTGTTTTTGGAAAACAGTCAGTTTATTAGATGTGGGACGTCCCACACCAATTTCATCTCTTGGCCCCTTTAGCTCAAGTCTCTGTTTGAAGTGATTGTGCTTTAAAGTGCTTTCAGAATTAGATCGTTCAATAAGTGAGTGTTGCTCTTGTTTTCTGATCAAGAGAACCATAAGTAGCATATATGAATATGGAATATGTCTCTTAGACGCTGTGTCTTCTGTTATGGATCATGGCCACAATGTGCGAAAGGTCTAAGCTCTTCATCATCACCTCCATAAAGTCTTCATCGCTACGTGCCCCTGCTACAAACTCCTCCAGTGACAGCTCCCCTGTAGAATGGAGAACAATTAGCAATTATAAACAGGCAAATCATACGCTTTGAAAAGTTTGAATATGTCTCAAGATTGGAGTCTTATTTCAGTTTTACTCACCATCTCCATTGACGTCGATCCTATCAAACACTCGGTTTGTAAACTCCTCAGGGCTTAGTTCCTGCGACTCACTTCCATTGATGGCACGAATGGCCTAACGTAAAAGAAACCGGGTTTACATTTCTTCTCATAGCTATATAGTGCAGTACTAATGTTATGTTTTCTACCTTTATGATATTCAGGAGCTCGTGTCTGTCTATGCAGCCGTTGCCGTCAACATCATAAAGTCTGAAATACCAGCGCAGTTTGTGCTCCATCTTGCCTCTCATTACAAGACTGAGAGCTGCCACATACTCCATGAAATCTATGTATCCATCCTGCAAAAGAAACATAATTGAGATCATTGTGACTGATGCAATACACTTCATATATACTGTTTATATCTGATCTGGTTTGTTTGCTTTATAGCTTAAAACTTTTATCCAAGGATTATGTGGTAATTTTAATATAACTGTTATGTAGCTGTAAATTGTTTTATTTTAGGTATGTAATGAATCCTAAAGTGGCCGGATGTCTTTGTTCTCTTTTTTTTTTAGCTGATGGAGGTGTTCAGGATCACGACTGGGATGATGAGGGTGCCCTCTGGAGGATTACTGCCAGTTCCAAGGTCTGCGTCTGAGACACAGACACCAGCCGCTTGTCGCAGACATAATCCTCAGGTCAACATACTTTCCTCCAAATGTCACCTTTCTTTTGTGAGACTGATTCCAGCTGTCTAGGTCAGTGTCGGGGAGAAAGGTCATGGGAAATGCTTGGGTGTTAATGTGGATATAAATTGTGTTAGTAGTGAACATTTAACATTAGTAAAGATGTATCTGATTTTCAAGATTAAAAAAATATTTATATTTATATTTTTTTAGCATCATTACTTCAGTCTTCAGTGTCACATGATCATTCAGAAATTATTCTAATATGCTGATTTATTATCAATGTTGAAAACAGTTGTGCTGCTTAATATTTTGTTGGAACCTGTGATACTTTTTGCAGGATTCTTTCAAAAATATAAAGTTAAAAAGAACAGCATTTATTTTAAAATAAATATCTATTGTAACAGTATAAATGACTACCATCTAAAAGTTTGTGATCAGTAAGTTTTTATTCTTTCTTTTTTTAAGAAATTAATACTTATATTCAGCAAGGATGTGTTAAATTGATAATAAGTGATAGCAAAGATTTATATTGTTAGAAAAGATTTCTATTTTTAATAAATGTTGTTCTTTTTAACTTTATATTCATCAAAGAATCCTGAAAAAGAATCACAGGTTCCCAAAAAAAAAAAGCATCACAACAGTTTCCAACACTGATAATAAATCATCATATTAGAATGATTTCTGAAGGATCATGTGACAATGAAGACTGAAGTAATGATGCTGAAAATTCAGCTTTGCATCACAGGAATAAATTCTGTTTTAAAATATATTAAACTAGACACCCATTACTTTAAACTGTAATAATATTTCACATTATTCATATATATATTTCTGTATTTTTGATCAAGTAAATGCAGCCTTGTTGCACATGAGAGAAGATATTTCTATAATGTAGGCCTCAATACTATCTGAGCAAATTTGTGCCACTTATTGATCATTTGAGAATTTGATAAATTAATTATATGATACATTAGAAATGTGTAATCATGGATTATTTCAAAATGTAAAAAATGACTCAAACCATTAAAATGATCATTATGAACATAATGCACTTTAACAATTTAGGATTTACAATAAAAATGTCAACGTCACAATGCCAGATTTAACAGAACAACCACTGTTACACAGTTTGCTGTTTGAAAGCATCATGAAAGCATTGTGAAAACTGACATCCAAAAATAATAACAATAGTAAACTTTATCAAATAGATCTACAACAGTATAAAACACTAACTGATTAGAAGCCAAAGCTTAATTTACACCGTTATTACCAACTGGGTTATCATTTCCTTCTTAGTTTGTCTTTTCACCTAATTTCCTATTATTGATTTCCCTGATCAAGGAGGGAGGCACAATAGTTAAGTGAAGTGGAGTGGTTTAGCTTGATTATGCATATTGACAGAGGTAATGACATACTTATCAAATCTCAAAATTAAGCTGAGCATATCTTTAATGCATACTGTCGCCTCAGAATTATAAGGTTCTATCTGTATTCAGAGCACTTTTGAGATATTGAGCTTCAAAGAAAAATGTCAGATAGAACCTTATAATTCTAAGGTGATGATACTGGGAATCTTGTATCAAATGGTTATATAGAGATAGCATCATAAAGCTTAAAACCCCACTGGGACCCAATAATGAAAACATGTTTTGGCTTTGAGAAATAAAGCAGTTGTTACTGCATGTGAATGGGATTGGGTTCTGTAATACAGTCTCAACAATCTGTAAATCTTAATCTCATAGATAAGCTCATTATTCATTGTATTAACACGAGTCACTGTAAATAAAAGCTGACATGACGTGCCATATATAGCACGATAAATATAGAGCCAGACAACACGTTAAGAATGATCTGAGCTTTGCTCGGATATGATTTGATAAATAACAACCTCACGTGTGCTGACCTGTGTACAGTGATCAGAAAACATGGGTTTATATACACACTACTGTTCAAAAGTTTGGTTTAAAGTATCTTACTGTGCATTTATTTTAAGATATAATAATCAGTAATATAATGAAATACATTTAGAATAATGTGAATTAAAATTTAAAATGACTTCTTATATTTAATATTTTACAGTTTATTCCTGTGATGCAAAGTGACATTTTCAGCAGCCATTAGTCCAGTTTTCAGTCACATGATGCTTCAGAAATCATTCTAATGTCCAGATTTTGTGTTTAAAAAAAAAAAAAAAAAAATTGATACTTTTTTCTCAAGATTCTTTGATGAATAGAAACAGCAACAATTATGTGAAATAGAAATCAGTCTTTTTGATCAATTAATGCATCCTTGATGGATATAAATATTAGGCAACACTACAATAAGGTGTCATTTGTTAACATTAGTTAATGTATTAATTAACATTAATGAACAATACATTTATTACACTGTTTATTAATCTGTTAATGTTAGTTAATAAAAATACAGTCGTTCATTGTTTATTTATGTTAGTTTACAGTGCATTAACTAATGTTAACAAACACAACTTGTGATGTTAATAATGCATTAGCAAATGCTGAAATTAATATTAACTCATAAATGCTGTATAATTATTGTTCATTCTTTGTTCATGTTAATGTAGTTAACTAATGTTAACTAGTGAAGCTTATTGTAAAGTGACCAAATATTAAAGGTTTTTTTTTTTTTTTAAAACATGTTGACCCCAAACTTTTAAACAGTATTAACCAATGTGACAATTTTGAGCTTATCAGCTTTGGTTGATAGTTATATACTATATACTAGCTATCAACCAAAGCTGATAAGCTCAAAATTGTTGCATTGGTTAATTTTTAGACTGATATATTGATCTATGATCATAATTTATAATATAATTTATTCTAAAAAAAAGAATGAGAATCAGCATAAATCAGTCTGACATCAACACACAGTTTCAAGACTGATGTAACAGAATTTTATAACCAGCATTTTAATAAAAACTGAAACTATGCTGAAACTGTCTTTTGAAAGCAGAAAGTTTTAAAAGTCATCTTTAGCCAGTTACTATCCACTTGTCTTTCACTCACCTTGTTCATGTCAAATGTGCGAAACATCTGCTCGATGTAGGCATTTGCCTCTGGATCCAGACCTCTGAGCCCAAAGAACTGTTTGAACTCATGCAGCGTGAGCTGACCAGATGGACACTCAGTCATGAACTTCTTATACCACAGATGCATTTCAACGGCCTGCAGGTCATCCACGGTGCTGCCGTTTGAATTCCCCATCGCTGAACTGAGAACTCTTTTTTTTTTTTGGCGAGCAAGACAGGAGCTAGTTTGTCAGGAAGCCCAACTGGTCTGCTGTGCAGGCGAGCGTTTCGCTTCTCACAGACACACGACACTGGGACCTGAGAGAGATGGGCACCCTCGGGAGGCTTTTGTACTGGCCTAGGATCAGACACGCCCCACCAACTCCATCTTATTGATATTAACTGCGACTAATCCAGCTCAATGTGTATGTGAGTCTTAAGGATGACCATGGCTGGGATGGCCATTGGTAATTACATGTGAGATTGGGGACATGCATGTCATAGTCTGCGAACAGATGCAACTGCATCAGCATTTTTCTGCTATATTTATTTTCAAACTGTCAGCTGATAAATATTCATATTAATACATGTTAGTAGCCATGTCACAATTTTGAGTCATCATCATATGCCAAGATAACAAGCTTCAGCAGATATATTTTTCGTACAATTTCATACAGGCCTTTACAATTATGTATCTTGCTAATGATTCCAAATAACGCACAGTTTTCACATGAAAAAACATTTTTCACTTTGTTAGTATTTGATTGTCAAATTACACACATCACATCCATATTACATAGGTTTATAAATTATTCAACAATAATATTAATAGTTGATACCATTCAAAAGCTCACGTCACAGGAATGAAATGCATCCTTCATCACAAGAAATTAAGCTTATTAAAACATTCAGAGATCCAAAATGCTTTGCATTTCTCTTTTCTCAGGCTTAAACTAAGTAAAACAGATCTAGCAAGTTCAGTCTTTTCTGGAAAGTTTCTAAAAATGCATTTTGTTGAGCATGACAGTAGTTTGTTCTCAGAACACAGTGTTTTAAGATTAGGTATTAAGATGAGTATTGATATCAAACATGTAAAAACTTGCATGTAAATCCAGAGAGTTCTGTTACAGAGAAATGTTAACACTTTAATAGTCAATATAGATGACATTCAAAACATTTGTACCTAATATGGGGCACTGGCACATACAGTCACACTTTGCCCATAGGAAAACTTAAATGGACCCTTTTTTTTCAGACTGTGATGGCATGTTTCTGTAGTTATTACCATCGTAAATCAGCATTTTTTTTAAATATTTAAGTTTTTTTTAACAAATTTATTGTAATCTACATTATAAGTCATATAACTTTGGCATTAAATGATTTAAAATAATCAAAAATAGCTGTGAGGTTGTTAATTGATCTTTTTTCCTCTTTTGGAAAATCATGGAAATCCTATTGTGAATTCTTTTTTTGCTACTGGAGGAAATGGGAATACAAAAATCGTATTTGCTGTCGTCTCCTATTCACCACTATAGAAGCTTATCGTCATTAGCTTATGAAACCATAATGTGCAGTTTATCATTAGATAAACTAATACTAAAAAGTAAAACATCATATATATGACATACTGAATATTTGCTCCAACCACATTAAATAAAATAAAGTAGGTAAAATATACATACAGTTGAGGTCAAAAGTTTACATACACCTTGCAGAATCTGCAAAATGTTAATTATTTTTCCAAAATAAGTGGGATCATATAAAATACATGTTATTTTTCATTTAGTACTGACCTGAATAAAATATTTCACATAAAAAGATGTTTACATATAGTCCACAAAAGGAACTATTGGTTCAGTTTATAAAAATTAGGATACTGAGGACAACTAACAGACTCATATGCAACTATTACAGAAGGTTAAAATGCTCACTGATGCTTCAAAAGGAAACACAATGCATTAAGAGCCAGAGGGATGAAAACGTCTTGAATCTGAATATCATGCTAAATTTAACGTCTTCTTGGGAATATGTAAGTATCTTCTATAGCTTCTGAAGGGCAGTCTTCATTCTGTTCAAAAATTTACACCCCCAGGCTCTTAATGCATTGTGTTTCCTTCTGAATCATCAGTGTGCGTTTGATTCTTCTTTAATAGTTGCATATGAGTCCCTCAGTTGTCCTCAGTGTGAAAAGATGGATCTCAAAATCATACAGTCATTGTTGGAAAGGGTTCAAATACACAAAAATGCTGAAAAACCACAGAATTTGTGAAACCTAAAGTATTTTTTCTGAAGAACAGCTGTAGATCATTCAGATAACAACACCGTATTAAGAGTCAAGTGTGTGTAAACTTTTGAACAGAGTCATTTTTATAAATTCATCTATTATTCATCTATTATTTTCTCTTGTGCATGCATGCATTTTGTACAATCCCTCTTATTTTGGTAAAATAATTAACATTTTGCAGATTCTGCAAGGTGTGTGTGCTAATGGTAATGATTTGGCTGTTCTCCCTGACTGCTAAACTACATTCAGTGGATATGGAATGATAAAATGATAAAAAAAAGAACTTGCTAAGGTATAAACAACTCTGTTTAGGATTAACTGTGAGGCAAAACGGGTTACTACAAACTTAACCAGCTTTCCTTCATTGTTTCCTTCCAGTAGAATACCGGTTTAGTCCTGAAAAACAGGTGTTAAGTTCAGTCTTCAGTCTATCAGGTGTGGTTACAACAGTGGTGGACTCTTCCTTAACCTCTAACCCTCAGTGCCTTCAATTACCACTTTGAAATGAACAAAAACTCAAGACCGCAACATACAACACTATAGAGATTCATTAGTATTTTTTTCTAGGAACATCTCCTTTGAGTTCATAACTTTGTTCTTCATCAGTCTGACTCTGTTTCACTGCTGGAGAGCATCTCTATGGACGTCCTACTGCGTTTTCTGGTCCACCAGAGCAAGCTCCTGTGAATAGAATCAAACACCGCTACCGTGTATCTGGCAAACATCAATGTCCACTTGATCACTTCCGAAAAACAATTCACAGAGCGAGATATAAAGCTTACAAACACAGTGGTGTAGTGTGCCAGAAGAACAAGACTGCGTCCCAGCTGTTTTCCATAATTTATAATCACATTAAGCTTTAAATCCTGTCGTCCCGTTCTGTTTTGAACCATGATGTAACTCCAAACTTGAAATAACTGTTATAACCGGTTCCTATTATCTTTTGCAAACAACCATGCCTACTTTATGTTGGTTGTACGTTTTATTTTTTGTGGACGGTCCCTTGATGTACAGTTCTGCGGCTCAGAGAGTCACTAGTAGTTTTCACACACTCCCTTGCGCGGTCCAATCACAGCGCTGCGTTTCTGTTTCCGGGATGTTTGGTGATGTGGCTCTAAAATCCTGGAGACGAAATTGATCAAATAAACCACGCAGCTCTTCCCTGCGCCGACTATACAGGTCAGTTTCATGCTTTAATAACATTAACAAGATGTCTCTAAATGTATTCAGTCGCTGACATGCACAAACACAAGTACATTTATAAATATCGTTAGAGTTGTTTACGAGTCATCAGCACGAGCCCAGTTACAGCTTGCGCTCATTACTGCGGCTTATTAAGCTTTAATAATGCCATTTTTTAACCAGTGTAAAAAATAATAGTCATACCTTGATGTGTCTTGAACATTTGTTCTTATACCAATCGATTTTAAAACACAAGGAAGAAGAGTCGCTCAATAATCTTTGCTGTTGTGTAGACAAAATGAAAGCGACGCAGCCGCAGTCGTCAGTTTCTGTGTTTCGGCGTTGTTCGGTTCTGTTCGTTTGTCTCCGCTTTATGGCTCTGTCAAATGTGGTTATTTATTATCAGGAAATATAGATAGGTATTGTTATTGTTATACAGGCGTTCACGCCTTGTGTAGTTATTGTCAATACAGGGGACACACATTACATGACATATCTGAGCTCATCATCTGTTGTAGTTATGCATTATGCATTTTGAGTTATGCATATGATGTGCTCACAGTCTGTCCAGTCATAGTCTTTGAGAAATACAAGTATATAAACTAACAAATATGCAGACTAACCAAACGGTAAGATCTTTTTTCCTCATGCAGCATATGGTATATTTGATTTATTAATGTGTTCTAATGCAACAGGGAGGCGTGATGCAAAACAAACGTGTTATATTTATGTAAACTGAATATTTAATGCCAAACTGTTTTTGATAGTGAGTCAGAGGTGCTTTGATTTGAAATGTGAATTTGAATTTGAATAATTACCATGGTCATATACCATTGTATTACTAATTGTTGATTGCCTGAAATGAGATCTAGAGAGCAAAAATGATTGCTCTTCAGTAAATCTGTAATAATATTTTGATCAAATTTTGAACGTTTTATGTTGTTGTGCATAAATGTGAGTTGTGTCCCAGATGGGATGTCTTTATCTGTTGTTACTGCAGTCTTTATCTGTGTTTATATGGTTATCTTGACTTTATATGACTCTTGGCTTTGTATTTACTCTTGTCCTGAATGTGTCGGTGTTGTTTCAGTAATGTATAAAATTCAGAGCTTGACACGAAATACTCAAACTGTTCACTAACATTTTATTTCATATCTTTTCATGCAGGTCAGCCATGTTTAGCCGGCTGACCCAAGGGGTGTCCTCTGTCCTCCAGGAGCTCTCAGGTGAGGAACGCTCCGATGGAGACGTCCAGGTGAGTAGACAAAATCAGTTCATCAGTTCTTGGAGTGATATTTTACTCAAATAATTATATGAACTGTTTACAAGGGCTGAAGGATCTAATAATAGCCCAAATTTCCACATTAAGTTGACATTTTCTTCACATTTACACTACCAGTCAAAAGTTTTTGAACAGTAAGATTTTTTTATGTTTTTAAAAGAAGTCTCCTCTGCTCACCAAGCCTGCATTTATTTGATCCAAATTACAGCAAAAACAGTAACATTTTGAAATATTTTTACTATTTAAAAGAACTGTTTTGTTTCACAGAAATAAATTACATTTATATTACAAATATTATATTAAATTATATTAAATTACAAATATATTCAAATAGAAAGCAGTTATTTTAAACAATAAATATATTTCAAAATATTACTGTTTTTACTGTAATTTTGATCAAATAAATGCAGGCTTGGTGAGCAGAAGAGACTTCTTTAAAAAACATTAAAAATCTTACTGTTCAAAAACTTTTGACTGGTGGTGTATAAGTTAGTTTACAAGCCTTTTACCATCTTAAAATGTCTTGTATGCACCCTTAAAGGCCTGTTCACACCAAACGCAGTAACTATAATGGTAAATATATAGTTGTTCTAAATGTAAATGAATAGCAGGGTTTTTAAAACAACTATAATAGTAATAGCACAGGTGAATGTTATTGTATTATAAAAAAATATGATTTTTTGAGAAAGTAAGCATGAAGTTCCACCCCTAAATCTAGCTATCACTGGGACATAAGCAAATTATGTAAATTAGATGATATGAATACAAACAAATTAGCCACCAATTTGTCAAAATGGAAAATGGTTATGAATTGCCATGTGATTGTGTTAAATGAAACGCATGCATTGATAAGATACAATAAGATCTATAACATTTATTTGGAAATTAGGGTGGATTTCCATTTCAAGTCGTGTTTAATACTTACATGCTGGGAGACTGATTAACCATATAGACAGCTCTATCTAATTTTTGAATGTTGGTTTTGGAGCAGGATGGTCTGGTGCCTCAGCCCCAGCCTGATGCTGAAGTATCCCCAGAGGGCTCGGCGCCCTCAGAAGAGGTCCTGGAGAGGCTGGCCCAGACCGAACAGCTGGTGGTTCAGCTCAAGGAGCTGATTCGAGAGAAGGACAGCCAGCTCGCCAACACTGAAAAACAGCTCAAGGTGAAGGCTTGCATAATGAGAAAGGAACAAACAAGTAGGCCATATATATGTCAACAGATCTGAAGCCTGATTTTGCATTTGCAACTATTTTTGTTCTCATACAGGAGGAGAAAGAACAGGCAGAAGTGAAGTTTACAAAGCTTAAACTGCAGGCCAAAGCCAAGATGGCTTCCCTAAACAAACAGCTCAATGAGCTGAAAGGACAAGAAGCATTGAACAGCAGTCAGGTAAAGAGACAAGCTGACATATTTGTGTTAGTTTAAACATGAAGTTGTCTTGAGTAAATGCAAAGTTCTGTAATGAAACTTTAGATGGTGCAGGCTGATGGGTTTTTAACACAGACTAATGATATTCATAGCGTTAAACTACTTGGCACAAGCTGATTGGTTTGTGTTGTATACACAGCCAATGAGCTTACTGCGTTACATTTAAATGGCTGGTTAGCATTCACTAGAGTTTCTCTGAAACCCTCCACCTCCCCAGCTCCACCTGTATAGATCTGCTACAGGTTATTACTGTATATATGCTACTTGTGCAGCAGTACGTCTTAAATACTCACAGCAGTGCATCAGTGTATGTATTGGCAGTAGCAAGATCCTATACTTGCTTTGGTTTGCAGCAGTAATAATCTACAACAACAGCATTATCCTGCAGCAGCAGCAATTCAGCAGCATAGCAGATCTATTCTGCCAAGAATAAATACATTAACATTATTACATCCAATATTATGCTAAAATCTTCTGAGATTTGTCATGATAGAACTTTTTATAGTGTGCCAACTTAAAGGAGAACTCCACTTCCAGAACAACAATTTACAGATAATGTACTCACCCCCCTGTCATCCAAGATGTTCATGTCTTTCTTTCTTCAGTCGTAAAGAAATTATGTTTTTTGAGGAAAACACTTAAGGATTTTCCTCAATATAATGGACTGCTATGGTGCCCCGAGTTTGAACTTCCAAAAAGCAGTCGGTTATTTTCCTTAAAAAAAATATACAATTTAAATACTTTTTAATCTCAAACGCTTGTCTTGCCTTTCTCTCCCTGAACTTTGTGTATTCTGGCTCAAGAGAGTTAGGGTATGTTGAAAAACTCCAATCATATTTTCTAGATAAGACCCTTCTTCCTCGGCTGGTGTCATTTACAACCACATTTGGGATCGTTTGAAGCTGCATTTAAACTGCATCTTGGAAGTTCAAACTCGGGGCACCATATCAGTCCATTATATGGAGAAAAATCCTGAAATGTTTTCCTCAGAAAACATAATTTCTTTACAACTGAAGAAAGAAAGACAAGGGGGTAAATTCTTGTTCTGGAAGTGGACTTCTCCTTTAAAATATTAGATATTTCAGTGTATTTATTATTAGTGGTGTATTCTGTTGTTCATCTCGCTCTGCCCTAAGACAAGCAATAAATATGGGTGATCGCCAAATTCATTAAAGTTTTATGTACAGCAGTATGATAATGAACTATTGGATTTTTTTTTTAGAATTCAGAGAGCTCCTTCCAAATGCCTCCAGGAGTGGAGGAGGAACTCCAGCAGTTGAAAGAAAAGCTCAGCCAGGCGGAGTCGGACAACAAGACCCTTCAACATCAGCTCTGGGAGGCTGAACAGCGTGTGAGAGAGGAAGGTCATGCAGAGCAGGTGTGTTCGCAGGTTAAATTATTCATTTAAGCACCATAAATAAGTGCCTATTTTGTTCAAATCTTTAAATGTATCATATGGTGGGCAGTTCTTTTGCAGGTACTGTTTTATTTCTGTAATAAACTAACCTCTGACTTTCATTCTCAAACAATACATCCGCTGTTTTGTTTGTCAAATGTCATCCAGGTGCGAATTCTGCAGGCTGTAGTCAAGGAAAAAGATGTGCGGTTTCAAGAACAAATCCTCAAACATGAGCAGGAACTGGTCAATCTCACACAGGCCTCAAATGACCCTGATTTACAGCAGGTGTGTTTGCATGTCTCATCAACTTTTTGATTAGTAATATGCATTGCTAAGAACTTTATTTGGACAACTTTAAAGACAATTTTCTCAATATTTTGATTTTTCTTGCAGAAATCACATTTCAAAAAATTGACCCTTATGACTGGTTTTGTGGTCCAGGGTCACATATATTCACTATAAACTGAGTTTTTAGATTTGTGACTGCCACAAAGTAACATAATTTGACTCTTTGAACAGGCTGATGGCAAGACAAGTGAAAATTCTCGTCAATTCTCTCAATATTTACACACATTAGGGTTGACTGCATTTGTCAAGCTTGTCCATTCAATCCTTTTACCAAGTTACTGTAAAAAAAATCATTGGATGATTATAGACAAGTTTATCAGTAAATAAAAAAAACTTAATTAATTAGTTAATTTATTGCTTAATTTTACAAATTTTACAAATTAATTAAAAAAATTAAAGCTGAATAAATAAGATTTCCATTGATTTATGGTTTGTTAGGATAGGACAATATTTGGCCAAGATACAACTATTTAAAAATCTGGAATCTGACGGTTTAAAAAAGTCAAAATATTGAGACTGAAATGTTGAAAAGTTCTTAGCAATGCATATTACTAATCAAAAATTCCGTTTTGATATATTTACAGTAGGAAATTTGCAAAATACCTTCATGGAACATGATCTTTACTTAATTTCCTGATGATTTTTTTGGCATAAAAGAAAAATGTATCATTTTTACTCATACAGTGTATTTTGGCTATTGCTACAAATATACCTGCGCTACTTAAGACTGATTTTGTGGTCCAGGGTCACATAAACATAAATATATATCAGTAAACAAAGATATAAGATGAGGAAGAGCAGCAATGCCAGAATAACATTGTCTTGCTGTTTCCATATTTGTTGGCTTTTTGTTTCGGGATAGCCTGCGGTGTTGTAGCCATATTTGTGTGTTGTTATAAAGCATGAAATCATATCTCATCATGTTACCATGGCAATTTTGATCTAAGCTGTCTTGCATGGTGCATGCATTTCCACATTCTATGAGCAGCATCCAACTCCTCTTATGTTTTGTTCATGTTGTTGCAAAGGAATTAAGAAAGAAAGGGCGGATTAACACTCTGTCTACACCGGGCATAAAAAATAAAAAAAAATCATAAACCCTGCTTTTTTAGGATGTTTGTTAATACACATGGTTCCATTTTGCTCTAATCTTACTTATTGTTCTACAGGCTCTTCGTGTATCCCAGCAGCGCATAGAGGAGTTGGAGGAATCCTTGCGCTCTCGTTCAGAAGTCTTAGAAATGCTGCAGCAGGAGCTCAACAGCGCAGACCAGCAGAAACAGGTCAGAACAACACGTTTACACTGGGTCAGCTGGTGAGATTTCACTGAGTATAGGAATACCCAGCAATGTGATTTTAAAAATAGAATCCAAGTATCAACAGGATTTCTTGTTGCATGTTGTGGTCACAGCGGGTTGGACAAAAATCTTTTTTTGAGATTATAGACCCTTCTGCAAGATTATAAACATATTGAATGTTTCATTTGTGCAGATTCTGACTGCTCAGTTCAGGCAGATGGAGTTGGAGTTGGCAGAAGCCCGTAAACTGAGAGAAGAGGAGAGGCAGCAGTGGGCAATGCGTGCTGAGGAAGAACTCCAGGCTCTTAGAGCCAGACTAGAGGCTTCAGAGAGTGAGAGAGAACAGACCGTCAATTCTCTCAACACCGAATTACTGAAAAAGACCACAGAGATGGATGAAATGACAGCAAAACTTGAATCTGCTGAAAGAGAGAAAGAAGAAACGCTGGAGAAATTGAAAGAAAAAGAAAATGTCTTTGAGGCAGAGCTGGCCAAATTAAAAGTAGGTCTAGAAGCCAGATTGGAGACCTCAGAGAGTGAGAGAGAGCAGACCATCAGTACACTCACCATCAACGTCACCCAACTTAATGCTGAATTGCTGAAAAAGACCACAGAGTTGGATGAGATGAGAGCAAAGCTTGAATCTGGGCAAAGGGAGAACGAAGAAATGCTGGAGAGAATGAAAGAGAGAGAGATTAGCTTTGAGGCAGAGCTGACCAACATGAGAGTATCTCTAGAAACTAGATTAGAAACATCAGAAAATGAAAGAGACCAGAACATCAGCGCTCTCAATGCAGAGTTACAGAAAAAGACAGCAGAGGTGGATGAAATGAGAGCAGAACTTGAATCTGGGCAAAGAGAGAAAGAAGAAATACTGGAGAGAATGAAAGAAAGAGAGACTAGCTTTGAAGCAGAGCTGGCCAACATGAAAATGTCTCTAGAAACTAGATTAGAAACATCAGAAAACGAAAGAGACCAGAACATCAACATTCTTAACGCTGAGTTACTGAAAAAGACTGAAGAGGTGGATGAAATAAGAGCAAAACTTGAATCTGAAGAAAGTGAGAAGAAGAAAATGCTGGAGGAATTCAAAGAGAGAGAGACTAGCTTAGAGGCAGAGCTGGCCAACATTAAAATATCTCTAGAAGCCAGATTAGAAACCACAGAATGTGAAAAAGAGCAGACCATCAATGCTCTCAACGCTGAGTTACTGAAAAAGACCACAGAGTTGGATGAATTGAGAGAAAAGCTTTCAGCTGAGGAGAGAGAAAGACTGGAAACGTTACAAGAGAGACAAACAAAGTTTGAAACGGAGCTGGCCAACTTGCAAGCCTGTCTGGAAGTCGCTGAGAAACAGAAAGAGGAGATGACGAAGAAGCTAGAGGTGGAGGCGGCAAACCGCATGGAAGAGCTTCATCAGCTTCAGGAGAAGCTTAACGAAGTGGAAAGAGGGCGAAAAGAAGAATCTAAGAGTGAAAGAGATCACTTAGCACAGATGCAAAACGAGATTGAGTCATTAAGAGAGACACTGGATGCCAATAAAGAAGAACAGAAAGCAAGTCTGCAAGCTAAGGACGCACTGGAGAAGCTTTGGAGAGGAATTCAGAATTTGACAACTGCTAGGGAAGCAGCGGTTGAAGTATCCATTCCTACTGACCCTGCACAGTTCCTAGAGGTGTTACCTGCTCTAGAAGCTCAGCTGAGCAACCTCAAAGACGAACAGCAGGAGAGTCAAACAAGCTTGTCCCAGATCACACTCACTCTACAATCTCTCCAAGGTAAACAACCCAGGAGAACAAAGTTCAAAGCAGTTTTTTTTGGTTTGAGTAAACTGTCCTTGGATGTTTTTTTTTTAAACAAAGCCACAAATAGGGCAAATTGTTTGTACTGTGATCAAAAAGTAATTATGTCTTAACGCACCTGATGCTTTAGGTCAACTGGATAAGAGCACAGCTGAGAGAGAGGAAGCAGTTGCTAGGATACAGGAACTGGAGCAACAACTTCTGACTGTTCAGGTAGGTGGATTGCAAAAATATGTTGGAGTTTTAAACATTGACACTGATAAGTATTTGTTCTTGTTATTTTTCAGCACAGTAGAATTAATATTACTTTGAACATTATTTATGCTACGGACTTAAAATTGTATAGATTGTTGTACAGAGCTCTGCTGTTACATCCATGGTCAGATAATGTTTGTGCTTAGTGACAAGGAGTTACAGTTAAGGTCAAAAGTTTACGTACACCTTGCAGAATCTGCAAAATGGTAATTATTTTACCAAAATCATAGTAATCATACAATATGCATGTTATGTTATATTTAATACTGACTCGAATAAGATATTTCACGTAAAAGACATTTACATATAGTCCACAAGAGAAATTAATAGTAAAATTTATTTTAAAAGTTTATACATACACTGGATTTTTACTACTGTGTTACCTAAACGAGCCAGTTTTTTTTTTAGTGGTAGTTGTTCAACAACTAAACAAATAAAACAGCTGTGGATCAGTCAGGTAAAAACACAGTATTAAGAATCAAGCATATGTAAACTTTTGAACAGGGTCATTTTTATGAATTCAGCTACTATTTTTTCTTGTGGACTATATGTAAATATATTTTATGTGAAATATCTTATTCAAGTCAGTATTAAATATAACATAACATGCACATTGTATGATTACTGTGATTTTGGTAAAATAATTACCATTTTGCAGATTCTGCAAGGTGTATGTAAACTTTTGACCTCAACGGTATTAATGCAATGGAGATACCGCAACGAATAAGATGCACTTGTTTAGGGCAGTGTGTCTGTTATAACGAACTCATTTAAATGTATATAGCACAAGCTGTGTCTGATGCAACAGACGCAAGGTGACATCAATGGCTAGACAGGTTGTCTCATAACTTACCAGGTCAGAGATATCATAATCCTCTTGACTTTCATTGTCTGTTGCGATGACTGCCCCCTACATATAAGGGCATAATTATGAAGTGTTATTAAAGGTATGGTCTTTTTTTGGTCTTTGTATACAGTGGCAATTCAATAAGCATGCATTAGTGTAAACATATTGTTTGTTGTAACTGGGACTTGTCTTTCCTAGGTTACTAGTGAGTCATTACATGATCATGTGACTGATCTGTCTGCGAGGGATTTAGACAGGACAAACCAGGGTGAGTTTAATGTTTGCCCTTGTGTAGCTGTACTTTGAACTGCAGTGCTTCTTTCAGTGACAACAATCCCAAAACTGACTCGCTGTCTAGTGGACAACATGCCCTTTAACACTGTGGTTTTGTAATGTATGGATATTAGTTAAGACCTGAAAGCCAGAAAGACCGGTTCCTGCAGTCTAAACACAAAACAAAAACAATGTTTGTTTTTTGTTTTGTTTTTTTACACGATACATTTTGCATGCTTAATTTTTAGTTATTTGATGATTTTCACATGATTGTCTCATAATTTTCTTTCTTCTCACAAATACTGCCCTCAGATAACAGTGGAGATGGACATAGCAGAGAAAACAAATTACAGACAGATCGGATACTGTTTTTGGAGCAGCAGCTTGCAGACAGAGAAGGGGAACTCTTTGCTCTCAAAGAAAATCTATCACTCAGCACAGGCAAAACTATTCCAGAGGAGGAAAGTACAGATAGCGCAAGCAGAGGGGACCTCGCTGGGTTGCACGACAACTCTACAGCACTGTCTGAGGGCACACAAGAGGAAGAGACAACACTTGTGGCAGTAGACACATCTGTTATGTCTGTTTCTGCTGGCAATGAGAGTAGCCCTGAGCTTATAGTACCTCAGCCTGAGTCTCCTGGAGAATCAAAGGGTACGTCTTCAGATGAGATGGTGACAAGCAGTGACTCAGAGGTGGCTCATAGTAGCTGGACTCTTCTGGAAGCAGTCAACCAAGATGGGACTCAAGAGTGGGCACCCCAAATTCAGGACTTTGCCTCAATGCGCTTATCCACGCAATCTTGGGAAGAGACGTGTGAGGAGCATGTTGCATCGACTAGTTGCATAGTTGATATTGAATCACCATCTTTAGTTATCCATGAAACTGTACAGGTACGTCTTGACCAACAAGAGGGAAGTCTGCTGAATGCAGATGCAAGCACTGGTCAGGCTTTTGCACAAGTCTTAGCAGAAGAGATTCAGAAAAGATACAGTGAACTTCTGGGAGAGCTTCAGCAGTTGAAAGATACAGCTTTACGATCGCAGGAAAGAGTCTTCCAGCTGGAGGAATCTTTGAAGTCACTCACAGATTCCAATAATGAGTCTCAGTCCAGGGCAAATATATATGAGAAAGAGCTGATTGAAGTTAAGGCATTGTTTGAGCAAGAAAAACTAGATAGGCAAAATGTTACTGAGCAGTTTGAGAACTTGCAGGAAGAGGTTCTCTCTAAAGATGATAAGCTGAAAGCCTTAGAGGCAAGCCTTGATGAAGTCAATCAAAGACTTGTTGAACAAGAAGGTCAAGCTAGAATGCTGGCTGCTCAGCTGGAGGATAGAGAGTTCACTACCTCCGAACTGGAGCAGAAGCTCTTGGACATGGAGGGCAGGTTAGTGCAGGTCTCTCAGGAGGCTGATAAGGCAAAAGCTGCTCTCATTGACACTACTGCTGAGCTGGAAGATCTACAAAAGTGTCTTTCACAGAAAGACCAGGAGATGATGGAACTCAATGAAAGCATGACTGCCAAACTACTCCAGACTGGAGAGGAGAAGTTTGCAATATCCAGTGAAGTCAAAAAGCTGAAAGAACAAATACATGAACTTGAGAGTGCCAGGGATGACCAGCAGAAAATTGTAGAGGATAAAACAGAAGAATGTGAGGAGCTTGTTGCTTTACGAAAGGAGAAGGAGGATTTGAATACACAAATGGCTGCCATGAAGAAAGATGGAGAACATGTCAAGAGAAAGCTGCAGGCGGCTCTAATACAACGGAAAGAATTGTTGAAAAAAGTTGCAGACTTTGAGAAGGAGGCTAAGAGCAGGGAAGAAAAGGAAAGAGATGATAAAGAGGAAACTACTCTTCAGTTTAAAAATGAAATTAAGGAAAAAGAGAAAGAAATACAGAGACTGGACACTTTGTTGCAAGAGACCAGAGATGTCTTAAATTTAAAAGAAGAGACCTTGACAAGTCTGAAACAAAAAATCAGTGACCAAGACCAAGCATTGACTGAGTCACGTGAAGAAATACAACGTTTGACAGAGCAGTATGTACAACTAAATGAACAACAAATGTCACAGATGGGTGAGGAAAAAAATAGGCTTCTTTCACAGATAGCGTCCATGGAATCTGACATTGAAACACTGCATAAAAAGCTTCAGGAAGCTCAAGAGGACGCTGTTGTGCATGCTCAAGAGAAAGATCATCATCTTGAGCAGATGAAACAACAGAAAGAGGAGTACAGTGACCTTTTTGAACGACTCCAAACTGAAGAGAGAGAAAAAGCTGGGTTGTTGAATCGTATTGTGGAGCTTGAGGGTCTGTTAGAATCAAAGAATGATACAGATCAAGTGGTGAGTGTGAATGTGGAGAGGAATGTTGGGTCAGCTACACAGAATCTAGAGAAACCAGAGACAAATGATTGGGTTCAAGAGGACTGGGTGGATTTTGCTTCAGCTGAGATTGAGACACAGCAAAATAAACCTGGTGAGCAATCTCGACAACCCATGGCTAAAGATCATGAGGACATTATAAATGCTCTCAAGGAGGAATTAAGAGTTGAGCAGGCTGCTCGTGCGGAATTAGAAGTGCGTCTACAAGAGAGCCAATCCTCTCAATCACTCTCTGATAGCAAATTTAAAGAGCTTTGCGAAGAACTTGAAGCTTTGAGAGAAAAGGAGAGGCAGATTGATGTTCTTACTGAGGAAATGAAGGCTCTTAAGGGGAAATGTCAGAATGCTGAAGCTCATGCAGAGAAGCTGAAAGCGGAGGTGGATGAGGCTTGGGAAGCAGCTAAAAGAAGCATCTCAGATGCTGAGTCCCCAATCAAAGCACTTCAGTCAGAGGTGGAGGAATTTAAACAATTTCTTAAAAACAAGAACGATGAGATTATTGATTTGAGCCAACAGCTTAGCGAACAAAGTTCTCTTCTACTTAAGATGCAGGAAACAGTACTGGAGAAAGATCAACAGATTGCTTCCCTACAAGAAGGGCTTAAAGCTGAGCAAGATAGGGTCCAGAAACTGGAAGCAGAAATGCCACAACGCGAGGAAGAAGAGAAAGATAATAGTGCCAAACTCCAACAGCTTCAGCGTAAACTCCAGGCTGCTCTTGTGTCACGTAAAGAGGCACTCAAAGAGAAACAGATGTTGAAGGAGGAACAGGCTGCTGCTGAGAAAATCAAATTAGAGCTACAACAGAAACTGGAGTTAATAGAGGTGGAGCTGAACAAGTCAAGAGAAGAGAGGGAGAAGTTAATTGAGGAGGTGGATCGAACTTTGTTGGAAAACCAGAGTCTGCATGCTTCCTGCGAGAGCCTAAAACTTGCTATGGAGGGTGTTTTGAATGAGAAGGATGCATGTAAACGTCAAGCAGAGAGTGCCAAAGAGGAATCCGAACAAGCGTGCAGGCAGCTGGAAGAAAAGGTGCAAAGCATGAAAGAAGAGTATGAATCCCTCCTGAAGTCATATGAAAATGTGAGTGATGAGGCTGAACGAGTGAGACGAGTGCTTGAAGCTGCTCGACAGGAGAGGCAGGAATTAGCAGCCAAGGCACGGGCTCATGAGACAGCCAAACAAGAGGCTGAGAGGTTAGCTGAGGAAGCTATGAAGGAGGTGGATGTTGTGAAAGAAAAAATGAGAAAGTTTGCCAAGGTTAAGCATCAGAAGATCACGGACCTTGAGGAGGAGAATGAAAGGCTTCGGGAACAGGAAGAGAAGAAAATGACTAAACATAAAGATACTGAGCTAAAACAAGAATTGGAGAAAGTCAAACAAGAGTTTGAGACCTTAAAAACAAATTATAATCTTGTTATGGATGAAAGAAACTCTTTCGAACATGAAGCTGAGGAGTTGAGACAACGTTTGGCTAAAGAAATTGACAGAAAGGCCAGTGAGACCCTGGACACACACTCTGTGGAAACTATTAAGGAGGTTAAAGTTGTCACACAGCAGAGAAGTCCTGATTTAATTGATATCCAAGAGTACCAGGGTGATAGTATTTCCCTAGAGGCTAATCCCACTAAGCCTTTGGAATCCACTGGCACTGCTCTTGAACAAGAAGTCACAAAAGCGCAAGCAAACGTTGAGATGATTACTCAAACAGAGGAGAGGCTCAAGGAACTGGAAACCTCTCTCAAAACAGCAGAGAATAAGATAAGGGAACTTGAAGCTGCTCTTGAAGATCACATGGAATCCAGAAACAAGGAAGAGTCAGCGCTTAATGCAGAGCTTGCTTCCTTCAAGAAGAACCTTCAGGAGTCTTTAGAAAGAGAGGGGCTCCAGAAGGAAGAGCTCTCTAAGAAAGAGACCCAACTGCAAGAACTCCGCACTAGCCTAGAGGCTGAAAGGGATGACCTGGAGGAGCGGTTAATGAACCAACTGGCTCAGCTCAATGGCAGCATTGCAGGCTACCAGCAAGAGGCATCTGACAGTCGTGATCGCCTCACAGACATGCAGAGGGAGTTGGAGAAGCTGGAGAGAGAGCGGGCTGAGCTGGAGGCTGAGGTGGCAAGTGAGAGGGACCGGGCAGCCAGGATGGAAGAGGACATGAGGCAGGCCCAACGAGAAAGAGCAGAGGCAGAGGCTGAGTCAGGCAAACAAAGAGAGCTGGAGCAGAAGTTGAAATCGGCACAGAGGTTTAAAGAAGGTAGTCAAAACAGAACACGCCAACTTGAGGAACTGCTTAGGGAGAAGCAACTGGAGGTCCGTCAGCTACAGAAAGACTGCATTGGGTACCAGGAAAGAATAAGTGAACTGGCTAAAGAAGTTAAATCATTGACATTGGGGAGAGATGAGGTGAGTGCAGAACTTGAGGCAGCACGCTTAGAAGTTGCAAAGATTATGCAAGACAAGACAAGTATTGGAGCAGAACTTTCAACGTGTAAAGGGAAGCTGGACATTGCGCTGGAAGAAGCAAAGCAGGCCCAAGCAGACAAACTAGCTGCTGAACAAATGGTACAACGCAAAGAGGTCGAGTTGAAGGCAGATGCGGAGCGTACCTTGGATGAAGTCAGGTATCGCCTTGGAGCTGAGCTTAAACAGATGGAATTAAGACTAGAGAAATCATACCGAGAGCGGGAGAGGGAAGAAGAGGCGACTCTCGAAGCAAGGAGTATTGCTGAGGCCGCAGACAGGCATGCCCAGGAAATGCAGGCACGTCTAGATGAAGCACTGGCTCGGTTAGCAGCCTTTTCGCGCTCTATGTCGTCTCTGCAGGATGATCGTGATCGAGTGCTGGATGAGGCCAAGCAATGGGAGAATCGTTTTCATAGCGAGCTGCAGGAAAAGGAGGCTGATGTTCGGGAGGCTGAGACCCGTGCTAAAGAACTTGCTGAGCAACTCCAGAGGGAGACCACCCAAAAAGAGGAGCTGCAGAGTTTAGTAGAAAGGTTTGTTTTTATGTTTTGTATTTCTCATCAAATTTATACTTTAACTTACAACATATTTATTATTTAAAATTTACTTCATGTTGGCAGAATGCAAAAGACAGAAGAGAACCTACAGCTAGAGCTCTCTGAGGCGGAAAAGAAACATAATGAAAGCCTTGCAGCTCTTGAGAAAGAAAGAGAGGATCTGCAGCAGAAGCTCGCTCTGGTAGAGACCAACCTGACACAAACTCGTTCCCAGTTGTCTACACTGGAGACAGAGGCAGAGGGACTACGGCATCGCACCAAAGCTCTAGAAGAAGCAGTAGACAAGCTTCAAAGTGATGGTAATGAGGCACGTGCAGTGATCAAGGAAAGGGAGACAGAAGAAAGAAGACTATGCTTGAGGCTGGAGCAACTGGAGACAGACCTGGCATCTTCAAAGAACCTTACTGATAATCTTCAGGCAGCATTGGATGAGAAGGAGAAGAGGGAGTTGGAGCTCCTTGGTGAGAAGGAACATGCTGTGACACAGGTACTTAATAATAGTTTCTGAAACAAATGCATGCATATTCATTAATATCATTGTAGGTAATTTGATACCATTATATGATATTCTTCTTTTAGGCTGTAGAGGAGGCTAGGAAGGATGCAGATGGAAGGGCCGATATGGCAGAGAAAGAGCTGGAGAAGAAGAGAGATGAGTTGCGTGGTTTAGAAGAGAGGCTTCGTAAGGCTGAGGAGGACACTTTCCAAAGCAGAGCTCAACTTGAGTCCTTTACCAAGGCTATGGGCTCCTTGCAAGACGACAGAGACAGAGTGCTCAGCCAATACAAACAGCTAGAGGAAAAACATCTCCAGGTAATGTTGCTCTACATAGTTTTTGCACTAAATGAATTTGCATAAAGTATCTTTTTAAAATTCAGACACATCCTTGGTCTCATGGTTTCTTAGGTTATGATGGAGAAGGACAATCTGATCCAAGAGGCTGCAGGTGAAAACAACGGGCTAAAGGAGGAGATTAGAGCCTTGTTGTCACAGCGGGATGATCTCAATGCTGAGAATGCCAAGCTGGCTGCCCAGCTTCATGGCTACAGAAATGACCTGAACCAGGTTCTTGCTATGAAGGACTCCCAGCACAAACAGATTCTTGCTGCCCAAGTAGAGCGCATCAGTTTTCTGGAGAGAGAGAAAGAAGATCTCGAGAGCCAAATTCAGGTTGTTGTAAAAAATGTTGCACAAGGAAAGGTACCTCCATTGGAGCAGGAGATCTTGAGCCAAGCCAGTGAAGGAAGTGTTAAGCAAGATGCACCAGGGGCCGAGGTAGAGAAGCTAAGAGAACAGCTCCAAGTTGCTAGAAAGCGTATCGCCACCTTGGAGGAGACCTTGGAATCTGAGAAGGAGACCCAGGCAGTCCACAGCAAAGAGTTGAAGGAGCTACACTGGGAAGGTAGCATCCTGCGCACCGAAGCTGAAACAGCCGAGGAAAGGGTTGCGGAGTTGGCTCGAGACCTGTTGACGATGGAGCAGCAGCTTCTGGAGGAAAGGGAAACAGCATCTCAGCTTCGAGCTCAGAATCAGTCTTTTGGTCAATCTATGGCCTCTTTGCAGGATGCAAGAGATCAGGCTATCAATGAGGTCAAGGAGCTGCGCCTCCGTTTAGATGAAATAAACCGGACGGGTCACTCAGCTTCTCCTCCAAGTGGCACTAAAGGAGAAGTGTGGAGCCTAAAAAATGCTCTGGCAGCACTGCAAAATGACAGGGAAAGAATGGTATGTTATTAATTACTTCATCATTTATTCATTATATCATTATTTATTATTACTTCATCAACCCTGCTCCTAGAGACCTACTGTACTGCAAAGTTCATTTCACACCTCACCTGTGACTTTTCAAGTGATCCTGATGACCTTGATTAGCTGGTTCAGGTGTGTTTGAATTGGGTCAGAGCTGAACTCTATAAGACAGTGGGTCCTCAGAAGCAGAGTTGAAGACCTAATGGAAACCTAAGGGTTAGTTTTTGCATCCTGCTTTCTTTTAATAACATTTGCAAACTATTGCACCACAGTTGGAACAGCTGCACTTGCAACGATCTGAATTGGATCGACTTGGATCTGGTGAACTATCCAGGCTCAATCAGGCTCTGGAGGATGAGAGAAGAAGGGCAGGGGATCAAGAGGAAAAGATCATGGCTGAGCTGAGGGATAGAGATGCACAGATGGACAGATACAAGCAAGAACTGGAAATGCTCAGGTAAGACTCATGACTTTTTGCCCTATGGTATTCTGATGTTTTGGCGGTTGTCTTGCAGAGCCATGCTTCTGACTGTCGAAAGTCTGGTCCCTTTCATAGCTTATTCTGTCCAGTTTTATTGGTGTGGAAAACTGCTCAGACAGTCTCAAAGAAGTTAGCTGAAAATGTTTGCAGACTTAGTGACAATTTCTGCTGTTTCTTACAATTTCTTTTTTCCATGTATAGACTTGAGAGGATGGACTGGCAGGGCCAAGCTGAGCTCTTGAAGCAGCAGACCCTGACCACCCTCTCAGAAAGGGACCAACAGGTTCGCCAGCTTACTGCCATGCTGGAGGAAGCACAGTCTTCAAAATTCCGACTTGAGCACACACAAAGACAGGTAAATAGCTATAATCTCCTTTTCAAATATTCAAATATGCCTTGTATGAGACTTGTGCAACAATTTTGCTTATTGCACTACTGGTCTCAGTCCTAGTGTTAAACCCCACTGTATATTAAAGTATATTAAAATCTGACCTTGATCTGTTTCATTGTCTTTAGTGTATGAGGCATTCAGTACTAATTTCTTTGTCCTTTAGGGAAGCCTTGCAGTAGATGCTGCCCCTGGTGGCCCTCTAGAGCACAACGAGGGCTATAAAGCTGAGTGTATTGAACTCCAGAGAAGGTACTGTTGCCAAGTTTAGTCTTATCATTAATTATACTGATCCTCAGTTGCATGCTGTCAATCTCTTTAGCACCTGTGAAACAAATTGCATTGATAGCAGTTGTAGATAGTACTCCAGCTGATAGCTAATGTACCTCTAATACTGTATTTGAACGGAATTAAATGGATAGTTCACCCAAAAATGAAAATTCTGTCATTAATTACTCCCCCTCATGTCGTTCCAAACTCGTAAGACTTTCATTCATTTTTGGAACACAAATTAAGATATTTTTGATGAAATCCGGGAGCTTTCTGAACCTGTATAGACGGCAACACAACTGACATGTTCATGGCCCAGAAAGGTAGTAAGGACATTGTTAAAATAGTCAATGTGACATCAGTGGTACTCTCGTGAACGTGCGGTGGAGATTATTAAATTAGATTGTTATTTTTGGTTTCTTTGCACACAAGAAGTTTTTCTGTAGCTTCATAAAACTAAGGGTGAACCACTGACGTCACATAGACTATTTTAACAATGTCCTTACTACCTTTCCTGGGCCTTGAATATGTCAGTTGCGTTGCTGTCTATGCAGGGTCAGAAAGTTTTTGGATTTCATCAAAAATATCTTGATTTGTGTTCTGAAGATGAATGAAGGTTTTACAGGTTTGGAATGATAAGGGTGAGTAATTAATGACAGAATTTTTATTTTTTGTGAACTATCCCTGTTAACTAAGTGTAGTATGTTAGTGTCTATCTTTTCAAACAGTAATAAAATTTATTTTCTTCTCTGTTTGGTCTTTTTTCTTTGTCAGTCTTATCTATTTTTGTGTTTAATCAATAGTTATTGTATTATATAATACCAATGCTGTACAGTAACTCTTCAATCTGTGTGTTTCTATCAGGCTGGATGAAGAGTCAGAACAGAGACTCAGAGTAGAGGAGCAGCTCATCGCCGCACAGGACCGCCTCAAACGGTTTGACCCTAATCTCAGATTAAGATCGACTCACTGCCCCGGGCTTTTGGTGTTATTGCTGTGGACTGTAAAATACAACATTTACACTGGCCCCAAAAATTATTTACCCACTTTCACATAATTAAATAGTTCACCCAAATTATAATTATAACATAATTAGATAGTTCACCCAAAAATTAAAATTAGCCTATTATTTACTCTATTATTTACCCTCCAGGCATCCTAGGCGTATATGGCCTTTTTCTTTCAGACGAATCCAGTCAGAGTTATATTAAAAATTATCCTGCCACTTCCAAGCTTTAGAATGACACAGATGGGTGTTTTTCTTCATCAGTCCAAAACAAGTCCAATAAAAGTGCATCCATCCATAATAAAAAAAAGTGCCTCACATGGCTCCAGGGGGGTGAATAAAGGTCACCTGTAGTGCGTTTTTGTAAGAAAAACATATCTAAAATATAATAATCACTTTAATCTAGTTTGCGGCAACTAGTTGTATATGGAAGCAGCTCCGGGCGGATGACGTAATATGTCGGCATTGCACATGACGAACGCGAACATGGAGAAACCAAAATTTGTAAAGGATTTGTAAAAAAAAAAAAATGTTGGAGGATTTTGATACAAACCAAGAGCAGACTGGCTTTCATTTGCTAAAGCAGGGCTCAACGCTAAGGGTTTTTTCTACTGGCCCAGTCGGGCCAGTGGTTAAAATTTTTACTTGCCTGGTCAAAACTTTCACTGGCCCTACCACAAAAAAATTAAATAGTTTGTGTTATCATTGTTTTTGTCTCATGTTATCTTTTATTTTAATAAATAAGCTTATATGACACCAAAATTTTACATACCAAATAAAATTTTACAATTCCCGATTCCAATTTCGATACCACACCTAAACTAAACACACCTAAGCTTAACTAAAGTCCAAACAAAAAATTTGTAATTATTATTAATATTTTTTTTTTAAAAATGAAACGATGCTTTAGGGAAAAACAGCAGACAGACTGAAAGAGCGCAAAGTCTCTGCCAGCAGGTGGTGCTTATGGAATAATAGTGATATTACGTTTCTATGGTTACTTACCGCTGTAAACAAAGCATCTCCTTGCTTATGAATGCTACTTTAAATGCATCATACACGGCAAATGAAAAGAAAACGCCATGTAAACAGTCAGTTCCCCTTACAGATACATTGTCATAAACCACTGTTTCAGTATTTAGGATAATATTTCGCACATTGTGCACCATGGTCTGCCTGCTACAGTATTTTTGTTCTCGTTGCGTTCGTCTTTAGCGTCTCTGGCCTCTGTTATCGGATGTCTAAAGAGTTCGTCATAATTCTACACACATGACATTTTCAAAGAAGATTGCATGCAGTTCGTGTTCAAGCCCAGAACAAAAGCTTTTTTGAAATATGTCCGGTCGATCGGTGCATCTGTCTCCACTGTATAAATTATGTATTGATCATTGGTAAAGCTACAAACCTAATACTTTTGTAGGCTATTTGTCCGTCAGAGACGCGTCTTTCTGTGATCGCTTAAAATTTTAAATGATCAAGGTCAAAAAACACGTCCAAATGATAAACTTTCATGACGACGCAGCAGTGGCCCGATCGGGCCAGTGACATATTCGTCAACTGTCCCGAGCGTCTTTCACGCTGGCCCCGGGCCATCAGGCACTCCTTATTGTCGAGCCCTGTAAAGTAAGGAAACTTTTCTTTCTTTGCTTCTGTAAACAAACATTGTTTGTGTGAGACTCGCCGGTGCATGCGCAACGCAAACATCCTACGTCATCCACCCCGGAGCTGCTAGCAAGCTGCGCAAGCTAGATTAAAGTGATTATTACGTTTATTACGTGAATATTTTTCTTACAAAAATGCATCAATTCGCTACGAGAGGCCTTTATTCACCCCCCAGAGCCATGTGAGGCACTTTTTATTATGGATGGATGCACTTTACTGGACTTGTTTTGGACTGATGAGGAGAAACACCTATCCAATGCCATGACAGAGCTTGGGAGAGCCAGGATAATTTTTAATATAACTCTGACTGGATTCGTCTGAAAGAAAAAGGCCATATACGCCTAGGATGCCAGGAGGGTGAGTAAATAATGGGCCAAATTCTATTTTTGGGTGTTCTATCCCTTTAAGTCTTCAAAAATACATGAATGTCACGTCATTGTTTTAGATGCAAAATATCAAGCCGAACCATGTAGACCTTTCCTCTGAGCTACTTATATTTTGGAGACACTGCATATGAACCAACTGCAATTTCATGCCTTGCACATTTAAATTCATAAAATAAAGACTAAATATTAAATTATCAATTCATTTACAGCTATACACAGGGGGAGTGGCAGACAGCATCTGATGCCATGATGTCAGAAACAGCTGTGCTTATTGAGCCTACAGAGGGCGCTGTTACACGGGTAAACACAAACCCTCAGTGCAGTTCCACACCGATATATTTGATTGTATTATTTCATTAGTAAAACCTGATGGGGTTTTTTAATAATCTTATATTGGATGCATTTTTATATGCATTCTCTTTTTACCTTAGACTCGTAGCGGTGGACCTGGGCTACTGCGGATGCTACGAGTTGCATTCTGCTCTCGTCAGCGAACCCCTCTGCTGATTTCCCTCTACCTGCTGACTGTTCACGTGCTGTTGCTGCTATGCATGGGAGGATATCTGTGAGAGAGATTAATCACGCTTTACTGAGAGTTACAAGCTCATTCACTTATACAAAACAAATGAACACTTTATTTAACACAGGGTTAATTAATTTACATTCTTCTATGAATATTTTCCCTTGCTTATTTACCAAAGTTACATCTGATCTGTTTGTTTTCTTTTTTTTTTATCAGAGCGTTCTGACAGAAAATAATTTCCACCCAGTTTTAATGGGGCTTGTCCAGTCTAGTAACACTAGAGCACTACCTGCGCTTCCTCGGGAACATAATTTTACCCTTTAAGACAGCCCAAATTAATGAAGGAATTTGTAAGCATCTGGAAAATGTAGATGACAGTATCAGCATCTTTCAACAGGGTCTTTCACAATGTCTGTCAAATGCATAAAGGTATTTTGCCCACATTCCAGCTTCCTGTAGTTAGATTTCTCTCTTGATAATTCTTTATTTCTGCATAAAGTCATAACTTTCATATGTAATGGCAAAGCTAATACAGATACTGGATACGTCTGCATGGCAAGACGTCAGAAGTCTTCTAGAAATGTCCTAGTGTACTGACTGTTTCCTTTGATGGCAGACTAGTTTGCCAGCTTGGTGCAATACTGTCATTTATATTTGTTGATTTTAATCGGTGGTTTTTTGCTTCATCAAGTCATTCATGTTCTGCTTATTTCTAGTTTCTGGGCCGGAGCCAGGCGTCCTATTCTCACTTAACTACTGTCACACAAATCTGTTTGGGCTGTATAGGGATGGAATAGATTGTGGTTAAAATGTTGTCTCTATTTACAGTGAGATTTTAAGAACAGCCCAAGTGAGTGTTTTATCTGTAAAATCTGTGTAAATGATCCTTTCTCTCCCTCCTGCTACCCTGTTGTAGGGGCTATTTTTTGGAAATAAAGTCTATTTATGGGAAGACATACACATCTGGTGTGCGGTTGCATGATACAGTGAATTTTTTATTTTTTTTTTATTTATTTATTTATTTTTTTTTTGGATGTGGTGGTGACATTGCAACCCAACACTGGAAGCAACAACCTAAAAACGCACTACCAATGTTGAAAACCACCCAAAATGTTTCATCAACCACTTTAAACAATAGTGACGTGTCTACCAGTGGTCCAGCAGCCACCCAGAACATCATAGCAAATGGCAAAACGCCCTAGGAACAGTGTTGGGAAGGTTACTTTGAAAATGTAATAGGTTACAAAATACAAGTTACGTTATTTAAAATGTAATGAGTAGTGTAGCTTCAATTACTTTATTAATGTAACTTATTACATTTGATTACTTTTTGATTATAGTTATAATCCATTACAGTGTGCAAAACAAAATGGCAGCGGCTGCGTTTGTTTGAAACAATAGAGCGAGTCCACGATACCAGGATGACAGAATTAAGAAATTGTATGCATAATATTGAATTGAGTTTTAATATTTTATTAGCTGACCAAACGCAAACCTTCCACCAAGCAAAACTATCAAGCGTATAGCGCCAACTTAAGTTGGCCGGATGACTCTGTTATTAGTTTTTACCAGTTGTTATCGGGGAATAACATACCTTGGAATGCCATGACTGACCAGTCAGAATCAAGCATTCAATGGAGCCATGTAATAATTTAATTTAAAGCACAGCCACCACAAATTCAGACTTAAAACCTCTTATTTACTTTGAGATCATTCTGAAGTTAAATACAGATTTAAAACATAACAAGAAGTAGTTTAATAGCTATGATACTGGTTTTGAAATCAAATGTTTGCTTAGTTATGACAGGAAACACTGGCATCTAACAATGCCTTGGAAAAAACAATCTTAAAAAGTAAATATATGCATAAATGTGTCCTATTCTGTGTCCTAAACTCTGTATGTGTGTGTGTACTTGTTCTTGCTACATAGGATACAAGGATAGTAAAACCTGAAATTTTTGACATGGCCGGTCCTCACAATGTAAAAAAATGATGAAAAATAGTAAATTATGTTTATTTGAAAATGTAACAATGCAAACATGTTTTCTGTAAGGGGTAGGTTTAGGGTTGGGTTAGGGGACAATATCGTTTGGTCAGTATAAAAACTATAGAAGTCTATGGAAAGTCCCCACAATTTACAAAAACAAACGTGTGTGTGTGTGTGTGTGTACGTACCTGGTATTTATCACGTTATGGGGACCAAATGTCCCCACAAGGATAGTAATACTAGTAAATTTTGACCTTGTGGGGACATTTATTAGGTCCCCATGAGGAAACAGGCTTATAAATCATGCAGAATGAGTTTTTTTCAGAAAGTAAAACTGCATAGTCTTGTGTGAGAGCTAAGTTTAGGTGTAGGGTGATAGAATATACGGTTTGTACAGTATAAAAACCATTACTCCTATGGAATGTCCCCATAAAACATGGACAACGTGTGTGAAAAAATTCAGATGTGTCCCCCTTTGTAATCATTAACATTTTCAAAAGTAACCAATTTAATTACACCGTTTTTTTTCAGTAGCTGTATCTAATTACAGGTACGATTATTTTGTAATTAAATTACGTAATTCCGTTACATGTAACTAGTTACTCCCACAAAACTTTCTAGGAACGACCCAAAACGCAACCATCAACGCAATTCCACAGCAGCCACAACAACATATGTTTTAGAAATACATGCAAGACTCATAAAAATGTAATACTACTTATATTACATATTAATTAATCAGTATTTTGAGGCCTTTGCATCAAATATAAAATCAAGATTAGTATGTAAGTGTAAATGCACAGGTGGGATTCGGCTGCGCGTGAACGCGCGTTTGACGCCTCTTCTTGTGCAGTGGCGGCGCACATTCGAGCGCAGGTCTGGTCTCCCGTTTGTCTCCCACTGACATTGATACTTATACAGTACTTAACGGATAAAAAGCCGAAGAAAAAAACATTATAAAGTGAGTAACCCTTGTTATCTTGCTCATATTGTTAATACTGATGCATATAGAAAAACGCAACTGCTTTTAAGCAGGAAGTGGTTGATACATCGCGAGTTGCTTAAACTTTTTTTCGTTGCAGGAAGTCAAATTGATACATTTCTTTACATTATCTGTAACGTTACTGAACTTGCATTACAGTGTTTATGATCTGGATTATCGTTGAAATTACAGTGAAAAGCTTTTTTTTTTTAGTCGTGAACTTGTAAACATTTCTATCTGATGTTCTAGATTAGAAAAATGAGGAACTTGCAAATGCAGTAAAACTTCAAACACTTTTTTTTTTTTTTGGTGAAGACATTTTAGGTAAACGAAAATGTAACGTTAGTTTTGGTTTTCCATAAAACCTAAATTGTGTGAAATAACAGCATAAAGCTGTGATCCTGATTTTTTACAATTTTAACGAAACTTCACGGCTGTCGTAGAATAGGCAGCTTGACAGTTTTACTACATTATAGTTAGTCATTTAGTGATACATCTATTCATACATCATATCTGTAAATATTTGTATATGTTTACTGATGCATTTAGAGCATAGTGCATTCAAATACTCAATAGTATGTACATCAGGAACTGTAAAATGAGGCATGAAATCTGTTTCTCTCTTTCTATAGATGTGGAAATCTGTGGTGGGGCATGATGTTAATGTGAAGGTCGAATCGGAGGGGGACGACTGGGAAACAGATCCAAATTTTGAGGTAAGCAGACCTGCGAGTAACTGCAAATTAACTACTCTAAACGAATCATTTAAAGTTACGTTTTCCTAAAACACAACATATTTTATTAATTGTTGTTCATTAATCATTACTGTTTTATAAATAAAATTGTATCTGTGTATCAGAATGATGTGTCAGAGCAGGAGCAGAGATGGGGTTCCAGAACCATAGAAGGATCAGGCCGAAAAGAACACATCAGGTAACCGTTAATACACATACAGATGCTACATGTTATAGAAAAGTTGAGATTTTACATCAGAATAGATTTTCAATAATATATCAGGTTGGTTTAATGCCAACATGCTGCATTGAACTGAAAGCACTGTGAAGAGCGTCACTCTTTGCAGAGAGGAAATAGGAAGTAGAAATGCTGCCGACTTGAGTTGCATTTCCAAATATGGACTGATAAGTTCAAGCATACGTGGTGTCATAAGCGGAATAAGATGTTGCACTGACACATTGCATTTTAAATATAACTATAAGAGTAATAATGTTAAAACGTATAAATAGCGGCACCATAACAAATGCATAAAGCTGAGTGCATAACAAAAGTACCACATTCCATGGTAATATGCAACATGTAGTAACATGCATGTGCCTGTGTTTGTGTATAGCATTGCAGACCTCAGGCAGAATGTGTCCCGGGAACATGAGGTGGTTAAGAAGAAAGAACTGGACCAGGGCCCGAAAGCTTCTTACGGCTATGGAGGGAAATTTGGAGTTGAGCAAGACAGAATGGACAAGGTTAGAATCAAAAGAACAGGGCAAAATATAAGGTGCAAAATGTTTTCACTGGCTAAATCAAGTCATTTCAGTAGACCAGTTTGGAGTAGACGTCACAGTTATGTCACTTGCAGCTGAGCACGCATTGTAATAGCATAAAAACACTTGTAACAAGTAGAGGAAACAGGGTAAAATCAATGGAATAAGAGAAAAAACGTGTTGTGCCTTTGGATGTCAGAATCGAAGTGCAAATAATTTTTATAGAACTTCATCATCAAAGATGCCATTTGAAGCTAAACACAGATGTTTCAATGGACTATGGATGAAACATGCTATGATTACTCTACTTTTAAAGCATAAATTTGATTTCAACAATAGGTCTATATAATATTCACATATGCTGTTCATATTAGCCCTATAACTATAACATTTTACTTAAAATTTACCTATTTTATCTTTTTTTCCCTCGCAGATGCAAGTTTATATTTCCTAGTTTGGATTTTATAGCTCGATTTGACTCAACAATAGCAAGTTTGTCAATTTTGAGGAAAAAAGCCAGAAGTGCAGGATATAAATTTATGATTCTGAGCCAAGCCAAGAGTTGATTTTACTTATCAGAATTGTGAGATATAATCTCAGAAAAAAAGGGTTTTGAAATATAACCTCAAATGTACCTTTTTTCCATAGAATGCTAGTTTAAAACGGTTGTCTTCTGCCACCAGCTAGGCTTCGCCCACAAAAAAAAGTGTTAAAAAACCTTTTTCCTACTAAATTTTACCAAAAATTCTGCCTCTTACATCTAAAAAAAAACATCTCCACCAGACTGCAAACTCCACATATATGAATATTCAGTACTTGCTGTGTCAAAAAAAAAAAAAAACACATTGCACCAGGTTTGATGACAGTGGCACCAAACGCTATTGGTTTGATGATTTTAATAAAAAATTATGTGTCGAATTTTCCCAGGGTGCTTTAGGACACAGCTATGTGGCGGACGTAGAAAAGCACTCATCCCAGACAGATGCAGCAAAGGGTTTCGGGGGAAAATTCGGTGTACAGAAAGACCGTGTGGACAAGGTTAGAAACTCCCTCACTATCCTACACTTGATTAATAATTGAATAAATGTGATTGTATGATATAAATAAATTGATTTTTGTTTTATATTCTTTGCCTTCAATCATTGATTAACTACAGTCTGCCATGAGCTACGATTATAAGGGTGAGGTACAGCAGCATGAATCTCAGAAAGGTACTTACACATTCAAACATGTCAAATCCAGAAGTTCAGGCTCTATGCATCTTCTCTATTTTTCCATGCTTTATGTAATAATCACTTCTTTGTTCATAAGATTATGCTAAAGGTTTTGGTGGCAAGTACGGTGTGCAGAAAGAGAGGGTTGACAAGGCCGCAGTGGGTTACGACTACAAAGGCGAGACTGAGAAACATCAGTCACAGAAAGGTAATTTCAGTCTCCTACAGCCTGGTCCTTAATCCATGTTTTGGTGGAAGAATAGTTTCTAAAGCATAATTCTGTTTTCTAAACATCTCACAGACTACGCAAAAGGCTTTGGGGGAAAATACGGTGTGGAGAAAGAAAAGGTTGACAAAGCCGCAGTGGGCTATGACTACAAAGGAGAAACAGAGAAACATCAGTCACAGAAAGGTAATTTCAATCTCCAACATCCTGGTCCTCAATCCTTATCCGTCTTTTTCCTCAACACGGAAGTAAGCCTATGGGTGAGACTTTGGGTACATTATCCGCTATAGGGAAACAACGAGAAGAATAACAACGTGCAGTAAACGATAAAACTATTTGCAATACAAGCCAGTGTGCTCATAATTAAGATAATACATTAAAATAATATGGTAAGACACAACAATTTGCAATATCAAGCAGCAAAACGAGCTGTGTTGTATAGCTAAAAATAGCTGGACGTGAATGAGACCAGAAGCCACACCCATAAAATTTACATATGGCCGCGGTCACTATTGCAAGAAGCAAAAGGTGGATATTTGCATCTTTTTTTTGTGGAATAACAGTTTAAAAGCATAATTCTGTTTTATAAACATCTCACAGACTATGCAAAAGGCTTCGGGGGAAAATATGGAGTGGAAAAAGAAAAGGTTGACAAGGCTGCTTTGGGTTACGCCTACAAAGGAGAAACTGAGAAGCATCAGTCACAAAAAGGTACCGTGAATATTCCCTGAGATCACTTGATTAATGGGAAACACTTTCAAAACCCATCTTCATGTTTATTCTGATGTGTTTTTTTAATGATTATGTAGCGTAAGGCTGCATTAGTGTCATAACCTGGCATCTGCCTCTGAATCAATGTCCATTGAGGGCTTTGAGAACTTAGTGGCTTGTTGACTTCCTTATTTGAGGATTTGGCTTTAAAAATAAGGAAACTGCTTCGTTTTCTTTCGTTTTCTAATATTAGTTGACTAGAAATATTAGCGTATCGACCCAGTGATCAATTACTGTATTTTTTCAGTGGCCTTAGTGGCTAGGTTGTAATATTCTTATAATTTATTTCAGATTATGCAAAGGGTTTTGGAGGACGTTATGGAGTTGAAGCAGATCGCATGGATAAGGTACATTTCACAGAACTGTATAGCCATTATTATGGAAGTTTTTGAAGTTTGTGTTTAAAATAAAACACAATTGTCAGATAATGTTTAAAATAAAGTTGCAACTCTGCAACTACTACAGAAGGTTCAAATGCTCACTGATGCTCCAGGGGTGTAAACTTTTGAACAGAATAAAGATGTGTACATTTTTCTTATTTTGCCTAAATATCATTTTTTTTATTTAATACTGCCCTTCAGAAGCTACAGAAGATACTTACATGCTTACCAGAAGACAAAATAAGTAAAAATTTACCCTGATCTTCAAATTCCAAAAGTTTTCACCCCCGGCTCTTAATGCGTTGTTTTTCCTTCTGAAGCATCAGTGAGCGTTTGAACCTTCTGCAATAGTTGCATATGAGTCCCTCAGTTGTCCTCAGTGTGAAAAGATGGATCTCCAAAATCATACAGTCATTGTAGGAAAGGGTTCAGTACACAAAAATGCTGAAAAACAAAAGATTTTCTGAAGAAGAACGGCCAGTTTAACTGTTCAGGACAAACAAGGGACATGAACAACTACAGTATTAAGAATCAAGTGTATGTAAACTTTTGAATGGGGTAATTTTATAAATTACTGTCATATTTTTTGTGTGTTTTGTGATGCAATGAGCTGTGAGGCAGAAACAATATTCCATACATTATTCATTTGGTTTGCAGCAAATAGTTGATAGTTTCCCAGTGAATATGCATTTTTTTTTTCTTTTTTTTCCCCATAGAGTGCAGTTTCATTTAGTGATATGGAGTCACCATCATCATCTTATGAAAAGCCTCAGGCTTTCGAGGCCTGTGAGTGTTTGCTGTACAAGTCTATGGAAATGTTACATTTGAATTGATTGCTTTTTGAATAGTATTGCAATGGCATTCATACATTTTAAGTGTTGGTTGAGAGTCCATAAACTTTTTAGGCACTTACTTACTTATGTCTTCTTGGTGTTTATAGCAAGTGCAGGAGCTGGAAACCTTAAGGCTCGATTTGAGAACATGGCGAAGGCCTCAGATGAGGAGAACAGAAAGAGAGCAGAGGAGGAGAAAGCCAGAAGACTCGCTCGAGAGAAGAGAGAAAAGGAAGAGGCACAACGCAAACAGGAGGTTCATACTTGTGTTTATAACCACACACACACACACACATAGATATATATATATATAGATATGCTCGCTGCACTTTTAATAGAAATGCATAACAACAATAGATAACCCACCCACACACACCAGCTTTTTGTTTTTTGCACACACTAATGAGCACTTTGTAATGCTGGCCATCTTCTCTCTAAAGGAGCGAAGCAGGCGTGAAGAGGAGGAAGAGGATCAAAGACCGCCACCTGTGCCAGCATCCCAAAAACCCCCACCTGTGCCAGCTTCCCAAAAACCCCCACCTGTGCCAGCTTCCCAAAAACCCCAAGAGACATTCAGAAAACTGCCTGAAATTCCCAGAGATGAATTAGAGGAAGAAGCTCAGGCAAGAACATTTGTGTTGTATCTTCACCGCTCATTTAAAGAAAAGAATTTGATGCATTTTTTAAATGAGAAGTTCACTTCTGGAAAAAAATCTCCTGATAATTTACTCACCCTCATGTCATCCAATATGTTCATGTCTTTCTGTCTTCGGTTGCACAGAAATTAAGGATTTTAAGGAAAACATTCCAGGATTTTTCTCTATATAGTGGACCTCAAAGGGAGCCAGTGGGTTGAAGGTCCAACTGCAATTTGGACCTTCAACCTGTTGGCCACCATTGAAGTCCACTATATGGAGAAAAATCCTGATGTTTTCCTCCGAAGCCTTAATTTCTTTGTGACTGAAGACAAAAAGACATGAACGTCTTGGATGACTTGGGGTGAGTAAATTATCAGGAAGTAAACTTCTCCTTTAAGTTACACAAATGCAGAATATTACCATGTTAACTCAAGTATTACTACAACTATCACTATTATTTTTGCTTATAACTGTATTGTCCTGCTGACATGAATGATAAGCTTAAATAATGTGACTTGATTTGCACTGAGGAAGAGACTTGAGTCATATCTAAGAACTAAAATGATAAAAATTTGACTTGAATCAGTGAGCAAATACCTAGCAACAACCCAGAATGCCCTTGAAATCACAAATATTGCTGGTCAGAACTGCATAACAGTGCTTCAAATTGTCTTTGAAAATGTAGATTAGTTGTTGATTCTTCTGTACCCTTTTGTTTAAGGACAAGTAATGAGCTTTCAGTCATTTTAAGCACATATACTAAGTGAATTGATCATCAGCTGCTTGGTGTGTGTTTTAGGTAGAGGATCAGCCTGAATATGAGGAGCCACCATTACTGCCGCCCCGCTCAGATGACTTGATGGAAGAGGAGGACCAAACTTATGCTGAATGTGAACCTCCCCCCATACCTCAGGAAGAAGATTATGAGGATATTGGCTCATATGCTACTGGAGGTTTGACACAAACACATAGACAGTTGTGACCCTGGACCACAAAACCAAGTAGCACGGGTATATTTGTAGCAATAGCCAACAATACATTGTATGGGTCAACATTATCGATTTTTCTTTTTCTGCCAAACATTATTAGGATATTAAAGTAAAGATCATGTTCCTTGAAGATATTTAGTAAATTTCCTACCGTAAATATATCAAAAGTTAAATTTTGATTAGTAATATGCATTGCTAAGAACTTGATTTGGACAACTGGATTTTTTTTTGCACCCTCAGATTCCAGATTTTCAAGTAGTTGTCTCCAAATATTGTCCTATCCTAATAAACCATATGTCAATGGAAAGCTTATTTATTCAGCTTTTAGATCTCACTTTCAAAAAATTGACCCTTATAACTGGTTTTGTGGTCCAGGTTCACATGTGTTCACTGTGGAAATCAAAGCCAAAGCCACATTATGAAAAAGTAGATGGGTTTAATTATAACAGCTATAAATATTTGTGATTACTGAAAGCTGTAATTCCTCATTTTTTTATGGCTTCTGCAGCAGCTGTTGATAATGATTATGAAGATCTGAGTGGGGCAGGACAAACAGCCACAGCCATTTATGACTACCAGGGAGGTACGTACAACCATTACAGCCCACAGCAACTTATAGATACCTCATTGCTATTGTATTTTATTAAATTGAGTTGAGTTTTTAATTCAATCTGCTGTGTATCATGAATATTAATCGTACTTTTGCAGAGGCCAGTGATGAGATCTCCTTCATGCCAGGGGACATCATCGCTAACATTGAGATGGTGGATGAGGGTTGGTGGAAAGGGACGTGTCATGGTCGCACAGGCCTGTTTCCTGCCACTTTTGTGGAGCTCAATTAGTTGCTAATAATCAGTGATCAAATTTATGTTTATTAGCCACTTGCAGATCATTTTTATTGCATTTTTTATGACATACAAGTGCAATATACTAACATGTACAGAATGAAAATTTAAATTAGGCTAGAAAATTAGTTCTTTTTGGTTGTTTTAATGAGCCTGGATCTATTAGCTGAGAAAAACCATTCAGTACACATAGTTAGTATCCAAATAACATGGACATTAATTTTTTTTTCTATTAACATATTAGAGTAAAATATATATGATTATATACACTACCGTTCAAAGGTTTGGGGTCTGTAAGATTTTATAATGTTTTTGAAAGTCTTTTTGCACACCAAAGCTGCATTTATTTGATCAAATATACAGTAATATTGTGAAATATTATTGCACTTTGTTTTGTATTTGAATACATTTAAAAAAGATTTTTTAACAGTCATAACTCAAGTGTCACATGGTCCTTTAGAAATCATTCTAATATGCTGATTTGGTGATCGAAAAGCATTTTATATTATCAATGTTGAAAACAGTGGTGATATCCTTTTTTCAGGATTCTTTAATAAGAAGTTCATAAGAACAGCATTTATTTGAAATAGAAACCTTGTGACATTTATGTTTTTCCTGTTTTTTTCTGATCAATTTAATGCATCCTTTCTGAATTACAGTATTAATATATGTTTTTTAAAATTTACTGGCCCCAGACTTTTGAACGATAGAATGTGTATAACAAAACATTAAATAAATGTTTAACTAGTCATAAATGTGACCCTGGACCACAAAACTAGTCATAAGTCGCAAGTATATTTGTAGCAATAGCTAACAATACATTGAATGGGTCAGAATTGTTGATTTTTCTTTTATGCCAAAAATCATTAGGATATTAAGTAAAGATCATGTTCCATGAAGATATTTTGTAAATTTCCTACCGTAAATATATAAAAGCAAAATTTTTAATTAGTAATATGCCTTGCTAAGAACTTGGACAACTTTAAAGTTTAAAGCTTTAAAGGTTTTCTCAATATTTTGATTTTTTTGCACCTTTGCACATTTTCAAATAGTTGTATCTCTGACAAATGTTGTCCTATCCTAAACAAACCATACATCAGTGGAAAGTTTATTTATTCAGCTTTCAGATGACGAAAAATGACTTTTGCGATTGGTTTTGTGGTCCCGGGTCATAAATTTCAGTTACTTTAGTTAATTTCCAGTCCTACAATATGGAAAATGGATTTTTAAAAGTGCAAATATTCCATGTAATCTCTCAGATAATGGGATGTCAATATTACATGGCGAATCATTACAAAGTAATTATGAAATGCTGTTAATAGTTTTAAATGAGAAATTATACATCAATTATCATTTTTCTTCATTTTTATCATGTTGGTCTACATCAACATTATGCATGGAATATAAAGATTTACAAATGTTCTAATATTTGAAGTTGTTTTCTGTGTTTAAAATTGCAATTATAAAGATTTTGGGTTGTTGCGGAGAGAGATTTTATGCAAAAGTACACCATGCTGCCTTATAAAGATACATAAGCCACTGGCTTATGCTTGTTTCTTTATTGCCTCGATGTTGTGCATTTTGTGCATGGAATATAAAGATTTACAAATGTTCTGATATTTGAAGTTGTTTTCTGTTTAAAATTGCAATTATAAAGATTTTGGGTTGTTGCGGAGAGAGATTTTATGCAAAAGTACACCATGCTGCCTTATAAAGATACATAAGCCACTGGCTTATGCTTGTTTCTTTATTGCCTCGATGTTGTGCATTTTGTTGACAACAAAATAAAACTAAATCCCACAGAAAGGTATATTTGATTTATTAAGAAAAAAAAGCTCATCCATAATTATTCTGCCAGCAAAAAAATACCTAATACTTAACTTCAAAGTAACACAGACCCACAGATTGAGAGGCTGAAGTGGAGAGGAAAAAATGTATATTAGCTAGTGAAAAACCTCGATCATGATGTTGAATCCTATTACATCACATTCTCAACGAGAAGCTACATGTCTCTCATTAATAGTTTGTCATTACAAGTATTTTTCTGCACAAGGTTGCATAAACAGTCCATGTACGAACTGTACATGAAAAAGATGCACAGCAAGGCTCCAGTATAGCTGTGACAGGAATAATGTCCGTGCACAAGCAGATCAGTTCATCTACCAGGCGAGCCCCTTCTTTAGCTTAGGTTTTCCTTTTTTAGCCACACGTTTGGCTTTCAGTTTCTTCATTTGCCTTTGGTTCATCCAGACTGGATACCGTCCTTGATCATCCAACATTGTCTTTTTATTGCGTTTAGTGTCTAAGTCCATCTTTCCACCATCAGCTGCAAAGCAACAACAGACCAGCATTTAATATGGTAAAACACAAAATATACTGTATATAACCCAAATTGCTATAGTTTCTATAAAAGCTCACCTTCTTCTTGCATCTCAACATCTTCTGGCTTCTCCTTCACTTTCTCAGGAGGCACCACGGTGGCGACCTCAGCGACATCTTTCATGGTGATCTCTCCTTTCTCTCCCTGACCCAGCACTGCTTTGAGCCGGGCCAGTTCTTTGGGTGCATTTTTCTTTCTCTTCTCCGCCCTCATCTTTCTCCTCCGCTTGCTGCGCAAACTCTTTGCCATCCTGATGGAAACTAAAGAGAGAAGACAAAAATGAAATCACTAAAAGGTATTACAAAAAACAGCTCTGCGTCTATATATTCCTCTTAGTCTGGAGAACGTTTATTTGATATTTCCACATTTTCCATGACCGTTTTGGGTGTCTACCTCATTAAATGCCTGATTAAAGGAGAAGTCCACTTCCAAAACAAAGATTCACATTTAATGTATTCACCCCCTTGTCATCCAAGATGTTCATGTCTTTCTTTAGTCGTAAAGAAATTGTTTTTTGAGGAAAACATTTCAGCATTTTTCTCCATATAATGGACTGATATGGTGCCCCGATTTTGAACTTCCAAAATACAGTTTAAATGCGACTTCAAACGATCCCAAATGCGGTTGTAAACAATCCCAGCCGAGGAAGAAGGGTCTTCGTATTTTCTCCCTCAACTTTAAAAAACATTTCAAAATCATCCTACATCGCTGCAGAAGTACCGACCCAGAGTAAGAGTAAGACAAGACAAGCGTTTGACATTAAAAAATACATAAATTGTATTATTTTTATAATAGTAACCGATCGTTACGCTAGATAAGACCCTTCTTTCTCGACTGGGATCGTTTGAAGCTGCATTTAAACTACATTTTGGAAGTTCAAAACCGGGGCACCATAGCAGTCCATTATATGGAGAAAAATGCTGAAATGTTTTCCTCAAAAAACATAATTTCTTTACGACTGAAGAAAGAAAGACATGAACATCTTGGATGACAAGGGGGTGAGTACATTATATGTGAATCTCTGTTTTGGAAGTGGACTTCTCCTTTAACTTCATCTCTTTATTGGAGAAGCTCTATGAGCTTAAGTCTATTGAAACGTGCAAATGTTAGTTTCTCCATAAGCATGATTAAGAAACACTGAAACAGACTACACATGACCCGATAAAAATGATTATTCATAATATTACATATCTAAATACCAATCACTCGCATACCTTTACATATATTCAGACTCAAGTGAAAAATTAGCTGAAAACTAAAATGTTTGTTAGCCAGTTAGCCATCTCATATATGTAAAAACATTTCTATGTAAACAAACATCACGTACAAACACCGCTCACAGGCGAAATTACTAACAATACACGGACTTGAATATTTATGCTGTGTTAATATTCGCAGTGTGTAACTTACATGTATCTTCACAGCTCCTCTAGACACACGTGTATGTGTACAGCTACCGCTGAGCAACTCTTTACAACAGTTCCTGTTTTGCGACAAAACATGGCGTGTTGACGGCTTGTGTGGTCGCCCACTTAATCCAGTAGAGGGCGACAGAACTGCGGCCTACTTTTTAACATCCTATAAAGTTCAAAATTGCAGGTGAGTTTACATAAATACACGGAACATAAGTTAGTTCAAAGATTTTAAGTTGTTCTCCCTCCCAAATATAAGAGCTATGTGTTCACTTAAAGGTGAAATACATTCTCAACCCCCAGGTTAAAATAAAGAGTCAGCTATAAGTAAGTTCATTTCCCAAAATGTGAAAACGTTGTTTGTATCCATACGCTCTGTTTGTTTTGACCGGCCCAACATGTTAACTTTTGGCTGAACTAATAGTGTTGCGGATAAACTGTTTGTGTGAGTCATGGCAGATGGATGGCATATGGAGTGTTTGTAAAAACTCGTTTGAAAAATATTTATGTTTTTGCAATTCCGTGTAGTGACAGTTGCTGTGCTGGAGTTACACATTTCACCTTAGCAAACCTTAGTAAATGGCTCAACGTGCAGGTTTTTTTTTTTGTTTTGTTTTGTTTGACTGTGTTGGTCAAGGTTTGGTCGGTTAGCTGGCTCAGTTAGCTACTAATGTTAGGTACCATATTAGATATTTTATTATTTTCTAGAAGGTTTTTTGGAGGGCTTGTCTTTTGACATTACAGCTAAGTGAAGTGTTTTGAACTGTGTCTTTGTGTTGTCATTATAGCCAGTCAGTGTTGTCATTTTCCTGTGGCTATATTTTCGATGTGTTTTCAAATGATTATATAAAAGGTTTTGAACACGTATATATGTATGTATGTATGTATGTATGTGTGTGTGTGTGTGTGTATATATATATACACATACACATACACACACATATATATATATATATATATATATATATATATGTGTGTGTGTATGTGTATGTTTATAATATTTAGATAATGTTGCTGCAGTGCTATTTTTAAAGAAATATGTCAGGTGGATTTAGAGGATTTTGCATCTGAACTCTTAATATATATATATATATATAATATTCTGTCTTGTACTGAATCTTGCAGCAGTGTTATTTTAGTATGTTTGTTTTTTAATTTACATTTACGTTTTTGTTTAGTAAGTTTGGCTTATTTTATTGTGTTTTTGACATTTTTACTTTTTTTTTTAAACCAATACAGTTTTTATTAATATTTATTTCAATTTTTATTATCAATTATTTAGTACATCAAATGAAACTAAATAAAAACTAAATAAAATAAGATGTTGCTTTGGCAACCAGCTGAAAAAAATATGATTTGTATGTTATATATATATTTTTAAATAATTATATAATTTTATATATTATATATGTTTATATATTATTTTAATTAGCCTTTATTTAGTTTGAAGTAATGTACATGTTTTTTATGGTTTGAATTTGTTTTAAATTTTAATGTTAATTGTAAAGTTTTATTAATTTTGTTGTTTGTTTTTTTTTTAATGTCTACAGTTTTTTTTTTTCAATTTTAGCTATATAATATTTATATTACACAGACACACACACACTACCAGTCAAAAGTAAGAAAAACAGTAAGATTTTTAAATTTTTTTTTTTTTTTAAAGAAGTCTCTTCTGCTTACCAAGCTTGCATTTATTTGATCCAAAGTACAGCAAAACAGTAAAATTTAGAATAAAATTTACGATTCAAAATAACTGTTTTCTGTTTGAATATATTTTAAAATGTAATTTATTCCTGTGATTTCAACAAATATATTTGTTTCAAAAACATTTATTATTATTATGTCAAAAATGGTTGAATTTTTTTAGTTTTTTTGAATAGAACATTTATGTAAAATAGAAATCTTTTGTAACATTATAAATGTCAGAAAAATGGTATAAGGATCATGTGACACTAAAGACTGGAGTAATGATGCTGAAAATTTAGCTTTGATCACAAGAATAAATTACATTTTAAAATACATTCAAATAGAAAACAGTTATTTTAAATAGTAAAAAATATTTTGAAATTTGACTGTTTTTGCTGTACTTTGGATCAAATAAATGCACGCTTGGTGAGCAGAAGAGATTTCTTTAAAAAACATTAAAAATCGGTTCAAAAACTTTTGACTGGTAGTGTATATACTTAATGTTTGTTGAGTTATGTAATGTAATTTATAAGTAATGTGCATGTTTCCTGTGGTTGTTCTCACACATAACACACAACACATATTCACAGTTGTGTACGTTGTTGTGTGTTTTGATTCCCCCAATTAGGGTTTCTTCAGCAAGAGTGACGTGGCTGTGTGTGGAATAATTAAGTCCCTCATGATCTGAAATGATCAGCATGCAAGTGGCACACACAAACACACACAGTCTGTGTCTCTCTTGCACACTCGCTCACTACGTCTGTGTTCTCTTATTGGATTTCTTAGCGTAGCGTTTGGCGGTAACTATAGAATTTGACACACTACAAATGTACTAAAAATGTGGTGCTTCAAGTTCAGCTTAAAAAAAGTGTCTATTTGCATTTTTTTTTTTAATGCAAAAACATGTAAGAGCCAGACGTCTTTGACCTTGTGTCTTACATTAATTTTGTATTTTTATATTGTATTTATATTGAATTTTATTTAATATTATATTTTATTTATGGCATTTTTATTTAATTTTTTTTTTTTATTTTAATTGTATTTTGCACTATTTTTGTGTATGTGTGTGTGTGATTCAAAATTTTTTAGACAGTAATTTAGTTAATTTTTATATTGTATTTGTATTGAATTTTATTTAATATTTATTTGATTTATGGCACTTTGTAATTATTTAATTAATTTAATTTCATTTTACTTGTATTTTGCACTATTTGTGTGTGTATAATTAAAAATTTTCTTGACAAAAATTTAGTTAATTTTTGTATTTTTATATTTTATCTAATCATATTAACTTGATTTTTTTTTTTGTAATTATTTAAATTAATTTTATTTTAATCATATTTCACACAGTATATATGGGATTTTATATCTGCATATATAGATGCAAAAACATTTAGGAGCCAGACGTCACTGACCTTGTGTGTTATCGAAATTTTATATTGTATTCATATAAACATTTTATAAACGTTTTTGTAAACATTTTATTAACTTTTTTTTATTAATTCTTTATTTAATTTAATGTTTTTTTTATTGTGTTTTGTATGTGTTTTGTGTGTAATATCTGAATATGTAAATATACAGGAGACGTTTTATTTTTTTATATTGTATTTATATTGAATTTGATTTAATATTCATTTGATTTATTTCATTTAATTTTATTTAGCACAGTTTGTGTGTGTGTGTACAAAATGCAATATTTTCTAGACAGTAGTTTAGTTAATTTTATATGTTGTTTTTTATTGTATCATATTAACTTTATTTTTTATTTAGTTTTTAATTATTTAGTTTTATTTTGTTATACAGTTATATTTCACACACTATATATGGGGGTTTATATCTGAATATATAAATGCAAAAACATGTTGGAGCCAGACATCTTCGATCTTGTGTCTTAAGTTAATTTTCTATTTTCATATTGCATTCATGTTGATTTTTATTTATATTTTAATTATTATTTTGTTTATTTAAATTTAATTGTATTTTGCACTATTTGTGTGTGTGTGTGTTTGTAATATTCAATATTTTCTAAACAGTAATTTAGTTAATTTTGTAGTTTTCTATTTTAGCTAATCATATTAACTTTATTTTAAATTTATTTTTTAATTATTTAATTGAACTTTATTTTAATAATATTTCACACAGTAAAAACATGTGGAGGCCAGACGTCTTTGACATTGCGTCTTAAGTTTATTTTGTATTTTTATATTGTATCTATATTGACTATTATTTTGATTAATGGCATTTTTTATTGTTTAATTTATTTTATTTAACTTTTCTGTATTTTGCACTATTTGTGTGTGTGTAGTTTAGGCAAAAGAGATTTGAGAAGAGCTACAAAGAGGTCATGCTGTTCACTTCTTGTTCATTCATTGCTTTTCTTCCTGTTTTAAACTCACAGATCCCCCTCCAGAGGATTCAGAGAGAGGACTGCCATCATCCCCAGGCCTCTGGTTTCTAGTAGAGACAGCTGATGGTATTTGCTTCGGCCTAAAGCACATTCATATCATATGCAACGTTAACACTCAGGAGGGACGTTGCTCTTGGTTTTGGTCTCCATGGAGCTGAATTGCATTGGCAAGCATCGACGGAAGAGCATCCTGAGCCCAGGTGAAATCTAAACGCGAAGCCTCTGTTTTGTAGATTTTATGGTCAAGACGGTTCCAGATGTACGATACTGTAGATCTATCACATTTTAAATACTCATTTGTGCTGGGTGGGTTTCTTATTTACAGTATACAGTGTATAGTGTAATATGGCAGCCAAATATGAGGAGAGTTTCGCCCTTCATAACCTGCTCCTTGTTAAAAAAAAAAAAAGAGGATCTAGATTAGTTCTGGGGCATTTTTATTATGATATCATAACACACGACTGGCGTGAGTGTTGTTAAAGGCCAGTCTATCACTGTATTATTAGAAATCACACTTACGACCGCAGGCTACATTCCACAATATCTATTACTTTTTCATCATGGGGAAGTTGATTACTCTGTAATGGTGGGTTATATGGCTTTGTGTGTGTGTGTGTGTGTTTGGTTGAAGGAGGCGTTGGTGGCTCGTGCACTTTGTGGTTGTTTCTAGGTTTAAAATCAATTCGTTGAGTGAGGTTTCTTAGCATGCCTGAAGCATTATTCCCCCACATATTGACTTGTGATGAGAAGGATGTTTATTGAATTGCTTTAATAGAGTTATCTCTCCCTGCCTTCTCTTTGCAATTAAAAAATATGTATATGGGCGATGCACATGAGCACCTGAAGCTAATATTTAACAGCTGTAGAATATCACATGCTGGTGAGGTTGTAAAAAACCAACAGTCAAGTTCAACTTGCAGAAATATATATATATATATATTTATGTCACTGAATAGATAATTTGTTGTTTTTAACCTTTTTGTCTTGAATGTTCTCTGTTGTCCAACAAAATATTGTAAGATATTCTAGTATTTCTGCTGTAATTATGATAAAGCTATTTGTTTTTAAACTTTTAAATAAATAGAAAGTATTAATATATTAAATGAATAAACCACTACTATTTTGTGATTCCAAGAGTTTTATATACTATAAAACTGTATGTTTTTCAACCAAAACAATAGTTATTGATTGCAGATAACTAGATTTAGTTTACATTAATTTATTAATAACAATTGATTAATTTAAATACGTTTAAGTCATCCTTGGAAGATTACTGAGGTCCCTTGTATGAGTTTAAACAATTTTTTTTAACTGTAATAATTGTGCAGTTTGTTGGATGTTTCCTACAGTGACATCTACAACTAATAATAATGCATTTTTTTATTGCTGTAATAAAATAATCATGTAGTTTTTGCTCTCAGAACACAGAAGTGGGGTCCTATGATTTCAGCGATGTGGAAAAAAAAAAAGAATTTGGAAATAATGTAACGGAATTCGCTAAATAAATAAAACTGATTTCACAGGGCCTTAAAAATCTATTTTTTATTCAACTTTTAATAAAGTGGTGTTAAATTGTGTAAGTGTCATTATTTAAGCTAAATAGATTTGCTAGATTTATATTTTTAATTTAACAAATAAAACAAAGTCTAGAAAATACTGAAAAAAAAACTGAAAAAAAAGAAAAAAGAAATCCAGAAAAATTTTATTTGGGGAGGGAAGAAAAAAAAAAACTGAATTTGCAAGATTTTGATTAATTAGACATGCTTTTTGATTAATATTTTTAATTTAACAAATAAAACAAGTCTAGAAAAAATGTAAACAGAAAGAAATGGAGTCCAGAGAAATTAAAATGAGAAGAAAACAACAGATTTTTTAATGAATAAATAAATAAATAAATAAGTAAATAAAACAGATTTCAGGGGACCTTAAACTCTTAATAAATTATTGTGAAATTTTGTGATTTTTTTATTTTGATGACATTCTTTTTGATTCATATTTTTAATTTAACAAATAAAACAGAGTCTAGAAAAATGTAAAAAGAAAGAAATCAGATTTTTGAATGAATGAATGAATGAATGAATAAATAAAACAGAGTTCAGGGGGCCTTAAACTCTTAATAAATTGTTGTGAAATTTTGTAATTTTTATGATGACACTCTTTTTGGTTAATATTTTTAGTTTAACAAATAAAACATAGTCTAGAAAAATTTAAATTGGAAAAACAAAAAACAGACAAACAAAAAAAAAAAAAACCAAGCCAAAAACAAAAAAGATTCATAGTGCCTTAAAAATAAAATTTCTGTTAAACTGTTAATAAATTGCTGTCAAATTGTGTTGACTAAGTAGACTTGCTTTTTGATTAATATTTTTAATTTAACAAATAAAACATTCTAGAAAAATTAATCGGAGAAAATGGAATCCATAAAAATGAAAATGGAAAGAACGGAATTTGGGGGAGAAAAATGGAATTTGCCAAAAAAATAAAATAACTAAAACAGATTTTATAGGGCCTTAAAAAAGTCATTTTTGTTAAACTTTTAATAAATTGCTGTTAGACTGTTAAATTGTGATTAGTTAGACATGCGTTTTGATGAATATTTTTAATTTAACAAATAAAACACATCTATAAAAATTTAAATGGAAAAAAATGGAACCCAGAAAAATTAAAATAAAAAAAACGGAATTTTGAAAAAATTAAACGGAATTTGCAATAAAAAAAAAAAAAAAAAAACAATAGAGAAATAACGACATGATTTACAATGTGCAGTAAACAATAGAACTGTTTGCATTACAAACCAGTGTGCTCATAATTATGATTATACACTAAAATAAAATAATATGGTATGACACACCACTTTGCAGTATCAAGCAGCAAAACGAGCGGTTTTGTATAGCTAAAAATAGCTGGAAGCAAATGAGACCGGAAGCAAGACCCATAAAGTGTACAAATGGCTGCGCTTATTTTTACGTGCAGAATAGGGTGGATAGAGTAACTTAAAGTCCTACGCTTGCTGGAGACATTCTGTTGGCACATATACAATAAAGAAAACATTATATTTTTTGAAATGAGGATTAAGTCTGTCCAACATGTACACTAAGCTCACACTAATCTGTAATCATCTGATGTAAACAATACAGCAAACAAGTTGCATATGTACCCAAGACAGAAATGCTTTCCAATTCAGTCGGCTGATAGCGTTTAAGCAGCCCATCTGTGCTGTTGCTCATGTGCTGCTCTTGTTAACTCGCACATGGCTTCCAATGATCTCTTTTTAGCGGCCAATTTAACCTTGGAAGGTGGATTTCAACATGTATATTCACTTAAGGAATCTTACCCAAACTACCAGGGCATTGGTATTAGGCATCGCTGCATGTTTAAATGAGAAGCAGTGCAAGCCGGCTCATATTATAGTGAAGACTAATATCGCTGTGATTAATTATTCATGATCATCATTAAGCCACCGACGGCATGTGCACCAATCGTCAGTTTGAATATATGTTGCCATGGTGAAGTGATTAAAATGTATGGAATATATGGAGGTGGATGAATAATGAATGAAATGTGTGTAGTCGTTTGATTTTAATGAGTCACAGTTTGACTCTGTTCACTGCTTCATAGCAGAACTGACATAAGGTTTATAAACATTGTGATTAGCATTTCCCAAAGGAAATAGAAATGCTTGCAAGGCAGAAAAAGAACAGTGGAATGATTTGATTTAGACTACTTTGCGAGCTATGATACAGCGGAGATCAAAGTGAGAGAATCTATAAAAACTTGATTTTTCTGTAATATTGTTAATCTTCATCACTTAAAATTTGAAGGAATATCAGCTGTAGGTATAACACTGTTCTGCTAACATGTTTGACAAAATAGCCAAGGCATTTCAACAAAAATCTTTATTTTGTGGAAAACACATTGATCAAAATTAGAGAGTAGTTACCACTGTAGCACAAAAGAAGATTCCAACTCCAAATTTGAAGGGTTACAGCTGTTAGAAATTAGTAGGAAGTGCACATCACTAGTTTTTCAGACTGCACTGGTGTGATTTTGGTTCACTCTTCTTCCACTCTCTTCCATAGTTTGATAACTGTAGTGGGTTTCTTAGCCATAACTTTGTCGCCAAGGACTTTGGCCAGGCCATTTCATTATTTCAGTGTTTTCAGCTTCAAGAAACTGCTTTAACCATTTCTGCAATGTTAAAAAGGCATAGTCTTGGATTAGGAGATAGATTGGGAGATGCATGCAGGGAAGGCACTGCGTGTTGTGATAAACATTTGCATTCCCCCTGCCATTTAGCTGTATAAGATGCCCAAGTCTTGCTGCAGAAAACATTCACAAGTGAACTTTGGACCAGTTCTTCTTTCTCCACACAACATGTGCCTCAGCAAAGGTGTGCTTTGCCTTTTGATTCGTTCTGCTGATAAGAAGTTTGGTCATTGCAGAGTGCGCTTTCAGTCTGACTTGTCTTAAACATGCAGAGACAGATTCTTATCCTGTTCTGCACTGAACTGGCAAGCAATTCCACCTGCAGTGCTGAACCCGATCTCGTCCATTTGTCTTGTGACGAGAAATAATTTAGAATGGCCAGAGTTTTCATGGCATAGAGTTTTCAAAAGGTACCAGGTTCGGTACTTTCAGTGAGCGCTCGGTGAGGAGCGTGAAGCACTTATCATTGTAGCCAATCACAGTCATGTCTGTTGAGCATGTGAACACTATGGCCAATCAGCGATGCTTAAAAATCAGCTCAACAGTGCTCAAATGTGAGCGGGAAATGGACGTTTTTAAAATTTCACTACTAAACCCGGTACCTTTTGACAACTCTAGTCTGAAATGCTCATCCCTATGACCCTCATCTGGACAACCTCCTGTCGCAGAGTTTCATTCACCTTAGATTAGCCTGCCATCTTGCAGTCTCGAAGCCGGAGCAGGGATGTAAGTTAGACAAGAATATCTCCGATTGAGCGATTGAGGTGTTGTGTTGCTGGATGTAATAATGAACATAGTAGTTGTCATCTACTCCCAACATCTGAGCCGCTGAAGATGCAGTAGATTACGTTTGTTTGTGAAGGGAATGCACCTCCCGATCTACATATATCCGTCTATGTTTGGACGAATCATTCGTGATCCAGCTTCACTTACAGCAGAAGTGAGTATAAGGGTTTTTTTTTTATGAATCTTTGCGATCACCTTTCCTAATAATGTACTAATTAGCAAGTTTAGCGGCTAAACGGGGCTAAATGCAGCTAAAGTAAACAGGCTCATCACTCCACAGAGAGAAGAGAGGGGCGGGGCGAGCAGAGCTCATTTGCATTTAAAGCAGCCACGACCAGAATGAGATGATTTTTGAAGAGCTGATTTTGGCAAGGTAGAAAGGGTGTTGTTTTACACAACCATTGAGAATTTTTAACCAAAGTATATTATAGACTTTTCATTAAGACCCTAAAGAATCTGATGACCCCTTTAAAAGTTTCCTAAGGCACCCTAGTTGAAAAGTCTTATTCAGTATTAAACAACTTTCTGGCTATTGCAACACATTTCAGAAATTAAGAGGTTAAAAGAAAAATGCCAAGTCCAACTTTTTATTGTACTAATTACATTTCAGACAACAATAGTGCTCTGAATTCCTTGCAAATCAGTTCTCACTGGACAGTGTTTCTTAGTGAGAATGCTGTGATATGAATTCCACACATTCAGCTTACACTTGCACTTCGTGACACGTTTCATGGTGCTGTCACCATCTTGTTTCATAATCACTCAATCAGCACGTGTTGTCATCTGCTGCTGCACGCTCTTACCTTGAGGTGACACTTGTTCTGTACCTTCAGAATAGGCCGCTTATATAAGCCCTGCTTTTTTGCTAAGCAAAAAGCGTGCCGCTCCTGCCCAGCAGGGGGAGCATCACCTGGAGGGTCTGAATTTGCAGATGTACAGTTGAGTAGCTGCCACATGAGTGTGCAGGAATATACCAGGATGAGTGCTCTGCCCTGGGCTTCAGTGCCCACTACGTCCATCTGGCAGGCCACCACAAATTCAGCTCACACCACTGCACAGACGCCGAGGGTCAGATGTTCAATGCATTTGAATGCATGTTTCATAAAAAACGTCTGCATTAAAAAGATCTTTGTTTAAATAAACAACTCTTTTAAATGAATAGAAATATATGTGACCCTGGACCACAAAAGGGTAAGTTTTTTGAAATTGACATTTGTACGTCATCTGAAAGCTGAATAAATAAGCTTATCATCGATGTATGTTTTTTTAGCATCAGACAATATTTGGACTGAACTATTTGAAAATCTGGAATCTGAGGGTGCAAAAAAATCAAAATATTGAGGAAATGGCCTTTAAAGATGTCCAAATGAAGTTCTTAGCAAAGTATACTAATATTAAATAGCAAAATATTACTATTTGAAAATTAAGTTTATATATATTTACGTTAGGAAATATCTTCATGGAACATGATCTTTACTTAATATCCTAATGATTTTTGGCATTAAAGAAAAATAGATCATTTTAACCCATGCAATGTTTTGTTGGCTATTGCTATTAATATACCTATGCTACTTATGACTGGTTTTGTGGTCCAGGGTCATATATACATGTATTTTCCCACTCCCTACCACAGCTTGAACTCCCTCACTTTGAAAACCCTTATCTTAGAAGGCAACACAAAAAAATATGACATATTGGTCATAGTAGGGCAATCAATAACATACTACCAGTATTGATCACCTCTGCTGTATATAATGAAGTTATCACATCATCTCGATGTCTCTGTAAAACATCTTGTCATTATAATATACTGTACATGAGTGATCCTCTGATGTTGTTTATCGTACTGCAGTGTTTGAGAAACTCCCTCACACAGATGGCTATTTCAACGCAGCAGGAATGTGCATGTTTTCTTCTAGAATGAGAGTGCTGACTCTGTTTTTGCAGAGATTAATATTTCTGCACACTATCTGCATTCTGCTAATGGAAGTTTCTTCAACTATGGACGCTTTTAGACCAGTGGATTGTTATAAATGCACTCTTAAAATACACTATGCCACACTAGTAAACAATGTCCTAAAGTGGACATACACACGTCACAAGAGAATTGTATTGGGACTGTGTGAGATATATTGTGCTTAACAGCATTTCGCTTGTGAAAATGACATTTTGAATTTTTATTTATTTATTTATTTATTTTTTTAGATTTTTATTTTTGGCCTTTTTATGCCTTTATTTAGATAGGACAGTATAGGTAAGACAGGAAGCGAAGTCGGGGAGAGAGAAGGGGGAGGGATCGGGAAAAGTCCACGAGCTGGGATTCGAAATTGGGACGCCCGCAGTTGTCAAAAGGTACCGGGTTCGGTACTTTTCGGTACTGAAATTTTAAAAACGTCCATTTCTTGTGCGCGTGAACACTATGGCCAATCAGCGATGTTTAAAAATCGGCTCAACAACGCTCAAATGTGAGCGGGATATGGACGTTTTTAAAATTTCAGTACTGAAAGGACCAAACCCGGTTCCATTTGACAACTCTACCTGCAGCGCAATGGTGCTATATGTCGGTGCGCTAACCACAAGGCTATTGGTGCTGATATTTTGAACCATTTTTGTAATATTTGTCTTGCTAAAGCAAACATCACAACTAGCGTTTTATGTAGCCTACGTATTTTATGTATTTATATTTATTTTTTCAGTTTGCGTTATTTGACATTTGAATTGGAAAAGACGCACAAAAAATATTCTGCTCACAAGTGGTATTTAACTTCATTTTTCTTTGTTTTTATGTTTTTCCAAAACCCGTCTCATGGCAAATCATACATTTTTGATAAGGTGTCTAAAGGCCTGTTTACACCAAGAATGATAACGGTAACTATAACTATAAAGATAAAGTTCTAAGAATCGTTTCAAACTTAAGACAATAGCTCCAATAGTTCACACCACAATAGTTCACACCACAGCTGTAACAATAACGATACAGGGGAACAATATCGTTGGGATCACTTACAGAACAATTTTTTTACAGCTGATGAACGATAAAACACTGACAGCTAATCAGTCTGCATTCAAATTTAAAGGGCTTGCGCATTTGAAATAGCAGGCAACGTTGTAGAGAAGCAAACAGCGAAACATAAAATTACCTTAGGAATTCAGCGCTAGTTAGACAACACTTGTCTTGCCTCATTTGAAGTTGTAGCAGAAAAAAGTACGTATTGTTTTTATTCCACTACATTGACTATGTTAGCGATCAGATAGTTTACGCTGGATTCACTATTTACATGCGCTCAAAACGTGCAAGCTAAGGACATCTACTGGTTAAAGTTGTGTAAATGCAACAAAACAAAAGTTATAGTTCACTGGTGTGGACACAAATATAGTTATCGTTGTATTTATATTTATCGTTATCATTCTTGGTGTGAACGGGCCTTAATTCATACGAATTCAAAGACCTCGCTCATACGAATTCATGCGATTTGTGAAAAATTGTATTTTGCGAAGTGGCTAATTCGTAGGATGAAATCGTAAAAAAACTGTACAAGTGACGTCGTACGAACTTGTACGAATTAGCCACCTTGTAAAATATGTAAAGATTGGCTGTGAGATGATGTTGGTTCCTAGTTATGTTTTCATCCAAAGATGCAAGTTTAACTTAAGTGCAAATCTGGAACGTCGCTTAAAACTTTTGGAATGAAGGAGCCAAAAAGAAAAAAACTCATCACTTCCTAATAAACTGGCACTCAGTATCACTAAGAAAAGTAGAAGCTGCTGCTAAATATAGCAATTTCCATATATGATAAATTACTTGCACCTCAGAGTGAGCAGACAAAAGGAAAAGGTCCATGAGGCGGGAATCGAACTCGGGACAACTGAAGCGGAACTGCGCTACATGTCAGCAAGATGCCCATGAGGCTATTGGCGCCGACTGTTAAACCTAAAAATTCATGGAAAAAAAACATTTTACAGTGTCCTTGTTACACGTTACATGTACTTACTGTAGTAATAACAGTAAATTATGCATAATTACCAAATCCAATTCTAACCCTAACCTTAATCTTTAATCTTAAACTCAACTCTGCATATTAATTAATTATTACTCAGTACTTCAATTTACAATTACACGGTTTACTTGGAGTAAACAAAGACATTGTAAAATAAAGTTGAACTAAAATGTTCAGTGTTGTGGAAATGACACAGGGACAGCTGTCATTTTTAAAAATGTAATGAAAATTAAATGTTAATTTAAAATAAATAAATAAATAAAAATTACAATTGCCAATATTCCTCTGATGGGTTCTCAGATTTTTATACTTTTCAAATGAAATTTAAAAATATCAAAAATAACTGAGGGCATATTCTAAAAAATTCTGGGTTAAATACAGCCCAGCGACTGGGTTGTTTTGACCCAGCTGGGTTAAATATTTAACCCAAATGCTATTGCAGGATTTGTCCATATTTCACCCAGTGCTGGGTTGCATTTTTTAGATTGCATGAAAAATTGTCAAAAAAGTTTGGTGTTTTGTAATTTTTGGCTGTTTTTTGGTTGAAGTTTAGAGGGATCTGTTCCAATTTAAAAACAAGGCCTTCCATGGCATTCATTTCAGCTCGTTCCTTTGATTTTAAGACACTAAAAAGTGTTGGGTTAAAAGCAACCCAACACTAGGTGAAATATGGACAAACCCAGCAACTGGGATGTTTTGACCCAGTGGTTGGGTTAAATGTTTAACCTGATCTACTTAGTTAGGTTATTTATTTATTTATTTATTTGTTTATTTTTAACCCAGCTATTGCTTAAAATGACTAAGTTTCTTACTTAAAATGAACCCAAAATAGGTTGGAAATTAATGTGTATTAATATGTTCAATAAATGAACATTTATCAATAAGTTGAATAAATAATAATTAAAATGTAAAAATTGCTTGTAACTGTGTCTGATTTGTAATTTATTTTGTGTTTATTTTAAGCCATTTAATGATTTTTAAACAATAGTTGAGTGAAATAAAACTACCCAGGGTTTGTCCATATTTCACCAAGCACTTGGTTGTATTTAACCCAGCATTTTTAGAGAGTGAAATAAAACATGTACAGTAGCACACTTACAGTAGAAGTCTGTGGTGAAACCACAGAAACCAGATATGTGAGAATCAAGACACTTTATTTCTATGTAGTTCTCTGTATATTTACTGGCAAGGCTGATAGCTCACTTACGCTCTATTTCATCCTGACTTGATACAGACCTTTTGCCTGTATTCACATAGAAATTATGTGACATATCGGTGACGAATGGAATCGGGAGGACTTTCCCCATCCCCGTTTGCCTGAATCTGGCCGCGCTCCAAAGCTGAAGCGACTCTGAGCTCAGAGGGTCCCTGTACGACTCAGGTGGATTACTGTAAATCGATCACACAATTGATGGGGCTCCAAGCTTTCGCCTTGGCCTGACAAAGACAAATGCACTTAGTGAGTAACGATTAAAAAACGCTAACAACACCTTTGCGACAGATCAAATACTTCCACAGTCATCTCTCTGAGGTTGATTTAATGGAGTCATGAGATTTTTTTTTTCATAGTAAATCAGAGCTCACCATATATCCAGCCTGTTTTAGTGATCTTTTCTCATAGTCTAGACTGATGGTTAGCTCAGTTAGGTGGTGCTCTAGCGCTCACAGACACCCCTTTACGCTGAGTCGGTTAGCTTTGTTCAGCATTTGTTGCCTAGCAACGTGCTTTCCCTGCCCGGTTTAATGTTCTGCTGCCTCAACATTGGAGAGTCACATCTATGTGTATTTTGTGTGTCTCCCTTCTCAACTGTCTTTCGCCTGGGAGCCATGTCATAGGGGGTGGAGCATTACCCTGAGTGCCGTCAGCGTATGTTAGAGCAATGGACGAGATATGCTACATGCTATATGCAATACAAGGGAATGTGAATAAGAGGTATGATATATAAGTATAAATAGAGTTGGGTATTGCACCAGTTTTAACTGGACACTATATTGCATGTTTTTATTGCATAGTGGGCTCATTTAACTGTTCATAAGTTGATGGCCTGAGGAAAGAAACATGCCTAGCTGTTCTGATGTTTAGTGTTGTGTAGCGCCAACTAGACGGCAACAGTTTAAAGAGAAAGTGGCCTGGATGTGAGGGGTCCAATGTGATTTTTTTCCAATCCTTTTCCTCACTCTTGAGTAAAGATTTTGGATTGTAATTCTCTCAGCAGTCTGGATTATCTGCTTCAGGGTCAGATTTACTAAACAAGGCAAATTAGTGTTAGAGCACAATTCCATAAAAGTGCAGATGGGAGGGGAAAATTCGGCATGTGATTTACTGGCAATGTGCACATTAAAGAACACAGACACAACCAGATAATTTCCATTAAGACTAGCGTAATCTACCAGGAGCAGCGCAAATTAGCGCCTGCTTTGAGGCATGCTTTTTTGGCCATTAAATAATGGCGCAAATGCTAGTAATTTGACTTGCGCAAATGTTAGAATCACATTGCATGATTCATTTTAATACTCTCCTCCAATAAATTTTGCATCTGAAAGGGAAACTCCTACAAATGCATATTCAATAAGGTCAAACACAAAATGAACACCTTGTCAGATTTCGAGCTGATTCTTCACTGCCCATCTTTAGTCAATCCTGACAATACTATTTTAACGGCAAAAGACGGCTGGCGCAAGCTGTTAGTAAATCTGGGCCATAGTCTTTTGAGGTCTGGATTGGTAGTTGAGCCAAACGGACAGTTACAGAAGTGCAAAGAACAGCCTCTATTGCTGCTTTTCCACTGCATGGTACGGCTTGGTTTGGCCTGGTAAGGCTGACTTTTGGGGGGTTTTCCACTGTGTGCGATACCTAGTACCTGGTACTTTTTTTAGTATGGATGCTAAAATGGGATGTATAAACACTGCAGATCACTCGACTGCATCATTTATGACCTGTTAACTCAATAACAGATAATGTACTCACCCCCTTGTCATCCAAGATGTTCATGTCTTTTTTTTCTTCAGTCGTAAAGAAATTATGTTTTTTTGAGGAAAACTCTTCAAGATTTTTCTCCGTACAATGGACTGATATGGTGCCCAGAGTTTGAACTTCCAAAATGCAGTTTAAATGCGGCTTCAAACAATCCCAAACGCAGTTGTAAATGGTCCCAGCCGAGAAATGATTAGTTATTTTTGTAAAAACATTACAATACTTCGGTACTTATGCAGCGATGTAGGATGACTTTGAAATGATTGAGGGATTGAGGGAGAAATTGAGGGAGAAAATACGAGTTTTCGACATACCCTAACTGTCTTGAACCAGAATACAGAGTTCAGGCAGAGCAAGACAAGACGAGTGTTTGAGATTAAAAAGTATTTCAATTGCACCTTTCTAATTAAAATAACCGATTGTTTTGCTAGATAAAACCCTTCTTTCTCTGCTGGGGTTGTTTACAACCGCATTTGGGATCGTTTAAAGCCGCATTTAAACTGCATTTTGGAAGTTCAAACTCGGGACACCATAAATGTCTGCTATATGGAGAAAAATCCTGAATTGTTTTCCTCAAAAAACATAATTTCTTTACGACTGAAGAAAGAAAGGCACATCTTGGATAACAACGGGGTGAGTACATTATCTGTACATTTTTGTATATCTATCACTGTCTGTTGTTCTGTCTAGATTGCTCTGTTGTTCTTTTGTTCTGTCAATCGAAAAATAATTAAAAGTTAATTATTACTAATTAAAAAAGAATTAATTATCATAGCAGGTGCATCAGATGTTGTTTTGATTCTGATTAGGTGGTGAGGTCTGCAGGTGTTGAGGTGGTGGGTGGATGCCGGTGACTGTTTTCGCCTGTCATCAGCTAGCGGTAAACAACAGGTGGTGCAGTGCAGAAAGAGTAGAGGCTGTGTACCCTCTGCAGAAAGCTATTCTCAGCCTCATTCTCCCATAGATCCACAGTTCCACTGCAATTTCGCAATGCACACCCAGCATATACCTCCAATCCATTTGACTGGTCCTACCATCTTCTCTTCTCTCTCTGTTATTTTGTCTTTTTCAGATATAGGCTATATCGGGAGAGGAAAGACCACACCAACTAATTGAATTACTGTAGACTGAGTCTAGAGGTTTTTTTTAAAGCTTTGTAAGATCCATATAAATTGAAGATTACATAAATACATTTGTGTTGTTCAGTATTTCAACATGAAAATCAGTTTTTCCACTATGCTGTAAGACAAGATTTAGTGCGTATGTGTCCCTTGTGATTAATACTGTGTAGTTTTCTCTGTAATAAGTTTTTCCATTTCAGGTGTATACACCTACTGTACAGAATCTGAACTTTGTGTTTGTGCAGAGGCGGATGTGAGTGAAATTATCTGCTTGAGAGAGAGTGAAGACGGTCTGCGTGAAGCAGTCTCCATGGTGGCTGTGTGTGTGTGTGTGTGTGTATGTGGGAGTTTGGACACAGCACTGGAAATGAATGAGTGTCTACAGTATCTTGCCTTTTTAAAATAAATCTTCAATGTCAGACTCGATCGGATTACTGAAAACACATTCGGAGGTGGTCAGGGACAGATTCTGGCTGCTTTTACAGAAATGCAAATGCTGATGTGTTTTCATTATCCGTATACAAATTCATAGTCTATATAATATGTGAGTGGTGCTTTCCACTGGTCATATTGAAGAGGTTCAGAGCAGTGTGCCATAACAAAGTTTTTCAGCTGTGATTTTAAACAAGCTTCATGTTTCACTTGCTTATTGGTTGTCAGGAGCCTTAACGGGAATAACTTGTTGTGGTTTTGGCAGAACTAAAATGGAAAGTGATGACAGGATCTTTATAATATACCTAGGCTTTTGGGGCTTTCTGACACTTTGTGGAAATTGATATTGATTTTGTTATGGGGGGCGGGGGCGTCTATGGTGACCAATGAAGAACTGAGAAGGCAACTGAGCAGGCTGTATTCAGACTGACATATTGCTGGATTTGTTTGCTTTTTTTATTTCTCCAAACATCACTTTACAATCTCCTATTTGTGAACTCTAGACTTATTTGTGGACTTTTCAAATGTTTGGGGTTGGTACGATTTTTAAAATGTTTTGGAATTGAGCGACGTAATTGCCGCTAATGCACGATATCATGTCTTTCACACAAGTTGAAAAATTTCAACTCAGTCAGAAAGTTTGCATGACGCATTGTCGTGCAAGCCAATCAGCGTTTGACACTGGTTGTATATCAGTAATGGTTATGTGCACATCAAAAGCGAATTTAATTAATTGTGCGAGTAGATTACATAGAAAGTCAATGCGAAAACTCGAATAGATGCAAATTAATGCTGGACGACCCGAATTACACAAATTGGATGACGCGATTGCCAGGCAAGTTGAAAATTTTTAACTCGTTTGGAAAGTTCGCATGATATGTATTGGGCAACGCGATTGCCGCACAAGTTACAAAATTTCATCTCGATCGGAAAGTTTGCATGACGCGTTGTGCGAGCCAGTCAGCGTTTGACTCTGACATCAAAAGTGAATTTATTTAAGTGTGTAAGTAGATTTCATACAAAGTCAATGCAAAGACCCGAATAGACAAAAATTGGTGCTAGGCGACCCGAATGACACGAATTGGGCGACGCGATTTCCACGCAAGTTGAAAAATTTCAGCTGGATCAGAAAGTTTGCATGACATATTGTTGTGCAAGCCAATCAGTGTTTGACTCTGGATGTATATCAGCAATGGTTGTGTGCACATCTAAAGTGAATTTATTTAAGTGTGTAAGTAGATTTCACACAAAGTCAATGCAAAGACCCAAATATACACAAATTTGTGCTGGGCGACCCGAATGACACGAATTGGGCAACGTGATTTCCATGCAAGTTGAAACTTTCCATGCAGTAGGAAAGTTTGCATGATGCAAATTGAGCGCAGCGATTGCTTGCGCAAGTTGAAAAATTTCAACTCGAAATTGTGCTGGGCGACCCGAATGACGTGAATTGGGCAATGCGATTGCGACGCAAATTGTACAATTTCAACTTGATTGGAAAGTTTGTATGACACATTGTGCAAGCCCGAATTGGGCGATGCGATTTTCACGCAAGTTGAAAAATTTTAACACGATAGTAAAGTTTGCATGATGAAAATTGGGCAGCGCGATTGCTGCGCAAGTTCAAAAATTTCAACTTGAAATCGTGTTGGGCGACCCAAATGACACGAATTAGCTGATGTGATTGCCATGCAAGTTGAAAAATTACAACTTGATCAGAAAGTTTGCATGACATATTGTTGTGCAAGCCAATCAGTGTTTGAATCTGGATGTATATTAACAATGGTTGTGTGCACATCTAAAGTGAATTTATTTATTGTGCAAGTAGATTACATACAAAGTCAATGCAAAGACTCGAATAGAGTGAATGCGAATTGGGCGACATGATTGCTTGCGCAAGTTGAGAAATTTCAACTCGAAATCTTGCTGGGCGACCCGAATGACATGAATTGGGTGACGTGATTGCCAATCAGTGTTTGACTCTGGATGGTCAACAATGGTTGTGAGCACATCAAAAGTGAATTTAATTCATTGTGTAAGTAGATTACAATGCAAAGACTCGAATTGGGCGACGTGATTGCCATGCAAGTTGAAAAATTTCAGCTCGAGTGGAAAGTTCGCCTGACGCACTGCTTTGTACTGTGATGTAATGTACTAGTACAAATAATTAAATACAGTAAAACAGTAATATTGTAAAATATTATTACTGTTTTCTATTTTAATATGTTTTAAAATATATATTATATTATTATATTATTATATTATTCTTGTGCAGTCATTACTCCAGTCTTCAGTGTCACATGCTCCTTCAGAAATCATGTGAAAACAGTTGTGCTAAGTAATATTTTTTGTGAAACTACAACAAATTTTTTTCAGGATTCTTTGATGAACAGAAGAGTACAAGAACAGTATTTATTTGAAATAAAATAATATATTTTAACCTTTCTGAAATACTCTAAAATAAGCAATTAGACTAATGTTTTTATATGCAGGTAAATTTCTTGATAACCTCCAAACATAGAAATTTCATCTGAAGCTCTCATAAACTAATCTATTTCAATTTCTGTCATGAAATGGCTTATATTTCATGGCAGATAAATACCTCATGCTATTCATAAAGCCACCCAGCCAGCTGCAAAGCTGAATAATTCAAATTAAGCAGCAAAAACTGAGGAAAAGTGGCAATCACTTATATTTGTATAGTCGTAATCCTGTTAATATACTAAAATAAATTCCATGTCAGAATACTGCTGTCAGTTTTTCTGTTGAGGTTTGGTGTGGATTGTGCATGGTAAGTGGTGGTCCTGTGTGATTAGAGCGTGGCAGCAGTGTGGCGTACGTGACGGCGTCCCTGTGACAGAGAGATCTCAGTGTGACTGCTGTGACAGACGCCAACAAAGGTACCGCGTTCCCCATCGATCTCGCAGCGTGAGTGACAGCTCTTGTCAGCGAGCTCAAACTTATCGAGAGGGTTTACGTACAAATAAAGCTGAAAATGGATGAAGGCGCATTTGTCTGCTGTTTGCCTTCTGTGAGAGTAGATGCCAATCTTCTTTATACTTTTAAACGAGACCAAGGAATGTTTACAGTAGATGGTGGAGGGGAGGTTTTGCGCCGGTGAAGGTTTATTTTTGAATGTCAGTTTCTGTATTCAAGTATTGACTATACTATTGACTATAGAAAAAGCATTTTCATCATTCCTGCCTTAGCAAAAAAAACAACAAAAAACAAACAAATAAAAAAAAAAAAAACAGGTTCTCTCTCTCTCTCTCTCTCTCTCTCTCATTTTTTGCTTTATGTATCTCACAGATTGTTGTTGTATGAAGGGTTTGCTGTCTGTCTGTCTGTCTCCTGTTTGTTCTGAGCTACTTTTATTAGTTATTTTGGTTTAAAAAAATAAAAATAAAATTTGATATTCGAAAAATTAAATAATAAAAATAGCTAAAATACTACAACAATAATAACATCAATAATAATAATATTTTTTGTAGTTGTGTTAGTATAAAATTGCAACAATGAATATAATAATAATATGCTAAAATATAGCAACAATAACATTCACATGAATAATAATAGCAATTATTGTTGTTTTAGTATAAAATTGCAGCAATAAATCTCAATAATTATAATGGTAACAATAATAATGCTACTAATAATATTATTAATATTGTAGTACAAAATCACAACAATAAATCTAATAATAATAATAATAATAATGTAATAATAATACAAACAATAATATGCTAAAATATAAAAATGAAAATTAACAATAATTTAAATTAATAATAATAACAATTATTGATGTTATTTTAGTATTAAATTGCAACAACAACAATAATAATAATGATAACAATAATAACAACTCAATAATAATAATAATAATAAGCTAAAACTTAACAACAACAACAACAACAATTTTGTTGGTGTTTTTGTATAAAATTGCAACAATAAATCTCAATAGTTGTAATGCTAACAATAATAATAACTCAATAATAATAACAATTAAAATAACAATAACAATTGTTGTTGTTGTTATTTTAGTATAATAAATCTCATAATACATATGCTAACAATAATAATAACTCTCAATGACAACATGTCAGAATATATTTTTTTAGTGTAAAATTACAACAATAAATCTGCTACCAACAACATTAATACATATGCTAAAATATAACTAACAACAACATAATAATAATTATTATTATTATTGTTGTTGTTTTAGTATAAAATTGCAACCATAAATCTCATAAAAATAATAATGCTAACAATAATAACTCACTAACAACACCAATAATAATAATAATTAATATTATTATTATCATTGTTGTTGTTGTTGCATTATTATATTATATTATATTATGTTATGTTATGTTATGTTATGTTATGTTATGTTATATTTTGTGTGTGTGTGTGTGTGTGTGCACCTGGTATTCATCACGTTATGGGGACCAAATGTCCCCACAAGGATAGTAATACCAGTAAATTTTGACCTTGTGGGGACATTTGTGAGGTCCCCATGAGGAAACAGGCTTATAAATCATGCACAATGAGTTTTTTTGAGAAAGTAAAAGTGTGCACAGTCTCCTGTGAGGGCTAGGTTTAGGTGTAGGGTAGGTGTAGGGCAAAAGAAAATACGGTTTGTACAGTATAAAAACCATTACGCCTATGGAATGTCCCCATAAAACATGTAAACCCAACATGTGTGTGTGTGTGTGTGTGTTCATTATCTTACCCAACAGCTGTAGCAAAAATGTTTGGCTTTTTTGCTTTATACCTCATATGTAATAAAGACAACATGAGAACAAGGTCTTTAATTTGAGGAATGTCTTTTATCCAGTCAGATACTGAGCTTTGATTCAGACTTGTGTGAATGCAGAGCCAGTGTGAGACATCTGACAATATTCAAAGCTCAGTAGAAAACACAGTCTTGTCCAGCATGAGACAGTCAGCGTGCTCTATAACATACACACATCCACAGCATGGGGTCCAATTAAAATTGTCCTCTTGAGTTTCCACTTGCTATGCTGGGTGACATGAAGGTTAATATCTCCCATGTACTTATAACTGTGTATCTTTGATGTTCTCTCAGTGAAGAACTGACTGTAGCGTCATTCGAGAGAGTAACGTCTGCCTGCGCGGCCCAGACAGAGAGACAGGGCTTCCCCCTGACACCAGCATCGATTCTCCCGTTGAAAGACTCTCCTTTCTTTCCTGTAGTATTGATGAATGATTCATGAGGCTGCACAACGGGAGGCCGAGTGAAAATTGGCAGTGTGCTTTGGACAGAGAGAATGTGTTAGCAGCACATGGCCGGAGATTAGCCACTGCACCTTTTCTCAGAGACGGCTCGTGGAGGTGGACCCGAGAGGGGCTTCAGTATAAAATCTGCTTAATATGTTAGGCTCATTAGCTTTAATGTTTTTATAATGGCCAGATGCTTGAGTCTCGTGTACACCACAGCGAAAGGCTCCGGATAGTATTTATGCAACTCAATTAGCTCCTACAGAAGATCAGATCTTCTTCTTGTACCACCTTTTTTTTTTGATGCTGCAGTGTAACCTTGTCATTGCTCAGTTATATCTCATTTACAGTTATTTTACAGTTAAACACAGGCAGACAAATATGTGGGATCTGTGTTTTTTAGGATATCACAAGTGAGAAATTTGGAAAAAAAATTCAGAAGTGTTTTGCACTTTAAAAGCATTATAAAATGTGGTAACACACAAGACAGTGTGTGTTACAGTCATTTCAAATTGGCTTAATTATAAATTATAGACTAATAGACTAGTTGGGTGGCTTATTGCTTTTATAAAACAGTGGAAACACATTAACTGCATTGTTAAAACATCAATAGTTATGTTTACTGATACTAATTATCTGAACAAGGATTTCTTCTGCCAAGCACAGAATATGGGCATTTGTAATGCATACATTTTTTAACCAGCTTTACTAATTTCATGAGCAAAAGAAGTGGTTTTACAAAAAAAAAATGTAGGTGTATTAAAACAATTTTAATTTTTTGATTTTTTTGATATTTAATTGTTTATTTAATTTTCAATAGATTTTCTCAGTTTTAATATTTTATTTATTTATTTATTTATTTATATTCATTCATTTAATTTTTAATTAATTCAAAAACTGATTATTTACATATATATATATTTTTTTTTTTTTAATGTTACAATTAAAGTCCGTTCTTAAGCCTGACACTATTTATTTGTCTTTATTATTTGTGTGTGTGTGTGTGTGTGTGTGTGCATGCATGTACCTACTGCATCTGCATATATATATGTGTGTGTGTGTGTGTGTGCATGTGTGTGTGTGTGTGTGTGTGTACCATTTCAGAATATTTACGCTACAGTGGGTTAATTTTTTTTAATTTTTTTATATTATGATGTATTTAAGAATTTGGATGGTTATTTTTTATTTATTTGTTTATTTAATTTTTAACAAATTTTCTCAGTTTTAATATTTTATTTATTTATTTATTTATATTCATTCATTTAATTTTTAATTAATTCAAAAACTGATTATCCACATAAACATTTGAGAACTTTTTTTTAAATATTACAATTTAAGTGTGTTCTTAAGCATCTTATATAGCTTTATATATAATCTTATAAGTTTATACAACTTTATTTATATAAAAACCATTTAAGAATATTTACGATGCAGTGGGTTATTTTATTTATTTTTTTTTTTAATAAATATTGCAAATAGATTTTCAGGGGTTATCGCAGGTGTATTTTACAACACTTAATATGAGTTGAACACTGAGCATTGAGCTAAATATGGTATGCTCATGTGGGAATTTACAATTGACATTATCCATTTTGTAACTGTTTTATTGTAATAAAGTTCCTTTTATATAGTCTTTGCTTTGCAAGCTTGGCCTACACTTTTAGGTTTTTTAAACACTGCAAGACCATTTCTGTAACCGCCTTCACCGGACATTCACAAAGTTTGGCCCTGCATCACTGTGCAGTGTATCCTAAACTGTGTTTAGCCCTCCAGCTCTGCTTTAATGTGTGAACATTAGCCTGAGACTGTCCTGGATGGATCTGAACGCTGTCCCCTCTTTCCGTAATTCTATTTTTCATCCGAATGGGCTCGCCGGTGGGCCCAAATGATTAGTGGTGTTGTTTTTCTCTGCCTGGTCGAATCTCTTCTAACGGAGGCCGTAAGATGTGTTACAGCAAAGGATGTGTAACGTAGGCACATAAAACCCCACAAAAAAACTTTTCCTCCCTCGCGAAACCTAATCCATCAGCTCAGTGGCTCAGCACGTAAAATCACAAGGGTGTGAGCGTTACTCTGAGCAAATAAGTAATGATAACGGTACATTAAACCACAGGATACACAGACCTATATTGCAGCCATAACTTTGTTTTATTCCTTTTTTAGCGCCTGTGTCCTTGGAGGCTTTTCTTGGAAAGATGTGTTGTCATGGTTGCAGTATGTCAATACCAGCACACCCAGCTGTGTGATACCAAAGAGCTGTATCTGTGAGCAGAACAGAGGTAAAAACAAGACTAGTGAGTCATCTTTGATGAGAGTGGGGAAGACCTCAGTTGAAATCTAGGCTAAAATCCCCTTCCAGCTATTAGAGAGAGATGATGGTCGAGTGAGCTGTGTTTTGCAGATACTGCAAATCGCTTGGGATAACATATCAAAAGTCACATGGTATATCATGGACATGTATCATGGTAATACCATGGCATTGTTTGCAATTTTTTGAAACCTTGGATGATTACAGATTACTAGGGATGTATCATTGATATCGTGGTATTGCGATAGCAAAACTGTCTTGATATCATCGTGGTCACATGACGATATGGAACAATAGGTCTTCTGGGCAAAAAGTGTAGTGTTTAAAATATATTTAAACTTCTTATTCTAACATAAAAGGTCTTTAAAGTTGTGTTTTGGACCATTGTGCTTTGGCACAGTATCTGTCAAACGAACTGAAACCGAAAGCACAATATTGCTTAATCCCTTCATCAAAATCTGTTTTCGTTGTGCGTTTCAAAGCGAAACATGCACTTCGTTCAGACGACCAGGTAGCGGATCATGCCTCACGACGGCTCAGTTCACAGTGAATGAATGTAGTGAACTCGTTTATTGCATGTGCTGTGAGTTTAGCGCACGTTTGGGAACGCAATGGCCACCAGTTATGCTTTATTTTCGGGACAGATGATTACAGCATTGCACTAGATTTGTTGTGAGACGCGTTTTTGTAAGCCTGTTTTCCTTGAAGCTGGAGTTTTCCGTCAAAATAAAAGCTTAAAAGTGCAGTATGAATCACTGACAGCTAGCGGTTACTGCAGTCCACATTCAAAATGCCTCTTTCAAGTGCTGAAAATAGGAAAGAAGTATTGAAATTTCCTTCATGTAGTGTAAAGCAAAAAAAATATACAGTCATGTGAAAAAGTTAGGACACCCTATTGAATTCCATGGTTTTCCATATCAAGACATTATAAAAAAAAAACTGGTACTTGGCTGGTCTTAAAATTTCGAAAATAAAACCTCAGATGAACAACATCACATGACAAATTGCACCGTGTCATTATTTACTGAACATAAATAAAGTCAAAATGGAAGAGCCATGTGTGACAAAGTTAGGACAGACTTACTGTTTACATTGGAATTAAGAGGGTAAATAACAGTCAAGCACTGCTAATCAAATACCTTTGACTGATCATCAGCAAGTCTGAGCATCTCTATAAAAGCATGAGCTTTGGCAGTTTGCTGGTCTGGAGCCTTCAGGTGTGTGTTAACACAATGCCAAGGAGTAAAGACATCAGCAATCATCTTAGAGAAGCAATTGCTGCTGCTATCAATCTGAGAAGAGTAATACGGCCAAGTTTATTCACAAGTGGAAGACATTTAAAACAGACATCTCTCCTTCCAGGAGTGGACGTCCCAGAAAATTCACCCCAAGATCAGACCGTGTAAAGCTCAGAGAAATGGCAGACAACCCAAGAACTACACCTCAGACTCTACAGGCCTCAGTTAACATGTTAAATGATACAATTCATGACAATACCATTAGAAAAATATGGGACAAAAATATCATGTGTGGAAGGTTTGGCAGAAGAAAGCCTCCTCTATCTAAAAAAAAAACATTGCAGCACAGTTTAGGTCTGCAAAGTTGCATCTGAACAAAACACAAATCTTGTAGACTAATGTCCTTTGAACAGACGAGAGCGAAGTGGAGATGTTTGGCCATAATGCACAGCGCCAAGTTTGGTGAAAACCTAAAGAGCATATCAGCACAAACACCTCATACCAAAAGACAAGCATGCTGGAGGAGGGCTGATCATTTTGGGCTTGCTTTGTAGCCACAGGACCTGAGCACCTCACAGTCATTGAGTTATCCATGAGCTCCTCTGTATATCAAAGTATTCTAAGTATCTGTCCGACATCTAAAGTTGGGCCAAAATTGGGTCATGCAACAGGACAATGATCCCAAGCACACCAGCAAATCTACAACAGGCTGAAAAGAAAAGAATCAAGATGTAGCAATAGTCCAGTCAAAGTCCAGAGCTCATCCTGACTCAATTGCTGTGGTGAGAGCTGTGCATAAGCAAATGTCCACAAACTTCAATAAACTGGAGCAACGTTGAAAAGAAGAGTGGTCCAAATTCCTCCAGAACGATGTGAGAGACTGATAAAGTCACACAGAAAATGAATGCTTCAAGTTATTGCTGCTAAAAGTGGATCTACAGGCAATCGACTCATAGGGTGTCCTAAATTTGTCACACATGGCCTTTCCCTTTTGGCTGTATTTTTGTTAAATAAATAATGACACAGTGTGATATGTCATGTGATGATGTTTATCTGAGGATTTATTTTCCAAATTTTAAGACCTACCAAGGACCAGATCATTTTTTTATTATGTCCTGATACAAAAAACTATGAAATTCAATAGCGTGTCCTATCTTTTTCAGCTTTTTTTTATGACTGTACCTAAGGAACATTAATTTTCATTTATTTTACAGTGTAATTGTTTTACAATATATGGCTATTACTGTCATTGTTGTTATTATTATATTCTAATTTGTTCCTAAATTACCAGTGTGAATAATTTACAGTAGACTGAGACTGTATACCATATATAAAAAGAGAGTTGAGTCCCCTTTAAAGTTCAGATACAAGTCAGTTCACTGACTTTACTTTCATTTTTTTTTTTTTTATTCAAATATCACAATAAATATCATATTGTAGACCTCATGTTGCGTATATTATCGTATTGTGAGATTTATCGTTACATCCCTACAGATTAAAGTTACAGTAATGACATATACCATGGTAATATTGTGTTTTTGTATTGTGTTCTTACCAGTAAGTACCTAAAAGTAAATACATTTTAAAAAATACAATGCCATTTCCATGTTTTTTGACATGGAATAATACTGTGGTAAGTCATAAAAACATGGTATTACCTGGTCGCTCTATTTTGAGTAGATGTGGCATGGTAATACCATGGTATACTTTAAAGTGTTTTGGCTTAGTATTTTTTTTTTTTTTAAGTAAAACGGTATTAGATGCAATACTTTGGTAATACCATAGTACTTTTTGTAAGTGAAATTACTTCAGTAAGGATACTTAAATGTATTTACCTACAAAGCAGTACCAAAATGTACCATGGTGCCATAGTATAAATCATTAAAACATGGTATTACCATGTTACTGTATTTTGAGGAGATGTGCTTTTGATGGTAATAAAATAATAACTCAGGGCAGTAACAATTTAAACAATGTAGTTTATTTGTGAACTTATGTTCAGCCATTCTTTTTAATAATTAACACTTAAATGTTTTTGAATTTTTAGGATCATCAGTCATCAAAACTCGGTAAATATTGGTCACAGACATGGAGATTTACTTTAACTTTCACCAAGCTCATTACTCACACTCAAACTCCCACAGATTATGTTTTCGTGTAGTTATATGTAAGTGTGTGAGTTGTTTACTTACTATTAAGAATGGCATTATCTTCAGTGTTGCCAAGTCTGTGATTTTCCCGTGGAATTGGGCTACTTTAACACTGTTGTCACGGGTGGTTGCAACCCCAATAATGTTATACTTAGCCTTTGGAATGCAAACTGTACCAGGGGAACCCCTCCAAAAAACATGTATTTTACTCCCGGAATGTGATTTTTACTGCGGGACGCCCCTCAAAATGTGATTGGGCTAGTAACAATTGGGCGGTTTTTGTTGTCAAAACCTGGCAACCATCTTGTTCATTCAGACTGATTCGCGAATGCAGAACGCACACGAACACAAGAGGCGGGAATTATCGCATGAACCAATCACAGTTGATCATAACCAGTCATATCCAATCATAATCTAGTCCACTCCCGCTGTAACTTCACCTGCTGGTGTCACTGTTGGACCATGTTTTTTTTAGAAAAACAAGCGTTATACACTTGTTTTATTTTTGTACTAAACTTTTTCTCATCCAATATTTTGAGGAGACACTACCTCTCTTGCCTCCTCAGAGGAAACACCCTTGTTACCACTATAGTACTTTTCTGTAAGGTTTATCTTGGTAAATATCCACAAAAATATTATATTATCATACCACCATGTCATAAAAATATGATGTGATTGTCCTTGTATTATAAGGTACATATTTGGTATAATTCATAGTAGCCTATCTGAGCATGACAGTCATTATGCACTATGATGTAGATAAAAGCACAATGGTATTAACCTCTAAAACAAACACTGAACCATTTGTAATTGAGAGCAACAGAGTGGAGCCCTATTGTGATTCGTTTGTCATTTACACTTCTGAGCTCAGTGTAATGTTTATATAAATTAGATATCACTTTCAGTAACCATCACAGTTGTTGTCAGACCAGGCACATATTTGCAAACAGTTGACACCTCTACATAAACACGTCCTAATTCTAGCTGATTACACACGTTCACTGACTCAGAGTGTCTGAGGGAATTTGCTCTCATGCTGCCCCGCAGGGACTATGCTAATTATTAGCATTAGCATAAATTCTTAACTTGTTCAATCTACATAGAGCCTGTGTCGTGAGAAATATGGTCCTTCCTCGAAATTGGCTCTCAATTAGGAATCCAAGTGATGCTATTGGCTTAAAGAACTGATTAATATTCTTACAAAAGCATGTTATGATATATGTTGTTTGAATTATGTTATAATGACCAGTACCTGTTTTAGGTAGCTTGCTAGCATGCAGATTAACTTGATAGCTTGGCTTATTCACCAATTTGCATTTAAAGGAGAACTCCACTTCAACAACAATTTACAAATAATGTACTCACCCTCTTGTCATCCAAGATGTTCATGTCTGTCTTTCTTCAGTCGTAAAGAAATTGTTTTTTGAGGAAAAAATTCAGCATTTTTCTCCATATAATGGACTGCTATGGTGCCCCGATTTTGAACTTCCAAAATGCAGTTTAAATGTGGCTTCAAACGATCCCAAATGCGGTTGTAAACGATCCCAGCTGAGTAAGGTCTTATGTAGCGTAACAGTCTGTTATTTTAATAAAAATAATACAATTTAGATACTTTATTAATACCAAACACTCGTCTTGTCTTACTCTGCTTGGACGGTTCGTGACAGTTAGTGTATGTCGAAAAACTCCCATCTCATGTTCTCCCTCAACTTCAAAATCACCCTATATTGCTGTTTTACCTTTTTTGTTAAGGGTGTTTGATCTTCTTTGCATGTTCACTTTGCAAAGACTGGGTTGGAACTTCTGCAGCAATGTAGGATGATTTTGAAATAATTTTTGAAGTTGAGGGAGAAAATATGATTGGAGTTTTTCAACATAACCTAACTGTCTTGAGCCAGAATACACAGAGTTTATTGAGAGCAAGGCAAGACGAGCGTTTGAGATTAAAAAGTATTTAGATTGTATTTTTTAAGGAAAATAACCAATCGTTTCGCTAGATAAGACCCTTCTTCCTCGGCTGGGACTGTTTAGAGTCCTTTGAAGCTACATTTAAACTGCATTTTGGAAGTTCAAAATCGGGGCACCATATCAGTCCATTATATATGGAGAAAAATGCTGAAATGTTTCCTCAAAAAACATAATTTCTTTACGACAGAAGAAAGAAAGACATGAACATCTTGGATGACAAGGGGGTGAGTGCATTATATGTGAATGTTTGCTTTGGAAGTGGACTTCTCCTTTAAGGCTTATTCACGCCAACATAAATGTTTAGTACGAAAATGTGGTTCAATTTTTGTAAACCAGATGCCGTGTGAATGTTCATATTGATCTGAATAGATGCATTAACACCCATTTATTCCAATTAAAATATTTATCGCACTAATTTTCTTACTAAATATTTGTCTTGCTTGTGACCTTGCTTTGGTGTTCCTTGTTGCAGCATCTGTTACTCTACTGCTTTACTTGTGAGTCTATCCATCTTCATCTATCTGTGGTTTATTACATCAAAGCATCATTTTTACCAACTTGGAAGATCGTTTATGGCAATTTGTCTTTATGGTATCTTCACATCAAGACATTTTCATCTGTATTATCCACTTTAAAACCTTCTTAAAGATCCTTATTCCTACTTCCTGTCCAAAATGATAGCATGAACAGCCATCATGTGCTCTTTGGAATGACCTAATCTATCTTCGCTCTAAGCGGTACAATCTCACCAGTCCCTTTGGACATTCATACCGTATCTTGCGATGAGATTATCCCTCTTCCGCCCATCCCCCATTCAAGAGCCCAACACACCTCATTTCCTAGCCAACAGTTGGTATTCTCTCCATCTCACTGGAGACTTCTGTTCACCCGTTCACGCTACCTTCCTCCTCTGCTGTGTATGATCTTAGTGTCAAACCTCCCAGGACCTTACAGTACTGTGCTCTCACCTGAATGATTTCTGAATTATTAATCCCATTCTGCCATTGGAATTCTCCATGGAATGCCAAGCCAGTGCTAGAGAAGCTTTGATGTTGAGGTTGAATAGGGCCTGAGCAGTTGGGAATACTTCGGCCAATTCAAGGGATGGGAAGTTATTGTGTTTTTGTTAGCTTGGCCTTTTCCTTTGCTTTCTAGACTCCCTCTTTTCCACCTTTCTCCTTATTATTTTGTCTATAAAATGGGAAGCAAACATCTCTATTGCAAGGCCGCCTGTTATGGCACACCCACACCTTTTTTTTATATAGATTTCTCATTGACGTCAATTCGCACTTGGTTATTCTCTGTGAATGAATTCCTTGTGACTGTCTTAAGAAGATAATTGAGGCAAAAAACAAATATTTGGTCATCATTTGCTCATCCTAATGTCACTCCAAGCATGACTTTTTGTGGATAAGGGGATATTTTGAAGAATATCCACTGTGCTCTTTTCCATAATGAGGACTGGGTTTGGTGACAGTGTTGAAGTATTCAAGTATTCTGTCTTAAGTCCAACTTTAGTCTAATTCTAAGACCATATTTTCATGCTCTTGATATTGTCATGGACTCAGGAGATTTTGGACTAGGTCTTGACTTGGATTTAAGGCCAAGTCTGGTCTTTTTGACCTTTTGAAGCCTGTTTCTGCCACTGAATAAAAAAAAAAAGTTACTGTGACTTTTTATCTCACATTCTGGATATAAACTCACAATTCTGACTTTTTCTCTCTGAATTTTTTTTTCTTGCAAATGCAAGTATGTATCTCGTAATTCTGACTTTCTTTTTCTCAGAATTGTGTGATGTAAAATTGCAATTGCGAGTCAGTTCTGAGGGGAAAAAAATTATATGTTCTCAGAATTGCAAGTTTATATCTCACAATTCTGACCTAATAAATCACAATTGCATGTTATAAAGTCAAGAATTCAGAGTTTATATCAAAATTCTGCCTTTAGAACTCACACTTGTGAGTTTAAATCTAACAATTCTGAGAAAGAATCAGAATTGCGAGATGTAAACTTGCAATTGCAAGAAAAAAAAGTCAGACTTGTGAGATAAAAAGTTGCGCTATCTTTTTAAAAAATTTTATTCAGTGGCGGAAATGGGCTTCCATAGATCTCAACCTGATTTCAACTACAAATCTGTTTGTTAAATTCCAAAAATGGGAAAGAAGTGCAATAAAAGTACCCAAGTAAACCATATTACATGTGTGCTATATTCCAAGTCTTCTGAAGCCGTATGACGGCCTCACTATTTATGAGGAACAGGCCGAAATTTTAAATCTCATTTGCATTTAGTTCAGATTTGCTACATTGCTTCAATGCCTGGATATGCAATACAAACATATACTCCAATACAAATAAGGCCATATTTGATGTCAGAGATGTCAAACCTGATTTTGTGTCTTATCATTGATGTAAACGCTGATGCAATGTGTCTTGCCGTACCATATTTAATTTGAACATGTGCACAAAAGAGATTTATGGAAGACTGTTTCTGCCAGTGAATAAAAAATTTAAAAAGGTAATTGCGACTTTTTATCTCACAATTCAAGTTCAAGTTCACATTTTAATTTATAAAGTCAGAATAGTGGGATATAATCTTGCATTTGTGAGAAATAAAGCCGGAATTGCGAGACTTTTTTCTTGCAAATACAAGTTTGTATCTCGCAATTTAGTCTTTTTTTTCTTAGAACTGTGAGATTTAAACTTGCATTGCGATTTTTACAGTCAGAATTCTAAGAAAAAAAGTCATGACTGTGTGATATAAAAAACTATATTGTGAGTTATAAAGTAAGAATAACAGGACATAAACTTGAATTTTCGAATTTCAAATTGCATTTTAATAAATAAAAGAGACTTTTTTCTCTTAAAAATGCATTTATATCTCACAATTCAGACTTTTTTTTTCAGAATTGCATAATACAAACTCACAATTCTGACTTTTTATCAGAATTGTAATATTTAAACTTGCAATTGTGAGTTCTAAAGTCAGAATTACAAGAAAAAAGTCAGAATTGCATGATATAAACTCGCAATTCTGACTTTTTTACTTGCAATTACAAGTTTATATCTTACAATTCTTATTCAATTGTGTAATTCAAACTCGCAATTCGACTTTTTTTAAGACTACGATTTAAACTTAGTCAAAATTACGAGAGAAAAGTCAGTTGCATGATGTAAATTCACAGTTGCAAAAATTGAAGTCAGAATTGTGAAAAACCCACAATTCTGATTTTTTTTCTCGCAAACATAAGTTTGTATCTCGCAATTCTGACTTTTTTTTTTCAGAATTGTGAATGTGAATTGTGAAAGTCAATTCTGACATTTTTCTTTCAATTGCAAATTTTTGTCTCGTATTTCTGACTTTTTTCTCACAGTTGCGAGTTTAAATCTTGCAATTCAGACTTTTTTTGCCCAGAATTGCGAGTTTATATCTTGCAGTTCTGACTTTCTAACTCTAAAATTGCAAGTTTATATCTTATAGTTCTGAGAAAAGAAAGAGTCTCTTTAAGAACTGTTCAGCATATGAAAAGATTGAGGATCAATCTAAGAACATATATCCCACCAAATCAATTCCTGTTCGGAGCAAAGTGGCAGAGATTTTGAAAGGATGACTCATTCTTATTGATGCAGAGGTCTCAGCCCTTGTGACACCGCCACCATCAAACTCTCATAGAGAGTGATAAATCAACTGTCACATGTAGGAAGCATTAAGAGACATTTAGAGGAAGCTCACGACTTCCATTAAAGTGAAACCGCTCTGTATCGTGCTCTATCTCTCTCTCCTTTTTCTCCTTGAACAGAGATTAATTCTGCAGTTCTGCTCAGTCAGGTACATCACTCCAGTCCGGTGCTCTTTTGGCCAGACTTCCTTCTCTGCTGCCAAACTGTGAGTCTCTAAGGATACCTGAGTAGAGCCGGCTAGACGGAGGTATTCTGAGCTAATCTGTATGTGTCTTTGGGGGAAGTAGTGTGTGTGTGAGCACTATATTTAGTACTAAGGCATAGTTTTAGAGCGTGTGCACACTTAAAAGGCTTATTTTTGGCCTCGTTGAGGGGTGAAGGGTAGAAGATTGATGATTGGAAAATGATGCAAACCAGAATTAAACATCCATTTTTATTATTATATGTGAATATATCAGTTTGTGCAGAGAAATGATTCAGCCTATTTATCACATGTTAGTCCAAGGTGATGGAATGCTGTTCAGCTTAATTTAACCCTTAGGTCAGACTACAAATATGTGTTTTCATAAAGGCCTTAAATCAATTCCATGTGGTAAAACCTGGCCCTAAATAGACCATATTTTATGTTGGTTAAAGCATGTGCACTTCTTACTAGACAGAGGCTATGAAATGTGTTTTTGAACGGTCGTTTCCCAGAATTACTCCTCCTCTGTGCTGTCTGAAGTGTATACGTATATGGAGGACTGCTACACAAGGGGGAACGGAGCAGCTTGAGTAGACTGCCGAAGTACGAAATGGTGCCGCGTTAAGAGCAGATGAATGGACCTGTTCGTCCTGTGGTCTTGAGCAGCTCAATAAAGATGTCTCGGAGTTATCAATGAAATTTGAGTTGGAGAGCCAGAATAGCTTCTTCTCAGAGGATCTCATGCAATTACATCACAGATGTTTATCTCTCCTTCACTAGCCTCCATTAAAGGGGTCCTATTATGCTCCTTTACAAAGTGTGGATTTTGTTTTGGAGGTGTACTAGAAAAACATGCTTTCATGCTTTCATGCTTGGTGGTTCGAAAAACTGATTATTTTTAACATAACTTACATTATTACAATACATTTATCCCAGCCTGGCACAAAGGGCTCGATTAGATCCGGGTTTAATGAAGGCCCGCCTTCTGAAAAAAACGGAAAAACTCTCCCACTGTGTTGCGATTGGCGAACAGCTTAGATGGTGTTTCAGTACTGCCACGCCTCTTGTCAAAGAAGCAAGTTCTGTGTACAACTGTTAGCGCAAGCTAGATTAAAGTGATTCTTACGTTTTAAATAGATATTTTTCTTACAAAAACACATCGATTCGCTACAGGAGGCCTTTATTGACCCCCCGGAGCTGTGTGAGCCACTTTTTGTTATGGATGGATGCATATTATTGGACTTGTTTTGGACTGATGAAGATAAACACCCGTCTATCCCATTCTAAAGCTTGGGAGTGCCAGGATACATTTTAATATAACTCCAGTTGCGTTCGTCTGAAAGAAGGAAGTCATATACACCTAGGATGCATGGAGTGTGAGTAAATAATATGCTACAGTAGTGTTGAGTCCTATCGTCAGCCTGTGAGATCGCCAATACATGATATTATCGTGATAATTTATTTAATTATTTACATACTTAGTTTCATTGTCCAAAACCAGCTCCAGCATAAAAAGCAGCCTAATATTAACAAAGATTAGCCTAGTCTATTCTAGTCCAAGTTTATGCATTTTAAAAAACACTCGCGTTATAAGTGAAGCTAATGTTATCTACACTGTATGATGAATAAATCTCTTACCACACACTGCACACGTCTGTGGCACGTTATGGCTCCGATGCGGCAACTGGAGTAGATCGCGGCCACTCTAGTCAATGCTTGTGTTTATACCTGCCGCCCTGCGGCTCATTAAAGCGGCTCTCTGCGCTGCATCGCTAAATTTAGGCTAATCCCCCACCTCGTCCCAACACTCCCCCCCCAACAATTTGAAATAATGATATTCTAATAGACTGCTTTGTGACATCGTTGCATGCAGAAAACAAACGCTGTAGTCCAAAGGAACCGTTCGTTGTAGTTCTTGAAACTTTTAAACGAAATACCTCCCTTTCGAGTGGACTTTGAAATTTGTAACTTTGTAGATCTTTTTTATGCCCAAAGATACACACCACACACTGACTAAAATTCAAAAAGTGAAAAAGCATAATAGCACCTCTTTAAACAAGCTTGTTTGGATAGCTAAGAATTTGGATAGCTACGTCACTTTTTTTTTTTTTTTTGCAATAACAGTGGAGTAACAGCTCCTGTTGCTGGAGCCGCAGTGATCATCCTTGGTGAATTGATCTGGATCCTGTTGTTTCCAGGATATGAGATTGGCAACTCAGTGATGTTTCTGTGATTGCTTTTGTTGAAAGGGATTGAGTCCAAAAATATATCTTACCAACAATAACCATGACCAACATTAGCTTTGCCCTTTAAAGGTTCTCTGTGTTTCTCTGTGATTACAGACCTAACATGTTTCATAAAATACTAAAGCATTTATTTGAAATAGAAATCTTTTGTAACATAATAAATGTCTTGAAATATCTAAATGTCACTTTTGCAATTTAATGCATCCTTGCTTGAGGTTTTATATAAGTTTTACATACACTGTTGTTGAAAAGTTTGGGATCAGTAAGATTATTTAGTAAGATAAGTAAGTTTCTTCTGCATCAAGTGTGCATTTATTTGATTAAAAATACAGGAAATACTGTAATATTACGAAATATTATTGCAATTTTAAGTAATGGTTTTCTATTTTAATATACTTGTATATATAATTCATTCCTGTGATGTAAAGCTGAATTTTAATATTTGAGTCCAAATAAAGCAATATTAAATATGTATGAGTTTCTCACACCACAGAAAAATATTAACCACCAAGCAAATTCTGAATGATAAAACAACAACAACAACAACAAAAACAACAAAAACCACTTAGTAAATAAAATGTTTTACAAACCATTGAGAATTTTTAACCAAAGTACATTATAGACATTTCATTAAGACCCTAAAGAATCATATCAACTTGTGGAAAATGGGCATCCAATGACCCCTTTAAAATAAGATAAATAAAACCAGAATCTCCTCCTGAAGATCCCAAAAAAGTCTGTTGGCTCCTCACTTCAGTCAGAGATTCTGTCAATCTCAGCTGTCAATAATGACGTCACACTCCCGTTTTTATAGCATCACATAGCTAACTAAAACCAAACTTATTTCAAAAACGAACGCTTGAACTTACATTAGCGTGATTTAAAAACTGCATAAAATGACAAACAACGTCTTTGGAAAACTATTATTTTAAGTGAAATTTAATTCTTTAGTTTGCCTCACATCCCATTAGATTTCATGGAGAGGGCAGGGTTTATGACCTATACTGGGACCTGTGGGCGATCGAAACATTTTGGCTTCACTTTTCAAGACTTGAGGCACGCTTGGGCGCTGCATATTCCATGTCTTGTGAAAAAATTCCCACAGGTAAGTTTTCGTCATGAGATCAGGTTGCAAAAAATCCTAAACATAAAAATGGTGAAAAACTGTTTAATGGTCTGACACAACAATTCAGTACTACATAGTTCACAGTCTACGTAATGTGTTGCAGCAATACATTTCTTCTAATTAATAATGTGTTCAGAAACAATTCTTTGAATTGCCTTCAATATTAATACAATATTAACAGAAGAATGGGGATACCATGTGCAGTGCATGTCCAAACTACCATGATATTGCCTTGGTACATGTCTAACAATGATAACATTACCATGGCGCATGTCCCTAAAACAAACAAACCAATAAACAAACACAAACATGGCAATATCATGTTGCTTTTTTTTCTAAGTGTTCCATGAGAAATGAAAAATGTCTTCTCTGTTCACACTCAGTTTTGATATAATCGGTTCTAAAACTTGTGTCAAACTCGAAAATTTCATGTTTTCAAGCTTCATTACCCTTGTCAGCTTGACGCAAGCTGTTTATGCATGCGGTTGTAGCTTTCCGTGAGTAAATATCTCTGCACTGCTACACCCCTGAGACATGAATGTAAATGTAGGGTTTGCTCCAAAAGCCTCATGTTCCCTCATGCATGTGTATTACATGTTTGGCATCACGCAGTAGTCCGGCCATGTCGCGTTGCGGATTGCCCTAAACCCGCCACTCAGGGCGGAACGGCCATTAGCAGCTGCCTGTCAGCGAGCTTCAGCCACCGCTGGATGGTTGCTTGGCAACTGAGACCCTACACGGCCAATCAGCATGTAACAGGAGTTTGTTCTGCATAAAGCAGGTCAAGAATCACCCCTTAATTCCGCTCACATGTCCTTTCTCTTCACTTCAAGGCTGATGTAAATGCTTCAGGGACACTTAGGGCCAAAGACAATTTTGTTGGAACATTATTCAAATTTTAATCAAAATATTTTTATGTATTATACATTTACAGCATCACAAACATGGCATCTCTGCACCTTTTTCCACCTATTTTATCATCTCTAATTGCTTAGTACACCTCTTCTCAGCAACCATGATTTGAGATATCTATCAAATGTTTCTACTGTAAATGCTTGTGTTTAATATTTACGATTAGGGATTTCAAAAATATGCCTTGGCAAGCCATGTTAATAAGAGTACGACAGCCATACTTGTAAGTGGACTCTGGCACATCTTCTCATTTACATTCTCATCATGCCAAGATGGATAAACACAATGCTGAACTAATCTAGGAGTGCCTTCAGCATTAAAAGATATGCAGCATTTTGATAAACTTAAAGGAGAAGTCCACTTCCAGAACAACAATTTACAGATAATGTACTCACCCCCTTGCCATCCAAGATGTTCATGTCTTTCTTCAGTCGTAAAGGAATTATGTTTTTTGAGGAAAACATTTCAGGATTTTTCTCCATATAATGGACTGCTATGGTGCCCCAAGTTTGAACCTTCAAAATGCAGTTTAAATGCGGCTTCAAATGATCCCAAATGCGGTTTTAAATTATCTTAGCCGAGGAAGAAGGGTCTTATCTAGCGAAATGATTGGTTATTTTCATAAAAATAATACAATTTATATACTTTTTAATGTCAAATGCTCGTCTTGTCTTACTCTGCCTGAACTCAGTTTTTTTTCCGGTTCATGACAGTTAGGGTATGTCAAAAAAGTCCCATCTCATGTTCTCCCTCAACTTCGAAATCGTCCTATATCACTGTTTTACCTTTTTTGTTAAGGGTGTTTGATCTTCTTTGCATGTTCACGTTGCAAAGACTGGGTCGGAACTTCTGCAGCGATGTAGGATGATTTTGAAATTATTTTTGAAGTTGAAGGGAGAAAATACGATTGGAGTTTTTCGACATACCCTAACTGTCTTGAACCAGAATACACAGAGTTCATGGAGAGAAAGGCAAGACGAGCATTTGAGATTAAAAAGTTTTTAAATTGTACTTTTTTTAATGAAAATTACCGATCGTTTCGCTAGATAAGACCCTTATTCTTCGGCTGGGATCATTTACAACCACATTTGGGATCGTTTCAAGCCGCTTTTAAACTGCATTTTGGAAATTCAAAATCGGGGCACCATACCAGTCCATTAAATAGAGAAAAATGCAGACATATTTTCCTCAAAAAACATAATTTTTTACGACTGAAGAAAGAAAGACATGAACATCTGGGATGACAAGGGGGTGAGTACATTATATGTAAATCTTTGTTTTGGAAGTGGACTTTTCCTTTAAATGCAGCTTCAAACGATCCCAAATGCAGTTGTAAACGATCCCAGCCGAAGAAGGGTCTTATCTAGCGAAACGATTGGTTATTTTTATAAAAATAATAAAATGTATATAGTTTTTAATGTCAAACGCTCATCTCGTCTTACTTTGCCTGCACTCTGTTTTTTTCCGGTTCAGTGCAGTTAGGGTATGTTGAAAAACACCCATCTCATTTTTCCTTAAACTTCAAAATCGTCCTATATCGCTGTTTTACCTTTTTTGTTAAGGGTGTTTGATCTTCTTTGCATGTTCACTTTGAAAAAACTGGGTCGGTACTTCTGCAGCGATGTAGGCTGATTTTGAAATGATTTTTGAGGGAGAAAAGACAATTGGAGTTTTTCAACATAACCTAACTGTCTTGAGCTAGAATACACAGAGTTCAGGGAGAGCAAGACTGGGATCGTTTACAACCGCATTTGGGATCGTTTGAAGCCGCATTTAAACTGCATTTTGGAAGTTCAACCTCTGGGCACCATAGCAGTCCATTCTATGGAGAAAAATCCTTAAATGTTTTCCTCAAAAAACACAAAGAAAGACCTGAACATCTTGGATGACAAGGGGGTGAGTACATTATCTGTAAATTGTTGTTCTGGAAGTGGACTTCTCCTTTAATCTTGTCTGTAGTGTATCTGAGACTGTTTTGTCAGGTCTTGCATGTCTCTTTGATCATATTACTGCACACGTCTCTCTACATGCAAACACCTCATCTGTCTGTAGACTGATATCCCCAAAAAGGCATTTTCCCTGATCTATAGCATTAAAATGCCTCTGAGCTCTGCAGTTTCTTCTTGCAAGTGCAGTCCCCACAGGTTACGCTGTAAAAAAACACCTTGCACAGATTGAAGATATATATCATATCTGGACACTCAAGATGTGGAATGTTTTATTCATGTCACAAGTATTGTGAAAGTAGGCTGGTTTGTTTCGAGGCTGGTGACTATCTGTCTTTGAATCGAGATGTTTGGAAGGTCTGATGTATCGTCATAACAGCGCATTGGGCTTTAGGGACAATTTTGTTTGTGGAGTCCTGTCTCAGACTTGGAGGAGCCTTTTAAAGTTTGTTTACCCAATAACGTGGTGGGAGGACAGATGCGAATATTGTGTTTGCAGTGTTCAGGAGAAACTGAAATAGTATGGCTTTTTTTGTTTTAAAGTTACTTAAAGTTTTTAGCAGAAAGAGAGAAATTGTACATCTGGGAAACATTTTAAATTAGGAGACTCACATGGCCTAGAAAAAGCTGTTAAATTCTCTGTGTGGGTGGTTGCCCCTCATTTTGTTTAATTTATTTATTAAGCACGAATAAACAACATTGCAAAAAAAAATAAGAGTCATCTAAGATCTTATATCAGCTAAACATGCAAGCAAGGTTTCCAAAACATTTTTGTCATTGTGTTTCATATGTAAATACAGTTGAGGTCAAAAGTTTACATACACCTTGCAGAATCTGCAAAATGTTAATTATTTTACCAAAATAAGAGTGATCAAACAAAATGCACGTTATTTTTTATTTAGTACTGACCTGAATAAGATGCTTCATATAAAAGACGTTTACATACAGTTCACAAGTGAAAATATACAAAATTACCCTGTTCAAATGTTTACATACACTTGGATTTTAGGATCAAATCCGAACGTATATGTGTTTTATAAATGAGGCCCCTGTTTTGTTTTGTTTTTTCCCTTTTTCCATGCATTCATATTTGCCTTGACTGAAGGGGCTACACACACTGAGCACATTTCTATTTGTTTCATTAGACAGCTCAAGCTGTTTCTTCAAAAGATGTTAGCGCATAGTTAAAAACAGAAAGAACAGAGCAAGTTTTCAGCCGGGAGAGCTGGGATTCCCATCCGGTCTAAAGCCAATGTCTTTTGTTAAGCCAAATTCCAATTAGCTCCCAGCTGAATGGGGCCAATCTGTTTGAATTCCCCATACGGTTTGAGTTCGCTCCCATTTTCGGAGACTTAGGGAATCCCATCAGTTGCAACTAAGCCCTACAGAAAAATGAAGGAAAAAACATAGGTGGAGACTTTCTGTGTTTGATATGTAAATGTTCATGGTGGTAGGAGCTGCTAATTAGTAGTGATGGAAAGTTCGGATCATTTTACTGACTCGGACCTTTGAGTCTCGTTCAGCAAAATGAACGAATCTTTTTTCGAGTCATTTCGTTCATTCGTTCAGCAAAATATAATTAAAACGTTACGTGTTACCTCCCTAACACATCTACTGTTTACACACAGGGATGGGCAGTATTTTAGATAAATGTATTTAAAATACGTATTTGAAATACAAAATACTATTTTGTATTTTGTATTGTAAAGCCTTTGGGAAAAATCTAATGTAATTTGTATTTAAATACATTTAAGATGAGTATTTTGTATTTTCAAAATACATAAAATACTTTGTGCCAATCAACCTCTTTATCAGGGTGCTGATTTAGGACTGGGTGATATGACAGAACTTTATATATCTTAGGAAGCGATGATATAAAGTGTGAATCGATTAAACTTTTCAAAATCGTTTACATAGGCCTAGGTCATTTAGAGCAAATAAATCCTTGCAGTGTTTAGTGGGGCAGCAGGAATTATTGGAACGTTGGGGTGGATGAAGAAGCATGAATGAATGAATGAATATAGTGTGATGTACTTGGTTTAGTTGTACTTTGCTGTTTAAAGCGCGAAAGGAGATTCATATTTACACTTGCACGTTGCCAGGTAAAGGTATGTTATTTATTTATTTTGTGCGCACACTCCGTGACAGAGTGGAATGCCGACAATATGCCTCGTTATATAATTCTGTAAATCGGTGGGGCAACTCGGTAATTGTTCTCCACACCAAAATAATCTAATTTAAATGCAGTATTTGAATTTGTAACTTGTGATTTTAGAAAAAAAAACATTAATCTGTGTAACACTAAATTGTATTTTTTTTTTAAATTCATTAAACATTTTCTTTTAATTAACGAATGTATGAAACATGGACCATTACTTTATTCAATATTTCTGCTATGCAGGCTCATTTAGTAAATTTTAAGCATTTTACAAACATGGTGCTTAATGAAAATGCCATTTCCATGCCATGTAACATTTTTAAATTGTGATTATGTTCCCACATCTATGCAAATGATTGATGTAGAGACAAAAGAAGGTTAATCACTGTCTGTCACCATCACTTTAATGTAGTGATTGTGTGCATTTGTTATGACACTGATGCATGATGCACAACTCTTCAGCTTTTAGATTTATTCTTCAAAAAAAAAAAATAAATAAAATAATAATAATAATAATTTTAATTTTTTTTATAAACTTTCTAATTTTAACAAACTGTATATAGAAGCAAACTTTACATGAACTAAATATAAAAGTTGCTATGCTTAAAAAGTATTGTACAACCTGCAAAAAAAAAAAAAAGGGAAAAAAAGTTTTTGATGTGGTTTTAAAACTTGCTGTGAAGTAAAAAATAATATTTTGGTCATATTGCCCATCCCTGTTCTTTGCCCGATAGCAGAAAAGGTTACCAGAGTTTTAAATACAGTATGATTTTTTAATAGTGCTCACCACAAGGAATAGCCTGCATTGTAACCTGGTCAGAAGTAAGTATATAAATGGCTGCTATTTTTCACTACATAAGTTTATTTGTGATTACCAGCAAGGAAGCAAGAAAGAAAGAAAGAGAGAGGGAGATTATGGTGACAGAATGACAGAGAGAGCAGAGTTCTTGTTACTGAGTTGAAATCATGATGGTGATAAAACGTAATAAAAGATGTTTGGGGGAAAAAAAAATTAGTTTTGTTTTTCCTACAGGGCAGGGGAAGGGAAGATCATTTCTAATCAGTAGTACACATCTAAATGTTTTTGTTTTGCATTCAGAATATGTCCAGATATATTTCAGCCTAATAGGGATGCCTGCACTTGATGGCCAATTTCACATGTATTTTGGGTATTTTAAAAATACAAAATACTGTATTTGTATTTAAATACATTTTTTTACACAGTATTTTGTATTTGTATTTAAATACATTTTTCCACTCAGTATTTTGTATTTTTATTTTAAATACATTTCTATGTATTTATGCCCATCTCTGTTTACACAAACGTTGATCACACTACAAACAAGACAAAACTATAATGCTATAAGAAACAGAAAAGATTAATTCATTGTTTACCTGGGTCTTTAGTCTATGATTAGCTCACCTCACCTTTATCTGACAAGTTTTCAGGTTTGAGTCGTTCGTTCATCACGTGACAGCCCCATAAGCTTAACCTATGCAGTGTGAGCGGGAAAGAATTGATTAGTTCATCTCTCGAGTCTTCGGTTTGAGTCGTTCGTTCACAGCCCCATAAGCTTAACCTATGCAGTCTGAGCCGGAAAAAGAATTGATTAGTTCATCTCTCGAGTCTTCGGGTTCGAGTCGTTCGTTCATCACGTGACAGCCCCATAAGCTTAACCTATGTAGCCTGAGCCGGAAAGAGAATTGATTAGTTCATCTCTCGAGTCTTCGGGTTCGAGTCGTTCGTTCATCACGCGACTGCCCCATAAGATGAACGAACGACTCCAAAAACCCGAAGACTCGAAACAGGTGAACTAATTCCAGTACAGAACCTAATAGGATGTTACGTATGCGCGGCTGAACGAATCACTCCCCGAGACGACTCGTTCTTCCCGAGTCACATTAAAGATTCGTTCAAAATGAACAAATCGTTGGAGAACAACCCATCACTACTAATTAGAAGGATAATTCCATCGGAGAGATACAAGTCCAGTAGATTTCCATGCTGGTTAGGTATGTTTTGATGCTGGTTTAAGCTGGTCCTTTGCTGGTTTATGCTGGTCATATTGCTGGTCAAGGACCACCATAAACCAACTAAGGACCAGCATAAACCAGCAAAAGACTAGCTTAAACCAGCATCAAAACATACCTACCAGCATATGCTGGTTTTTTTACCAGGGTATACAATGTACATGAATTAATAATTCATGATATTTGTAAAAATCCTTTACCAACCTAAAAACTAAATGCTTATAATGTACAAAACAATGATTAGGTGGTGTACTTATATGTAAGGTGTTAGGGAAATATATTATTAATTTTAACACAAGGTGTCCTATCACATATTAAAAGCAATAGCACAGCTCTGCTCAAAACGAAAGGCTGAATGGTGTGAGATATGTTTAATATATGTTGCATGAATGAATTACACACTGAAATTTAATATTTAGGGTTAAGGGTTTGTTCAGCTGCTGGTCGCCATTTTCATTTCAAAATATTATCTCAACAAGCATCTAAAATTACCAATTTGCCCCCTGGAGGATATCATAATGCCTCATATGTGATTATTATGCAGACTGTGAGCGTTCATTTACATTAATGTTATAATCCAGAAAATTGGATTATGTTAGCCACAGTGGATTGAATCCTCTCCTGGTTTAAAGCGTTAGACAATAAATCACCTGAATTTATCTTACAGCCCATTTGAGCGTCCATCAAACTTTAGCACAAATGCAAATAATAAAAGACAAGCGCTATGTTTTATGTCACTAATTATTATTGTTGTAATTTTGAATAGCTAGTTTTATTGCCATGTACCTTACGATATCCATCACCGCCATGAAGGCCAGTAAACAGCTTTACGACACGGGTTTATGAGGAGTTTACATGTTAGTAGACACCCTGAGAAAGCATAATAACGTGGCCTCCGCTGGGATGGCACAGATAAAATGGTTTATCAGGAAGTAGGGTCTCGTAATCCCTCTTGAACGGCTCTCGAACGCCGGCCTAGTTCATCTGCTCCTCTTCACTGCATCAAACATAGGCATTCAAAACACAAAGATGTCCTTTCCAGACCTCACGGAAATCATAAGAGCTTATCTATTCTTTCCTCTCACACACTAGTCATATGTCGATTTTTGTTTCGGTAAACTGAGTCACTGGTGTGAAATCAGCAAGAAATTTGTCAAGCTGAGCAGGAATCAAACGATACAGCACGATACCGCCGCAAATGTGAAACCTTAAAAAGAGCTTGTAAAGCTGGAGTAAATGTCAAGCTTGATAAGACACATTCTCTTTGATCTTCAAAAAAAAACCTGGCTGCAGACACTCAAAGTGGGTGAAACTAGAGCTAATGTGTAACAGCATGGTAATATTTACCGTGTTTATTAATATTCACGTTAGAAGATTTTCTGTTTTAGCATTAGCAATCCTAAATGCTGAATATTTTAGGCAGAACCTAAGGAGGTTTTAAATAAATACAATTAATAAATCTGTCATTTAAGCATTCTGAAACTATATGAACCTCTTTTTCACAAAAGGAGATGTTTATATATACTTTACTGTTCAAAAGTTTGCAAGGAGTCTCTTATGCTCACCAAGGCTGCATTTACTTGTTAAAAAATAGTAAAGTACAGAAAACAAATTGTGTAAATATTATTACAATTCAAAGAAATTGTAATATTTTAATTTATTTTAAAATCTTATTTATTTCTGGCAAAGCTGTATTTTTACCAGACATTACTTTGGTGTGACAAGATCGTTCAGAAATCATTGTGTGCACACCAAAAGCGAATGCAATTATTTGCCCGAATAGAGTACATACAAAGTCAATGCAAAGACGCGAATATAATCAAAATAGTGCCGGGTGACAGATGAATTGGGCGACACGATTGCCGCAAACACTTGATATTGTGTCTTTTCCACGAGTTAAAAAATGTGCCATGCTCGTTTGGTTATTTGTTATTTGGGCAAATATATTACACACAAAGTCAATGCGAAGACGCGAATATACTGGCGACACGAATTGGGGGATGCGATTGCTGCGAATGCAAGTTGAAAAATTTCAACTCGAAATGAAAAATAGCATGACACGTTGTCGTGCATGCCAACCAGCGAATAATTTATTGACGATTTTATTACTTACGCTGTGAACACACCAAACACGAAGCGAATATTCGCATCACATTATCGTTCTAGATTACTCATTGAATGTTTTTTGTGTGACTCATGCAAAAAAAAAAAAAAAGAAATCATTGCATAATGCTCTCCTCCATTTTCGTTTATGGTGTGTACACATCAAAAGCGAATTAAATTATTTTCGTGAATAGATTACATACAAAGTCAATGCAGAGATGTGAGTAGATTCAAAATAACACCAGTTGACATGATTGACACAAATTGGGTGACGTGATTACACGCAATATCACATCTTCCGTGCAAGTTGAAAAGTTTAAACTTGAGCGGCAAATTCACATGGCGCGTTGTTATTTGGACAAATAGATTACATACAAAGTTAATGCAAAGATGCAAATATATTCGAAAACGCGCCGGGCAACACAAATGGTGCGAATTGGGTGACGTGATTGCGGTGAATGCGCGATATCGCATCTTCCGCGCAAGTTGAAAAATTTCAGCTCAAACTGAAAATTTGCATGACGCATTGTTGTTCAAGCCAATCAGTGAAGAATTCATCGATGCGTCCTTATGCTGTGTGCACACCAATTACTCGCTGGATGTTTTTTGTGTCATTCGTGCAAATAAAATCATTGTGTAATGCTCTCCATTTTTCTTAGGGTGTGTGCACACCAAAACCAAATTAATTATTTGCACGAATAGATTACTAGCTAAGTCAATGCAAAGATGTGAATAGACACGAAATTGCATCGGGCAACATGAATGGGCGACGTGATTGTGGCGAATGTGCGATATCGAAAAATTTCAACTCCAGCAGAAAATTTGCATGATGTGTTGACACGTAAGCCAATCGGCGAAGAATTTATTGACACATCCAGTTTGACTTGTCCATGTGCTGTGAAGTGAATATTCGCATCATGTTATCATTCTGATTACTTGTGGGATGTTTTTTGTGTCACTCGCGTGGATAAAATCATTGCATAATGCTTTCCTCCATTTTCTCTTATGGTTTAATTATTGACATGGATAGATTACATACTAAGTCAATGCAAAGATGTGAATTGGGTGACGTGATTGTTGCGAATGTGTGATATTGTGTCTTCCACGCAAGTTGAAAAATGTAAACTCGAGTGGAAAATTTGCATGACTTGTCGTGCAAGCCAGTCAAAGAAGAATTTGACACGTCCTTATGCTGTGTGGACATCAAACGTGAATTTAAAGGAGAAGTCCATTTCCAGAACAACAATTTACAACTAATTTACTCACCCCCTTGTCATCCAAGATGTTCATGTCTTTCTGTAAAGAAATTATGTTTTTTGAGTTAAGCATTTCAGGATTTTTCGGCATCCTATTAGGTTCTGTACTGGAACTAGTTCACCTCTTTCGAGTCTTCAGGTTTTTCGAGACGTTCGTTCATCTTATGGAGCTGTCACATGATGCTGATTTTGCTAAAATTAAGGAATTGACTCGAAAAAAAGATTAGTTCATTTTGCTGAATGAGACTCAAAGGTCCGAGTCGGTAAAATTATCCGAACTCCCCATCACTACTACGAATCACGTCTAAGTTCATCGTCTGTGTACTCCAGCTAAAAAAGGTAGAGTATGGCAAAAAACTCCATCTTATTTTCTCCTACAACTTCAGAATCGTCCGACACATTGTACCTTTTTGTTTGTAAACAGCGTTTGACTTGCTTTTGCACTTTCTTAGTTTTTGCGCGTTCGCTTTGTAAACACTGGGTCTGTGGTTCCTCTTACGTTCGGCGTGACCTTTCGACATGATGCAATAGTATGTAACGTCGTGAACGTGCATGCCAGAACCTGTGCTACACCAGTCTTTGTGCTTAAAAAGTATACAAAATTTTTTTTTTCAAATAAAAATGACGATCGTTTCGCTAGATAAGACCCTTCTTCCTCGGCTGGGATTGTTTAGAGCCCTTTGAAGCTGCATTTAAACTACTTTTTTGAAGTTCAAAATCGGGGGCACAATTGAAGTCCTAAAATGCTTTCCTCAGCATGTGCAGAGTGATACGAATGGCGTGAATTGGGTGATGCGATTGCTGCGAATGTGTGATATTGTGTCTTCTGTGCAAATTGAGAAATTTCAACTCGACGCAGGCCAATCAGCTAAGAATTTATTGACACATCCAGTTTGACACAATTACATTCACTTTGCATGTAATCGAAAAATATCACAACAAATATCACAAACAATTACATTGACTTTGCATGTAATCGACTCCCATGAATAATTCAGTTTGCTTTTTGTGTGCAGTGCACGTGCCATATTGCTGATTAATTTTCAAGAAACATTTCTTATTGTTGTCAATGCTAAAAATAGTTGTGCTGCATAATATCTACGTGGAAAACATTATATATATATATATTTTTCAGGACTTTTGGATAAATAGAAAAGTTCTAAATTTATTTGAAATACATGTCACTTTTGATCAGTTTAATGGATCATTACTTAATAAAATTATTTAATTTATTAAAAAAATCATGCTGACACTAAACATTTGAACAGTTTATTCACTTTTTTTCTAACATTGTTCCCGATGTGTTGCATATATACAGATGTAATTTTTAAACATTAAAGCAATTTACAGTAAGTCTAACGTACATTTCATTCTGCCTACAAGAGGGAATTACTGTATGTTAAGATGTGATGTGAACTATTTATGTCCAGTGACCCAAGAGAGAAGTACAGTATAGTGTTGTTGAGGTAGAATGGCAGTGCACCTCAGAGACAGCTTAGTTCTCTCTCTCTCTTTCTCTTTCTCTCTCTCTCTCTCTCTGAGGAGTTCGTTCCTCTCCACTGGAGTTCAGCTCATCACAACCATGATCACTGACTTCCTACAGAGACCGCTTAAAGTCGACATGAAATTGCTTTCACAACCCATTTTACTTCTATAATGTGACATGTTTCTAATTAAAAAGCAGTTTGACTATTGGTTAACATTAACCAAGATCCTACTCAGCTAGATTACATGCACTGATGAATGGTGCATAATATGACCAGGAACATGGACTGAAAAACAAGGTGTGTAATTTCTGTAGCACAAATGCAATTTCACAAATAATTATTTTGCCAGAAGTTGACACACTGGACTGCTAAAATGAACAAAGCAGTGTTTGAAAGTCCTGCAGAGCGACAGCGTTTGCACTCTGCTTAAGATTGCCTTACTCATAGTTGTCTTTGCACATTAATCTAGGAGAGGAAAAAGGATTTTCAAACATGACTGAAATGGCCAGGTTAATATTTGGTTTGCTAGCTGTTATTGGGGTTGAGTGCACTACATCCGTTCATTTCCTCAGTGTTATGAGCGTGGACAGCAGTGCTTGGCTCCTCACTGGAGCAGCACCATGGACAGCGACAGGCCCGTCAGCCTCAGGTCTCCCCTGTGGGACTGACACTGCACGCACTGAGGCTCTATAGTCAGTTTGCTGCTTTAACATCTGTCCATAAAGAACATCTGTCCAATGAGGGATATTCTAGTTGCACTCTGTTTCCTTATGTAGTTAGTAACTTCTAACCGAACATATTTTACTTAATTGTTAATTACTCTGTGGTGCTTTATGATCTGTGGTGCAGTGCTCCCCAGAGCCACACTTTATCAAGAGGCTTTGTGCTAATAAATTTCAGCAAAGTACATTTTCTGCAAAGTGGACAAAATTATTGAGACAGCTGCATGCTACTGAGAACTAAACATTAGCAATTGTTATTCATTCATTCTTTCATTCATTGGTAAAGCTAGAGTAATTTAAGGGTTTTTGTATGCATCCAAAACAAATGTTTTTATGCAATTAAATGTCAAAATATGTTAAAAGGAAATCACAGAGACTAGCAGGGTAAGAAAGAGAATAAAGAGAGGTTTGTCAGTACATTTGTTACACAATTTTCTATATTGATTTTATGTTTCCCATACTCGCTGAAAGGGCATAAATACCAGCTCACGGTCTCAGCTGTGGATTTTAGATTTTTTTCCCCCCTCACTTTATTTGTAAATTTCTCATGTATTACAAAATGTTTCAGTATTTCAAAAATACAGTTTAAATAACATTTTAACATCTGACTCTATATAAAGAATAAAAACAGGGGATTGGAATAAAAGTAGGAAACTAAGAAACTATCAAAATGAAAAATACAATCAATTATTCCCAAGTAGTAAAACACAAAAAATACACTACAAGTCAGGATTTTTAAAATGTTTTTAAAGAAGTTTTTCTGCTCACCAAGCCTACATTTATTTGATCCAAAGTACAGCAAAAACAGTAAAATTCTGAAAAATTTTTACTATGTAAAATAACTGCTTTCTATTTGAATATGTTTTAAAATGTAATTTATTCCTGTAATCAAAGATACATTTTCAGCATCATTACCACAGTCTTCAGTGTCACACGACCCTTCAGAAATCCCTCTAATATGGTGATTTGCTGTTCAAGAAACATTTTTTATTATTATTAGTGATTATTAGGGGTTATAAGGATGCTTTAAATTGTTTAAAAGTGATGATAAAGACATTAATAATGTTACAAAGGAATTCTATTTCAGATAAATGTTGTTCTTCTAAACTTTCTATTCATCAAAGAAACCTGAAAAAATATTCTCAGCTGTTTTCAACATAATAATAATGATAATAATAATAATAATAATAATAATAAATGTTTTTGAGCAGCAGATCAGAATATTAAAATGACTTCTGAAGGATCATGTGACTGGAATAATGATGCTAAAAATTCAGCTTTGAAATCACAGGAATAAATTACTTTTTAAAATATATTAAAATAGAAGAACAGCTATTTTAAATAGTAAAAATGTTTTAAAATTTTACTGTTTTTGCTGTACTTTGGTTCAAATAAATACAGGCTTGGTGAGCAAAAGAGAATTAAAAAAAAAAATTGACTAGTAGTGTACTTTTTTGCTCTAAAGGTTTTATTGAAAATAAGAGATTTATACGATGTACAGTGTACAATATACAGAATGATATATAGACTACAATAATTAAGTCAATTTATGTGAGTCCACAATGGCAAGAGCGAAAGAGGGACTTACATTTTTTATTTTGGTGAATCTTCGAATCATTCTATCTATCGTTCTATCGTTCTGTCTATCGTTCTATCTGTCTATTTTTTATTTCATCCTTATAATATTGACTATAATTTTGTGCCCTGCCGTCGAGAATGTAGAGGTTTGTGTTTGTGAACCGAAACTATTTCAACATTTGGCGGTTGTCGTTTTTGTCCGAAAATATTTGGCGAACGTTCACTTTCGCCGTGTTTACATAAGCGTTTTATGTGGAATAGTCATTTTTATGGAGTTATGTTCTAGTAGAGTCGGGTAATCTGATTAAGACGGCGTTTCCTAAATGTCTAAATCGTTCTTAAATATAAATATTCTTATATAATTCTTTAAAAATAAAATCGACAAAACATTTCCATGTGTAAACACGGAAACCTATAAAGATCCTACTATTTGCTGAGGAAATTGCACAGCTGCAACTTTAAGACAGAAGCGAACTCCCCCTCTTTTCTCGAACAATGGTTTCTACCAACCACCGCTGCTCCTGCCGCTGAATCCTTAACGTGCCATTTTATTACTAATGGGCATATCTGGAAATCAAAATGTCATCGATATACAGGACAGTATCGCGTTTCTGAGGATGCCAGCGGTGGATATTCATGCGGGTTTCGCCGGACCAGTGCTGATTTTGGCCAGTGAAGCTTCCTTGTAGTGAATCGGATGATTGGAGCAGCTGTGCGCTCTCGCTTAGATTGCAGCTGTCATTGATATTGCACTGTGAACAGTGAGTATAAGACAACCCATACACAATACAATGCAACAGTCATTCTGTCCGACTTGTAGAAATGCAGTATTCTTTGTGAACCATTCTCAAGGTGATTCAGAAATGCCTCTTTAGTGAAAGCAAACTTCCAACAGATGTGAAAGCTATTGCTGTAGTAACAGAGATCAATGAATGTGTGAGTGAATGAATGAATGCTTGAAGGAATTAATGAATGAATGCATGTGTATTTTTGGGAATTGCTGATGATCTTTCACATCTCATACTGGGAAAAGGTGCATAGATCAATGGAAGACACTGACAGAGAAAGGAAAGAGAGAGGAGGGAGGGAGAGAGAGAGAGAGAGGCAAAGACAGGCATGATGTAATGCGCTTGAGACAATGGTTGAGGATTCTCTCCAATTAGAGTCACAGCAGCAGAATAGGCTGTTTTGAAAGAGATGTGATCACTATAACATGACGGCTTGCTAGGTGTAGTGGGAATCTCATGGGAATTGTCCCTGCATATTTCACTCGCCTGTGGTCCGGCTGTAATGGACCTTATTCACATGTGCCGGAGGACTGTGTGAACGTGAACGTGATGTTGGCTGTTCAGTCAAACAAAGCATGAAGCTTTCATTTAAATTTGTGTGATTGAGACTTTAATTGCGATTAACACAATTTCAACGCTAATATGATTTTTTTTCTTAACTGTCGTCAGGCAATATTGTGCCAAAGTCAGACAGTCACATCATTGTCATTTTTAAAGTTTAAAATATTTTCCAGTAAACGTCATAAGTTCAAGGCCAAAAAATCATATATGTATAATAATTCCAAACCTCAAATTGAGTATTTTTGCTACTTTGGCAAACACTAAATATTTAACGTGGTAGCCATGATTGGGTCATGTTGATGGAGAATTGTGGTGGCCACACTGGTGTTCTTGCCTCTTTTGGTTCATACTGTAGACAGACAGGCCAGGAATAGGACGGCCTCTGTGTCCCACTGACCCTGTTGGTTGTGCTGGTGTGTAAAGGCTACCTCAGCCGTTTCCCACTGTATTTTATCAAATGCACAGCTGGTTTGTATGACCTTGGTAGGGGGTGTGTGGTGGAAAGGATCTTTTTCACACCACTGAATGTGTGCGGGTTGATTCTAGTTTGTGGCAGTGAAAAATTACGGTGAAGTCTAGTTCATTCATTCATTCATTCATTCATTCATTCACTCATTCACTGTTGAAAACTGGGATATAAAATCATGTTTAAATCTTGAAATCTAATAAAAATTGTGACCCTGGACCACAAAACCAGTCATAAGGGTTTTTTAATTGAGAAAGCTGAATAAATAAGCTTTCCATTGATGTATGGTTTGTTAGGATAGGACAATATTTGGTTTAGATACAACTATTTACAAATGTGGAAAGGGTGCAAAAAAGGGTGCAAAAAATCGCCTTAAAATTGTGCAAATGAAGTTCTTCTTCATATAACTATTCAAAAAATTAAGATCTGATATATTTACAGTTGGAAATTTGCAAAATATCTTAATGGAACATGATCTTTACTTAACATTCTAATGATTTTTGGAATAAAGAAAAAATCAATAATGTTGACCCATACAATGTATTGTTGGCTATTGCTACAGATATACCCGTGCTACTTATGACTGTTTTGTGGCTTAGTCACATATTATATATAATATAGAAATGATTATTATTACTATTATTGTTGTTGTTATTATAAATATATAATATATTGTCATAAGTTAGACATTTTTAAAATCACCCGAGGTATCCAGTTCAGAGCCCACTGTTGGAAAAAAAATTAAATTTAAATACAATATGTAAATTTAACAAAATACAGTATTACATTTAATATATAAATATAATAATAAAATATAAATATTTGTTATTATTATGTCATAAGAAATTAGTAAAATTACACAGTGGATTCCAGTCTGAACCCACTGTTGAAAATCTGGGATTTAAAATCATAAAATAAACAAAATCTAATATTATATAGAATACAAAAATATAATGTTAAAATAGAAATATTGTAATACATTTCTTCTTCTTCTTACAAATATTTAATATAATGTCATAAATTAGACATTTTTAGGATCACACAGAGGTGTCCAGTCTGAGCCCCTGTTGACAATCTGGGATGTAAAATCACATTTAAATCTTGAAATGAACAACATATATAATAGTAATAATAATAATAATAGTAATAATAATAATATAGCTCTCCCCTGTAAAGAGCTGGTATTTAAAGTCTAATTAAATTATTACAAAAAAAAAGTTTACTTTAAGACCACTTAAAAATCTGGGTTTTAAAATGTAATTTAAATAAACAAATTAGAATTTGTAAGTATTTACGATCACTCAGTGGAGTCCAGTGTGAGACCACTGTTGAAAATCTGGGATTAAAAATATATTTTAAATCTCCAAATAAACAAAAATATTTAAATATAAAATGAAGACAAAATCAGTCATATATATTTGACATCTTATTAAGTAGTTACTACAAATGTAATTAATTATAATAAATAAAAAACTATGTTTAAGATCATATGTCATGTTTAAGATCACATAAGTCACGAATCAAATGAAAAGAAATGTGAGACACTGACCTTATAGAGTTTATACAGATTGAAATTGTCATTAAAAGCTACAAGGACAATCCAAATACCAGGACATTTTAAAATGGTTTTATTGAAAAAAAAAAAAAATCAGTATAGAAGCTTTTTCACTAGTGGTCTTAGACATTTGGACCCTGCTATATATCAAATGCAGCACCATAACTTTCATGGTTGGTGCAGTTCCATTATTTCTGGCCTGTCTTGTATCACTACGAAAATCCACAGATTTCATTGAACTCCCTCACCTCAGCCCTCCCTTTCCTCTCAATCTGTACCTCTCTCTCTCTCGCTCCCTCCTCACCCCACAGCCATCCATTCATTCAGACAGCGTGTGTGGAATATGATCGCTCTTGTTGTCATCAGTGGGGCTTTTACTCTGGGCATCGCCTTGAGCTCCACTCAATACTCCGATTGAAATGTGGGTTTAAAATACAGCGTACAGCACTCTCGTACCAGTTCTGCCATTGAGCAGTCTTGGGTCCGTGCCCATCTGCGTTATATTTCAGCGCAGGATGTTATGCCAGATATCTTTGAAAAATTCTGTGCCCTTGACCTTTTGTTAAAACATGAGCTTCAATGTGTTAAAAGTCAATAATCCACTTTCCTTTGTTCATTTATTCAGTCCAGCCCACATGCTTGGACCATCACTGTTCAAAAACCCCTTCCTTTCAACTTGGTACAGTCCGTTATTGAATTATTTGACTTTGTTTGCTCATTAAGCAATCATGAAGGGATTGATCAATAAAATATATTCCGCAAAAAACTACAGAATGGATTTAAACACCTGTTTTGCTACCACAAATGTGGCATAATTCCACTCAAACAAGTCAGTAGAACAGAATTATTACTGTCCGTGTTGGATCAGTCGAAAGTAAACCATCATAATGCAGTTATTGCCCAAATGGGATGTAGGATTCCATTGTTCTTTATGTTCATTGAATACCGTTATGTGTCTGGTAGGCGGAAGTTTTACTTCGCATCATTCCGCAGTTAAAGTTTTGAAGTCTTGCCAGCCGAGCTGCTGATGTCTGATGTTAGTGGCTGTTTGGCGTTATGAAATATAGATGGGAGTCTTCTTCACTTAAGACGCTGTAATGGTTTTTCTCTTCCCCTCTTCAAATCCTGCTGCGTCATTCTTTCTTTCTTCTTTCCGCTCTCCTTTTTCTTTCTTTCTGGAGCTTCATATAGATCACAAAGTTAAGATGCAGTTGCTTTCAGTTTGTTTAGTGGTTCAGTTGAGTTTCATTCATAACTTTTCATTTGGAGCATGCTAAAAAATTTCAGCAACTGGGATTTTCTGCAACGTTGACAAAAATTGAGACTACAGAGAAAATGTTACAATTTCTGCTTTGCAATTTGCAATTTGGTATCAAAATATTTTAAAAGAAAATCACTGAGACTATTAGAGTGAGACAGAGAATAAGGAGAGTTTTGTCAGTACATTTGTTTCATATTATTAAGCATTGATTTTGTTTTTTTTTCACTGCAAGGGCATAAATGCTTGCTCTCCGTCTCATTTGTAAATATTAGTCACACAAACCAATTATAAAACTTTCAGTTTCATTTTTTTTTTTTTCATTTGTTTGGTGGTTTATTTCAGTTCAGTTTTATTCAGAATTTTTATTATCTTTTTTGGACCACTTAAGAACACATACACGAAATAAATAAATAAATATAAAATAAAATAAATTGCTACATTTCAAAATAATAATAATAATAATAATTACTATATAGTTATTTTGATTATATAGTTATTATTTAGTTATTTTTGCTTTACGTAAGGTCTATATCATATCAAAATTTTTGATACCTTAAAATGTCAATAAATAAGAAATGCTACATGTATTGTATAAATTATTCAAATGTATAAAAACACTGCATATTATTCAGTGTAAATTAAATATATATTTCTTCTTATTAAAGTTACAAAAGTGATTTAGTCAAGAGCAATGGATCCTTTTCACAAGACTGTGATGATGCGTTTCAACTGTCATCAGCAGCATAAATCCTTGTGTTTTTTATATTTTGATTAAAAAAAAAAACATTTATAACACTATATATTATATCAGCCCTTCAACAAGTTACAAAAAACTAGTTAACGCTAATGCAAGGATGTTTCTAATGCAGCGTCTTTGACTGCCAATATCAGTCTCTCTTATTTTTTTTTTCCTTTTTTAGAAAGTCACGAAAACACTATAGTGGTGTTTTTCTTTTGCTGTTTGAGCAAATGGGAATGCAAAAAAAATATATCCCATTTATCTCCCATTTACTGCTCTCGGATTTTACCCAACAATAACGACTTCTGCTGCTGAGAAACCTGAAAATGTGAGAAAGGTCCATGAGAGATTTCCTCTCTTTTGTTGTTTGATTAACATGAATGACAGACAGCAGGAATATTAGACTGCTGTCACTTTAAGAGCTGCCCAGATCCAATGTACTGTTACACATGTGTTTTCTTTCTCAGCTGTTTGCTTTCACTTAAGACCTAAATTACTGTGTTCACAAAGATACTTGCAAAAATGGTCATTTTGACACATGCAAGTGTGTGTATTTAATGTTTAAGGCTTATAAAGCGGCAAAATGAACTCCAATGCTCCATGAGCACCGTCTTCATGTCAGAATCGGTTTCCTAGGCAGTGTACAAAACGAAATGAGTTCTCTTACGCTGCTGATTGCGTTTAAACCGCAATGCTTAAAAACACATGCAAATAATACATTTTCGTAACCACATGGAACAGCAACCTCACATGAGCTTGCAAGAGAGACGATAGTCCAAATCTCTACCAGTTGACAAATTTCTACCGGTTAATCATGTCTGCTGGTATATCGCCCACCCCTAGTATAGGGCTAAGTAAGCAAGATAATTGGATAAACTGCTTTGCTAAGAGGGTAGCTCTTAGAGAGCAAGACATTTTTCTTTCATTTAACTTGTAGTTTTTTATTATGTCAAATAATCCAAAATAAAATTCAAAGAATGAAAAAAATAATCTGTTGTGCTATTATTATAGCTATGTATGACTATAAATATTTACGTCTGTTTATAGTTGATTAATCATGGGCATGTCATATGTGATTCCCAACCCCATTCCCAAAATGCGTGCCTCTATATGCATTTCTGCAGTATACCTTACTGCACGTTTTGCGGCAGTTTTAAAGTGAAATGTCCAGAGAGTGGTGCTAAAACACGTTTATTATGTGACCGTGGCATGTTTTTATTACGTTTGTACAGGCACGTGTTGCTGCTTTTTATTACGCTGCTTAAGGTACGTATTGCAGCTGTTCAGAATTCAAATATCCAAGGAGTGTCGCTAAAAGTTAATGCTTTATCGTGTTGGAAATATCCCCTTTACCAAACCCAACCCTAAACCTACCTGATAGTGTTAACAAATGCAAAAAAAATGCATTTGTTGATGTAGCCATTCTATTTTAACTTCCTTATGCAGATTTGATCTTTTTTGTCGAACCGTAGTTTCACAGGGTTTGTTTCGGAGCTCTTCATCACTCAAGTGCAAACTGAGCAAACCTACCGAATTAGAAAACTCATGCGTATAAAGCTGTATATGTGACGACAATGTTCAAAAGTATCGGTTTTCAATAACCCAACTTGGGTCATTTGGCAACCCAGCACTGGCTAAATATTGGAAAAAACACAAGCTGGGTTATTTTGAGCCAGCTAGTTGGGTTAAATGTTTTTACCAAACATGCTGGCTTATTTTAAGTCAACTATTGTTTAAAAATTATTATATTGCTGGTTTAAAATGGACTGCAACTTATAAAAACACACACAGAATTGCTAGAGGCAACAGCAATAAATCAAAAGATGAATATGTATTATTAAGCAAGAACACATGGACAAAATACAAGACAAATTGAACTTATTTGGGTAAATACAGCATAGTTTACAATATTCCATACATTTAAAGTCATTTAACAAGCATTTTAGACATAAAAAATGTAACATTTAAAAGTAGAATTTTAATTTAAGTGTATGCAGCCACTCTTTGTAATTGCTTTGTATTGAAATAGCACTAATTGTCATGTTGGTGTGTCGCCAAAATCTGAGCCGGGCTGCAAACTTCAGACCGCGGCCCCGCGTTTCACTCGTAGCTGAAAGATGCTGTGACTGACTCTAAAAGCTGCCCCAAAACAAACAGTACTGACATTAGAGAACATATTTGAAAACATAGTACAATAACAAATAAAATCCATTTATTTTATGCAAGGCAAAAGGCGTTTCTATCCTGCAAAACAACCGCTGCTAACACAGCTGACTGACGTCTCGTCGTTATGTTGCGTTGCGTAAAATAATACAATTTACAGCACTGTAAAGACTTTATAAATTAAAAAAATGTATACAAACCTTTCTTTCAATGTTGAAGTGCAAATTGGTGGCACTGAGAACCGCTGTCTCCTGTAGAGGACTCAAAAAGCCTGCGCTCTGACTGACTGTAACTCGACAGCTGGGTTGTTTAGTCAGAGACGGGCTTAACCCAGTGGTTGGGTAGAAAAAAATAACCCAGCGTTAAAAATGACCCAGCAACTTAGTTACAGAAAAAACTACTCGGGACCTGGGTAAAAAATATTAAAAACAATCCTATACAATGACCCAACATGTTGAACCCAGCGTTTGGGTTAAAAATAATCCAACACCTGGGGGAAAATATGAAAAATAACCCAATAAAATGACCCAGCGAGCTGAACCCAGCATTTTTTAGAGTGTAGGCTTTGTTAATCGAAACTCTCTCTCTGTAAATCATACTTTGTGTGAAAAGGAATAAAAGTTGTCAGAGTTTTACTGCCTCTAGTGTTCATTTCAACTGGAAACTGCAGTGAATCATACATATAGGTACGTTTATCAGTTTTGCAGAAATGTATATAGAGGCACGTATTTCCAATGAGCCTATGTTGGTGATTCTGTGCAGACACAATGAGTCTTCTCAAGTAAACCCTAAAAGTTGTCTCATTTTGTCATTGTGGAGCTGTTGTGCTCACTAATGGTGTGTGTAATAGTGACGTCAGATGTGGTGTGTGAACTGGCACGTCTAGATTGCTGTGAGTCTGTGTTTTGCGCTGCAGCAGGTGTCTGTGTTTGACGTCACTCTCTGTGTGTGACTGAATGTGTCAGTGTTGTGTGAAAATAAACGTACGTCCTGTTTTCTTTTTTTGTGCGGGTATGTGTGTGAGTGTTTGTGCAGTGATTGAGAGGGAGTCCCAGACTCTGTCCCACATGAATAATTTATTGATTGGCATATGGCATTGAGACGTCGCTTCTATTCCAGTTCCTTTGTCTCTCTCTTCTGTTATATCCGGATGTTTCTACAGCAGTCTCAAAATATCTGAAAAAAGCAACCCCTGTTGGCTTTTCTACCCCTTTGTTTATGGTGATTGTAGTGCAATTTCATGTTAATTTGACAATTATTTAGTTTCCACTCATTTTCGTTGAAAATTGTTTTCCTGACTAGAAAGCTATAAGGGACAAGGGGTAAGGAGTGGTGGTTATTTGTTTTGTATTGATCAGCCATCAATATCCCAATAAGTACCTCCACATCAGACTGTGACAGAGATGAGAAGGTGCTTCCAGATGCATAAGGGCTCATTTACAGATCATTTTAGGTTCCTTTTAATTTGTATGTGACTGAAAGTGGTGATTTCCGAGTGGCTGAGTTGCTAAGTCTGTAATTAGTTCATCCATTTCAACCAGTTTAACCACTCATGGATTTTCTGAACAGTTGCAAACATGGTAGGCGGACATTATGTAGTTGATAGGATAATCAGCCAATCACAGTGAGTCATCTCACATGATATATATTGTGTGCCTATATCTAACCATTTCTCTCTCACCTTTTTATTATAATAAAATAAAATGTAACTACTAAAAATAATTTAATTAAATATAAAATGTTAAAATATAAGATGGAAAAAACTTACATTATAATAATTTTGTATATTTTTTTTTTATTATTTTTTAAATGAATTTTTAGAGTTTTCCTTGCTTCCTTTTTGCAGAATGCAAAATGTCTAAACTGGACACACATCCTTTATGTTATATTATATTATATTATATTATATTATATTATTACTACTAACTTTTATATTATATTATATTATATATTACTACTAACATTATTATATTATTATATTATTAAACTGCTAAAAATAATTTCTGTTAATTAAATGAAAAATATTAAAATATAAGATGGAATACTTAAAAAAAAAAACTTTAATATTATATTAGATTAGATTAGATTAGATTAGATTAGATTATTATATTATGCTTTATTTTATTTTATTTTTTAAACTGGATACACACCTTGTGTTCTTTTATATTATATTATATTATATTATATTATATTACTACTAACTTATATTATGCTTTATTTTATTTTATTTTTTAAACTGGACATACATCTTGTGTTCTATTATATTATATTATATTACTACTAATATTATAAAACTGCTAATGTTAATTAGATTTATGTTAATTAAATATGAAATAAAATCGAAGATGTAAAACTTACAAAAAACTTATATTATGTTATATTATATTATATTATTATAAAACAATTTAAAAATGGTATATTATATTATAAAACAATTAAAAAACTTTATATATTATATTATATTATGTTATGAAACTGCTAAAATCATTTGTTAATTAAATATGAAATTAAAATCGAAGATGGAAAACTTACATTATTATATTATATTATATTATATTATTACTCTTATAAAACTATTAAAAATCATTTATGTTAATTAAATTTAAAATATTAAAATAAGATGGAAAACTTACAAAAAATGTTATATTATATTGCATTATATTATATTTACTATAATATTTATTTTGCTTTATTTATTTTATTAAAAAATGATTTTTTGTTTTCCTTGCTCCTTATTTGCAGAATCAGTAAATGTCTAAACTGGACACACTTCTTGTATTCTTTACTCAAAAGGGCTGTTGTTCCACTAAATAATTAAGTTAATTAAATTTTAATTAAGCAGCTTGTTAGAACAATGGTATTTGTTTCAGTTTTGAATTGTTCTCATTGCTTCAGTGTTTGTATTTCATAAAAGAACATTCATTTTATTTTTGAAGTATCAGTAAACTTAGGTGAGGACTTAAATTTATTGCTATAATCATCTGTTATCTAAGTGACATTTGTCAAGTGTTTTGATACCCAGCGGAAGTTTGAGAAATTTAGACGCGGTCTAACTCGTGACAGACCTTTACGCATTCATTTGTCTTCTGAATTGTCTCTTTATTTACAACAGCAGGGAAAAAAAAAACCCTTGACTTTTCCAGGCTGCTTCAGGGCTCTCTATTGTATGCTTGGTTGGAGACAGGAGAGCTGGCCGCAGCCCAGAGCATTTGTGGTCTAAAGTTAGCAGTTAGTGACTAGCTGGGAGATGGTGGGACTCTGGCTAACAGCCTGTTCGCATGGTGTCTGCAGGGCCCATTGCCAGTGACGGCCAGCTTAGGATGGACTTACTGTCTGTAAACATGAAAAAAGTCAGATTGTAAGCCATATGTCTTCTCTAATCTGAATAATAGAATGTAATTGACTTTTTGTGTTTATATATGCGTACTATAGGGAATTAAAGTCGTGTTTGAATTTAAATGAATGATTGTTTTGAAACCGTTATTAGTTTTGCAGTTCCATTTGGTGAGGCAAATTTAAAATTGATCAGCTATCAGTATCCCAATAACTACTTCAAGAACAGTCGCTACGTTAGACTGCAAATGAGACCGAAATGAGAGATGCGTTCAGATTCCCGAGGGCTCATTTACAGATTATTTCAAGTAATTTCAGGTTCATTTCGATTTGAATGTGACTGAAAGAGGTGATTTCTGAGTGGGTGATTTGTAAACTCTCTATTAGTTCATCCATTTCCACCAGTTTAACCTCTCATGGAATTTTGAGCAGTTGTGAACTGTAACTGACAGGATAATTAGCCAATCACAGAGACGTGGAGGCTCACGTGACTATTTTTCACACTTCCTTTATGATTGTTGTTATATTATATTATATATGACCTGCCCAACTCAATCCGAACAGCTGGGTCCTTAGCCTTCAAGAAATGCACCTTTTCCATCTACACTTCACTCTTTAACATTAGCACTCTCTATTCTATTTCTATTCTAACTACTTGTTTTCTTTCTATTTATTCAAAAACGTGATCCTCTAACACTTGCACTCTCTATTTCTATTGTAACTACTTGTTTTCTTTTTATTTAAGAAAAAATTACCCTCTAACACTAGCATTCTCTATTCTTTTTTTATTCTTTCAACGTTTTATTTTTATTTATTAAAAATATTGACCCTCTAATACCAGCGTTCTCTTGTCTTTTTCTATTCTTTCAACTTTTTATTTATAAAAAACTAGCCCTCTGACACTAATGTTTTCTTTTTTTCAATTTGTTTTTTATTTATTTAAAAAATTGCCCTCTAAGACTAGTGTTCTTTATTTTTTTTTTATTCTTTCAACTTTTCTTTTTATTTATTAAAAAAAACTAGCCCTCTAACACTAGTGTTCTCTATTTTTTTCCATTTTTTTCTTTATTTATTTTTAAAAATTACCTTCGAACACTAGCGTTCTTTATTTTTTTTTATTCTTTCAACTTGTTTTCTTTTTATTTATTAAAAAAATGAAAATTTTTTTCTATTTGTTTTTTATTTATTTAAAAAAGGGATCCTCCAACACTAGCATTCTCTGTTATTTTTCTATTCTTTCGACTTGGTTTCTTCTTATTTATTATTTTTTTTTAATGACCCTCTAACACTAACATTTTCTATTCTGTTTCTATCCTTTCAACTTGTTTTCTTTTTATTTATTTATTTTTTTTTAAATGACCCTCTATCACTAACATTCTCTATTATTTTTTCTGATCTTTCAACTTTTCTTCAAGTTCTATTTATTCATTTATTTATTTTTAAATGACCCTCTATTCTTCCGAGTTCTGTTCTTCTTTTTCTATTCTTTGAACTTGTTTTCTTTTTTTAAATTACACTCTAACACTAACATTCTCTATTTTTTCCATTCTTTCGTATTGTTTTCATTTATTTCTTTAAAAAATTACCCTCTAACCCTAGCATTCTGTTCTTTTTTCTATTCTTTTGACTTTCTATTATTCTATTCTATTCTGTGAAAACTTTTAAAAAGTAATTAGTTAATTGAAATAAAGCTGAAATAAAAAAAAAGTCTGGAAACAACAGCAAGAAGACTGAATTAATGTTTTAATAATTTATTGATAAACTAGTGCTTTCTTTGTTTTCAGCTTAAGAGATGAAGTCTGCGACACCAACTCGTAATTTCCGCAGTAGTAATGCGCCTGTATGCATGTTTCAATCTGAGAATATTTATTTGGGTAATTCCATGCAAAAGTCATCCTTACCATGAAAAAATAAGTTTTTACCAAAGGTTTTTACTATAGTGATAGCACAGATGTCAACACTTGGTGGTTCAAATATTCATGTGAGGTCTCTCTAAAAGTTTTTTTTCTATTTTTAGTGCATTATTTTTCATAGTCTGGTAAGTGCTATTTTCAGGCTTGTCACATCCATAACAGTACATATTCCTCGTAAATAGACACATCAAAATTAAAATTAAGTAACAGTTGTATGTTCTGTGAAGAGCCATCGCTTCTCTGTTTGTTGGGTAATATTGCGTCTGGGATGTGCATTTTAATTTGCATAAATCCTACAAAGTATGTAGTCTCTCAAAATCTGTGTCCTTTTTTGTCACATCCATACCGCATGATTATTTCCCTTTTCTAACAAAGAAAACGTGCGCATAAACTGATATTTTTCTGATGTTTAGACTCTATCAACAAGGGTTTATTCAAATATAAACAGATGGTTTGGTATATTGGTAACACATACATTCTCTAAGCATTTATATGTTACTTCCATAATACTGGATTTGCCCAATTTCTGTTTGAATTGGTTCATTTGAATGTACTCCATAGATCTTCTCCATAGATATATTTTTCATGTCTGTTATGCAAGTATACACAGAGTTTCGAAGTTTCGCTCTCAAATTCAAAGAGACCAAGACGGCAGAAAGCGCATCATTATTGCTTTCGTTATTTTACAAAAGCACAATGTTTTTCGTTGTTATTCTAAGTGCACACAAATAAACATAGAGTCTTTACAGATTCAAAAGATGTCTTTTACCTGTATGACCAAAAATGACGGAGTATTTTAAGTTCAAGTGACAGAACCGGTGCCTCCGTCTGTCATGCAAGGAGCATGCTACTATTTCGATTAATGGTTAGTTGACTATTAGCGGGCAGCCCTAGTATAACATAAAAATAATACTAAAATAACACATTATATACTTGGTTATATACTTGGAATATGTGGTTATGTTGTTGCCATCCTCAGTAAGGGTGTAATATATAAGCCACCTGAAATAAATGGCACCGGTGGTGGTTGTGGTCATGGTGCTGCAGGAGACGCTACAATACACAGCTGTAGAGCACCCTGTTACATAAGCAACAGAGGAAATGATGCGTTCTGGCCCAGTAAATGGCACTAGCATGAAATCTAGAGAGTGCACGAAGCTCACCCTCCCGTAACATACACATATACTCTACATCACTATTCAGACTGATTCATTCTCTGTATATTTAAAATGAACAGGACCTGAGATGCCCGGTCAGTAAATTGAGCTGGCATATGTTGGTGTACACATACAAAATTTACTTGCCAAGACTTTGTCTTTCTCTGTTCATCTGTTCTTTCTCCACTCGCTTTGTTGTAAACACTCATAAACACATGTCGTCCTTGCCAGGAGATTCCTCCAGCCGCTCCGCCTGTGTTGTATCATCACAGCCCAGGCGTGGTGCTCTGTGGCCATGCGTGTTTTTAATGCTCATCTCCCCTACAGCTACCAGCCGCAACAATTCTGACAGCTTTGAGTTTAACAGGAGCAGACACACATCACCACTATGTACATACAGTCTACATGCTGTCTTCTCGCAGATGCTCCGAGCAGTTGAATTCTTTCACACAAATGGGTTGACAGAGAAAAGCAGTACATTTTTGTACATAAAGTATTGAGAATATCATACTGTTCAAACGTATGGCGTAACTGATTATGAAAGAAGTTTCTTGTGCATCCTAAGGCTGCATTTGTGTGTTCAAAAATACCGTTAAACAGTAATATTGTGAAATATTTTTTACAATTTAAAATAATTAAAAAGTTCTATTATAATATATTTTAAAATGTAATGAATTTTCAGCAGTCATTACTCCAGTCTTCAGTGTCAAATAATCCATCAGAAATGTTATATTATTATATATTATCAATGCTTGATATTGTTCTGGAAAGTATGACACTTTTTTAAAATTCTTTGATGAACTGAAATAGAAATATTGTTTTACCCTTTATTATTTTTTTTTTTATTTTTTTTTTTTTAAAGTATAAATATCTGTACAATTACTTTTGGCCATTTAAATGCATCCTTGCTGAATATTCATACTGATTTCTTTCCAAACTCTGTGTGTGTGTGTGTGTGTGTGTGTGTGTGTGTGTGTGTGTGCGCGCATGTACATAAACTTCAATTAATTATTATTTATTATTTATATAATTTTTGGGAGGTGTGTTTGGTAACAGTTCTTTTGTACATTTTCTACATATTTTGTATTTAAAGCTCAAAAATGTACTAATCTAAATGCAAATTAAGTGCAAATTAATATTATTATTATTATTAGTAGTAGTAGTAGTAGTTGTTGAAGTAATAGTAGTAGTAGTAGTATTGTTTTTCTTAATTTGTTATATTTTTATTAATTATTATTTAAATGTATTATTAAAAAAACTGGTCTCAAACTGACCATTGAATAATAAAAATAATGATGATGATGATGATAATAATAATAATAATTATTATTATTATTATTATTAATATTTTATTATTATTATTTGTCATGTAATGATTTTAAAATTGTTATATAATATTTTTAAATTATGTTCTGCAATAATACTGCTACCACTACAATTAGTAATTTGTGAATTATATATATATATATATATATATATATATATATTTTTTTTTTTTTTAATTATTATATTATATTATATTATGTTATAACTTAAATTCATTATTATAAAAAAACTGGTCTCAAAATGGCCATTTAATAATAATAATAATAATAATAATAATAATAATAGTAATAATGCACATTACAATATAATAAAAATAAATAATAATAATAATAATATATAACAATACAATAATATAAAAGAAAGATTAGATTAGATTATTGTTATATTATATTTTTATTACTTACTATTTAAATTCATTATTATTAAAAAAAATGTCAAATGGCCATTGAAGAATACTTAATAATAATACCGCTAATAAATATATAACAATGTAATAATATTAAAAAAACTATTATATTATATTATATTATATTATTGTTTTATTACTTACAATTTAAATTCATTATTATTAAACATGGTCGCAAAATGGCCATTAAATAATAATAATAATAATAATAATAATAATAATAATTATTATTATTATTATACTGTTGTATAATAATTTTTGTAATTTTAGACATTATTAATTCTTTACTAAAATAATATTACTACCAGTAGTACTAATGTGTAATGATATTATATAAAAAATGTATTACCATTATCATTATTAAACACATATATTATATTATATTATATTATATTACATTATATTATATTGTATAGTTTTTTTTTATTTATAAATAAATAAAAATAAATAAACTTGAAGATGTTGTGACATGTTTATATAGCGTAAGGTAGAGTACTGTTAAAACTGTTCTCAAAATGGACAATCTCTGCAGAACCAAGTCAAAGACAAGTCAGATTTATTTAGATAGGCCTTTTCACAATACACACTGATTCAGAGCAGTTTTACAGATATTTCCATAAGTATTCTAAGCATTCGTCCTCTTTCAGCAGGTAAAGATGATGTGCGAAGTGATGCCCACGATCAGCGAGGACACGGCGATGAGCCAGCGCGGGTCCCAGAGCAGCGCCTCCGACCCTGACTCTCATTTTGAGCAGTTGATGGTGAACATGCTTGACGAGAGAGACCGTCTGTTGGACACCCTGAGAGAGACACAAGAAAGCCTGGCCCTCGCCCAGCAGCACCTGCAGGACGTCATCTATGACCGGGACTCGCTACAGCGTCAGCTCAGCTCCGCACTGCCACAGGTACCACAACTACACCCAAACTGTGCTGTCGATAAAGAAACTCACGTAACCATACTTTTAACTGGTCCACGTATCAGCTTGATCCAACTAAGAAGACACGATTAAACTCTTGAAAGACAAAAACTAAACTCTTGAAAGTCTTAAGCTTAGACATCATGTTCTGATAAGGATATCTGAGCAGCAGCTGTGTCACGGAAAGAAATGATAAATGTTAATTTCACACTCGTAAGATACATTTAGCTCATTCCTTTGCTGAGCGTTTCAGTAAATTTTGTCCACAGCTGAGAGACTGTGAAAATATGGGCATGTCACAGCTGGCCATGTGTGATTGCAGCAGCTGAAACTGGTGATACTAAAATCTGCGTCCAAGTCTCTCCTTCCGAACAAAGAGGACTAAAAATCACCAAGCATGGTTTTCAGCTGCGCTACTATTGCCCTGAGACATGGGAAAAAGCGATGGCTTACGTAATCATGACTAAACCCAGATTAGCTCAACGCTCAAAGGAAAAGTGTGTCAGTAATTCTAGTCACAAGTCCTTACCGTTCTCCTTCCAGAAGTCTCCGTGGTCCTGGCGGAGAATAAAAGAAGGTTTTGTTGTGTGGTAGTTCTCACTTTCCCTCAGTGATGCTCTTGTTCCTGGTGGAGATGCAGTTTTAGCGCTGCTTACTGTACTGAGGGCGACTGGTTGTGTGTTAAACAGAATAAAAAAGGGGTGTTGTTTGTTCGAGTGTCATGAATGCTACCTTTGAAAAGTTTGGAGTTGAAGTTTGCAATGTCACTTAGGTTCACCAAGGCTGCTTTTGACTGATCAAAAATACAGTAAAATTAGTCATTGTCAAATATATTTTAAAACTTTCAAATATTTTACTGTTTGAATACGTTTTCTGAAATTAATTTATTCCTATGATGGAAAGCTGAATTTTCAGCAGCCATTACTCCAGTCTTAAGTGTCACATGATCCTTCAGAAATTGGTGCTTAATAAAATTTGATTTGGTGGTGAATAAAAGTGTTAGTTGCTTTCTCAAACACTTATGTATTTTTATTAGTGCTGTCAATCAATTAAAAAAAAATAACAAATTATTTGCACATTTATTCTGAAATTAATCGTGATTAATTGTGATTAATCACACTTAACAATAAAGTTTCTAAATGTGCTTTTATATTGCAACAATTTCACATTCAATCTTCAAATTAGTGTTTTTATTATTTGTGAAATATTTTAGTGCTGTCAATCCAATAACTAATAAATCACGCATTTTTTCTGAAAATAATCATGATTAATCACACCTAAAGTTAAAATGTTTAAATATACTTTTATATTGCAATAATTTCACATTCAGTTGATTAAACATTTTTTTCCTGAAATTAATCGTGATTAATCTCACCTAGCAGTTTTTACATATACTTTGATATTGCAATAATTTCACAGTCAGTCTTCAAATTAATGTAGAAACAGCATAATATAATATAATATTTTATAAATATATTTTTATTATTTGTTAAATATTTTTAGCGCTGTCAATCGATCCAAAAATAACTAATTATTTAACTTTTTTTATGAAATTAAATGCGATTAATCTCACCTAACAATAAAGTTTTTAAATATAATTTTGTATTGCAATAATTTCACATTCAGTCTTCAAATTAATGTAGAAACAACATAAAGACAGTATATTTTTATTATGTGTTAAATATGTTTTAGTGCTGTCAGTTGATTAAAAAATTAACTAATTAATCACACATTTTTTCTCAAATTAATTGCGATTAATCATGACTAATCTCACCTAACATTAAAGTTTTTGAATATATTGCAATTTTACGTTCAATATTCAAAAAAATGTAGAAACAACATAAAGACAATATATTTTTATTATTTGTTAAATATTTTAGTGCTGTCAATTGTTTAAAAAATTAACAAATTAATCACATACTTTTTCTGAAATTAATCGCGGTTAATCACGATTAATCCCACCTAACATTAACGTTTTTAAATATACCTTTAAATTGCAATAATTTCACACTTAATCTTCAAAATAATGTAGAAACGACATAAAGACAGTATATTTTATTACCTTTTAAATATTTTTAGTGCTTTCAATCAATTAAAAAAAAATTAATCATAATTTTTTTTTAGATTAATCACAATTAATTGTGATTAATCCCACCTAACATTAAAGTTTTTAAATATATTGCAATCATTTCACATTCAATCTTCAAAACAATCTAGAAACAACTTAAAGACAGTATATTTTGTATTATTTGTCAAATGTTTGTTTATGACTGAAGGTGAGTATCACTGAGAACAATGTTACAGATGTTTCTAGGAAAAAAAATGTTTTCCTAATATTTAATCACTGACTATATCCATTCATCATTACAGTATAATTGAAAGCTGTCAATTTCAAAATTTAATAGACTTTAAAAGCTATTATTTACTATGTAGTAGGAAATACACAGAAATTGAAAAATGTTCTCAAACAATAAATACTAATTTAAATACAGATGAGTCCTTAAAGCTACAAAAGTTATTAAAAAAATGTCATTTCTGTTCCAAACCTGTATGACTTTATTATTTCCTTTGTAGAGATGAAGATAATTTGAAGAATGTTCACACTGCTCTTTTTATACAACAACGGCAGTCAGTGACCAGGAGCTGTTAAGCTCTAAAAAGCACCAAAAAATCTCATTAAATGGGACATCGGATGCCCATTTTCCACAAGCTGGTATGATTCTTAGGGTCTTTGTGAAATGTCTGCAACATATTTTGGTTAAAATTCCTCAATGGTTGTATAAAACAACACCTTTTTACCTTGTCAAAAACAGTTCACAGCGATCCGTTTCGGTGCATGTCTCTTTAAATGATAATGAGCTACTGCTCACCCCGCCCCCTCTTCTGCTTTTTTTCTTTATTTGGTGGCACATTACCATCAAAAACAAAACACTTGACATTGAAAAGACGTTGTCGCTACAGCTGCTTAAGCATGGAGAAAATAGCGGACAGCGTACAACTGTCTGAGGGTGGAAATATGTTAATAAGGTACAGTCCATCTGAGGTTGTGGGCGGGGCCTGAGCAGGATGACATCATACTGCTCAGAAAATCAAAGCTGTTTGATAATAGACTGTTTGGGTTTTTAAGTGATTAAGAAAAACGGAGTGAATGGATTTTTATCATTGTAGGGTGGTTGTGTTCACACACTGCCAAGACACATTTACATGCAAACACAGTGTAAAAGTAAAATATGCATCCGATGTCTCTTTTAAAGAGGTTTGTACAATTTTCTAAACCATTATGGTAATTTCATGTGAGGGACAGTTGAAGTCAAGCTGGTTTGGAACAATGTGACGTAAGTAAGTAAATAAATGATGTTACAAGAACATGATTTCTTGTTTTACTGTCCAGTGTAATTATTTTACAAGATGAATAGCGGTCTAGACCAACCTGGTCGATAACGAAGTATTGATTGTCTCTGTGTCACAACGGTACTCGTACACACTGTTTACTGATCACATTTTAAATGAGATGTTACTTCTCTCAATCCAGCCTTACACGCATGCAAACGACTCCATTAATTAGCGTGGCAGCGTTTTATTATCCCTTGCCACATCAACTCCATGCTAATGCTTTACGAGGCTCTTTGGCGGAATAATTCTGAAGATGCGTACCAGCAGGAAAGCCATGTTATTATGAGCTGTTGTAATTGAGAAACCGTGAACAGTGTCAGCTAATGTTTTTTAAACGGCATCGAAATAGATTTTATTCACAGTGATTGTTCGGTGGTGTTTGTAATGGCCACTTTACACAGTTTACACTAATTGCATGATGGAAGCAGGCTTTTGCTTATTTGATAAGCTAAATATCAGTTTATTTATAGCCTTTTTTATTTAATCTGGTTTTAAGTAGTGGCTTTCTTAAACCTCCTTTGAGCTTGTTGTGTTGTCATTGAGCTCCTGGAGCGTGGCGATGAATGTGAGGGGGGAAAGATAATTCGGTTGAAAAATCGCTTGAGAGGTGGCAGTGCATTGCGATTGGCTAATCACTTTTTCAGTTAGATAATGCCAACAGCTTGCAAATAAACCTGAATGTATCAAATTGGAAAAATTGTACTGACTAATTGCGAAGTGAACAATTTTCGAAATCAGGCTAGTTTTCGGACTTTACTTTTGACAAAATGGACAAAATGACAGTTCGGAAATGTGTAACATGAAAAAAAGCTTCCTCTACATGCCATTGTTTTGTAGATGGTAATGTAAACCAGTTGTCTGAATCTGATCCCCATTGAGCAGACATGTGGAACGTTTCTGAAACAACACTTTGACCTCCTTTAACGCTCGACAACGTCTGAGGTTTGGGCTCGCGGTTTAGACTGTGCGTTAAATCTGGGCTCTGATGAGCAGGGAGATGAAATAGGCTGAATTATCGCTGCAGGGTGAACTCGGCTGTAGAAGAAGAGGAGGAGAGACAGGAAAGCGGGGAGGAAGTAGACGGAAGGTGGAGTGATGCGGAGAGGAAGTGGCCTGGTTTTAGCCACATGATGGTAGCTATTGGCTGTCTGATATAAAGCTGATACCTCTTTCTCTAGCACAACTAAAAATGAAAATTCTGTCATTAATTACTCACCCTCATGTCGTTCCAAACCTGTAAGACCTTCGTCCATCTTCGAATCACAAATTAAGATATTTTTAATGAAATCCGAGAGCTTTCTGACCCTGTTCAAGGACATTGTTAAAATAGTCCATTGTGACACAGAAAGTATTCTCATAGCTTCATAAGTTAACAGTTGATCCATAGACTGTTTTAATGATGTCCTTCCTTACTTTCTGGGCTTTGAATGTCTCAGTTGCGTTGATGTCTATGCAGGGTCAGAAAACGCTTGGATTTCATTAAAAATATTTTAATTTGTGTTCTGAAGATGAGCGAAGGTCTTACATGTTTGGAACGACATGAAGGTGAGTAAATAATTACAGAATTTTCATTTTCGGAAGAACTATCTCTTTAACTTTCGAAACTAAGATCTGAATGGCAGCCCCATTCTCCCATGATGCCCTGGGGACCAGACTGTGATTATATCATGCACAGTAATATCTTATGTCCTTCGGCACAGCAACAGCTCTCACAACAAACCCTTAAAAGGACCCAACTTTTAATGCAGAGTCAATTTTTACAGTTTAATTTAACCCAAAAGTCACCTTAATCATTGCAACTTTAACAACAACACTAAAGTTCAGGTCATTTATAGGCTGCATTATACTAAAACACAATCATTACTATTGATTGGCCCTTTTAAGTAACTGCCCAATATACTAGCTGTGCTTTAGTGTGTAAAAGCTGGAGTGTATTTACACATTTGGCTATTAAAGTTGAATTATGGCTTATAACATAAGAAATCAAAATTACGTTTATTTACCGTTTTTCCCAGTTTTCACTTGCACTAAAGTGTTTGTATGTTTAAAAATGCTAAACCCTTTTTTTCAGATTTTTGCCACAGTGATAAAGAAATAATCATACTTACGATTAACAGTACAAAAAGCATGAATTATAGAAGTTGAGAAATGTGAAAATTGGTGAATGATCTCATGAAGAAAACGTACCTCTGGGAACTTTTTCACAAGACGTGAAATACGTACCGCCATGTACGTTTCATGACATATTCGATGTGAAATGTCGACTGAGTGGTGTTAAAAGAGCATCCTTTTTTTCCTAGAACAGATGAACGTACATATGGTACGTTTTATGTGATGTAGGTTTTGTATGTGTCACTGCAGTTCTGACTTGAAATGTACGTTGGGTGGTGCTATAATTCTAATGCTCTGTGACGTTTTAAAATAACGTACCATCTGCACTACACCTAAACCTACTGATAGTATGAACAAAAGCGAATGTGATGTAAAAACGCAATCGCAAGCATGCCATTTTAGCTTGTTTTTTGATCTCTCAGCTTTCAGCTCTTTCACTGTGAGTCATGTTTTTCAGTTTTCGTATCCAAGGATTCCGCATCCTAAGTCTACTGCAAAAAAGTTCCCACAGGTACATTTTCGTCATGAGATCAGGTAGGCCATGACATAGTAGTCTTAAAGTCACAGTCCATTTAATTCTAAGGGTCAAACAGACAGGATGGAGTCAGACAAAAACTAAAATAATATCCCTGTAAGGGTGTTTTTGCTGCTGGGATTGAACAGCTGTCTAGTTTCACCTGTTTTCATGTCCTGTGTTGCTCTTTCGGTTTGTCTCATAGACTGCTGTCCTCTGTCTGTGCGGCTCAGTTCTGCTTACTCATCAGACCAAAGTGGTGTGCACACGTCAATGCCACCTGGGTCAGGAAGTTTAAAAGAAAGAGAGAGAACGAAAGCACCGTGGGTCCAAACTCAGAACACCCATTGGTTCCCTTCATTGTCCAATAAAGCAAAACAAACAAACAAAAATTTAATTGTTCAATTATTTGACTTTACTAGATTACCCTCCAGCTATTCATAATGCTGCACCATCCCTCTGTAACTGTCAGTGGGAGCAGGTTTTCCTTGAAGGATTTCACGCTTTGCAAGTGACCGTGTTGCCCTGAATACATAATGTTGATGGCATGTTTTAATATTTGCCTTGTGCTGAAATGTCAGTTCATGTGCTGAATGCATTTTTATATTTTAGATGAATAAAGATGATAAATACACGTGTTTTTTTAACCTTAGGTTAAAGTCACGGTGAAATAGAGGTCGCGTCAGATTTTTTCTTCTGTAAAAATTGTAGAGTGGGGCTCGGTTCTTCTTTCTTAAAGGGACAGTGCACCCAAAAATGAAAATTCTGTCATTAATTACTCACCCTTTATGTCGTTCCAAACCCGCAAGACCTTCATTCATCCAGCACAAATTGAGATGTTTTTGATGAGATCCAAGAGCTTTCTAACCCTGCATAGACAGCAGCACAATACAATTTTTTTGCACAAAAAGTATTCTCACAGCTTCGTAAAACTGAGGTTGATCCACTGATGTCACATGGACTATTTTAACGGTGTCCTCACTATCTTTCTGGGCCTTGAATGTGTCACTCACATTGCTGTCTATGCAGGATCAGAAAGCTATCAAATTTAATCAAAAATATTTTAATTTGTGTTCCGAAGATGAACGAAGGTCTTACAGGTTTGAAATGACATGAGGGTGAGTAAATAATGACAGAATTTTCACTATCCCTTTAAAAATAAGGTTTTAAAAGTTGTTGTTTTTTTTTTCACATTGATTCCATTGAAGAGCCATTTTGGGTTCCTCAAAGAACCTTTCATTGAACAGTTCTTAAAATAACCCCTTTTTTTGTTTGTGTGAATGACGGGTTGGACAAAATGTGAACGCCCGTTATTATAGAGGTTAATATCAGTTGTGAAGGCTATAACAAACATTGTGACTGTTTTTTATTTATATTTGTCTATAGGTTGTATATCAGTGTAGTATAAGTTGTGTTCAGCAGTGTTTATTATAAGCAATGGGTGAAATTGGTGACTTGTCAGACTTCCAAAAAGGGTAATTCATGGGATTCTGTTTAGCATGAGTGTCTGTAACCTTATCGGCCCATTTTTGTTGACGTTATAAAGGGATAGTTCGCCCAAAAATAAACATTTTCATTTCATTCCAAACCCGTAAGGCCTTTGTTCATCTTCAGAACACAAATTAAGATATTTTTGATGAAATCCAAGGGCTTTCTTACTCTGCATAGACAGCAACACAACTACCATGTTCAAGGCTCAGAAAGCTAGTAAGAACATTGTTAAAATAGTCCATGTGACATCACTGATTCTGTGCGCAAAGAAAACAAAAATAATGACTTGATTTAATAATTTCTTCTCTTCCATCTCAGTCTTTGACATGCCAGTCTTTGACCGTCAAAACAACACAGAACTGAAATGCCAACAAACCCTAATTTGTATCTTGAAGACTCAGTTTCCACAAAAACCAACTGCAGAAAACCACACAAAGCCAACATCCATAAAAGAGCTGCAGTTGCTAAAACATTAATCTCAAACTGTGAAATAGATGGTGTCATAAATCACAAAATCTGGAGAGATGGAACACTGCAATGAACTCCAACATCTGCCTAGGCCAGCTCAATCACGTAAATAAGTTATTACCTATTTATAACATAGTAATAACATGTTATGTGACATGGCTAACGCTTCAAGATTGAACAAACCCTCGTGGGCAGTTTTGGATGGAAGAGTGAGACTCAGATTCCCTCCTCCAGCATATCTGAAGCACTTGGCAGATGTTCTGATAGACACCATTCCACTGGAGAAATTCAAAAGGCTTACGAGTCTATTCTGAGAGGGTTGGAAGCTGTATTAAAGACACATGGTGGTAAAACACTTTAATGAGCAAATAGTGGCTATTTCCAAGGTGTTCACATTATTTTGCCCAACCCTGGTATTTTTAAATAAGCTTAAGAACCTTTTTCCACTATAAAGAAGCAGTTGTGGAATAGAAAGGTTCCACGGTTCTTCCATGGAACTATAGATGCCAGAAAAGAACCTTTATTTTTTTAAGAATGTATTCATTCGTTGTTAATTGGATTTTGAGGTGTGCATGTCTTTTGTTTTCACCGGTAGGTTTAGTTATGACATTTTGATTCCACATTATGAAACATTTTTTAAAAATGAAACCGTATACTGTATACATGGATAAATTGTTCACAATAAGATCTATAGCATGCGTTTAGAAAATAGATGAGGTGAATTGTCATTTCATGCTGACAGCATTGAAACATTTCTGATTGAAATGGAATATTCTGTGTGAAAATACAAGACAGGACTTGGTTTTATCTATCAAGAATTGATTGGATAAAGTGGAAAATTGGAAAAGTGGCGTTTTGTAGCAGAATGGTGTAATGGTCCTGTAGCATTCATCAGCAACTGAGTCATTAGAGAGACACAACATGTCAGTTTACTGAGTCCCCCATCATAAATCAAACACGTCCTCCTCATTTATCATCATTCAGTCTCTTACGGTCCAATCGGTACGCGGGATTGCATAGTCATGGAATGTACCATTAAGATACGGGGAGGTTTGATGGGTTTGTGGAAAGTCAGATGATAAAGTGACTAAGCACATGAATAAATTCTTCTTATCTCCATCTCTCTCATTCTCTTTCCCTTCTTGCGTCTGTCTCTTTCTCTTTCCGTCCTCTGGGCTCTTGCAGTCAGCTGGTTTCCTCCATCACAGCACATGATTCGATGTGATCGTCAGTTATTGTTTGTGCCCTACTTCACTCGACCCGTAGGCCACATGAACACTTCATGCTACAGGAAGAGAGTGAGAGAGAGAGAACAATCCAGAAAGGTTGAGGAAAAACAATAACATCATAGTCTGTGTTTGTTTAAATGCTGTTTGTATTGAGTTTATACATTTCAATGTAAATTTTGGCATGTCACATTTGAATGCATTGAGCATTGAGCAATTTAATGGTGGTGGTTGGGGATGCTGTTGCATTTCTGTGTCATCAGACTATGATTTTCCGTGTGGGAAAAAAAAAAAAAAAATCTGAATTTATATTAAAAGAGAGATCTAAGCTTCATGTTGACTTAGTATGGCAAAATATTGGCAACTGGAGAAAAAAGCTCCAGTCCAAAAGATACAGTCCTATTTGTGGATGTGAAAAAATACAGCATTTATTTTATTTTATTTTATTTGTATTTATTTGTATTTATTTTATTATTTCATTTTATTTCATTTTATTTATTTTGGACAGCATAAATTGTAATTAATTAGTTACACCACTTTAGAATGGCAAAATATGGGCAACTGTATTTTATTTATTTACTTATTTGTTTATTTTTTATTTATTAAAAATCAGATCCTGGAAAGCATCAATTCATTTTAGCATTTTATTTTATAATTTTATTATTTCTTTTTTGTTTTGTTGTGCTTTATTGTATTATTTTTACATTTTTAATTTATTTTAATTGTATTTTATTTTATTAAAAAAAAAAGCTAATTGTTGTTTTGAACAGCATAAATTGCAATTTGTTATTTACACTTGACTTTTGAAAGAAAAATGGCAAACTATGGGCAACTAGAAGAAAAAAAGGGCTGTTGATAAAAGAAAACTTCTGCTGTTTATGGTTGTGGATATGGGAAAAAAATTGCAGCATTATTTTATTTTATTAAAAAAATCTAATTCATGTTTTGGAAAGCATGAATTGTAATTAGCTATTTACACTATTGTTCAAAAGAAAGAAAACAGAGTGACCAAATATGGGCAACTGGGTGAAAAAGGCTGTTGATAAAAGATTCTGTTGTGGATGTAAAAAAATATAAAGCATTTTTTTAATTATTTATTTTATTTAAAAAATCAAATCCTTGTTTTGGACAGCATAAATTGTAATTATTTATTTATTTACACTACTGTTCAGAAGATGAGATTTATATGATTTATGAAAAAACTTTTGGGGAGTAAATTATAATTAAAAAAATGCTTTTTTTTTTTGCCTAATATACTGCATTTTAAAATATATTTGTAATTTATTCCTGCGGTGGATGAGCTGATTTATTCTAATATGCTGATGTGGTGCACAAGTACAGTAATGTTTATTAATATTAGGGTTGCAAAAATGTGGACAATTTCAGAAATTTTGGCAACTTTCCAGGGATTTTTGGAAAGTTTCTGGAAATTTCCCACCCCATTGCAAACCTAATTATTATGGCAAATGTTAAAAATACTTGTGCTACTCAATATTTTAGTGGAACGTTTGATTTTATTTATTTATTATTATTTTTTATTTTTTTTCCGTTCTATGACGAATAGAAGGTCCTTATTGAATAAGATTAAATATGTAAAAGCATCTATCTGTCTCTAAACTTTTGAATAGTAGTTTATATCACAGGTTGCCTCAAACTGACAGTTATGAAAATTATCTTTGCTCTGAGAATAGTTTAACCTCATTAATAGAGATTTTAATACAATCCCAACACATGTATAGTGCATATTCATGCATAAATAAGAAATACAATTCTTTTCTGTGTTGTGTTCCTACACATATCTTAAATTAAAAATGTATCTAATTAAGCAGTCAAAGTTCAGTGAGTTCTTTCTCACATTAATCCTCCTACATAATGATTCTCACCACTGAAAGACTTTTTTTCCTGGGAAAAAAAAAAATCACTTATGTTCCTTTTTATTTGTCATCCACTCTTTTATTTAATGCAGAAAGAAGCTCTCTGTCTTTCAGTGTGCACATATTGACAGCGCTTATTAAAATAGAAACTTGGGCAAGGACCAAAATAGACACCGACATCTCCATTCCCTACTTCATTCTCTTATCAGTTGGCCACTCATATGAATGAGTGCAAGGCATGCCGGGAAGTGCTTGGCCACATCCCACGGGCATTCATCAAGTTGTGATTGACAGCCTGGAGAGAAAGAAAGCCCTGCAGATATCGTCCGCTGCGCTTCACAGCCCTCTCTGTTCACTCTTCTCCTGAGAGATTGTTTTTATCATGCATTCAAACTAGCGACAAAAACATGGCGTGTATCGTTGGATGTCAAGGTAAAGCTGCTACATGGACGTGGGTGTAGATGCTATGGAGAGCTTATACCTAATAAAGGAATACTGTACCCAAAAAATGTGAATTCACGTCGTTCCAAACCTATATACAGTTGAGGTCAAAAGTTTACATACACCTTGCAGAATCTGCAAAATGTAAATTATAGGGATCACACAAAATACATGTTATTTTTATTAAGTACTGACCTGAATAAGATATTTCACATAAAAGACATTTATATATAGTCCACAAGAAAAATGATTTTTAATACTGTTGTTACCTGAATAATCCACAGCTGTGTTTTTTGTTTAGTGATAGTTGTTCATGAGTCCCTTGTTTGTCCTGAACAGTTAAACTGTAATGACTGTATGATTTTGACAACTAAGGGACTCATATGCAACTGTTACAGAAGGTTCAAACGCTCACTGATGCTCAACAAGGAAACGCAATGCATTAAGTTAAAATTAAAATTTTTGAAATTAAAGCTCAGGGTACTTATTTTGTCTTCTGGGAAACATGTAAGTATATTTTGTAGCTTCTGAAGGGCAGTACTAAATTAATAATATCTAATGTTTAGGCAAACTAAGAAAAATGTACACATCTTCATTCTGTTCAAAAGTATTCACCCCCGGCTCTTAATGCATCGTTTTTTCCTTCTGGAGCATCAGTGAGCGTTTGAACCTTGTGTAATAGTTGCATATGAGTCCCTCAGTTGTCCTTGAAAAAGTGTGAAAAGATCTGAAAATCATACTGTCATTGTTGGAAAGTGTTCAAATACACAAAAATGCTGAAAAACTAAATAATTTGTGGGACCTGAAGGATTTTTCTGAAGAACAGCAGGCAGTTTAACTGTTCAGGACAAACAATGGACTCATGAACATCACTAAACAACAACAACAAAAAAAACAGCGGTGGATCATTTAGGTAGCAACACGGTATTAAGAATCAAGTGTATATAAACTTTTGAACAGGGTCATTTTTTTAAATTCAACTTTTATTTTCTCTACGTGGACAATATGTAATGTCTTGTATGTTGAAATATCTTATTCAGGTCAGTACTAAATAAAAAATGTACATGCATTTTGTATGATCCTTGCTATTTTGGTAAAATAATTAACTTTTTGCAGATTCTGCAAGGTGTATATAAACTTTTTACTGAAATATGCTTTCTTGTGAGGAACACAAATGAGCTATCTTGAAAGAATGTTCAGACTTCTCTTTTCTGTAGAATGAAAGTGGATGGTGACCAAGTTCATATAAAGTAATTAAAAGAGTTTTAATTTTTAGTTGAACTATCCCTTTAAGTAGCCTGTTGTAATGAAATACTACTCCTCAAGTGCTTTACATCCCTGTATGTGAGCAAATTGGTCCATTAGTCCATTGCATCTGGAAGCATCAGAGATCAGTTCTCACGGTTTACAATCTTGTAAACTGATCTAGAAGTCTACTGGGTGGAAATTGGGTAGGTCATGCCATTCTAAAAAAGCATTTACTTGAAAGTTGATTTGTAAGCCATATAAGGAGAAATTCTGCAGTTACCATCAACTGATTGGCTCTAAGCCCTCAATGACATCATCAGCCTGTGCGACACCTTAAACAAGCGTGACTCATAGATTTAGCAGTGATTTAGATTTAATATTTAAGGCTTAATGAAGCCTTTAGGATGTCTAACCGGACATACTGACCATGTGAACAGTGAATAATGTCTAATATTGTATTATGATCACATTTAACTTCCATTTAGCTACTCAGATATGTTGGGAAATCTGACCTTCTTGGCAGAGTAGGAACTCTTGATGTCATGAGACCTTTCACCATTGCAAACCAAATGAATGTCTTTATACTGCAGCATGTCCCACTCTTTTACTATTCATAGTCTATTAATAGGTTATTACCTATTTATAACATAGTAATAACATGGCTAATGTTTTAAGCTCGCTCATTAACTTGAAAGCCCTCTATTTAGGCTAATTAGGGATTTGTTGTATAAATGAGTGGTGATGTAATCGATAGAGGCCATGACGTTACACATTTGATCAGTCTCAAAGTGCTTCTAACCCAATCAGCCATGTCCGGTCTATGAATAGCATAGAATTACTGATTCAGAGATGAAGAATGGGAGCTGATGTTTTGTGCACGCAGCTGGCCGTTAATGGATACCTTTTAACTTCTGACTGCCTCACTTCGGTGCCATAAATAGATGATGATGTCACAAACAGTTTGCTTGCAATGCTTAAGTAACAACGGGAGATTCAACCGGGTAGAGTTTTTACTCAAGCAGCCATCTGCGTTTCAATACAGTTGCTAACATCAGGAGTGTTACGAGAGCCACAAAGCCATAAAACCAGTGGAAACGAATTGAATTAGTCTATAAACGTGAACAGATTTATAAGAAGCGTTGGACTTATTTTTCTGTTATTCCCATACAAGCTAGGATCAAAAGAACAGAGGGATTTTTCGAATGCCTTCATCCTTATAGCTGTTTTGAAGGCCACATACTGTCTTAAATATAAAGCTTTTAACAGTCTCTATTGCACTTATTGCCACACACTTAAAGGATAAGTCCACTTCCAGAACAACAATTTACAGATAATGTACTCACCCCATTGTCATCCAAGATGTTCACGTCTTTCTTTCTTCAGTCGTAAAGAAATTATGTTTTTTGAGGAAAAATTTTCAGCATTTTTCTCCATATAATGGACTTTCTCCATAATAATGGTTGTAAACAATCCCAGCCGAGTAAGAAGGGTTCTCATCTAGCAAAACGATTGGTTATTTTCATTAAGAAAATACAATTTAAATACTTTTTAATCTCAAACGCTCGTCTTGTCTTGCTCTGTCCGTCTTGAACTCTGTGTATTCTGCCTCAAGACAGTTAGGGTACACTGTAAAAAACAATTTGTTGAGTCAACTTAAAATAATTTGTAACCTGGCTGCCTTAAAATTTTAAGTTCAGTCAACTCAAAAAAAGTTTATTCAACTTGAAATGTTAAATTATACTAAGTGACAGCTTAGATATTTGAGTTGAACCAACTTAAAATATTAAGGCAGCTGGGTTACTTACCCATCTGTTAAGTTTAGCAAACACAAATATCTAAGTTGTTACTTAGAACAACTTAACATTTCAAGTTGAATACACTTATTTTAGTTGACTGAACTTAAAATTTTAAGGCAGCATAGTAACAAATTATTTTAAGCTGACTCAACAAATTGTGTTTTTTTATTTTTTACAGTGTATGTCTAAAAATTCCAATCGTATTTTCTCCCTCAACTTCAAAAATCATTTCAAAATCATCCTACATCGCTGCTAAAGTACCAACCCAGTCTTTACAAAGTGAACATGCAAAGAAGATCAAACATCCTTAACAAAAAAGGTAAAACGGCGATATAGGACGATTTTGAAGTTGAGGGAGAACATGAGATGGGAATTTTTCGACATACCCTAACTGTCATGAATCGGAAAAAAAAATGAGGTTGGGCAGAGCAAGATAAGATGAGCGTTTTCCTCAAAAAACATTTGTTTTCAAAAAACAAAAAAGGGGGTGAGTATGTTATTTGTAAATTGTTGTTCTGGAAGTGGACTTCTCCCTTTAATTTCTCTCATAGAAAATAATGCTTTATATATAAGTACATAACTGTTTAAAGACAAAATTTGGGTCTTTTATATATGTGACCCTGGACCACAAAACCAGTCTTAAGTCGCTGGGGTATATTTGTAGCAATAGCCAAAAATACATTGTATGGGTCAAAATTATTGATTTTTCTTTTATGGCAAAAATCATTAGGAAATTAAGTAAAGATCATGTTTCATGAAGATATTTTGTAAAATTCCTATTGTAAATATATGAAAACTTAATTTTTGATTAGTAATATGCATTGTTAAGAACTTTATTTGGACAACTTTAAAGGCAATTTTCTCAATATTTTGATTTGTTTGCACCCTCAGATTCCAGATTTTTAAATAGTTGTATCTCGACCAAATATTGTCCCATCCTAACAAACCATATATCAATGGAAAGCGTATTTATTCAGCTTTCAGATTATCGTTTTCTGATCCAGGGTCACATATATAATACTTGTTAAGGGATAGTTCACCCAAAAATGAAAATTTCCCCATGCCACAAACATGCGTTATTTATATCTCGTTTTTTTTGAAAATTTTTAACTTGAGTGGGAAATTTGCATGACGCATTGTCACGAAAGCCAATCAGCGAAGAGCTTATCGACACGTCCGGTTGTATCAGAACATGGAGAACAGCATTACGTGATGTTTTCATTCACACAAGTGACATGAAAAACATCCAGAGAGTAATCTAGAGTGATTAAACATTGTTAACCATCAGATTTGAGAACGAATTAGAATTGGTGTCAGTGTGAACGCAACTTTTGGCTTTGTTAAGCTGTATGGTTAAAGGCATAATGGCAACAGCTTCATCAAACTGTTGTTACCCAGCTTGTTGGTTTGAAAAGCAGCACTGAAGGGATGGGATCTAGCATGCCTTACTACTTATTCAGGGTTTTTTCCTGAATAATTCATATGCGGTCTGTCCCTGATCACAGCGAGGGGCTTGACTCAAGATAGTTGTGATGAATACTCAGGGTGTATAGTTAGCATTCATGTCTTTGGCTACTGAGCTTGTCTGTCTCTCTTTGTTCTTCCTCTTTCTCTCTCCTTCTTTTTCCCTGAGCCCCTGTGTTGTGATAATTACAGCCTGGCTCTCTTCATCGCCAGGACTTCTGCCCACCCACAGCGGGCACAGCTGTTAGACTCGTACATTCAACGCCAACCGCCTGCAGCCCACCACAGCTGCCGTCAGGGTAATCAGCGCACAGGTACTGCACCGCGCCGGCCGGCCGCTGCCGCCCCTCCGGCTCCAGACCCCCACCTAATCATTACAACCTGTAACCTTTAAAAACGACCTCTATGAGGGACTGCTTGTAATTCCCCTGCTGGTGCACAGGTGGCGTACAGGGTGGGATTGCGGTTATTTTCATTGTGGCAGTAACGCAGACACTGGTTATTGATTTATTCAAACGTATTACTTCAGGTAAGGTAGTTGTTTGTTGTTGCTTCTGCCATCGCTATGAATTTAATGAATTCTTCCTTGAGAATTGTAAATATTGATTGGTCTTTGTAAAGGTGGCGTTCTTAGAGGGTGTTTTGCAAACGTCATTGCAAAATGGTTGTAATAATGATCTGCCTTATGCTGTTGCATCTCATATATATGAAGGAGGAGGAGAAGTGCAACTTAAAGTAAAATCAGTTTTCAGTTTTAACAACTGAGAAATAAAAATGTGAACAGGTAACATTTTGTTTTTAAAATGATGAAACAGACGTAGCAGAAAATGCAAAAAAAAAACAAAAACACTTTTCAAATACTGTGATTTATTCTTTTTTGAAATCATGAAACTAAAATAAATTGTAAAAAAAAAAATGTAAAAAGGTTTTAAAAAGTACATTTTTTTAAAAGAATTTTTCATTTAATTATCTTTGTTATTATTGTTGTTGTTATTATTATTATTTACATTGAACAAATTAAATAGTTTCAAATACTTTAATTATTACATTTGATGATTTTTTTGTTTTTTGTAAATGCCACTGCTCCACACTTGCACTACGATTTAGAGGTTTGGAGTAATTTGTAAAGAAAGAAATTATTGCTTTTATTAAGCAGCATCACATTAAACTGATCAAAAGTGAGTAAAGACTTTTACATGGTTAGAAAAATATATCTGTCAAATAAATTCTGTTTCTGTTTCTATTTATCAAAGAATCCTGACCAAAACAATTAAAATAAAATAAAATAAAATACATTTTGCAAAAACTACTGAATATTTTTATGATTACTTTATTATTATTATTTATTTTTTTACATTTACATTTACATTACATTACATTTTACATTTACAATATTTGAAACCTGAATTAAATTTTCAAATGTTTTAAATAAAGTAAATTAATTTATTTGCATTATTATTTATATTTTTTTAATTATTACATTTGATGATTTTTGTTGATTGATTGATTTTAAGTGCTGCTCCTTCAAACTTACACTACTATTCAGAAGTCTGAAGTAATAAAGAATGAAATTATTATTTTTATTAAGCACCATCACATTAAATTGATTGAAAGTGAGTAAAGAAAAAAAGAAAAATATATCTGTCATTCTATCAAAGAATCCCCCCCAAAACATAAATAAAATAAAATATAATGCTACAGAAAAAATATGCAAAAACTACTGAATTGTTAATTATTATTGTTAGTAGCAGTAGCAGTAGTAGTATTTACACTGAACAGTATTTGAAACCTGAATTAAATAGTTTCAAATGCTTTAAAGTAAATCATTTATTTACTTTTTTAAAAAATTATATTTATTTATTTGTAAATAAATAACTATTTATTTTTTGTAAATGCCATTCCTCCACACTTACACTACTATTCAGTGGTTTGGGGGGTATTTTTAAAGAAATAAGTTATTTAAAGAAAGTATTTAAAGAAAATTAAATGCTTAGCATCACATTAAATTGATCAAAAGTGAGTAAAGACATGTATGTCTTTACATGACAAAAAAAATATATATATATATATATATATATCTGTCAAATAAATGCTGTTTCTCTTTCTATTTATCAAAGAATCCTGACAAAAATAATAAATAAATATGTAAATAAATAAATGAAAAATCACTGTTTACACAAATTGTGTAGCACAATTGTTTTCAACCTTGATAATAATAAGAAATGTTTCTTTAGCAGCAAATCAGAATAATAGATTGATTTCTGAAGGATCATGTGACACTGAAGACAGGAGTTAAAATTGCTAAAAATTCAGCTTTTCCATCACAGATATAAATTCTATTTTAAAATATTTTAAAACAGAAAACAGCTATTATAAACTGTAAAAATATTTCACAGAATTGTTGCTTTTACTGTATTTTTGACCATATAAATGCAGCCTTGGTGAGCATAAAAGCCTTCTTTCAAAAACATTCAAAGTTTGAACGGTAATGTAAATTGTATGCAGTATCAATTCGTCCTCATTATCTTATGCATTTGTCAAATATGCATACGCGTGCACTCATATTCTCATTCACACTATCTCATTGTCATTCAATAATAACAAAAGACTCTGCTTTGTATCAACTGAAAATTGTCAGTGAATGAGACTGACGTGACAAAACCAAGCCTTAGGAAAAGCAGATACAAAGCCAATGCCTTAACACAGGAGGAGGATATAAATAAACATGTCTGATATTTGGCTGTCAGGCCTCTCATTCTGTTTCTGGGTGAATGTGCCCATGGCTGTAGACAGATCTCACAGGACATCACAGTCTTCCCCATGCTGAAACTCTCATTTTCTCTTTGACAGGTCAGCAGCATACAGTGACAACTGTTGGTTAACCCTATTTGCTTGTGAACTTCTTCTACACAGTATGCAAAAACAGTAGATTAACATTTCAAACCTTCTGTATTCATCAACTAAAGTTTCCTCATGCTAAATCGTACATTTTTAAACTGCACCCGATTCATATTCAGTATGGGAATTTGGATGCAGCCAATGATTTTGTGAATGTGCCTGCAGCTGTGTTCACAGATGTATGCTGGAAGTGCGGCGCAGGAAAGAGACAGGAAGAGAGACAGATGAATCTTCTTTTTTTTCCAGCTCTCTTATTCTATTCAAATGGGGCGGAGATATAGCAGGGGGATTCCTTTTGATGAAATAAATATGCGGCAACAACCCACTAAAAATGGAAATGAAGTCCTAGAACTTTCCCACAGAATACACAGGGATTCTTGCGGATTGTTCTCGGGGACCTGTCCTGTCGTGTACCTTCTCTTCCCCTTGAGTGTTTCCTCACAAATATGTTGGAGTAATGGAGTCACTCAAGATGAAGACGTGTCCTCTCTGTGCTGAGCCCTTTTATCGACGGCACATCTCTTCAGGCACGTATGTTGTAAATCTGGTACACTCAATGACACAGCTAAGGGCAAGATGCAGTCTGGCAAGGAGACTGGGGCCACATTCACAAAATGTTCTTAAAAGAAACCCAGAGTGTTAAGACTTGTATGGCATAATGTAATGTAAATGATGTCTCTTGAAATGTAGTAGAAAACTCATGAAAGATTTATGTTATTTAAAAAATCCACATCGTTTTATACATATTTTGGACTATGGGGGGCGCCATTATTTTGGTTACGTAAAAATGGTTGCGCTCCGATGCGCTGCCGCTACCTGTTGCTATTTTTACTGTGAAACAACTCTGAATAAGCACTTTGGAAAATAAAATACTTATGCGAAGCTACCTTGTGCGGCTTTTGGTTGTAATTTTTAGTTGAAGGGCAACAAGAAAAGTGATGTATGTAGCGATAAGAAGAGGAAAAAAGAATGGGAAGATGCCTGTGGACGAATTAAACTTCCTAAAGACTCACGTCTTTGTTCTCTCCACTTTAGCACTGATGCCTTTGAGGCTTTTAGTAGAGCACAGCTACTGAAAGAGCTTACAAATGGCAGAGACAAGAAACGCTAGATGCCATCTTGGCAGGATGTAAACATGCGACATTGTATTTCACTCAATATCCGGGGCATTTAGGCTCCTTGTGGGGAAAAATCAGTAGTACTGGGTTTGTTTTAAGCCTATGCTTATTTCCTTTGCCAGCTGTAAGCTCTTTTAGCTGTGGTCATCGTATCAGTATTTTATTTTCCAAGTTGTGTTGCAGTAAAATTAGCAACAGGTAGCGCCAGTAGCTCACTGAGTCCAACCATTTCACGTCACTGAAATAATGGCACCCCCCAGTCCAAAATATGTATAAAAAATGTAGATATTTTATATAACGTAAATCTTTCATGGGTTTTCTACTACATATTTCAGTGAGAGACATCACTCACGTTATATTAAGCTATAATTAAGTCAGATTTTTTTTAAGAATAAAGTAACATTTTTACTCACTGTCAGGCAATCCAAATGTAGATGTGTTTGTTTCTTCATCTGAACAGATTTAGAGAAACTTAGCATTACATCACTTATACAGTGAATGGGTGCCGTCGGAATGAGAGACATGACAAATCCATCATTAAAACATGCAGATCGAGCAGCATTTTATGAAAGCCTGTTTCCACCACCAAATAAAAAATAATAAAAAAAGGTAATTGCGTTTTTTTTAAATCTCACAATTCAGACCTTTTTTTCCCCTCACAATTGTGAGAGATAAATTCGCAGTTGTGAGAAATAAAGTCAGAATTGCAAGATAAAAACTCGCAATTCAGACTTTCTCACAATTCTGACCTTTTTCTCGAAATTATTAGATAAAAACTCACAATTATGAGAAATAAAGTCAGAATTGCAAGATAAAAACTCGCAGTTCTGACTTTTTTCTCGCAATTCTGACATTTTCTCAAAAAAATAAGATATAAACTTACAATTGCGAGAAATAAAGTCAGAATTGCAAGATAAAACAATTCTGACTTTTTTTTCCTGAAATTCTGACTTTTTTTTCCTGAAATTCTGACTTTTTTATATCACACAATATTGACTTTATAACTCACAACTGCAAGTTCATATCTCACGATTCTGACTTCATTTCTAAGAGTTGCAAACTTTGTAACTCACAATTGAGAGTTTATATCTCACAATTCTGAGAAAAAAGTCAGATTTGTGAGATGTCGCAATTGCCTTTTTTTTTATTCAGTGGCGGAAACAGGCTTTCATACCATTTACAAGTGAAAATGGAGCAAAACAGTTCTATGCTAGTATGTTGGATTTTGAAGTGAGAGGACAACATGCCTTTTTCACTGGAGGAAGCATTATTCTGGATTATAGACTCATATTTTGGCCAGAAGTGATGGTTTAAAACGTCTTAATGAAGGATTTGTTTCATACAAACATGCACTTTTCACTTTACAAGACATTAATTGATGGACTATTGTGTGGACTGTTTATGGAATATTGTGATGTTTTTATCAGCTGTTTGGACTCTTAAATTCCAAATGTTTGGATTTCTTAAATTCTTTCTTGAGAAGATTTTCATGAATTCTGCTCCAATGCCTGTCATGTGTTCTAAAATCGGCTGAAATTATCAAACGTTTGAATCTGTGAACATCATACACTACGCGATTTACTGTGAAATCTGGCAGCTCAAATCGGCAGACTGGCTCTGACTTTGGGCAACTAGCGTTGACTACTCCAGACTGCAAATCGGTGGAAAATTTGGGCAAAAATCATATAGTGCATTTCAGCCTTTAGTAACATTCTTACTCTTTTTATCTCATCTTAAGAAATTTCTTAACTTCATTCTTGAGAAGATTTTTTTGGGAACCCAACCTTCGTTCCTCAGAATGACTGGAAGTTCCAATGCCAGTTGAAGATTCCGTAGAAGATTTCCAAAATCTGTAGATTTTCCAAAAGTGCAGAAGTATCATTAGAATAAATTAGCGTAACTTAAACCTCACAAAGTTGAAAAAGCAGCATGAAAAATCAAGGCGTCATCAGCTCCAGTGTTTCTCAAAAGGCCTCCTGTGGTGGGCGTAATGAGACGTATCATTAATGGTAATAATTGTGTCTTAAGATTTAATTAAAAGTCATTCAATGGTGAAAGGAATGAAGTGGAAGATGTGTGCGCGTGAGGCAGCTCTGCAGTCATTTAGCAAGGGTGGGCTGTAATGACGGCAACAGGGACATCTCGAGGGTCACACCCACAGTGATGAGCTCAGAGCAGTTTCTAATTCTGGAGGTTAATCATTGTTTGTCTCTGTAGGCTTTAATGTGTGTCCATTCCATACATGTGAGTGTTTTGCGTTAGCATGTGTGTGTTTTGGGGATTTATATGGATCAAAAATCAAAAAGCATCTGAAGATCTTTCAGATTGGGGAGCGACCTGTGAATGCCGTTTCCTGTGCTTTGCGTTTCTTCCTTCTGAGGGCATGAATTATAAATAAGCGTTTTACATTAGTGCATTTTGCGTACACTACTGTTCGAAAGGTTAGAAATTAGTGTTTTTATTCAGCAAGAATGCAATTCTCAAATCAAATAAATTGATCAACATTTGATCAAATAAACTGATCAAAAGTGACATCAAAGATCTTTGTTTAAAAGCTTAAAGGTTGTGGTTGTGGTCTATGTGCATTAATGGAAATGCACATAAATACATGTAGTCCAAGACATTTTAAGTCTGTGACAAACACATGCACACACTCTGAATAAAAATGTATATTATGAAGTCATCCAGGAGGAAACATGAATATGAAGAGCATGTTCTAGAAGACAGGCACTGATGTGTGTGTGTGTGATGGTCAGAACAGAGAGCCTGAAGCATTTAAAGAGGAATGACACAGCTGTATGACTGACAACTGCAGCTCCTGCTAACTAGGTCACGACAGAAAGAGAGAGAAGGACTGAGAAAAAGTGAGTCTAGGAAGGAGAGAAAGGGTTACAGAAGCGTAGAGAGAGAGTCATCAAGCACAAGAGACCAAAAGTATGTCCACAGCTATCGACAGACCCACTCTGTCTCTTTCAGTGAGCACAAGAGTGGCCATTAAATGGTTTGACAGACAGTTTTCTTACAGAAATGGGAAGTTTGGGTGGGGAACAGACTTAAAGGAATAATTCACCCAAAAATGAAGATGCTGTAATTTGTTACTCACCCTTATGTTGTTCCAAACCTGTAAGACCTTTATCTTCAGAACACAAATTAAGATATTTTTGATTAAATCCGAAAGCCGTCTGACCCTGAATAAACAGCAACGCGACTGACGCATTCAAGGCTCAGAAAGGTAGTAAGGACATCATTAAAATAGTATAACACTGAAAAGAAGAAATGGTTGAATAAAGTCGTTATTTTTGTATTCTTCGGACAGAATAGTATTCTTGTAGCTTAATAACCACTGATGTCACATGGACTATTTTAACAATGTCCTTACTACTTTTCTGGGCCTTGAACATGGTAGTTGCGTTGCTGTCTATGCAGGGTCAGAAAGCTCTCATATCTCGTCAAAACTTCTTGATTTGTGTTCTAAAGATAAACGAAGGTCTTACGGGTTTGGAACGACATGAGGGTGAGTAATTCCTGACTGAATTTTCATTTTTGGGTCTATTTTTTTTAAGATGCAGCCACATTTTGCTGGCTAAAAATGTCCATTGTTTATTATCAACAGCAATGTATAAATTAGCGTTCACACAGAGGTCACTTTCAAACCAAGCAGCAGTCTATTAGTTAACACAGTGAACTTCAACTTCATCTTTTGCCCTCACAAAATTTCTGATTGCGTGGATTTCTATTGAATTTACTGAGTTTTGCTTGTTAAAATTCGTTGAATAATGATCTATGTGACCGCACCTTTACGTTAAATGAAAGACCAGAACGACGTAGGGACTGCAACCACGTAATTTTACAGAAAATGTAAAAATCTGGTTGCTACTTGGTATTAAAGGGAGGAACATTTTCGTTTTAGAGAGTGTTTGATTAGACAACTTTGTAAAGAGCTCTTTATACAAGCAAAGTCATTAAAAGATTAGTTCACTTCCAGTAAAAAAAAAATAAATAAAATCCTGATAATTTACTCACCCCCATGTCATTTTTGAGGAAAACATTCTAGGATTTTTCTCCATATAGTGGCCTTCACTGGGAGCCAACGGGTTGAAGATCCAAATTCCAGTTTCAATGCAGCTTGACAGGGCTCTACACAATCCCAGCCAAGGAATAAGGGTCTTATTTAGCGAAATGATCGTTAAAAAAAAAAAAAGAGTAAAATTTGTATATTTTTAACCACAAATGCTAATCTTGCACTAGCTCTCCGATGCGTGTCCACAATTTCATGCACGTTGGAAAGGTCACGCGTGGTTAGTTCTTCATCTGTGTACTTGGGTTCAAAAAGGTAGGATAGGGTGAACAACTCCATCTCATTTTCTCCTCCAACTTCAAAATCTTCCAACATCGTTGTTTTATCTTTTTTTGTTTGCGTTCTAAACACTAGGTCGTTACTTCCACATTCGTCACGCGTGACCTTTCCAACATGACTACTTAATGGTTGAGGTCAAGCTAGTGCAAGACGAACATTTGTGGTTAAAAAGTATATACAATTTGCTTTTCTGTAGAAAATGACTGATCGTTTCACTAGATACGACCCTTATTCCTTCGCTGGGATCGTGTAGAGCCCTTTGAAGCTGCATTGAAACTGCAATTTGGACCTTGAACCCATTGAAGTCCACTATCCTGGAATGTTTTTCTCAAAAACCTTTTTTTAATTTCTTTTCAACTGAAGAAAGAAAGACATGAACATCTTGGATGACATGGGGGTGAGTAAATTATCAGAAAATTTGTATTCTGGAAGTGAATTAATCCTTTAATATTTTATCCCAAGACTAGAGACTGTAAATGTGCTTGTGTTTGTGCTTTTTCAGGTGTACAGTAGCATATACTTTAAGCCTCAAAACTAACATTCATGAACTAAAAGCCAAACTCTTGTGATTTCATGGGGTCCTGAGCAACTTTCAAAGCACCGTTTGTCGTCACTAAACTGCCTTTTTATTCTGACGTGACTTTTGCTGGAATGACTCAAAAGGGAGTTTCCTCCTCCGTTATGAAATAATCAGCGCTGGTGTTTTCGTTTGATCAAAGCATAGCGTTCTGGCAGAGCAGATGCTAATGCGCTTTAAATGGGGCTCATTATTGTTGGATAATATTCAGGCCACGTTGGTAAAACATCTTTTCAAAGCAGCAACCCGTGCAAGCTAACTGCTAAACTCGAATATAAACATGCCTTCAGTGGTAGGTTTGAACAGTATTATATGATTGGATTTTGCTTTCTGTTTTGAGATGCAGACATACTGACAAATTGAAACTAGGCTGCAAAACAAGTCACACCCAGCATATTTAGCTTATGAACGTTCACAAGTACATATCAACTGCTGTTCAGCGTCTTGGCGGATTGTTACTCATTTTGCACATATATAGGTTAGCCAATCATCAAAGTGGTCACTTTTTTTTTTGAAGGTACAGTAGCAAAAAGCATGTTTAATCAACTCTAAAGGTGCAGTCACACAATTTTCTCAGGCAAAGTAGGAATCCATACAAACGATTGCTCCATCCAGATATTGCTTTGCCACCTTGACCTTGGTTTGAAAGAGACTTCTGTGTGAGCTGTGCTTCATACATTGCTACACTATGACAATAGACCTTTTTTTTTTTACTAAAGATCGACCGATATAATAGATTTAACTATATTTTTCCAGATATTTAAGCTTTTTACCATAATCTGTTATTGGTTTTGTAATATCGGATTCACCGATAAACGCCGTCATCTTGTGGGTGTTTTGAGAATTCCCGGCTGAATCGCCATTTCAGCGCGTCTGAGGTGAGACGACACAACAACAACGGCATGCATAGGTAAAACACTTGCTTAGCTGTAATCAGTAAACTTTATTTAACATAACAGCCATTAATACACATATTAGATGTGTTACATAAATGCCTGATGTGTAGCTAGTTTATGCAGCTTTGGATCTCACAGAGTCACGTAAGATAATCCGTCCTAATAAACACGTAAATTTGTCTGAATTAAATAATATACAGCCATGATTGAGCACGTGTTGGAAATGAAAGCACTGAATTTAATTCTCTCCGTGTTGTCTATATGCTCATCGTTAGTCTCGTAAAGTCGGAGTCGGCTAAAATAATCCGTCAAGTCCTGTCACAATAAAGACTTAACTTTGCCTGAATTAAATAAAACAGCCATGAATGAGTGCATGTTGGAAATAAAAACGCTTAATTCTTTCTGTTGTGTGTATCATTAATCTCGTGAAGTCGCTTTTATTTTGCTGTTCACTCACCGGGTTGATGCCCAGGAAATGTTCCAGAAGCCACCGCATGTAACATTTAACAAGATTCACTTGTTTAAAACACCCCAAATTATATTAACATTTACTATAGAACCATTATTTCGCTAATACACATCTAAAAATACACAACTCTGTGGAAATTAATTATTATCTCCGCGTGTGATCGCAGTTTGAGTCTACAGTTGTGTTCAAAATTATTCAACCCCCACTGAAATTGAGTGTTTTGGCCAGTTTGACATTGATTTTGATCATTTCAGTCATCTTGTTTACAATTAAATCAAAGAGGCACTTGTAAGTCAGACAAATATAACATAACTTTTATAATGAAATAACCACAAATGTCTTTTCTGTGCTCACATCATTATCAGTTTTATTCAACCCCCAAGCGATGGCCACTCCAAAATGTTCCAGCCTTTAATCTGCAACCATGCTCTAGTGGACTTGGCGGTATGCTTGGGATCATTGTCCTGTTGAAAGGTCCAACGTCCCCCAAGCCTCAGGTTTGTGACGGACTGCATCACATTTTCATCCAATATCTCCTGGTACTGAAGAGAATTCATGGTACCTTGCACACGCTGAAGCTTCCCTGTACCTGTAGAAGCAAAACAGCCCCAAAGCATGATTGACCCCCCGCCATGCTTCACAGTAGGCAAGGTGTTCTTTTCTTCATAGGCCTTGTTCTTCCTCCTCCAAACATAGCGTTGATCCATGGGCCCAAACAGTTCTAATTTTGTTTCATCAGTCCACAGAACACTATCCCAAAACTTTTGTGGTTTGTCCACATGACTTTTGGCATAAGGCAGTCGACTCTTCTTATTCTTTGGAGACAGCAAGGGGGTGCGCCTGGGAGTTCTGGCATGGAGGCCTTCATTACGCAGTGTGCGCCTTATTGTCTGAGCTGAAACTTCAGTACCCGCATCTGACAAATCTTTTTTCAGTTCCTCAGCAGTCACACGGGGACTTTTCTCCACTTTGCGCTTCAGGTAGCGCACAGCAGTCGAAGTCAGCATCTTCTTTCTGCCACGACCAGGTAGCGTTTCAACAGTGCCCTTTGCCTTGAATTTGCGAATGATGCTTCCTATGGTGTCTCTTGGTATGTTTAACATCTTTGCAATCTTCTTATAGCCATTGCCCTTCCTGTGAAGAGAAATCACCTGTTCTCTTGTCTTCCTGGACCATTCTCTTGACTTCACCATGTTTGTAAACACACCAGTGAATGTCTAGAAGGAGCTGAGTATCACAGTCATTTTAAATCTGCCTAATTGGTGCTTATTATGCTTGATTGCTGCTCGTTGACATCCACAGGTGTTTTCAATACCTGATCGAAAACACTTGAATGAACCTCTGTTCTTAAGAGTAGTAGTCTTTAAGGGGTTGAATAATTGTGTCAATGAAGAAATCACAAAAAAAACATTAAATACTGTATTACAAAAACAATTGATGTCATTTTAGGTGCATTTGGTTCTTTAAAAAGTCCTTGTAAGATTTCATTCTGAACACAATTACAAATGTACACTAAATTCCCTAAAACCCTTTACAGCATTGGGGGTTGAATAATTTTGAACACAACTGTAAGTTTCAATTCTGTAACAGTGCTTTGTCAGAATCTAGAATCTAGAACGACAAAATATTAGTGATTCTGATATAACATACCAGTTCAGAAATGCAATAAAATATGATGTTTTGTTTGTTATATTCCAATATTTCAGAGAATATTATTCATTGAACTAACATTATCCAGTGAGCTATTCTCCGCTCTTTATATTAAACAGCTTATAAAACCTACTAAAACCGTAGTTTAAAAAGTTGTTATGACTCATGTCCTTCATTTATTTTCTCTATTTGAAAGCATTAGACATTCTACATTTGTTTTGCTTAGTGTTGCAGCTAATGCATTTTATAAATAAAAACGTTTTATTGTTGTAATATGAAGATTAAGCAGGAAAAATCAAAGTGATGGATGGACTTACTTCACTCAGTCATTTATTTACTTTATTTAACAATAGATAAATATTGGTTCTGCATATCGCTTATCGGGCACGTAAACATGCAAATAATCGGTATTGGTTACTATTTTTTACCCATGAAATTGGTTGAAAATTCACTGAATTCAACTGCAGTGAATTTGACAAGGGTCAGTGAGAGGATAGAAAAGCTCTTAAAAAACTTTCTTGGTGCAAGAAACCTTGATTAATATTATAAGTGGACCTCAGGGGAAAATAAAATGCTTCAGAAGAATATGGCTCATTTAAGTTTTAAAAGCTTTCTCATCTTTACAGCAGCTTCTGTGTGATTTGAACCATCTCGTCGTCTCAGATAAGTGCAACAGGAAGAAAGCAAAAGACAGAGAGAAGCAAAACAACCAACCGGGGGGCAGAAAAGTGCTGGGTGGGTGGGAAGGAATGATGAATTGGAGAAAGTATTCAGCATTTGTAATAAAAAAGCGAGGAAAACAGAAGGGAGTGTGTAAGGGGTGAATGTACTGGTATCAATAGGAAATTAGTTGCTCTTGCCTTGTGTCTGTGTGAAGTTCATATGACTGCTGATTGGATCAGTTATGAGGGTGCTGTGATGTCACCACAGGTCAAGCTAAAACTGAATATTCACCATTTTTTTTCCCCGTAAGAATGGGCGTGACCATTTGTTAATTTTATGGGTGTGGCTTCCGGTCTCATCCGCATCTAGCTATTTTTAGCGGTACATTGCAGAATGGTGTGTCTTACTATATTATTTTATTGTATTATCTGAGCACACTGGTTTAAAGTGCAAACAGTTGTACTGTTTCTGCACTTGTTATTCTTCTTATTTCCCTGTACACTGTAAAAAACAATTTGTTGAGTCAACTTTAAATAATTTGTAACCTGGCTGCCTTAAAATTTTAAGTTCAGTCAACTCAAAAAAAGTTTATTCAACTTAAAATGTTAAATTATACTAAGTGACAACTTAGATATTTGAGTTGAATCAACTTAAAATTTTAAGGCAGCTGGGTTACTTACCCATCTGTTAAGTTTAGCAAACACAGATATGTAAGTTGTTACTTAGTACAACTTAACATTTCAAGTTGACTAAACTTGTAAAATTGTGTTTTTTTATTTTTTACAGTGTAGCGACTAATGAACCGGAAGTTTCACTTTTTGACTGACAAAATCAGACTGCAGTGGCAGTTCTTTGTTTTTAGTTAACAAAAAAAGCCTCATTCATATAAAGTGGTTGTGCTGTATGGTTTCAAGTCATTAGAGTCATTTTTTGAGAATCAGACTACACTGGTTGTGCAGTATGCTTTTGATTTACTAAAAGCAACCAACTCTAGTGGTTGTGTTGTTTTTTTTGATTCAAAAAAAACCCAACTCGAGGGTCAGGAGTCGACTACACTGGTATCGGTCCACCCCTAAAATAGGAATTGTCCTTCGCACCATCAACCAGTGCCTCCCCGTCAAATGATACTAGATCTTCACCACATTCACTTTGAAGGTGAGAGAGAGAAAGAGGGGGAGAGAGTGCACAGATGGCTTGTGGGTAATTGAGGGCACACATCAGACAGTGAGAAGGTGTCCTTGACCTTCAGTGCTGCCACTGGAGCGCCTGAGTAAACCTGCTGAACAAACACACGTACACATTTACATTTTAACACAGATTTTTGGCAGATTGCATGTGCTACTACAAGCATTAAGATTTTTTTGAAAGCAGACTGTAACAATTTTACAAGCTCAAAACCCAAGATCATCTTCAGCAGCGGCTCTGTTTTTTTATGCTCAAATAACCCGCGGCTCTGCCTTACATCACTGCTGCTAACAAGCTGAATGACAGCTCTAATTCTGAGAAACTATATTTAATTGCGAGTGTTTAAGATGACGTTGTGCTGGCCTATGAGTCAGAGTCCCTCGGCACGCACGCACAACCGCACACACATTTATGCACATTCTTAAAGTAGTTCTAGTTTCTTTGTACCTGTTCTTCCTGTGTGCATTAGCTGATTAGCGGTGTTCATTTGGCGGCTCTCTCTGCGGATTCGGCTTTATTTCTTATCAGAGGAGGACCGTGGGTGGATGGATGTTTGGGAGCGTTCAGCAGAGGTCCTGAATCTCGAGTCTGCCCCAGAAGCCTGAATCTAACACGCATACGCACACACACACACACACACACACTGGAGTGTCTAATCAGTGGAACGGCACTGCACAAGGCTGACCTGCAAATTACATAAGCTCAGCTTGTCCCAGCTTCTGTAGAAGATTCTGTAGTCATCTTGTGTAGTCCTTGCCCTCTTTCTTTCATCCCTTCTCTCTACATTTACATTTCTTCATTTAGCAGAGGCCTTTATCCAAAGCGAATTACAAATGAGGTTGCATGTGAAGCATATTCTTTTCCTTTTGTTCTTTCATGCATTTTCTTTTGTGTGTGTGTATGGTTGTTTTTGTGTGTGTGATGGGTTGCTATCTTGCCTTGTGTACATTCTCATATGTTTGTTTCCTTTGCACGTTTTTGGTTCTTGTGTTAGTCTGGTGAGCTTTTGATAGCTCTTTCATGCATTTTTAGTTACTAGGTTCTTATTTGTTCTGGGCTCTTATGTATCTGTTTTCTGAGCTTCTGTGAATAAAAATTATTTTTTTTCTCACAATTGGGAGATATGAACTTGCAATTGGGAGTTATAAAGTCCAATTTTGAGGGAAAAAAAAGACTGAAATGTTCTCCAAAATCCAAGTTTTTATGTCACAATTGTGACTTTTTTTTATATAAACTCACAGTTACGAGTTATAAAGTCAGAATTGCGAGATATAAAATCACAATTTCAAGTTATAAAGTCAGAATTTCAATTCAGACTTTTTCTTGCAAATGCAAGTTTATATCTCACAATTCAGAGTTTTTTCTTTCTTGCAATTGCGTGATATAAACTGCAGTTTTGAGAGAAAAAGTCAGAATTGTGAGTTTTTTTTTTATTTCTTTTTTTTATTTGAGCTACTGTACAATAAAAATGTGTTATTTTAAAGATTTGGTTCTTACATATGTTTTTTTTTTTCAGTTCTTATCTTTGCTCTTTTTGTTGATTATGGAGGCCCGTTTCTGCCACTGAGTAAAAAAAAAAAAGGTTATTGCGACTTTTTTATATATATCTTCTTTGTGTTTTGTTCTTATCACATGGTCTGTTTCTTACATTTATTCTTTTGTTTGAGCTTTTTTTTTGTTCTATTAACAGTTCTGGTTCTGGTGCTTGTTGATTTGTTTTTGCTTTGTTCTTGTCACACATTTCTGGTTCTTGTGTTTGAATTTGTTCAAGCTTTCATCTGTTCTTCAGCAGTTCTGGTTCTTTGGTTGTTTATGATGTTTTTTCTTTTCATTCATGCTTTGTTCCTCTGGTGTTTGTTAATTTGCACTTTGTTGTCACACATTTCTGGTTCTTGTGTTTGTTTTTAGTTAACGTTTTCATCTGTTCATTTGTTGTTGTTTTTTGTAACAGTTCTGGTTCTTATTTTTGTTCATTTGTGCTTTTTATTGTTCTTTTGATTGTGCATTAATTGGCTCAAACATTTTGGTTGTCGTGGCCTTTTGTTTTTTTTTCACGTTTTGTTTATTCTTTTGTTTGAACTTGTACTTTTTCTTTTACCACAATTCTGACAAGAACAAAGCACAAACAAAGTAACAAAAATAATTGTTTGTTCATTTATTTGTGCTTTGTTCTTGTCACACATTTCTGGTTCTTGTTGTTGTTGTTGTTGTTCATTTATCTGTTCTTTTAACAATTCTGGTTCTTTGGTTGTTTATTATGTTTATTGTTTGTGCTTTGTTCTTGTCACACATTCTGTTTTTTATGTTTATTTATTTATTTCTTTGAGCTTTTACTTGTTCTTTTAACACGGTTATGGTTCTTATGTTTTGTTCATTTGTTTGGTTTGTTCTTGTCACACATTTCTGTTTTTTTGTGTTTGTTTTTTGTTGTTGTTGTTCATTTATCTGTTCTTTTAACAATTCTGGTTCTTTGTTTCTTACGTTTGTTATCTTCTTTGTGTTTTGTTCTTATCGCATGGTCTGTTTCTTACATTTATTCTTTTGTTTAAGCTTTTTTTCTTGTTCTTTTAACACAGTTCTGGTGCTTTTTGATTTGTTTTTGCTTTCTTCTTGTTTTGTTTCATGTTTGTTTTGTTAACACAGCTGTTTTAACACAGCTGTAGTTTATACATTTGTTCATTTGTGCTTTGCTCTCATCACATTTTTCGGGTCTTTTTCTTTTGTTCGAGCTGTTTGTTTACTTCAAGCTTTCTTTTGTTCTTTTTTTGTTTTTACACAGTTTTGTCATTTGTATGCGCTTTGTCTCAAATTTTGCCGTTCTGGTTGTCATGTTTGTTTGTTTTTTCATTTTTCATTTGCTCTTTTACTGCACTTCTGGTTATGTTTGTTCATTTTTTTCTTTCTTGTCACACATTTTTGATTCTTATGTTTATTCTTGCATTTCTGTGTTTGCTCTTTCACATATTTTTGGTTGCCTTCTTTTAGTAGCGCATGTTTTGTGCATTTCTTAATGTTTAATTCTTTTGTTCTTTATCACATTATTTGTGTATTTCTGATTACAATAATACTCTTTTGTTTCATGATCTCTCTGTTCAGCATTTTTACAACATGTGATACACATTAAATGTTTTAATTTTAGTACAATGGAAAAGCAGCCAACAAACGTTCAGCATGTTTGGAAACTCCCTCAGGGGTGTTTTAACCTCAAATTGGATAAAAGAATGTCTAGGGTGTGAAGATCTGGAATCTAGACAAAGTCTTTGCTTTGTTTAATGTATTTGGTCACTATATAATTCCCACATTTCCATTTGTGTTATTTCATAGTTTGATATCTTTACTAGATCTGACTAGATCTTTAAGACGTGGAAGTAGTAAAAATAAGGAATGAGAAGGCCTGACAAATGTTTGATTTGTGTAGTGTAATTCTTCAGAGAGTGAAAGAGAGAGAGTGTGTATATGTGTGCTTTTATGCATGGAGATTCTTCACAGGCAAGACCACCTGACAGTCGTGCGTAGCTCCCACTTGTGGCCAAAAGTATAACATCTACTATGTCCTCTGTCGTCTCCTGTTCTTGCTCTTGTTCCACATTCTCCTGACAGTGATAGATTTGTGTTCTTGGCAAACACTTTCTTACCGGCAGCTTACAAGAAAAGTAGACATAGACAAGCTACATCTGTGTTTTGAGCTGTGGAGTGTTTGTGTGATTTGCAGCAGTTGAGACTCCAGCAGTCAATTTGCCTAAAAGGAGATTCAGTCCAAATTTCTTCAAGCTCACAGATTCTGCAGTCCCTTCTTTCGACCTCTCGACCCAATCAGTCAGTGGCCTAATGGAAAAAATATCCATATAGCCGAATAAACCAAACGCAGTGAAGTTGGTCTGACTGGAGGAAAGGTCATGGTGTTATTTTTTTATTTATTTTTTATCATGAAGTCATGGGACTGACTTTAGAGGCATTGTGGGAAGTCACAGATATGCTTGTTTGTGAGATGTAGGACGTTCAGCTCCAGGAACTTCCTAAAGGCCTTGTAAAGTTTTAAAGAAGATTTAGTACTCTCATATCTGCTAAAACAAAAAAATGTTTGATAAATCTTTTAAAGATTTTGTTTAGCCTCTGGAACAGTTTGCTCAGGAAAAAATGAAACCTTTATTCCCATCAGGTGTACAGAATAAAGAAGAATATTGTGTATAATATAATTTAGATCTCAAATTGTACTTGATGAAATATGATGAGATAAAATGATCAGTTAGAGTGAAATAATAGAAAGAAAACGTGTTGCACTCAAAAAGAACAGGACTAGTGAAGTCCAGTTCATTAATGATTGGCTCTCATGAGCTGGTTCTTTTAATGTGTTGGTCGTTAAAGACTCACATGTTATTGGTTGGAATCAGTCTATAGAGTCCTGCTCTGAATGAACTCACTGAGTCCATCAGAGTGGTTGCTGAATTGATCTGACTCACTAAACTGCAGATCATTACTTTCGTTTATGGCTGACCCAGAGGTTGCGCTAGACTTAAACATAGTCCGTCATTTTGACGGACAGGGTCGTAACAATTGTTAAATATGTAAATGTGTTTTAATTAGAATAAAACATTTAATTTCTTTTATTTTTGTTCACATTTTCATTTTTAATCATGAACCTACAGGATGACAGCGCAGTGTTTAAAAAGAAACAAAATACGCTAGGACTGGGTAAACAACAGCAACAACAAAAAAAGATTTTTAATGAACCAAAATCAATTCTTAAATTACAATTGATCTTTTGGTCTATGCAGTTTTCAGTACATGAATAAGCAGTACATAGTGCGTCTTCCTTCCAAAAAATAGCAATAGGCTAGGCTTTGTGTTACTTTTGATATAAAACAAAGTCTCGGATTTCAAATTCTGTCCATTTCATTTGGAAATTCAAGCAATAAATACCGTTTTGGCGCTCTTTAATGTGGCATGATAGATCGTTGTAGCGTCTGTGTACTCGCCTGTGTGTAATCAAACGCATAGGAAAACATTCGTGACAGTTTCGTTTTTGTTCTGGATCCAACGCTCTGCTGCTACATTGGAGCGCACTCGCCACCAACTGGACAAGGGTTGGAATTAAAGCTACAAGTTTACAATAGATCACCCTCAGTGCAATCTGTCAAAATGACGGGCCGCTTTCAGATTTTTTAGATTTTTCTTAAATTACAATTGATCCTTTGGTCTATGCAGTTTTCGGTACATGAATAAGCAGTACATAGTGCGTCTTCCTTCCAAAAAATAGCAATAGGCTAGGCTTTGTGTTACTTTTGATATAAAACAAAGTCTCAGATTTAAAATTCTGTCCATTTCATTTGGAAATTCAAGCAACAAATACCGTTTTGGCACTCTTTAATGTGGCATGATAGATCGTTGTAGCGTCTGTGTACTCGCCTGTAATCAAACGCATAGGAAAACATTCGTGACAGTTTCGTTTTTGTTCTGGATCCAATGCTCTGCTGCTACATTGGAGCGCACTCGCCACCAACTGGACAAGGGTTGGAATTACAGCTACAGGTTTACAATAGATCACCCTCAGTGCAATCTGTCAAAATGACGGACCGCTTTAAGATTTTTCCGTCAATGATAATGATGGAGAATTTTTGACCTCTGCGACCTTTGGGCTGACCCTAAATGAAGGTGGCAAAAACAGTATTTGATAGAACTGATTGAATTGTATATTAGAATAAGCATTTGTTTCTGATTTTCTGAACTTTGTTTTTTGTCTGTTTTGTCTCTTTTGCCTCTGGGTGATGGTTGACCTTCACTGATCATACCTCATTTTCTGGGAAAAGGTAAGAGATCATCCTTTCTCTCCCTTCTCTTTAATATAGTCTTAAAATGTCTTCCTTTCTGTATTTCCATATTTCCATATAAGCCTACAGCGGCCTTTATGTTTTAGGAAGGAGATCATCATGTTTGCCATTGCCAACCAAACGTTTGAAAACCTTTGCCATAGACTCAGGACACTGAATAATGAAGCTGCTCTAAAAGACGCCAGTGCTGTAGCATAATAATTGCACAGCACAGTGACATCCACAAGTGGTGGAAATTGCAGAAATGATACGTTTCTTTATCAGGATGTCCTATAGCAGAGATGAAGTCTTTTTAGTGATATAAATTGACAAGGGCCGCACACAACATTAGCCCCTGTTGTCCTGTTCAGGTGTGACTTATTGCTTATAGAAACGAAAAAGCTCAAGTGTGGATTTCCTGTGCGGTCTTTGTCATGCTCAGTATAATGTGTGTTTATATGCAAACGTGCAGTGTGCTGTGCTCAGATCAGCTAAACTGCCACGAAAGGAAGTACAGTATGTGCGGTGGAAAAGCAGACTAATCAGCACTGGCCTACACACACTGTGAAACATGGTTTCAGGCCACCAGCTACACACACACACACACCTTTACATCAGCAGTTTTATTAGCTTCTGAACCCTTAACCTCCCATTATAGCTCTCCAATAATGGGTCATCCAAAGTACAACCGCTAAATGAGTTTACCACATGGAATTTTCATGTAGTTTTTTTTTTTTTTTTGGTCAAGCTACGGAAAATCCATTCCTGTAAAACGCTTTAAACAAGCAAGTTAATTCAAATTTGAAAGAGTGTATGTAGCGAACAGAACATATACTGTAACAAGGCTAGTCAGAAGCTATTAGTAAACATGAAATTGCAAGAGATTTATAAATAACGTTAAATTGCAAAAAACACAGGCGGCTTTCCCCTGTTATACAGGGGACAGCTGTATTCTGGACAGGCATTTGCTTTGGTGGTGTTACTATGCCCTCTTGAGTTCATAAAGAGGAATGCAAGTAATATTGTTTTTAAAATTCTATTTTTTTTTTTTTTCATAAAAATAATATGAAAATATATTCCATTATAGTTAAAGTGAATAGATCTATAATTTTGCAATAATAATATTGCAATTTTAGTTATTTGATAGTTAATTGAATTAAAATATGTACAATTGCAGAATTTAATTGAGCATTAATGTATTTATGTTGTTGAAATGCACTAATGTGACTGGAATGTGCGTTAACAAGGCTGTTGGTAGATTTTGGAATGATGATTTCTTGTCAATTAATAATCCCAAAATTGCCAAATAGCTAACCAAAAGTAGGAAAATGAAAATGTTTCATTATATGCATGAAGTGTTTTACCACCAAAGTATGAGAATTATACACGCAAGAAAGCCTGTACACATAGAAAAATAGGGGTTTAAAAGTGTACATTTTGGGGTACAACAGCTTGTCACTGGAGCTGTATTCTTAAAAGGACATCTTTGTACCTTTTTTTTTTTTTTTACCCCTATGTACCTTTTAGGGGAACTCACCCTCATAACATTCCAAACCCGTGAGACCATTATTTGTCTTTGGAACACAAATAGAGATATTTTTGATGAAATCTGAGAGCTCTCTGACCCTCCATAGACAGCAAGGGTCCTACCATGTTCTAGGTCCAGAAAGGTACCAAGAACATAGACAAAGTAGTCCGTGTGACATCAGTGGTTCAACCATAATTATATGAAGCTATGAGTATTTTTAGATAAAGAAAGAAAAACACCTTCATAAAATCATTATGGAAAAGGACATCAGGCTTTTGTACGACTTTTCAAAGACTCATAAGTGGCCAGCAGAGGGCGCCATGATTTGTGAAATGTTTTTGCAGCACCTCTAGCCAACACACAACAGATTTCTTGCATGTACTTAATATTCATTTGCACTTTTGCCTCAGAACTGTATACATCTCCTGTAAGCCTTTAGCGATGTGTTCTGTAATGAAGCTCATGTCTTTAAAGAGCCAGAATTAATCGATCCATCTGGTAGAGCCAGTGCTCCTCTATTTTTCTGATATCTCTGTATTACCAGACCTTAATATAAATTATTCTGTGTTAGCAGGGCTAAATCAAAGCAATAAATCACAGGTCATTACTGTCAGAGACTGCCCCGAATTCAACAACCCTCTCTATAAGGTTAAAAGAGATGCTTATCGTCAACAGTCATTACAGACAGTTCTTTCCTCTCCTTTTCATTCGTCTCTGTTGAATAGAGCACTATTTACCATACTCCACAAATCCCCCATACCCTGATGTAGTGCATTGTTTGAAGGCATGGCCATTTGTGGTGGTGTCTGAAACCATAGTGGACCCTTGTCTCGGTGGAAGATGTTGTCCTGTTCACAGCCTTTCCGGTGCACTTAGTTCAAATTTGTTTACTTTATCAAGCTGGCTATATTAGTAATGCAGAGCAAAGTGAATGAGGGTATGGGGGTTATTTTGTCTGTCTGCATGAATGCTGACGGGTTAACGTCTGAAAGGTGCGTAGTCAGAGTCGATGCTAATGAAAACAATCAAGAAACTGTCTGTTATTTTTCAGCTGGCCGGCTGCTTTTTGCCCACATTAATAGAATGAACTGTTCTATCTGAACACAATGTTATAGTCTCTAATCAATCAAAGTGGACTAAATTTGATGTAATGTGTCCTTCAAGCCCTGTGTCATGACTAAAACTGGTTCCTGCTTAAAAAACAACTTAAACCTGCTGGTTGGCTGCTTTTAGCTGGTCATAGCTGGTTTAGCAGACTAGTTTCAACCTGAGGGGTTTTGATCATTTCTTTAGCTGGTCAGGCTGGGAGACATGCTAACTAACCAGCTGAGCACCAGCTTGGTCAGTCTGGGTCTGAGTTTAAACAGCTGTGTTCATCTTAAACCAGCTAACCCTTACAGAAATTAACCAAGATTTTAGTGTACTAAAAGTGTAACCATGACTTTTTTGTGTATTGATTACCATTTGTATAACTACAATTTGTATTTACTACAAATACTATGGTTAAATATGGTTAATATGTGGTTACCATGGTTTAACTATAGTAACTATGTTTTTGGTTTTAATTGCAGCTTTTTTTAGCCGTTTAATGCGGATTAAGCTCAGTCAACAACATCAGTCAACTCAGCGGCATGATAAAACATGCTAGCAACAATTAGCAACATGTTAGAACATAACAACTTCTAAGAACATGTTATAAACAAGTTAAAACATCACAACAATATGTTAAAACATGCTAGCATTATGTTAACAACTATACAAACAAGCTATAGCTACACATTGAGAATGTGCTAAATGTTTGAAAATGCTAGTAACTTCTAGAAACAGACCATAGCATGTTAGAATTATGTTAAACCCTTTTAGCTTGATGTGAAAATGTTAGCGATGAACCAAAACAGGTTAACTTCATGATACAATATGTTAGCAATGTGTAAAAAAATGTTGTCATGCTAGCAACATGATAAAACAGGCTAGAACTGTTATCAACATGTTAAAACATGCTAGCTTTGTGCAAAAACATGCTACCAGCTTTTAAAACAGCGACAAACTAGCTACAAGGTTAAGAATGTGCTAAACATGTTTGGAAATGCTAGCAATGTATAGAAACAGGCTACAGCATGTTAGCTTCCTGTAGCCTTTCGTGAAAATGTTAGCAGTGTACTAAAACAGGTTAGATTTATGTTATATATATGTTAGCAATGTGTAATAAAATGTTATTTTGCTAGCAACATGCTAAACTGTCAACAACATGTTTAAATAGGCTAGAACTGTGTTATCAGCATGTTAAAACATGTTAGCATTGTGTTAAAACATGCTACCAGCTTTTAAAACAGTGACAAACAACAAGGTTAAGAATGTGCTAACCATGTTTAAAACTGCTAACAACTTCTAGAAACAGGCTATACCATGTTAGATTAATGTTAAACTTTTTTAGCTTCATTTGAAAATGTTAGCAATGAACCAAAACAGGTTAGCTTCATGTTACAATATGTTAGCAATGTGTAATAAAATGTTGTCATTCTAGCAACATGATAAAATATGCTAGCATTGTGTTAAATAATGCTACCACAGTTTTTAAACAGCGACAAACAAGCTATAAGGTTAATGTGCTAAACGTGTTGGAAAATGCTACCAACTTCTAGAAACAGGCTATAGCATGTTAGCCTCATGTTAAACCTTTTAGCTTCATGTGAAAATATTAGCAGTGTACTAAAATAAGTTAGCTTAATGTTATATGTTAGCAATGTGTAATAAAATGTTATCATGCTAGCAACATGCTAAACAATGCTAGCACCATGTTAAAACAGGCTGTAACTGTGTTATCAACATGTAAAATGTGCTAGCGTTGTGTTAAAACATGCTTTTAAAACAGTGACAAACAAGCTACAAGGTTAAGAATGTGCTAAACATGATGGAAAATGCTAGCAACTTCTAGAAACAGGCTATCATGTTAGCTTCACGTTAAACCTTTTTAGCTTCATGTGAAAATGTTATTAATGTACTAAAACAGGTTAGCTTCATGTTATATGTTAATGTGTGATAAAATGTTATCATGTTAGCAACCTGCTAAACAATGCTAGCAGCATGTTAAAACAGGTTATAACTGCTTCATGTGAAAATGTTAGCAGTGCACTAAAACAGGTTAGCTTCATGTTGTTAGCAGTGTGTAATAAAATGTTATCATGCTAGCAACATGCTAAACTATGCTAACACCATGTTAAACAGGCTGGAACTGTTATCAACAGGTAGCTTTGTGCTAAAACATGTTAGTACCAGCTTTTAAAATTGTGACAAGCTACAAGGTTAAGAATGTGCGACACATGGTGGAAAACAGGCTATGTGAGCTTCATGATAAACCTTTTTAGCTTCATGTGAAAATGTTAGCAATGTACTAAAACAGGTTGGCTTCATGTTATATTTTGCTTATGTTGCTTATAATGCTAGCAACAAGCCAACTATGCTAGCAACGTGTTAAAACAGGCTAGAACTGTGTTATCAAACATGCTAGCATCATGCTACCAGCTTTTAAAACAGCTTCAAACTCCTTTAAACTTTCTGGCTAGGCTTTTTTAAGCCAACATCCAAATTTGTCCACTTTAAAAATCTAGTTTTCGGCTATACTATTGAAACAGTAAATATTTTAATGTTTACACAGCTTGTATTCTAATTGCCTCACTGTAACCCATTTATCAAGAAAATGAGGGACAAGTGGGCTTTAATTTTTGAGATATAATTGTACTGGACCTGGAATATTCCTTTAACATCACAGCAGTTTCATCTCAAACTTGTAGATTAGCAAAGTAAGCACTTTCTAGTGCACTGCATGAGTATTCAAATTAGGACACAGCCTTAGAAACTTGTAAGCTGTGTAGGCTCCTATTTATGATGAGCAAGTTTTTTGCGCCTTTGAATCATGGGTTCGACCCCAGCAGCATCTAATTGAGTGGCCTTCAGATTTCTATTTTCACTCATTTATCCTGCTTTTGGCAACAAGTTATGAGTTTTTAATTCCATTTTGTAGAAAACAGACACAAAAAAAAAACACAATGCAGAACGACCGTTGTTCTCCCAAAAGCAGTCTGCGAATGGGAGCGCAGATGCATTTATCATCGTTTCGAGGGCATTAATGTGAAAGTTATGAGATGATCTCCTAGCACCCACCGAAGAGTGATGACTTTCAACTTGCAAATAAAGTAAAAGCAATCAAAAGCTGCTGCCATGGAGACGCCCACAGACCAGTGTGAGGCAAGATGGGCAGAGATGTGTTTTTACACCGCTGAAGATTGATCACACTAATTTACAGCAACTTCACCCCTTCTAAAATCTGATTTTCTATTGTTTTGTAATGCAATGAGTTTACAATAACATGTGCTTTAACAAATGATAAAAAGAAAACAAGCAGGTAATTCAGAGGCTTTGCTATAGTGCGGCTGTAGGTGAGTTAATCTGTGTGAAAAGAGTTTGGTCATTTGTCACTTACTGTTTAGATAGCACACGTACGTCTGCAAGATGTCTGTTAAAGATCTCTTGATCTGGAAAGCATCTGCTGTGTACAAACGTCTGGTAGACGTCTGTAAGATGTCAGTTTTACATACTTTCTAAATCATAAACATCTTAAAGACATCTAATAGACGTCTATCTGATAGGAAACATCCAATAAACGTATTGCAGATGAGCACACTACGTCTTGTTGATGTCTTGCAGATGTAAACGCAGACGTCAAATAGACGTCTTCAAAATGTACGGGTGCTATCATGGTATTTCTTCTCAAGGCCTCGAAATTTCTGTAGCTCTGTTTTGTAGTTTTTCTGACTGAAATGGAATAAGTGAACAATATGCTCTTTATATTGTACATAGCAGCTCTGCACAAACACAGTGTTCCTCATGTACACATAGGAGACTCAACTCTCAGTTCACCCTTCACAGGGAGTTTGATTGACAGGTGATCTAAAAAATCATAATACAGAATCTGTCATTTCGCCTCATGAACAAACCACACAGGAGAGTAGATTAACGTCGGTAGACTTAAACATGAAAAATGGTGTGTATTGACGTCTTACCATTTGAACTACATTTGAACTATTACAGGTGCTACAGCGATCTGTCACGACACATCAAAGAGCCACAAAACAGAATTTAATGTTAGAATTTAGAAAGATTTCATTTCAAAAACAGTATCACACCTATTAAACTATATGTTGTTATGATTTTAAATCAGTATTTAACCTCAAAACTATCTTAAAGTAAAAAGATGTGGTAAAGTCTGTTTTGTGGTAGCGGTTTAGTACATGTTAAGCTCAGTCGACAACAGTCAACATCAGCACCATGCTAAAACATGCTAGCAACACTTAGCAACATGTTAGAACATGATAACACCTTCTAAGAACAAGCTAAAACATCATAACATGTTAAAACATGCTAGCATTATGTTTACTACAAACAAGCTAACATGTTTGAAAATGATAGCAACTTTTAGAAACAGGCTATAGCATGTTAGCTTCATGTTAAAGGGGTCGTCAGATGCTAAGTTCACTTTTACATGTTGTTTGAACATGAATTTGTGTTGGCAGTGTATGTACAAATCTACCCTGTAATGATTAAAATCCATGCAGTGGTTTTTAATTAATCTGTAAAAATAATATCCGCTTTTTCAAATCGAGCCGTTCTCAGATGCCTGTCGTGGCGTCACACCGACAGAGGCCGCTCCCACGATAGTTGATTGACATGAGCTCTTACCTCAGATCAGCTGTCAGAGTCCGTCCTCTTTGTTTCGATGCCAGAGCAGGGATGTAAGTTAGACAAGAATTGAGTGATGGAGGTGTTGTGTTGCTGGATGTAATGAACATAGTGGTCGTCATTTACTCCCGACATCATTCATGATCCAGCTTCACTTACAGCAGAAGTGAGTATAAGGGTTTTTTTATGAATCTTTGCGATCGCCTTTCCTAGTAATGTGCTAGTTAGCAAGTTTAGCGGTTAAATGCAGCTAAAGTAAACAGGCTCGTCTCTCCACAGAGAGAAGAGAGGGGCGGGGCGAGCAGAGATCATTTCCATTTAAAGCAGCGTTGACCAGAATGAGATGATTTTTGCAGAGCTGATTTTGTCAAGGTAAAAAGGGTGTTGTTTTACACGACCATTGAGAATTTTTAACCAAAGTATATTATAGACTTTTCATTAAGACCCTAAAGAACTTGTGGAAAATAGGCATCTGATGACCCCTTTAACGCTTTTTAGCTTTATCTCAAAATGTTAACAATGTACTAAAACGGGTATGTTATAATATGTTAGCAGTATGTAATAAAATGTTATAATGCTGGCAACATGGTATGCTTAAAACTGCTTGTGGGTCATTCTATAATTAGGGGTACATTTAGAATTTGACAATGTGAAGAAAAAAGTTTTATTTTTCCCCAAAAACCAATACATGACCTGTAGGAATATGTGCTTAAAGTACCATCTATGTTTGCTACTGTTTGACATGTTACCTTTACTAGGTAACACAGTTGACAGATAACTTGGTTGACATTTTTAGTGTTTTGGGCCTATACTCAACATGGAAGCCTAGAACTACTGAGCATATGGTATGTTTTGAAATATATTTTCATAAACAAAACATAAGTTTTAGTTAAATTGTCTTGTTAAAATTTGCAGAATAAAACAAACTTTATTTTTGAAGTGCACACCCAAATATCTTGATAACCTAATCTAACTAAAGGCAAAACAATGAAATTACTTTATATTTGAGGTCATTTTCATGCTTAAATGCAATGTAAGTATTTTAACATTTGCACAGCTTGTATTATAAGTGCCTCACTGTTACAAATTTGCAAGAACATGAAGGACAAGTGGGCTTTTCAGTCTGGTTTTGTGGTGGCTGTGATTTAAAATTACATTTTTATAGTCTTAATTCAAGTGATGAAGGATTTTGAAAAACTGACAGTAATCAGTGTTCAGTACTATTGTAAGGTTAACCCTGCCTGTTTGGAAATGAATAAAAGTGGAAAATATTCCTTAGAAATTTAGAAAAGTAATCAAAAAGTATTCAAATGTAATCATTTACATTAATAAAGTATTTGAAATACACTACTTATTACATTTCAAATAGGGTAACTTGTAATCTGTAATCTGTTACATTTCCAAAGTAACTTTCCCAACACTTCTCTGTCTTGTCTGTTGTTGCAATGTCAATTTCCTCTTTGCTCCAAAATGTATTTTTCACTGCGTGAGAACATGATGTGTGGCATGAGAGCGTCATTGCTTGATGGATGTCGCAGTAGTAATCATCTCTAAGGGTCTTTGCGAAAGGTCAGTTGATTCCAGTCAAGCTAGACAGTAACATTTTGCTATGCTAACTGTATATAGTGTATCAAATAAGCTTAAAAATTGACATTTTAGATGTTTTAGTAATTGTATTATTATATTTTATTTTAATAACTTTAAAAAAATAATAATTTCTGTTACTTGTTGCCATTTTTATTTTAGGTAGTTGTCAAGGCAATTTTAATTTTATTTATTGTTAAAGTTGTTAATCTAATATTTATATTTTATTTTTATTTTATTTTTATTTCAGCTTTATTAATTAACAAATGTTTTTATTGATAGGAATAGTCTAAAAAGTGAGAGGGACTTTGTAAAAACCCTGTAAGGCTGTTTTATGATTTTTAATTAGCTGACGGAATGTTTAACCATATTAGGATTACCGCCTATTGATTGTCCTTTCATTCAGTTCATTGATTCGTTTGATTGATTGTTTGCTGGATTGTGCTTCTAATCCTAAAGCTGCTATTTCCTGTGACTGGCTACACAATGCAGCCAATCAAAACTGTTCAAATATAGGCCTAATGAATATTGCCAACACAGTCGCATGGTAGTTCATAATTATTTTGTGTTTGACAAATTGGTAGTTCATAGAAATTTAGTATGATCTCACTGTCATTTTTGTACACTTGCGCACCAGTGATTCACATTTTACAAATTAATACAGGTTGTTATTGCAAAATGATCAAACATAAAGTCATGGCCAAAAATATCGGCACCCTTGCAATTCTGTCAGAAAATGCAACCCTTCTCTCAGAAAATTGTTGCAGTTGCAAATGTTTTGGTACTCACATGTACCAAAAAATGTACTGGACAAAATTATTGGCACCCTTAACTTAATATTTGGTAGCACCCCCTTTGGAAAAAATAACTAAAATCAATTGCTTCCTGGACTCATTGCTGGCCATTACAGAACTCTCCAGCACTTTGTTTGTAACCATTTCTGAGTGCTTTTTGAAGTGTGTTTCGGGTCATTGTCCTGCTGGAAGACATTTTGAGGCATTTGCAAGGGTGCCAATATTTTTGGCCATGACTGTAGAAATTGTATGTGTATGAAGAGCCACGCCACCTTAGCTTCTCAGTACTGAATGAAATATGTTTCTAGTCTACATTTCTCTAAAATCCTGGTTATTAAGACTTGTATGGCTTTATATAATGTAAATGATGTCTCTTACTGAAATATGTAGCAGAAAACCCATGAATGACGTTATTTTAAAAAATCCACATCGCTTTATACATATTTTGGACTATGGGGGGCGCCATTATTTCAGTGACATGAAATGGATGTGATAAGTGATTAGAAGAGGAGCAAATAATGGGAAGATGCCTGTGTGTCTTTGTTCTCTCCACTTTAGCCCTGATGTCTTTGAGGCTTTTAGTAGACCACAGCTAATAAAAGAGCTTACAAATGGCAGAGACAAGAAACGCTAGATGCAATCCTGGCAGGATGTAAACATGCAGTCACTTGGAATGACGCCACAGCCACTGAAGGAGTTTCTCAGTGCGGATTTCACTCGATATCCGGGGCATTTAGACTCCTTGTGGGGAGTCAGTGATACTTAACATTTTAACTTAACATCCATTGCAACCTGTAAGCTCTTTCAGTAGCTGTGGTCATCATATCAGTATTTTTTTTAACAAGTTGTGTTGCAGTAAAAATAGCAACAGTGCCAGTAGCTCACCGAGCGCAACCATGTCATGTCATAATGGCGTCCCCCATAGTCCAAAATATGTATACAATGATGTGGATTTTTTAAAATAACAAATCTTTCATGAATTTTCTAGTACGTATTTCAATAAGAGACATTATTTATGTTTTATTAAGCCATACAAGTCTTAATACCCAGGGTTCCCTTTAAAATGCTGTCTAACTAGGTGGCTCACTAGGTTTTAGAACAGCTAATGTGACCCATCAGCCCATGGGCCATTTTAAACTTGTCTAAATGACATCACTGTCTGTTCATCCCGCCTCCCACGCCTCCCTCCATTAAATCACCATCACTCTCGCTGATGAGGATCACTAACTCAAAAGGAACATGGAGATCAGGGCCAGGCATTAGCAGAAGCGTCTCCTCTCAGGCCATTAGAGTCTCCAGGCGCACATAAATAATCCAGCAGTGTTAAACTGCTCTGGCTGGAGAAATGGCAGAGGAAACGCCCCTCTAATTCCATTGTTACTCTTGTTCAAGCCCTAGTCTTGCATAACAACATTCACAGCTTATTTAGACCAAGAACTGCCTGGACAGGAAAAACACAACTGCAATTTGGGTTGCTTTTTAAGGGATAGTTCCCCGAAAAATGAAAATTCTGTCATTAAATACTCACCCTCACGTTGTTCCAAACCTGTAAGAGCTTTGCTTATCTTCAGAACACAAATTAAGATCTTTTAGATCAAATCCGAGAGCTTTCTGACCTTACGTAGACATCAACGCAACTGACACGTTCAAGGCCCAGAACATCATTAAAATAGTTAATGTGACATCACTGGTTTAACTTTAATTTTGTGTGCAAAGAAAACTTAAATAACGACTTTATTTAACAATTTCTTCTCCTCTGCGTCAGTCTTCCATGTGCTTTGACAAAAGAAAAACGTCATAGGTGTCAGACATAAAAGTGAGTAAATTATGACAAATGATTTCAGTTCTGCATTGTGTATCTAATAAGTTTGATTCTGTAAACTTGGCTTGAGCCCTCAATACTCATTTTGCCCATTCATTTTCTAGTATTCTTAAATGATTTTAGGTCGTTGAAGTAAATAAAAGTGTGAAGTAGCTTTAATTGAGCGTGGGCGTGCTGTTCAAATGAGTTTGTATAAATAGAACAGGCAGGGATTTTATGAGAGTCACTGACCGTGTGCAAAACTTTCTCTTCTGTGAGCATGTTTGAATGTTTTGTATGCTGGTCCACCCACACAGCATTAGTGTTATAAGAACAAATATACAACACAACACAAGTCCCCCAGAGCATGTTCTACATCGTGACTTCAGTCGTGCAGTAACCAGTTTCAAAACTTGAAATAAAAAACAAACTTTTACAGTTAAAAGATAATCGAATTACCACCCGAAAGCTCTAATGAGATCCAGTTCTGCTCTCAAAATAAAACATCTGTCATCATTTTCTCACCCTCATTCCTTTTTTTTTAAACAACTTAGTTGTCATTTTTAAACATACTTAAAAAAATAAATAAATATATAATGTTAAACACCAGCAAATCAGCATATTAGAATGATTTCTGATGGATCATGTGATGCTGAAGACTGGAGTAATGATCACAGAGTCACAGGGATAAATTGCATTTTATAATATATTATAATAGACGTTTTAAATTCTAATAATATTTCACAATATTACTGTTTTACTGTGTTTTTATCAAATGAATGCAGCCTTTGTGAGCATAAGGGAAAATATCTTACCAACCCCAAACATTTGAACTGTAGTATAATATTGTCACATCTTTTTCACAACAGCCTGCACTTTAAATTTTTGTGGTAAGGATTTATTTAAGAATCTCTTGCTTGTGCACCATGTCCTCAAATAATCAGAAATGATTAAATAGTGCTTGACAGCTGCACACGTCCAATCAATATAGAGCATCCTGATTACCCACGAGGCCTGTATGAAGTGCTTTTTTGTTATTCGGATGTTTAATTCTCTTTGTGCAAGGAAGGTATGTACTAAAATGTACATTTTTAAACCATAGTTCATCCATAAATAAAAATGGTCAGTGTTTACTCACCAATATATGGCAGTTTTTGAAAAATAACCAGGTCAGCTTTACACAGCGTGGAAGACATAAGGCGTCTTCTCTTCTTGCCTCCCTCCAGATTGTGGCAGACTGTTCTCTGTCTCTGCATTCTAATGCGTTATGTGTGGTGATGTATTTTGGCAGACTTGAGGGTGACTCATACTTTTGGGTACTTGTGCAACCTCTTGCTACTTTGGAACTTTGCTCAGTGCGTGCTGTGAAATCTGTATGTAGAGAGACGATTTTGCCCAAACACAATGAGCAGAAAAAGAGGATTGAGGTTGATCATCGCCAGAGGAAGATTTGGCATGTGGATGTGCGTGTGTGTGTATGTCAGAACACTTAGCCGGAATTTAGTTTTTTCATGTGTAAGAATTTAGGTTTTCTGACTGGTAGCACCTGTCTTGCATAAATTCGGCAGTGATAGCAAAGTAGAACTGATTGGCTGTCTTCCACAGAATGATTGTTTGAAAGGTCAGGTTTAATTTTAGTAACATGCCAGGGTATGGAAGCCCGTTTCCACCACTGAATAAAAAATAAAAAAGGTAATTGGTAGTTTTTATATCACAGTTCTGACTTTTTTCTTGCAATTGTGAGTTTACATCTCGCAAATGCGAGTTATAAAGTAAAGCAAGATCAAAACTTGCAATTCTGACTTTTTTTTTCTTAAAATTGCGTGATAATTGCAATTGCAAGTTATAATGTCAGAATAGCAGGATATAAATTCGCAAATGCGAGTTTGCATCACACAATTCTGACTTTTTTTCTTGCAATTCTGACTTCTTTTCTCAGAATTGTGAGATATGAACTCGCAATTCTTACTTTTTTTCTCATAACTGCATGATATAAACAATTACGAGTTATGAAATCAGAATAGCGGGATATAAACTCACAATTCTGACTTTTTTCATTAGAATTGAGATATAAACTCTCAGTTCTCTCTTTTTTTTCGCAATTCTGACTTTTTTTCTCATGATTGTGAGATATAAACTTGCAATTTTGACTTTTTTTTCTCAGAATTTTGAGATAAAAACTCGCAATTCTGTCTTTTCTCATAATTCAGACTTTTTTTTCCCCTCAGAATTCTGAGAAAACTCGCAATTCTGACTTTTTTTCTCATAATTGCGTGATATAAACTAACAATTGTGAGTTATGAAATCAGAATAGCAGGATATAAACTCACAAATGCGAGTTTGTATCTTGCAACTCTGACTTTTTTTTTTCTGAGGATTGTGAGATATGAACTCGCAATTCTGACTTTTCTCACAATTCTGACTTTTTTCCCCCTCAGAATTCTGAGACATAATTCTGACGCTTTTCTCAGAGTTGCGTGATATAAATTCACAATTACGTGTTATAAAGTCAGAAAAGCGGGATATAAAACTCACAAATGCGAGTTTGTATCTCACAATTCTGACTTTTTTTCTTGCAGTTCTGACCTTTTTTCTCAGAATTGCGTGACATAAGCTCACAATTACGTGTTATGAACTCAGAATAGTGGGATATAAACTCAGAAATGTGAGTTTGTATCTCACAATTCTGACCTTTTTTTTAGAATTGTGAGATATAAACTCGTATTTCTCACAATTCTGACTCAAAACTCGAAATTGCGAGAAAGAAGTTAAAATGAGAAAAAAAAGTCACAATTACCTTTTAAAAATTTTTTATTCAGTGACAGAAACAAGCTTCTATACAGACACATTGTGTATGTATGTTTCTGGTATGTTTCTGATTCATATATTTTTGTTTATAACTGAACAATATAAACTGAAATCTATTGTATTTCAAACCGAGGTTTGAAATAAGACAGCTTACTAAAACTAAAAGGTAAAAATAAAATTAATGTTAACTGAAATAAAATATATTTTTTGAGCTTGTTTAGTTTAACTTAATTTACAAAAATAACTAAAACTGAGCCAAAATTAATAAAAACTATATATATATATATATATATATATATAAAACAATGCATAAAATAAAAAAAATACAAAAATTGCTAAAACTAAAATTAACATGAACACAGAATAGATATACAATAGATATACAAATTAAGCCTAATTCAAAATATTAACAAAACAAAAGTATCCCAATTATTACTGCCTTAGTGAAAAATAAACTGAAATGTATTTAAAATACATTTATTTCATGTTAAGTATACTACAAAGATATTTACATATTATGTACTTATTAAAAATAACCTGCAATTGCACTTCTAGTGTACTAAAGTGGTATATTTAAAGTCTGCTAAATTGGAACAACTAATTTTGTACTTAATGCACTTTAATTGTTTGGAAGCATTGCTGAAGTATAACTGTATTATACTTTAGGTACACTTTAAATATTTTGGCTTTAAAGACAGGTATTAAAACATAACTTCACAATATTACAAAATGTCCATTGTGCACAAGTTGTACTCCAAATAAAGTTTATATCAGTATTTTTATATCATTAAGTCTCAGTATGTCAGTAAATATGTTTATAGACTTGAACTATACTTAAGGCGGGCGTACACGGTGCGATTTTTGAGGTCGTACGAGCTCGCATGCGATTTTTTTGGTTATCGGAGGAAATCGTCTCTTCTCGTATGGTCGGGGCTCGTATGGTGTGTGAGAAATTACGAGACGAGCAGAGTGCCTTACGAGCACTTCCCGACCTCACGATCATTTTTAAACATGTCAAAAAACTTCGGGAGCTGTCGGATTGAAAGCGTGATGTGTGTGCTGTTGAACGAGCCGATTTGTTGAGCAAACTGGAAATTTAGCTATAGTGGTGGCCAACTAGCCCCCTCGACGTGCATAATACTACGTTAAAACATACATTACAATACTGTACAGTGCTGTAGCATTGCAGTTCCAATGTCTTTAATGCATATGCTTGTTAGCACTGCTGTAGAGGTGAAGTTTTGTCAAGTTTGCAACCAGTGTACACACGCAAGGGTGATCAGACGGTTCCTGCATGTGTAGCAACCCAGCTGGCATTTTAACGTGGAGTCAGCGTTGAATCAACGTCAGGTGTCAGTGTTGGATAACCGTTGGATTTTGTTTAGATTTTGCAAATCGAATCAACGTTGAAATAGCAACGTCATTCCAACGTCACGTTTGTCAACATAGGTGAATTTGCCAACATTGAATCAATATTGATTTTAGTTTAGATTTTGCAAATCCAATCAACGTTACAATTTCAACGTCACTAAAGTCCTGCTTTTCAACAGTTTATTGATCAGCATTGTTTGGATGTTGGAACGTTATTTTTCTACTGATATTATTTCAACAAAATGTTTAAAAGTCATGGTTGTAAAAATAATGTTGATTTGACGTACAACTAAAACATTTATTTTTATTTCTATGTTGAATCCGTAGTGAGTTAACAACACCATTTCAACCATTTGGTATTCAACGTTGTTTTGACGTTGAATGAATGTTTTTTCATAAACTGACATTATTTCAACCACATTTAAACGTTTAAGGTCGGTCGAATGCCAGCTGGGAAAGAGTCACGGCTCATATTTTTTATATGCAGTTATGAGATAGACAGAGAGCAGTTGAATTTAACAGTACATACACAGTATATTATACACAGGCTTTCTCTCAGATTTCATGGGCAAACAATCTGATCACCCTAAATATACAGAGACACACTGCATGATTTAACATTTTACTGTTAAATTTTACCGAAAAGGATCTCTTCCTCGGAGTCCATGTTTTTGGCGCGTAACTTCGTGAATGTGATTGCCTCGGAAATTGGCAGGTTTTAAAATCGTGCCGTGTACCACTGCGTCCGTAAACAAAGTCACTCGTGACGTGTGCGTGGCCATACGGTCTTCCGACTGTCCGAATTCGCACCGTGTACGGCCGCCCTTAGTATAAAATAAAAGCATTTTAAATCTTTTACTTTTTGACTAGGTGGTTTCAAGTCATTTTCATTATTTAGGCAGTTGAATCTGATTTCATCAGATCTAAAATGCAAGTGCATATGGCCAGGTTGATTGAATGTGACAAACAAATTGCAATTGGCGACGAATGACGTGTGTAAGGACAGAAATGTTGGATGGTTACTCTTCTGAGAGCCCTGCTGTTCAGCTCTGATTAATGTGATGTATATGCATTAATGTGCAGAAGGCTTCATTAGCATGCAGATTTAAAACATCATCTCATTATCGAAGCAACCTGGGAAAACATGAGAGAATTCTAAAGCTGGAATTTCCTATTAAAGTCACGGAAAGTAGTAAAGATCTCAAGTCTTAATTTCTACAGCAAATATGTGTTGTAGTGTTGTAGTTTCTGCTCTAAAAAAATTACAGAAACTACCTGTGTGACTCATTGGGCGCCAGATGCTATCTTGCTAGCTAACTGTTTACAATAGAACACAAAGTGATTATCAATACAAATCAATAATGATAAAAGCGTTCATGAAAAAAAGTCCCCTATTCTGAAGACTGGTACGAATGGAAATCCAACCAGGTAACCTCTACAAAGTGAATTTAAAAATCTTTATCCAATGCCGTGTGACTGGAAAAGGCATGGAAGTTTGATGGTCAAAAGGGAACAGTGCTATTGAGTAATGGCAGACCATTTAAACATAAAACACACCAATATAAACCTACCAAACTCAAGACTATAGCACATTGAAGCAAGTATCTACCTTATTCAGTAGATTCAGTTTATATGCTGCATACTTTATATTTACAAACACAGAATCATGGATATCTTTAGTTGCAAGAGATGCTGTTTGCATAATCAGATTCATAGTGTGAAAACACAATTCACTATCAAAATTCAAACATACAGTGCATTTACTGGGTGTATGTATATTTTGTTTGGTTTGCAATGGGATGTACTGCTGTATCCTGTCACACGTAGCACTCATGATATGAAAATATTAACACTACTCCCCTCTGTAATATCCTGCCTACATTTGATTGTTATGCTGACATTGCTTCCCTGGCAATATTACCTGTTAGATATGAGATCTTTTGATTTGCACAAGTCAAAATGGATCACCTGTCGCAGTCCAGCAGTGGTCAGATTTATGGTGGGCTCATCTTTAATGTAAAAACACGAAATCTTTTCGAACTTTTTGTTCCGTGCTACCTACATCGACATAATTGTTGCCACAATGTCTTCCTGTATTTTTGTTTTTGGTAACAATTTATTTACTAGTTGCTTATTAGCATGCATATACAGTATTATAAAGTACATATTAAAGCAAATCTCTGATACAGCATTGGTTTTGCACAGGTAAACATCCTCTTAGACTATGCAGCCTTTATTTTAATTAGTCTAGACAATTATCGACCTTATTATGTGTCTCAATAGGCCTCTCTAGAGATTTATGTTCCCTGAATATCCTACATATGAAGGACTGACGTTAAAAGCCTACTGTATGCAGAGTGTTAACCCTGCTCCAAATGTATGAATCAATAATCCTGACGTGCTGTATAGATGATTGTGATAAGAGAACGTGTAGATGATTTTCTGCTGCTAGCTTTTCCAATCAATATGTGTTAATATTGCATGTGTGGCCTGGGATGTTGTGTCTCTGCAGGCAGCACTGGTGACTTTAATAAGGACCGTTCACCTGCCTGGAACAAGCTCTCGTAAAGGAAGGTTACATGTTTCCTTTTAATTAGACATCAGCTTTGCTCCATAGCGCAGCAGCGCACAAAACGCACACGCTGACACGCTATTGAATAACGCCTCTAATTGTGGTGTAGTGTTTTCAGGCACAGATGCTTGTTAGTCCTTATGGAATCAGACGGATGAGTGGCCACCTAGAAACAGGAAATTGATTTGTTTTGCCCATTTGATTGTTGTGAGAGGTCGTGTTTTGCACATCTTGTTAGGGCTTAGAGAGGAGTGTGTGTAGGAGATGATCAAGGTAATTTGGAGGTGAGGGGTGCTGTTTTTGTTCTGTTTTTTGAGCTGTAAGACCATCGTTCATCTTCGGAACACAAATTAAGATATTTTTTCATGAAATCTGAGAGCTTTCTGACCCTGCATAGACAGAAACGCAACTGACACGTTCAAGACTCAGAAAGGTAGTAAGGACATCGTTAAAATAGTCCATTTGACATCAGTGGCTCAACCGTAATGTTATAAAGCTCCGAGAATACTTTATGTATGCAAAAAAAATAAAAATAGCAAACTATTTTACTATTTTAATTATGTTCTTTTTTATTGAGGGAAAGTAAGTGCAGCTTTAAAGCTTAAAAAATTTTGAAACAAGTTACAAAAATGCTATAGTTGTTATTGAACATAGTCTTTATTAATTCTATTTGTTAAATACAGTTTCTGTAGTCAAAAGTTTACATGCATCATGCAGAGGCAAAATGTTAATTTTACCAAAATAAGAAGGATCATACAAAATGCATGTTATTTTTTATTTAGTACTGACCTGAATAAGATATTTCACATAAGACGTTTACATATAGTCCACAAGAAAAAAATAACAGTTTATAAAAATGACCCTGTTCAAAAGCTTACATACACTTGATTCTTAATATTGTGTTGTTACCTGAATGATCAACAGTTGTGTTTTTTGTTTGTTTGTTTAGTGATAGTTGTTCATGAGTCCCTTGTTTATCCTGGATAGTTAAACTGCCTGCTGTTTATCAGAAAAATCCTATTTGGTCTCACAAATTCTTTGGTTTTTCAGAATTTTTGTATATTTGAACCCTTTCTGACAATGACTGTATGATTTTGAGATCCATCTTCACACTGAGGACAACTGAGGGACTCATATACAACTATTACAGAAGGTTCAAACGCTCACTGATGCTTCAGAAGGAAAAATTATGCATTAAGAGCCTGGGGGGTGGGGGTGAAAACTTTTAAACAGAATAAAGATGTGTACATTTTTCTGATTTTGTGTAATTATCTTCTTTTTTTTATTTAGTACTGCCCTTCAGAAGCTACAGAAGACACTTACAGAAGACAAAATAAGATCAATTTACGCTGATCTTCAATTTCAAAAAGTTTTCACCACCCTGCTCTTAATGCATTGTTTTTTTCCTGAATCATCAGTGAGTGTTTGAACCTTCTGTAATAGCTGCATATGAGTCCCTCAGTTGTCCTCGGTGTGATAAGATGGATCTAAAAATCATACAGTCATTGTTGAAAAGGGTTCAAATAAAAAAAAATGCTGAAAAACCAAAGAATTTGTGGGACCTGAAAGATTTTTCTGAAGAACAGCAGGCTGTTTAACTGTTCAGGACAAACAAGGGAATCACAGACATCTATCACTAAATAAAAAAACAGCTGTGGATCATTCACGTAACAACTCGGTATTAAAGGGGTCATCAGATGCTAAGTTCACTTTTACATGTTGTTTGAACATTAATGTGTGTTGGCAGTGTATGTGCAAATCTACCCTATAATGATAAAAATCCATGCAGTGGTTTTTAATTAATGTGTAAAAATAATATTCCCTTTTTTCAAATCGAGCCATTCTCAGGTGCCTGTCGGTGTGCCGTCACACCCACAGAGGCCGCTCCCACGATAGCTGATTGACATGAGCGTCTTACCTCAGATCATTTGTAACAGTCCAACCTCATGTTCAACCATGTTTTGATGCCGGAGCAGGGATGTTAGTTTGAGGTGTTGTGTTGCTGGATGTAATAATGAACGTAGTGGTCGTCATTTACTCCTGACATCTGAGTCGCTGAAGATGCAGTGGATTACGTTTGTTTGTGAAGGGAATGGATAACATAACATATATCCGTCTATGTTTGCGCAAATCATTCGTGATCCAGCTTCACTTACAGCAGAAGTGAGTATAGGGTTTTTTTTATGAATCTTTGCAATCGCTTTTCCTAATAATGTGCTAGTTAGCAAGTTTAGCGGCTAAACGTGGCTAAATGGGCTGAATGCGGCTAAAGTAAACAGGCTCATCACTCCACAGAGAGAAGAGAGGGGCGGGGCGAGCAGAGCTCATTTGCATTTAAAGCAGCCTCGACCAGAATAGGATGATTTTTGCATGGCTGATTTTGGCAAGGTAAAACGGGTGTTGTTTTACATGACCATTTGAATTTTTAACCAAAGTATATTATAGACTTTTCATTAAGACCCTAAAGAATCATATCAACTTGTGGAAAATGGGCATCCCATGACCCCTTTAAGAATTTTATGTGAAATATCTTTTCCAGGTCAATACTAAATAAAAAAAATAACATGCATTTTGTATGATCTCTCTTATTTTTGTCAAATAATTAAAAATTTTGCAGATTCTCCAAGGTGTATGTAAACTTTTGACTACAACTGTATGTATATATAGTAGTTGTCTCTGCATTGGATAAGGGATAGGAGAAAGTATTTGTAAATACTGCACTCACTTCAGCTATAAAGAACTTGAAACATCACCATGTCTCATCACCAGATGAAAGAAATCTGAAATTGTGAACAGTAACAGATTTACTTGAATGACTCATCAGATCTTTTATTTTTTTACTCAGACAAGCTGAATGATGTCCAACATAGTACATTGGAAAAAACCAAGGAAGTCTTGGCTGGTGTTTCCTTGTGATATCATTAGTGATGTCATTAGAACAGAACAGAGATTTCATTACCCATTTATTTTATTTAACCAGTCAGCTTTCAGTCCCAGTCTTTCCATAGACCTCTCATTACCTTCTAAACACATTTAACATGTCCACATTTTTCCAAATCCTAAAACAAAATGTTCAGACATAATAGATGTATACAAAAGTTTTTTTTTTTCTTAGTCTAGACTGTAATTGTTTTATTCAGGCCGTAGTTAAGAAGGCGCATCTGCGCTCGCAGAGGCTGCTGCTGTTTTTATAGCAGGGACAGTGACAAGGCTTGGCATGTTTTGCGGCCACAATCCGAGCCTCCTGGCCTGGCACACCCCCCAGGGGAGAGCCCACGCTCTGTGTGCATGCGTGTGTGTGTGTGTGTACTCTCAGGTTGCTCAGAAGCCCCATCTGGTGCATCTCTCTATGCCTCTGTACCCTGGCAGGACATTTGGAAGCAGAGATCAGTCCCACCTCCTCTTTCCCTTCAGGGAGGAAAGAATTTGGAGAGATGCTGAAAATCATCCATTGGAGCATTTTCATATCTTCGTAGCATTGTCTCATAAGACCATTAGCGGAAACAATGTTACAAGTCAGTGTTTCGGATAAAGCACATTTCACAAGGGTTTAAAACCTTTATACTAGGATCATACCAGAAATCATAAAAACAGCACCATTTTTCTTTATTCTAGTCATCCACTGAAACGGAAACTCGTTTAGAGATGATTGCTTGTCTGTAGACAAGGACGAAAATATATTTGTATGGAAAAATGACATCAGATGCCCTTTCGGTTGTGAATTTCGGCAATATTTTTGTCTAGTTTCACTTAAATGAGAGAAAACTTGGTAGATGAGTTAGATTCTTGAGCAACCACATAACAGCCTAAAACTATTTAGAAACCTTAGCAAGCACAAATTGTGATTGTGTTTTTAACTACAGGTATTGCTTTATCACATCGCAGTCGTGTGATGTACAATTTTAGAAGTCTGCTGACCTTCGTGGCACGTACATGTCAGAGGCACCTATGAAAAAGTCTCTGATTGAATAAAGTACGGTAAATGGACTCCTGCTAAGCCAGGCTTTACAGATTTGATTATCTTCCCCAACAAAGGCTACACATTTTCAGGAAAGCCAAGCGATGGAGCCAAATTGAATGAGACCCTCCTGTGTGCCCATGTCTGTAGAAACATTGAATTAAAAGGGCTCATTTATTAACTGAAAGGAAGCTTATCCTGGTCAATGCTGAAGTCATTCTAAATGGCTGCATTGACATTCTTTTATACAGAAGTGAATTGGGCTAAGGAGGGAAAAATTATATTGATCTTAAACACTTGTTTTTAAAAGCAGGTTAGGGACTGGAGACCTTGAAGTTCTGTGCACAATGAGACTAGATTTTTTTGGGACAATACTGCGTCCATACATGTTCTGTACTTGGATTTAGTGCTTATAATTTCATATTTCATTTTTTTGTAATGCTTTTTAGTGGTTTATGAGTCAGATTAATGATTTTCTGACAAACTTTCCTCAACATTGCAATGCAAACCACACACGATCGCTCTGAGGGATGTGCAACAGGTTTGGTGCTTGTTGGGAAAAACATTCAGTGTGATTGTAATCTGGCCATGTTTATAAGGATGGGCTGATTAACAGTGCTCTCTTGATCAATTAAAACAGAAGCGATAACTTGTCTTTTTGTTGAAAGTCTGCTGACATCTATCATGTTTAATATAAATGAATTAATTGTAAAAATATATATTAAATATATAAAATAAAGACACCATTCTAAACCAAAAGGGCTATATTTGTTACAGGCTTTATCCTTGACTTTTCATATTTGGTTGAATTTATTCATTCACTTTCAATAAGCTATTCATCTCAAATCAGTGTCAATAAACAATATGTTTCCTGTGACAGCTGTGACCTGTGACTCTGTATAGTTTGAAAACATGCCCATAAATGGGGCTTGGGTTAAATTACTGTATTTATTTATTTATTTAGTCATGTATTTATTTGTTTGTTTGTTTGTTTGTGTGTTTTCTGCATGACAAAACTAAATAACTAAATAACTCACCGTATGTAGTTTGGTACCATGCCTATAAAAAGGGCTTGTGTTAAATTACAGTATTTATTTATTTACTTGTTTGTTTTTTTAAAGCATGACAAAAATAGTGGAAAAGCTCTATTTAACTATATAACTCACCCTATATAGTGGGAAAACATGCCCATAAATGGGGTGTTAAATTTATTTATTTATTTATTTAAATGCATTTACTTGTTTGTTTGATTTACAGCATGACATTTGTTTGTTTGTTTGTTTGTTTGTTTGGTCGGTTGGTTGGTTAGTTAGTTGTTTGGTTGTTTTTAGAGCATGACAAAAAATAGTGGAAATGCTCTATTTAACTATGCAACTCAGCCTATATAGTTTAAAAACATGCCCATAAATGGGGCTTGTGTTAAATTTATTTATTTATTTATTTACTTACTTGTTTGTTTGTTTGTTTTTGATTTATGTTTTATGGCATGACAAAATTGTGGAAATGCTCTATTTAACTATATAACTCACCCTGTATAGTTTGATAGCATACCTATAAATAGGGCTTGGGTTAAATTACTGTATTTATTTTTTTGGTTAGTTATAAATATGTTTTATTTACTGGTTTGTTTTTGTAACATGCCCATAAATGGGGATTGTGTTAAATTAATTAATTAATTAATTTATTTATTTATTTATTTTTGTTTATTTATTTACTTGTTTGTTTTTACAGCATGACAAAAATACTGGAAATGCTCTATTTAACTACATATCTCACCCTATATAGTTTGATAACAATTTGGGCTTGTGTTAAATTACTGTATTTATTTATGTTTAGTTAGTTATAAATACTTTTTTATTTGATTGTTTTTGGTAACATGCCCATAAATTGGGCTTGTGTTTATAATTGTGTAAATGTATTTATTTATTTACTTGTTTGTTTTTTACAACATAACAAAAATAGTGGTAATACTCTTTTTAACTATATAACTTGATAAGATATAGTTTGATAACATGCCTATAAATGGGGCTTTTAATTAAATTAAATTTAATAAATTACGTTATTTAGATTACGTTTGTCTGTTTGTTTATTTGCTTGCTTGTTTGTTTTTACAGCATGACAAAAATAGTAGAAACAATTTAAGACTTCAGTGCATGCCTGTACAGACGTAGTCTTGTTTCAGTTAAATTATAATGTAATATGGAAATTATCAATATTTTATACAATTATAAATATTAAAAAAATATGAAATATGTATTAAATGATACAATAATTTAAAAAAAATACAGTGAATGTATGAATTAAAAAAAAAAACAAACTATTATTAGAGTAGACTAACTAGCCCTGGTTTCCCTTACAAAATCCTCATAAAGTACACAGCACCTGGTGCTATCACTGAATGCTTTAAAATAAAGAGCTTTGTTTCCCTAGAGGGCTTTTTGCATATTTGTTTACAGGACCTTAAACATACAGCGCCAGCTCATAAATATGCGACTCGCTATCTCTGAGCATCAACAGGGAGAGTCCCCGTGTAGCCACGCCCACGTCTGATTCTGATATCTGATTGGTTTCCCGGCAGCGATGCTGCATAATGATGTGAGGAGGCAGCAGCTTATCGAACAGATGGGCTGGTCCAGCACACGGGTACACAGCATCCGTGCTGTGATCATGGAGCCTGCTGCTGTATTTATCAGTGACATTTCACACCCCTGATTGATTATGTCAGCATTGCACTGACTTATTATTCATTCAGCGTGCATAAAAAAGAGCGCAGTTATAATTTCTGTCCTTCTGTGTGGATGTGAGGAGTCCGGCGTCAGTTGGGGAGGCACTGATCCCTCATCAGTTGAACTTGACGACAAGGATTTAATTCATACCGTGCACCCGGAGACATACTGCTGATCACTTCTGCTCTGCATTGGAGGAAATATGATTTTCTCAGACATGAACACGGGGACTAACTCCCCGAAGGTCCACCCGCCCAACGGGACTAGGTTTTACACATACCAGGCGAGTATTTAAAGTGTTTAATAGCCAGAAACTAATACAAACTGCTTGTTATGTTTCTTTACGAGCGTTTTGGGTATTATGTGCAGTTTGATTCGCTTTTGTTTGACACGTCCGTGATGCAATAACATTACGCTGTTTATAATCTCAAGGAACTCGCGCAAAAATGCGCACTTTGACTTTGGTGGTAGTTACACACAGAAAAGCACGGGTTGACAGTTTTAATCGCGTTTAGGATTGAGTTTAACCCTAAATGTCACGATATATGTGTAGTTTAGGTATGAACTGAAGGTTTAAAGGCGTTAACCAGCAGCATTCCTCTGGAGGCGCGAACGCGCTTTGTAAATACATGACGCTAGGACAGTAGTTTACATTGACTATTTTTGATAAAATGTGATTTTAATTGCAGTCTTTAGTTTAATAAGTGACCAAACAATCTGTAAGTCAGGTAATCTTAATCATGTTTCGCTAAAACGTTACGTTTTATTAAGTTCAGTAAGGTTAATACATTGTAGAACCAGACTAGTCACACTTTTTACTCCAGTGAATATTTCTCAAAATAGGTTTAATGTTACAAGTTATTTCCTGTGTAAACACATAGTTTAATGTCTTGGCTACAATGAAAGAAAAAAAGCCTATGAACATATTCACCGTTTTTGAACAAATATAGTTATTTTGACACCCGTTGACCTTTTGTGACAACATGCCCCAGTAGCAGGATATGTTTGAAGTTGTCATAATAGAAACATATTATAGATTAGCAACATTTATGTCATGTCAACAAATGAAACATCCAAAATGTAAAAGGTAAATATGGAAATATGTTGTTGTTACAATAATAATAATAATCCCCATGTGACGAAATGCCCCGGTCAGTCTCTTAGATTATTATGCACCAGTGGTAGATTGTCTTCATGTGCTGAATTGCATGCACTGCTCAGCTGTGACCCAAATCTCATGCATTGGAATGAGGGCAGTGTCTTTAGTTATTGATTTCTGTAATGGGAGGCCACGGTAACCAAGCCAGTGATGATATCAGTGAGGGACTGTGGCTTTAGAAATGATGATTTCATCGGAGCGCTTTTCAACAGGTGCTGCAGATGCTTGTTTAACCATCTGTATTGATATTTGTTTGTGGATTATAGAGGTTTATTTTTGGTTACCCTGTGCACTAAAAATACTGCCAGTTGTTTTCAGCTTTGCTCATTTTGAGCGAGTGCGTATTCATTATGCCATGTTTCTGTGTGTGTAGTATCAGCTCGTCTTGTCATTAGTAGAGAGGTGCTTCCCATGGAAAACAGCCGGAGAGAATTTCCCCCTGATTTAAAACGACACAGTCTATGTTGTGTCCTGACAGTCTATTTCCCAGGTACCGCAACAGAATGAACAATCTGAACAATATAAGCATGCACAGCAGAGACAAGTTGGGGCTTTGAAAGCTACACAGTTGTTTGCTGCAGTGGGTCTCGACTGGTTTTGCTTTAGGACAGAATTTGGATGATTAAACACAGTACTAGAATCTCAACTAGGGGACCTCAGCAAACTTCCAAGGGTGCCGCAGGATTATTATATATTATATTATTATTTTCTAATAACATTTTATTATTTAGGGGGGCTTTGAATATTGTGTTGGACAGTGTCAGAGTCAAAAATGTTGAGACCACTGCTTTAAAGCAAATAGACAAATTGAAATTAATCTTTCAAAAATTCCCACAACATAAACATGAGGCCAACCCAGGCCTGAAATATGTTTATTCTGGTGCATTTCGCTGCACTTTTCAGGTGACACATCCACAAAAAGTGCTATAAGCGAAATATTTTTTTCTGTATTGCCTATGGAAGTTTATTGAACAGCCCAGTGTCATGAAAAGGGTGCATGTGGGTACAAAATGTTGGCAATGTAATATGCTGTTGCTCTTTTCATGACAGTTTTAGAGTAAAATGTCTAGTGAGTGGCGTTGATAGGTTAATACTCAAACAGGTTTGAAAATACCACCAAACCCTAACCTAAACAATAATTTTAAAGGGTTTTTTCACCCAAAAATGAAAATTCTGTCATTAATTACTCACCCACATGTCGTTTCAAAACCGTAAAACCTTTCTTCATCTTCTTAACACAAATTAAGATATATTTGATGAAATCCGAGAGCTTTCTGACCCAGCATTGTGCAAATCTCAGAAAGCTCTTGGATTTCATTAAAAATATCTTAATTTGTGTTACGAAGATGAATGAGGTCTTAAGGATTTGGAACAACATGAGGGTGAGTAATTAATGACAGAATTTTCATTTTTTGGTGGATTAACCCTTTAATAAAAGCAAACATGAGATCATAATACATTTATTTGAAGAAGCTGTGCCATTTTACTTTTCTTTTATGAGACTTTGAGGTGATTTGTGGAGTGTCGTGACTTATGTTTCACTTATATTTCATGCCAGAGCTGCACCATGTACGCTACAGAGCAAGTTTACTACATCATAAAAGCCATACGGAGCAACTATGTGACGGAAATGGTCAAATGTATTAATTTACAATTCATGCACTTCGGTAAAAGTGTTTTTAGGTCATAGTACAGTATTGTGTAAGAAACCATACAAAATTAATCCTTATTAATCGATAATATGCCCCTGTAAACATTTGTTTACAGTGAGCCTGGCTTAGAGTAGGCAGCTGACAAATTTTGTAAATGCATTAATACTAATGTCTCTCAATTTTTGACACTTTAAAACACATAGCACAAATCATGTTTGTTCTTGTTGCAAGTGCACCTGTATTAGCCCTGAAAGCACACATACATCACAGAGATGTCTGTTTGACGTCTGCATTTACATCTGGAAGACATATTTTTTTTTTAGAGTGTTTGCTCATCTGGCATACGTCTGTAGAACGTTTCCTTTCAGAGGTCAAATAGACGTCTATTAGATGTCTTTAAGATGTTTATGACTTAGAATGTATGTTAAACTGACGTCAGATGTTTGTACACAGCAGATGCTTTCCAGATCAAATGATCTTTAACAGACATCTTGCAGATGTACGTGTGCTATCTGGGAATATAGTATTACATTGTAGACATAGTTTTGTCTATGTTGTTATCCACCTGATTTGAATCTTCTCCCAAGCAGTATATGATTTTGAGTTTGATTGGACAGCCTTTGACGTCAATAACAAATGACCTGGGAAATAATTGCCATCTTTAACTAGTAACTATGCACAATTATATGGGTAGTTGAATGTTATTTGCGTTTTGCTTTGATTTCTCCTGCTTTTCGTGACCGTTACACATTGTCGCTTGCTTTTTCACCCATATAATTAAATGCTTTTTGATGAGACTGATGTCAGTTTCAAAGAGTTTTTCTAGCACTCTGTATTGTTATATTTCTCACTATTTCTTCAGCATTCCTCCCCTGGCAAACACTGCGCAGAGTCAATATTAGTGTTGGCGAAGCAAAGCATTCTCCAAAGCTGTGCGTGTATGTAGGTATGTAGGGTTATTCAGGCACAAGACTTGTTTTGTTAATGGTGTTTGTGTGAAGCAAGGAACAAATATAGCATCAACATTAGACTCGTATTAGTATTAGTGCACACCTGTCTGCTGTAGTATGGGAAATCTGAGTTGAAACCAGTAGTGCTCTAGGTCACTGATCCTGCACAGAATTCATAGCATAAATGGATTACAGATTGCATTCTATAGGTAAGACAGCTCTTACCATAAAAAAGAGAAAATGTAAAAAATGTAAAGCCCTGGCCATCTGGGACTGTGTCAGAGTGTGGTGAGCATAATTTCATTACCTTGGCCTCTCCCCTCATAGCCAGCGCAGTTTCGCCAGGGCACAGATAATAAAAGCCAGTGAAGAGTGGCTTCCTGGCTTATCCATTGGGATTAGTGGGAAAATGAGAGGTTGTGGGGGTCTTTGGTTTGTTAAATGGGAGATGATCGCTGTTTTCTAATAATAAAGGTGAGGAGCACCTTTATTCGTATCATTATTATATATTATATTTATAAATGAGCAATACAAGAAGTAATTTATCTTCAGTTAGTACAATATTATATTATACTTCTTAAATTATTAGAATTATATAGTATATTATTACTTAAAGGGATAGTTCACCCAAAAATCAAAATTCTGTTATTACAAACCCGTAAGACCTTTATTCATCTTCAGAAAACAAATTAAGATATTTTTGATGAAATCCAACAGCTTTCTGACCCTGCATAGGCAGCAATGCAACTGACATGTTCAAGGGCCAGAAAGGTAGGTAAGGACATTGTTAAAATAGTCCATGTGACATTAGTGAAAATCTGTTAAGGAACGCCACTATCAAACACTGTTTTTTCTGCAATTAAGCACACTTTTTTGAGTGTTATTCCACAACATTTAGTTTTTATATATGTACAACTGTTCAAACTGTGCTAGCTAACCATGTGCTGATTAGCATCTTTAAGGTAAGCTCAAAAATATCTAAAATTGTCACTGCTGTGACAGTCATGACCAAAACATTTGGTGAAGTTTTGGTTGTGACGTCTTTGTTTTTTTGGGTGTTAATCCATAAAATTTAGTTTTTATGTGTACAGCTGTTCAGAACTGTGCTAGCTAACCATGTGCTGATTAGCATCTTTGAGCTAGGTAAAAAAGTATCTAAAATTGTCATTACCGAAACAGTCAAGATAGAAACATTTGGTGGCGTTTCGGTAGTGACATCTGTTTTTGTGTGTGTTATTCCATAAAATTTAGTTTTTATGTGTGTATAACTTTTAAGAACCGTGCTAGTAACCATATGCTGATTAGCATCTTTGAGCTAGGCTCAAAAGTATCTAAAATTGTCAGTACCGAAACAGTCACGACCAAAACATTTGGTGAAGTTTCGGTTGTGACATCGTTTTTTGGGTGTCATCCAATAAAATTTAGTTTTTATGTGTGTACAACTGGTCAGAACTGTGCTAGTAAGCGTGTGCTAATTAGCATCTTTAAGCTAGGCTTAAAAGTATGTCAAATTATCACTACCGAAACAGTCAAAACCGAAACATTTGGTGGCGTTTCGTTAGTGAAGTCTTTGTTTTTTTGGGGGGATGTTAATCCATAAAATTCAGATTTTATGTGTGTGCAACTGTTTAGAACTGTACTAGCTAACCATGTGCTGATTAGCATCTTTGAGCTGGGCTCAACAGTATCTAAAACTGTCACTACCGAAACAGTCACAACCAAAGCATTTGCTGAAGTTTCGGTTGTGACATCATTGTTTTTGTTGTTTTTTTTGGGGGGTGTTACTTCATAAAAGTTAGTTTTTATGTGTGTAAGGTTCAAAAGTATCTAAAACTGTCTCTACCAAAACAATATTGTTTCGGTAGTGACAAAAGGGAAGACATAATTCATTTATTTGGGGGAAATAAGCTACATTTTAGTACAGTTATGCACTTTTTTTTAGTATGTTTTTGTAGTGTTTTAGTAAGTGAGTTCAAATTCTTTAATGCTACCAAAAAAATTGCTGTCACTACGTGCTGTCACGTTTGTCAAAAATAAAGTATATTGAATTATCAAAGAGGTTATGATAGTGTTTGGTTCAGTGTATATTCAAACTAATGAATCCTTTACTTTGAAATCACTATGATCAACTTTATGCCTTTTACAAAGAAAGATTGGATTCAAAATAGAACAAATCTTATAACTCACACTTGAAATATTGTTACAATTTTAATTGTTATTTATTAACCTCTGAAGAAATTTTAATAAAATAAATAAAAAAATATAGTAGATGCAAACAAAATCTTAATTGGTCAATATAACCCTTCTCATTAAATTATATATTACTATGTTTCGGTAGTGACAAATATTTCAAAGCTTTCTGAAAATACAATATGAGAGTTAACTGCACATTTATTAGAAATGTGCACCTTGGATATTATACAATTGGCACATATACAAAATTACACCCATATACAAACAAACTAAAATATATAGTACTATATGCTAAATGTAATTATGATGCCATATGTGTAGAAAATGTACCCTTTTTAGATTTCAGTTGCACATGTGACCCACAAACTGATCCAGCTGGAGCCTCATCGCTGTTATGTGCTTGAACAAGGCACTAGACCTCAGGTTGCCCAAGGGGGGCTATCCATTTAAGGAGTATTGTAATTGTCCTGCTAAAGGCTAAGTAATGAGAAGGTGATGAGAAATGATGTGGGTGAGAGACATGTCAGAACATTATTGGAGAGATGGATGGAGAAAGACTCTGATGGATAGAGAAGAGAGGGTGTAAGTTTAATCACACTAATGGCTTGACCCTTCTCACACAGGACCCAGTTCAGCCCAGAATACTAAACCAGTCAGACTAGAAACCTTGCACTGGTGTCTGTTCAGGGTTCACTGCTTCATAAAAACCTTCCTATTATTTAGGTGAATAAGGATAAGTGTTAAAAAGAGTATTTTCCTTTTAAATTCAGGTAGACATTAATAACACTTAATTTAGAATGAAGTTAAATGTGTTATTACGTAGCCTATGGGTTTAAAGGAGAAAGAGCACTTTTTGTTGCTTGGAAACAAAAGGACGATGATCTGCACACGACTCTCTGATGCTTTTGATGGCAGTCGAGTCCATCTTAAGTACGTCTTCCATTGTCTCAACGAGACGTATTTTTGAGATCTAATGCATTAGAATTGTCCCGAGTCGCTGGGCTTGTTTGAAGCCGTCGCCTTCCTTACACGTTTATCTCATCATTTCACAGCACTCGGACTTTGATTACCCATGATTCAGTGCTCTGTCCTTTTGTCTGCACGGCTCTCGCTGCCAGGGTCCGTGATGATGTAACCTTGTTCAATCAAACCTGATTAGCGTGGAAAAGCCCTTTCAATCACGTATTTCCTGAGATGGAGGCTGCCGTGAGGATGGCAGCCATATTATGTCAATTAGACTAATTAAATGACTAATATTAGATAACGGCTGCTACTTATTCGTGAAAGTGTCAGTTCAATTGGTTCACTGTCGATGGCAGTCAAGATTCAATGTTTAAAGGCGTAGTTCAGCCAAAAATGATTATTTAATCACCCTTATGTTGTTCCAAAACTGTAGGGCGTCCTTCTTGTGTGATATTTTGTCCTTACAATTGAAGTTAAAAGTCTTCAGAACTGTTTAGTTGACAATATTCTTTATGATATCTTTTTTTGAGATCCACGGAAGGAATGAAGTCATACAGTTTTGGAATGACAAAACCTTTATTACCTGAGATATTGTGTGTCGTAAACGTTTCCGCTCTAGCTGTAACCGCTGATGTTGGCGTTTGACAGTTCAGAATTTGACACCGAGGTGGATCTTTGTTCTGGACCACAGGTGGCTCTGCGGTAAATACAAATTACATGCTGTCACAAAGCAGAGGCCTGATTCAGTCCACCCACCGCTGCTGCTCCATTCAGTTCGATGATGTATTCAATTAAACCCTCTATTCAATTAAAGGTCAAGGCAAAGACAAAGTGCTTTTGTTGCTTCATAACAGAGAGGTTAATATGGAGATTTTATTCAAAGGCTTGGGTTTGATTGTGTCGGATGCAGCAAACGGAATACGAGGAAGTCCAGAGCAGTTTAAAGGATCTGGCTCAGGGAGGATTTAGCTGTGCAATGATTTTGTGCTGTGCAAAATGTTTTATGTCGTGATTAATCGGCCTAAAGGATATCCCAAATATTTAGGATCTCCCAGACTCTGATCAGTGAAGTTTTTTAGGGTGGGTGTTCACACAGGTGTTAAAAACAGCTGAACAATACAGTTTTTAATTTACGATTTTAAATAAAAAATATGCCATGATTTGCGCCGTTGCGCTCGGGCTCGACCTTTCAAGATCTCACCCCCCTTTCTCTCTCCCACTTCATTTCCTGTCTTACTATACTGTCCTATAAAAAATAAATGCGAAAATGCTGAAAATAGATCTTAAAAAAAAAAATGCCATGATTTGCTGTGATTTGGCTTGGTTGCTCAGTAAGATCAAAACTTTTTTTAATAAGACAGCTGAAATAATAAATTTTCATTTATTCATTTATTTTATTTATAATGTATTATGTACACACATATATGTATATATTGTTAAAAAGTAGTTTTGTATATAACTACTTATGTAATTTATATTATATATATAAATATTTTAAACATTTTAAATTTAAATCTAACATATTTGTCCTTTATATACATGTATGTGTGTGTATTTATATATACATAATAAATATACACAGTACACACACATATATGCAAACTTAAACCTTTATTTTGAATCGCGACTAATCGTTTAGCAGCTCTATTTTAATTTATTTTTATATTTAGTATTTTAGCATAAAATTACCTAAAATTATTTCTCTGAAAATTATTTTTCCTTAAACATCACCCATGTTTTGTTGAGTTGTGTTGAAAGATTTTTTTGTTTTGAAAACCATTCACTTGTAATCAGTAATATAGGTCTATGAAAATAGGTAATACAGGTCCATGAAACGTAAACAATTTACAAACAATTTATTAAAGTTATTATTAATAAATAATAGTAATATTATTAATAAAAGTGATTATTAATAATCAAAAGCATCTCTAAATAAGATATTATATTAAAAACAAACAAACAAACAATAAACAATTTTATTTAATAGATTAATAATTCATTAACTTATTTGTTTTTTCAAAATACTGTGTTGTGCGTTTACATTTTTCTGGTAAATAAATTCTGGTAAATAATTTTTCTGTAAAATATTCCTTAAAAATAATGTTTTGTAATTATAATGTAAAAAATTTATTTTATTTACTAGTACTTCTATTATATTCAGTAATATATTTCTGTCACAGTTTCTTCAAGTTAAACCAAACGTTTATTTTGAAGTTATTATTAATAAATGATAGTAATGTTATTAATAAAAGTGATTATTAATAATCAAAAGCATCTCTAAACAAGTAATTTTATTAAAAAAACAAACAAACAAAACAAAACAAAAACTATTTACTTATTTTTTTTATTTTTTTTTTTTGTATTTACATTTTTGTGGTAAGTAATTTTGGTAAATAAATTTTCTGTTAAATATTCCTTAAAAATAATGTTTTAATAAAAAATGTATTATTATTAGTAGTAGTACTATCATTACATTCAGTAATATGTAGAAACTGTCACAGTTTCTTCAAGTTAAACCAAACTTTAATTTAGACAAGTTTCTGTGAAGACCTTTATGGTGATAGTTTTTCTCAAAAGAAACAGTAAAATGCTCATTAAGTGACTCTCATAGCAGTTGTTAATGTACTGTGTATTCATGTACTCGTATATTGAGGCGGCAGAAGCTGAAAACACCATGAGCACCACACGCTTCAGTATGTGTAGTAAACGAAACCGCGTGTCTGCGCCATTCATTCACACAGAGACACACAGAACATGCAGGATTCATATTTAAATAGTACTTTTTGCGGATAGTATTCACAGACACTAGTCCGTATTGCATTTTGATTTAAGTGTACTGACGTACTCTTGATTTATCAATCCAAAATTTGAATTTGGAATTGACATTCCGTGCTATACAGAAAATTCCATTTTTATGACCGTATTCCACCCCTAGTAATACTTCAATAGAACCACTCTGGTACTCTAGGCATATACAGTCTTTCTGTCACTCTCTTTTCCCTCATGAGCATTTGGTCAAAGCAATTACACACTTTCTCAGCTCTCTCACTCTCTCCTCTCTATCTGTGAGCAGATACGCTCTGATGCCGCTCCAGCCAAGTGTCAGGAAAAACGGATGACGGGGCCGCGCCTCTTCATTAAAAGTGCAACTTTTTCGTTTTGTTTCGGCCAGCAGTTTTGGGCACTGCAGCGATTAGCGTGGGGGAGTTGGGTTGGGGTATAACTGTACGTCAGCACAGTGTTATGTTAGCACTGCGATTTCAAATCGCATGGCGCTCGTCACTGCATATGAAGAGGCCGATAAGCACATGTATAGCAGTTCTGAGTTCAGATGTGATGCAGTCGTCAGTGCATTTATGGGCTGTGGTAATGGTAATTAGTCAGCTATTTATATTTTTGCAGTCACTTGCATTGTGCCTGTTAGCAGAACGAGGAGGTAGAAAAGCTTTGCTAGTTTAAAAGCTCATTTGACATGCCTCAGGTTTACAGAGACATGTTCCAAACCCCATTGAGCGGCCTACCTAGACATTTTTAGGCATTGTAGGCATGTTAAATGTTGCAATGGCTGTTCCAAAGGGTTTCTTGCTAAAATACGCTCCCTTAAGCAAAGTGTACACTACAAGACTCATACTTCTTGCCTTTGAGTTGGCGAGACTGTCTGTAATAGCCAGTCCCAGATTGCAGTGTATGAAGTTCTCACTTGCCTTTGCAGTTACCATCAGTGCTTAATGAGGATCAGGGCTAATGAGAGTGTTTTCGGTCAGTTGATGGTGTCATTTGCTCATTTTGCATTAGGTCAGTGCTATATATATATATATCCATTCAAAAGTTTGAGATCAGTAAAAAATTTGTATGTTTTTTAAATAAGTTTCTTATGCTTATGAAGGCTGCATTTATTTGATCGAATTACAGAAAAAAAGTAATATTGTGAAATATTATTACAATGTAAAATAATGTTTTTCTATTTTAATATAAATTAAAATCTAATTTGTTCCTGTAATCAAAGCTGAATTTTCAGCATCATTACTCCAGTCTTCAGTGTCACATGATTCTATAGAAATTATTCTGATATGCTGATTTATTATCAGTGTTGGAAACAGTTTTTTGTTTTCCAGCTTTTTGTTTCCAATTTTAAATTGTCAGTATGTTTTACTGAAATTTTTATGACTGTCTTGTTGGTAGCATTAGTAAGAAAATTATAAACCAGTCATGTTTTCTCATATGCTGCCATTTTTCAGCAAAAGTGTTAATGATTTTACTGCTGTTTTGGAGTTTCCTGTGTAATTATAATATGATTTTGAGCTGATAAATTTAACTTGTGTGTAAAACAGTGTAATGTACAGCAAAATGTTTAATTATGATATTTTATTAATTTTTAATATTGATTATTCTATTTCTAAAGAACTGTTTTACTAACAAATTTATACAGTATAAACAGGATTTTTTTCCTTACTGAGCTTTATTGAACTTTAATTAATATTTATAAAAATTAAAATCATATAAGTTTCTGTTATATATTTATTATTAAACTTATATAAACTTATATGTAAACTTACACTGCCATTCAAAAATCTTTTTTTTTTCTTTCTTTTTTTTTTTCATAAGTTTCTTATGCTCATCAAGGCTATGTTTATTTGATACAAATTCAGGAAAAAACAGTAATATTATGAAATATTATTTCAATGTAAAATACCTGTTTTCTATGTTAATATATTTTAAAATATAATTTATTTCTGTGATGCAAAGCTGAATTTTCAGCATCATTATTCCAGTCCCAAGTGTCGCGTGATCCTTTAATAAATAAAAAGTTTCTTTAATAAATAAAAAGTGAAAAAGAACAGCACTGATTTCAAATAGAAATCTTTTTGTGACTGTATAAACTACCATTTAAAAGTTTGTGGTCAGTTTATTCTTTCTTTGATTGAAAGAAATGAATACTTTTATTCACCAAGGATGTGTTAAAAATGATAGCAAAAAGTAATATTGTTAGAAAAGATTTCTACTTTGAATAAATGCTGTTCTTTTTAACTTTTTATTCATCAAAGAATCCTGAAAAAAGAAAGACAGGTTCCAAAAAATATTAGGTTCCAACATTGATAATAAATCAGCATATTAGAATGATTTCTGAAGGATCATGTGACACTGAAGACTGGAGTAATGATGCTAATGAAAATTCAGCTTTGCATCACAGAAAAAATATATATATGAAAATATATTAAAATAGAAAACCATTATTTTAAACTATAATAAGTTTTCACAATATTACTGTTTTTTTTCTTTTTCTGCATTGTGATCAAGTAAATGCAGCCTTGATAAGCATGAGACTTCTTGTATCATTCTTTACAGAAATGCAGTCATTATCTTAACAACATGCTAATCCCACATTGTAATGCTGTCAACTATATACATCAGAGGACTGTGCCATGATTGTGAGGATAATGCTCATGAATGACTGTTAATAGAGTTGTTGCTCATAAAGAGCATTTCCAAACAGTCCCGTTCGAGGTTCCATTTCAGCTAGGATGCTGCCGACAGACAATGGACAGCCAGGCAGCTCACTAGGTGTTGGACCAGGGCCATAGTCTTTCAGTGCCAGAGTCATGTCCGCAGGAACCCTGCCTCAAGTCAACACTCCATCTTAAAGATCCCCCCTCTCTCTTTCGTTCTCATTTACGCCCATATGGGATTACGGCGGCGATTCCCCATAGCAGATGTGCACATGGATTAGACCAGCAGGGCACGACTCGTGCCTTTGACACGATGGTAGTGTTCTTCGAACCAAGAGGGATTGTTATTAAGACTGTAGTGCTGTGACACCATCCAAAACAACGTATTTCTGCTTAGCGGTTTTGTAGTTGCCCAGTTTAAAAAAGAATCAGAAATTACAGTATTACATGGGTGTTTGATAGAAAATGCAATTGTCTCAAAAGTCCCTTTAAAGGGATAGTTCACCCAAAAATGTAAATTCTGTCAATTACTCATTCTCTTGTCGTTCCAAACCCGTAAGATGTTCATCATCAGAACACAAATTAAGATATTTTCGATGAAATCCGAGAGCTTTCTGACCCTGCGTAGACAGCTGCGCAACTACCACCTTAAAGGCCCAGAAAAGTAGTAAGGACATCGTTAAAAAAGTCCATGTGACATCAGTGGTTCAACCTTAATTTTACAAAGCTATGAGAATAATTTTTACGACTTTATTCAACAATTTCTTCTCTTCCCTGTCAGTGTTGAGTGTTAGAATTCCCAATGAGTCGTCCGCCGCCTCCTCTCTGTACCGTCTCTACAAGGTCATATCCTGGGTGATTGTATGCGCACACACATTCACACAAACACATTGCATGCACACAGCTGTGCTGATTGCAATATCGAAGCGCTACCGGTCAAGAACGGAACAAAGGCGTTTTGTTTACAGTGATCAAGCAAACAGCCTTTTGGGAATCGTACCACTTGACCTTTCATTCACCGCCGTGGCGCTCAGCGTAATTGCTCGCAAATGTCCTTGATGAAAATCCATGTAGGAGTTTCCTGAATCCAGCAGCAAAGTGTGGCCTATTTTTCCTCTGTGTGTATGTATGTGTTTTAATCAGGCCTTGTGCATTAAAATCTCAGTGGGGCAGATGGGAGGGAGTTTGACCCACTTTGATGGATTCCACGCCGATTAAAAGGATGAGTGAGCTTTCGAAAGCACGGCGACCCTCTGTGAGCGTGTGTGCGTACTGGGGATGTGCAGATCTGCATATTGTCATAATCATAATCGGTTGGTGTCCAAACAAGTCTGTCTTAAGGAAGACCTGTATAATTAGGGTCATTTAGGGTCGTGTCCTCAATGCTCTGATCAGATGTGTTTCTCATGGGGTGTTCATATAGAGTGCGTTCCTAAGATTAAAAATACCTAAGGAAGTGCAGAAGAATAGAACAATCTTGAGATGCATTGTTAAAGGGGTCATCGGATGCTAAATTCCCTTTACATGTAGTTTGAACATTAATGTGTGTTGGCAGTGTATGTACACATCTACCCTATAATGATAAAAATCCACGCAGTGGTTTTTAATTAATCTGTAAAAATATTATCCCCTTTTTCAAATCGAGCAATTCTCAGATGCCTGTGGTTGTGGCGTCACACCCACAGAGGCCGCTCCCACAATAGTTGATTGACATGAGCTCTTACCTCAGATCAGTTGTAACAGTCCAACCTCCATTGATGCCGGAGCAGGGATGTAAGTTAGACAAGAATATCTCCGATTGAGCAATTGAGGTGTTGTGTTGCTGGATGTAATAATGAATATAGTGGTCGTCATTTACTCCCGACCCCTGAGCCGCTGAAGATGCAGTGGATTACGTTTGTTTGTGAAGGGAATGCGCTCCCCGATCTACATATATCCTACATATATCATGTTTGTGCGAATCATTTGTGATCCAGCTTCACTTACAGCAGAAGTGAGTATAAGGGTTTTTTTTTATGAATCTTTGCGATCGCCTTTCCTAATAACATGCTAGTTAGCAGGTTTAGAGGCTAAATGCGGCTAAAGTAAACAGGCTCGTCTCTCCACAGAGAGAAGAGAGGGGCGGGGCGAGCAGAGCTCATTTGCATTTAAAGCAGCCTCGACCAGAATGGGATGATTTTTGCAGAGCTGATTTTGCCAAGGTTACAAGGGTGTTGTTTTACAAAACCATTGAGAATTTTTAACCAAAGTATATTATAGACTTTTCATTAAGACCCTAAAAAATCATATCAACTTGTGGAAAATGGGGATCCGATGACCCATTTAAGTTGTTTTTAACTCAACACAATATATAAAAAATGCTGTAGTGCATGCCTGCTATCCTATAATCACAATAAGCTTTGTGCTTTATTACCTTTGGTATGAAACAATGCTCAGCTTTCAAATTCTGTCTATTTTATAATGAGATTCAGACAATAAATGCTAATTTGGGTATGTATTTGAATGCTGATTTAGATGCTGATTATCTGATTATGTTTCCCTCTTTACTACTAATAAAATCACAAAACAAACATTAAGGAGTAGGGCAGATAATTGATTGACCCCTATGAAGGAGTGTCAGAAGTTATGTTAAAAGAACATTATACTATCTCTAAATATTTTACCACATATTTGCACTGTATGTAAGGGATTATGTTCATCCAGCCGGTTGTTATCGCAGAATAACCCCTGACAGGGTGATCAAGAGGTTGTTCTTCAATAACAGCTGGCTGGATGTACATTATCATGCTTATTACATGGCTACTTGCCTATTAAGTAAATAATTAGAAATGAAATATTGATTTGAGTTGAAATATTTGAATGCAAAGCTTCTGTGAAGAAAGTAGTTGCTAGTAAGCTGCAAGTTCAAACTAGACAGACATAGGCATATGGTTCAGTCATAATTATGGCAATAAAAGATGTTGATTTAAGATTAAACTGTTTTATTTTACCAGTTTGTTATCTTGTAATCCATTACAGTGTACAAAAAAATCGTTGCAGCAAAAAAATGGCAGCAGCTGCGCTTGTATGAAATGCGAGAATGAATCTGTGATACCAGGATGACGTAATTAAAGAATTGTACACATAATGTTGATTTGAGTTTTAATATTTTATTAGCTAACCAAACGCAAAACCTTCATGAAGAAAAACAGTTCCTAGAAAGCATATAGTGCTTATTTCAGTTACCCAGATGAGTGTGTTATCAGATTTTACTGGTTGTTATTAAGGAATAACATAACTCGGAATGTTGCGACTGGCCAATCAGAATCAAGTATTCCACAGAGTTGTGTAATAGTGCAGTAGATATTATATTTTTACTGTTAGTGATATGTCATTTGTCGTTTGAATAAGTCAAGTTTTTATGACATCTGTCGTTTAAAGGTTTATATTTCAACAACAGATTGAAGTAGAAACATAATTTGTTTTTTAAAAACCTTGTGCAGTTTAAATGCTTGCGTACAATCTCATTTTTTATTTGAGTGTTCTTTATTATATCTAAACATAAATAGCAGTTGTCTGTTGTTAATTTTAACCTTTATAATTTTACAGTAATGTACCAACTGTGACAGGGATCCATAGTTTACAGCATTATTTTTACAGGGAAAAATTTACATGTATTCTACCTGATATATATCTAATAATTATTAAACTGAATTTGGAATTGAATCAAATCAAGAACTTGTGAATCTGAATCAGTTTGATTTGTGAAATCTGTGTTGATTCCCAGCCCTAATAACAAGAACATGTCTCTGTCTCACTTCTAGATCCCAGTTTACTCATACTAGACTCTTTCTATTGCCATTTTTTACTCGGATTTACCCTTTTTATTCCTGCTCATTTTCCTGTCACACTCTATTGGGATAGAGTCATTTGTAAAATAGACGTAGATAGCAATTATAGAGTCATAGGTGATTTACTGAACATGTGGTTAATGAGTAACCCCGTGTAACGTTATAAATGACTCAAATTACCCAAAATTCTGTCGCTTTGTGCAGCATGTAGATTTCATTGTGGAATATGGATACAAACCATTAGCTGACACTTGTCAAATGATAGTTAGTATAACATTAAATGTTGTACAGTGTTATCTAATATTGCACCTACTCCGCTCTCACAGCACAGAATGGACACATATGTAGGGCATATGAGAATCAGCACAGCTCTGAAGGGAACCATTAGCAGTTCGGACGCCATGCAGATTTGTCCTTTACAAAATCAATATACAAGCTGACAAATGGCCTTCATTATTTAAAATGCTGTAATAAAATGATATGTGGCCTCATTTATTTTTAAGGGGTCAAATGAGCTCATTTGGGCGAGAGACTGAGAGATCGAGACCGATCGTTCCTCTCTTTTCAGTATCCTTGGTTTTCACTCTTTATTAGCTCCCTATCTTACCCATGATGCAGCTGCAGTGGCGAGACTGTGGTGTCAGCACATTTGTCATTGTGACTGTAAGCTCTCGTTCGGCCACAAGCTGTGGGTTAATGTTAACACCTTTACTGCTATGCAGAGTAGCATCCTTGCCAGATCAGGCGTGATGAACATTAGCATTTTAGATCTCCTACGGTCTTACTTTCTTGTAATTACCCAGATCACGTTTTCTGTAGGACTTAGTTCTTGTCGTTGTTCAGGATGAACAGAAAAGCACATCAATGTATGTCACACCTCTTAGCTGTGGGTTTTCTTTCCAGTCTTCTGCACTGTGGTGCCATTTTTGTTCTTAGCCAAGTTTTTCTAACCAGTGTGTGTTTTAAGCTTGGCTGTTTTTGATTTTAAGAACGTGTGTTGTTCATTTACTCTTTAAAAGCACCGCATGTTAAATGATGGTTGATTATTGAATTACACAAATCTGAATCTTCATAATAGGGATTGTTCTGGATTGTTGATGGGTTTAGCTGGCTGATATCAGTGGAGTGTTGCTGCAGTTGTGAGATAAGATTTTATGGCTTGCCATTAATTTTTGCTAATGCTGTAGCACTAAAATTACTGTCTAAAAAAATAATTAAAACTAAAAAAAAATCAATTAAATTAAATAGTACACTCTAAAAAGTGCTGGGTTAAATACAGCTTGGCGCTGGGTAAATTATGGACAGATTCAGCGACTGTGTTGTTTTGACCCAGCGGTTGGGTTGAATGTTTATCTCAACCTCCAGGGTAGTTTTATTTAACTCGACTATTTTTAAAAATCATTATATGACTGGTTAAAAATGAACCCAAAATAGGTTGTAAGTTAAAAATCAGAAACATAATTACTAGAGGCATCAACATTAATCAAAAGGTGAACATTTATTAATAAGAAATTTACAATGATGATTATTTATTCAACTTAATAAATGTTGATTTATTGAACATATTAATAAATATTAATTCCCAACCTATTTTTGGTTTCATTTTGGGTTCATTTTAAACTAGTAGTTGTTATTTTTAAGCAAAAGTTGAGTTAAATAAAAGTAACATTTAAGTTGGTTAAACATTTAGGAGTGTAATATGTACTAAATAAATAAAGAAAATTCCAAAAGCACATAACATATAACTAAGAACTATTCAACAAAAATGTAGACCTTCTTTTTTTTTGTTGTTGTTTGTTTTGTTTCTATGTAATCTGTGTTATGCTATTTAAATATTTCTGTGATTTTGCTATGCTAATTTTTTTTTTCCAGTTTACGTGACTTAATATTCCTATGGAAGCCCATTTCTGGCACTGAAAAAAATAAATAGATTAAAAAATGTTACTGCAATTTTTGATCTCTCTTTTTTTTTCAGAATTGTGAGATAAACTCGCAATTCTGACTTTTTTTTCTTACAAATGCAAGTTTGTATCTCGCAATTATAACTTTTTTTCTTGCAATTAAATCTCACAATGTTTTTTCCTGCAATTCTGACATTTTTTTCTCTGAATTGTGAGATATAAACTCCCAATTGCGAGTTTTAGGGCCCTATTTTAAGAATCTAAGCGCGTGGCCTAAAGCGCACGGCGCAGGTGCACTTGGGGCATGTCTGAATCCACTTTTGCTATTTTAAGGACGGGAAAAACAGTCAGTGCGCCCAGCGCATGGTCTAAAAGGGTTGTCCCTATTCTCTTAATGAGTCATGGGTGTGTTTTGAGTGTAATGTGCATTAAACCAATCAGAGTCTCATCTCCCATTCCCTTTAAGAGCCAGTTGCACTCACACCATAAACGCTTCTCCAGAGAGCAGGACCGGCGTAAAGGGGGGGGCATTTACGTGTTGAGCCCACTCAAATGAGTTACTATGCACCCCCTTTCAAAACTCCCCCGTCCTTGCCACCCCCTCCAGTGACACCAAAAAACAGCTCGCATAAGAAAGTGATTGACTATCCATTATGACATGTAGGCATTTTTATATTTATGCACACAATAATAATCTTTTACATTTTAATCCTTTCATATTTAATATTAGGCATGTTTGTGTGCTGCTGCATGTCCCTGTGTATGCAATCAGCAAAGTGTATGTGCATTTTGCAGCTGCTTATGGGCGTATATTACTAATGCGCTCTTTAAATAACCAAAAAAATATTGCGCCATTGACTTTAGACCAGGTTTCAGTTGGTCAATGGTGCTGTCTGTTTCAGTTGCCTCAAAATAGCGCCTGAACACACCTTGTTTTTAAACCAGCACGCCCACTGGAACACACATGGGCGCAAATACATTTGCGCCGCATTGCGCCAGGTGCATGATAGGGCCCATAAAGTCCAATTTTGAGAAGGAAAAAATTATGATACTGATGTTCTCAGAATTTAACTCGCAATTGCGTGTTATAAAGTCAGAACTGTGCCATAAAAACTGAATTGTGAGTTTATTTCTTTTTATTAGAGTTCGCAATTCTGACTCTATAACTTGCAATTGTAAGTCTGTCACAATTTTAACTTAATTTCTCAGAATTGTCAGAATTGCGAGAAAAAAAGTCACAAGTACCTTTTTTATTTTTTATACAGTGGCAAAAATGGGCTTCTATATATTCCTGCAATTGTGCGTAATCTGTAAACATTATGATTATAGTGTAATTGTAGTTTATACACTTATGCACTGTTAAAAACAAATTTATCATTCATATATTTGGCTTATAATCGTGTAAAGTGGTCCCACGTAAGGTCAGGTTGTGGAGGTGTATTGATACCCCAGTGATAAGAAGCTCTTTAAGGTCAGTGGTAAGAATACACTAGAAACTAAAAACTGTATAATAGGACCCAGGGGACAGCTTGCATCAGCAAACTGCAGGCAATGAAAGCTGCATGTGGACAATTTCATACACCATCACACCATTAATGCAGGAGTAACTAGCATACTGCATAAAACTCTGTCATAGCACTCCAGTGCTTGACTAAAGCAGTTATTCATTCCTGTGCTGTGGACTTTCATATTTGTAAATAATAAAGGGCACTAAAACCTTGTCAAGTTCGATTAAGTGAGCACTGGCCATTTCTTCAGTTATGGCATGTTCATAAGGTCCAGGCAGACTCGTAAAGCTGTGCTGATATGAGAAGTATTGCTTTTTTGTTTGTTCGTTAAAGCAGTGCAATGCAGAAGAGAGGCTGTTAAAATATGTAGTAGCAACATTTGCTGTCTGAGATGATTTATGTAGCTTAAAAGTAAAGAAGCCGTGTTGCTGAACGGGGCATGAGGACAGCAGAGCTGACCTTTGACCCCTCTGGATTTAGCTCAGACGGTGTGCTCTAAATAGATGGATTTGGATGTTAACGTGTGCAGCTGGGTAATATCTGGGTGTGAACTGTTGAATACACTTTCTTTGAATTCCCTGTTTCGACCAAGACAAATTTGATTGATTCTTTAACACTGACATAGCTTTCCCCTAAATCGTTTTACCCCAACAGCACAGACTTTACATCCGCCCCAAACATTTCCAGAGATTTCAATCTGAGCACACGGGGTGTGGGAGATTAGGATGCAAATTGAAGACTGTTGCTTCCCTGTGGCAGTTCGCAGTTAATGGCATTGCCTCAGGATGGCCTGACATTCAGCCAAACCATTCCAGAGAAATCAATAAACTTCTGTGCTGAAGACGTTTTAAATGTCCGTGGCGCTCCCAGCACATTTCATCACTCCCGCTGATATTGCCGCAGCCCAATATGGATGACTACGTCCAGACTGACCTCCATCAGACAATCTAAAAATCCGAATTAGCTCGGGCTGGATGACATTTATTTTACTTTGTCTGCCCAGGTCTCTCTGAATTTTAGTTAAACTCACTGTGTTTTGAAGTCTGTTTCCTCATGTGAGATGCTGGTTTTCAAGGAAGTCTATAATGGCAGAAGCTATATATTCCTGTTTTTCTCAATGGCAGTAGCTTGGCAGGTGCGTGTTTCTACTCAGGAAACTCTGGGCAACTTCTTTGTTAAAAAAAACAACAACAAAAACATCTGTACGACTTTGTTGCCAAAACGACTTTGTTTTGGCAACAAAAGTTTGGCAAATATTGTAACAAAAGTTACTAGTATTTATTACAGTTAAACACTAATTTATTGATAAATGCTGTAGAAGTACTGTTTATTTGTTAGTTAATTTTAAATAATGTGCTTACTGTTAACAAATTACTTTTTATTTTTTAATATTGAAAAATGTTAACATTAATAATAATATTATGAGTAATAATAGTAATATGCATTAATATTATTAAAATGTTAATAATTTAAATTATTTATGTAGTTATTTATTTATTTTAGTTCTGTCAAACTATTATTTATAATAATCACATCCAAAATAAAAAGTTTTTGTTTATATAATATGTTTATACTGTGTATATTATGGATATATGGATATATAAACACACACACATACAGTATATATTTTAAAAAATATTTATTAAAAAATATGTGTTTTCATGTATATGTTTATATTCATATAATTGATAAATATTTTTTAATATATAAACATAACATATTTTTCTTAAATAAATAAATAACTTTTATTTTGGATGTGATTAATCGCTTGATAGCACTTTATTTTTTTTAATTTACTTACTCACTTACTTACTTACCAAACTATGCCAAAGGTTTTCTTTTTATGAATTTCATACTTTTAATGAGGCACTTGTATTGTTATAATATCTGTATAATATCTGGAAAATATCTAAATGAATTTTATTTAATTTATTTATTTATTTTAATTTAATGATTTTTATTCCTCTGCTTGTCTGTACCACATTGATTTTGACAACAACAGTTTTTCAAATATTTCAACATTTTATATACTGTATTAATATTAATACTGTATTGAAATTAAAAACTAAGACTAATAAATGCTGTAGAGGTAGTGTATAATTATTAGTTCATTTAAAATAATGTAGTTAACTTTTTAAAAATGTTAACTTTTAATTAGGCTCTTTTTTCATTGTAATATCTAGACAATGTCTGGAAGATATCTAAATGAATATTGTTTTGAATTGAATAATTCAAAATATTGAATTATATTCAATTAATTGAATATATATATATATATATATATATATATAGAAAATGTGCATTCAAGTATACAGTTATAAACTATGTAAAATTATATAAAATTATAAACTTAACTAGCTTTACTTAGCATAACCTATCCTGGACAAGCACTGAAATGTATGGTGCTTTTTTAGCTATTGATGCACTGAAGGAAAGGCTATGCAAATCAAACCGCATAGGGTCTCCTCATGTTGGCGATTTTCCTGTGGTATTGATGAGTTCAGCTGGCTCTTATCTGCAGTTTGTAGCTGAAATTGTTAGATAAGAAGCTCTCTAGGTCACTGGTGAAAATACATAAGGACTAGCATCCGCTAAAAAGCTGCATAACAGGGCACAGGGGATGACTAACATCAGCAAATTGCGGGCGCTATGCATTTGCATTAGATTACATTACATTTTTCACATTTTGCCCTGTTATTTCTCCCAAAAGTTTCAATCAGTATCCAACTGAAATGAGACCAGGCTTATTCTCCAGTGACGCCCAACACCACAAGACTCCAGGCCTGTCAAATTTCAAGATGTTTTGTGCCAAGGGAAAAACCTGGAAGTAGTCTAGCATGTTTTTCAGTGCATTGCTGAGCAGTTGCTATTGAACACCCCAATGGCGTTAATCGGATAATAAGACAACCTTAGGGCGACTACAAAAAGGCTTCTGCCGCCAGGGTGAACCGCTCTGTCACAGTCCCACTTTGGTGTCTGCCACTATTCCACCTTCAGTAATGGGCTGGATTGACAGAGTCCACACATCCTGCACCAGCTCTAGCAATGGAAAAACAACATCTGGACCCGGTTGAGAGGAAAGATGGATTGTTGGTAAGGACAGAACGTCCCCAGAGAACCCTGGATGCTGAACACAGGTCTGGTTATTATCTCCTTCCAGCAGGTTTGGGTTGAAAAAAGAGAGCTGACCTCAACGGCCCAATGAGAAGAGTGTGCATGAAGCTCAAGTGTTTTCCAGCCCTCTGAAAATGCACCCATTGTTAGCGCTCGGAAAAAAAAGAGGACCCCTTCCATCCAAGCACTCGGAGGCTTTTGTAGCTTTTAAATGACTCATAGACGAGTAGAGGATGACTCAGGTGCGGCTTTGTAATGCAAGGAGCTTTTGTGCTATGAACAAGGGGACGTGAGGAAAGCGAGTGGCGCTTGCGTCGAGGGAAACCACAGCTGTGAGGCCTCCGGTGATGGTTCCTGAAAGCAATCAAATGTCTGCAGTTTATGCTCATGTTTATTAAAAGTAGAGCAGTTCTCCGTGTGGTTTCTGGAATCAGTTGTGACTGCGTTAATGAACATTGACGGAAGACCTGCTGTCTGAATGTTTGGGTTTGTCAGAGAACCACAGGGGACAAATTAGTCATAGACTTGCTAATTTCTAAGTTCTTGGTTGCTCACTGAGTAACATTCACTGTACTCATTAATGCTACTGTTTTGGCAACAGACTCTTGTAACTCTTCATCATTTTAAATGGATAATACACCCGGAAAGTGAAACTGTCAGCGTTTACTCACTTTCATATTGTGCTAAACATTTGTCCTTTCGTGTAATGCATAAGGAGAGGAACTTTTGACATCAAACCTGGTGCATCTTCTTTATATGCCTGTGCAAATGAGATTTGAGAGCTATGACAGACTGGGGTATCGTAACATAGTGGTACTGACGATAAGTAACAACTGTAACAATGTGGTTGACACTCTAATATAGTAGGTAGCACTATTGAACCCGAATGTTGGTTGCGACCTACAATAAAATGGCACCGTTTGTACAGTAGCTACTACTGACAAGCAAAAACAAGACAGTGTTTAACAAGTTAGTTTGCTAGTTCAGTTTTAAAGCCTAAAGTTTGCTAAGTCTAGGTCAAGTCACAAGTATTTTGCTCAATAAAAACCTAAACCTTGTGAAAAAGCAATCAATTTCATATATTTTGTTGTTCAGAGCCTCAGTTTTGAGTTTCAAGTCTTTTATACTCAGACAAAGCTATTTTGGCACTGCTGGTTACCCAGCATGCGCTGCTGTTACTTGAAAAAAGCTTATTGTTCAGCAACATCATTCAGAGATCCCAACTCAAAATTGTTTGGTTGGTTTGAAATTAGCAAAACATAGCTGTCAAGCTTCTCTCAGCAAGCTTGACATGCTCAAAAACACAGTTATTCTGGAGACGTTCAAGGTCCTGATCATCTTTCAATACCCATGGATCTGACATATTGTTTAAATAAAATTTCCATCTCCTGTTTCCAAATAATCTTCGTTTGTAAGACCCAAAGTTGTGTCACCGGCGTCTATAACGATACCAATTTACCTTGTCTCTAAAATAAATATTGAAAGATAAACAATCCATCAAATCCTGTAGACAGGGATTATTACAAGAGGGATTTGTCCATAACACTATTAATTATTTGCATTTGTGGTAAAGCAGAGCCGCTAACCAATTGCAAATGGTGCAGATGTATGACCGTATATTCCTGCTTCCCATTCTTGATGTCTTTTTGGAGACCTAGGAGCTTTGAACGCTTGCTTTAAAGAGGAGCGTATCTAGCGCAGTAGAAACCCAATGAATAAGATATATCATTGCCAACCTTGTCATTCTGTGTGTTTTTATAGCTCTGGGACTAGTTGTTTTTTGTTAGTTTTTTAGTGTGGATAGACTCTTACCCCTGAGCTAGAATCAAAAAACACACAGAATATTTATGGGTTGACAGTCTGAGAATGATAGCCAAAGCACCCTTCAGTCGCCACAGCATTTAGCGTTTTCTTGTCAATAATTCAACAAGTAATATTGTGAATATTTCATAATGCGCTGAGCTATTTATAGATGTAGTAGAATGTGTTTTGATCAAATAGTTAGTATAGGGCTTTTTAGAGTCAAACCTTTTTTTCCAAAACCAATTACAAACATGAACCCATGCACCTCTGGATGGTGAAAATTCGGCTGTGAATTATTTAACACTGAGAGCTCAGTGGGTCTCGAATATGAATTTCTACTCTCCTTTCTGCCTGTTTATTCTAATGACACTTGTATGAACTCAACTTTGAACATTAACAAATTTATTTGAAGGGAAATGCTTAATATTCCTGTGGAGCCTGTCAGTTTTATGACTTTGTAGTTGGTTGCTTTTATCCCCATGCATTTGAATGAATCAAAATGGATGCAATATCACAGCACAGTGTCGTCAAATATGGTCTGTTTTCTGAAGTCGTACTATTTGTGAGAAAAGGCTGAATTTTAAAATATTATTCTCTCAAAAGTGTCCTTTTAGTGAGCTGTTAACTTGAGAATCCTAGTGATTGGATCATTGAGTCTATGAATTGAATCAGTCAGATATGTGAATGAACCGTTCAGAGCGTATTTTACAAATGAAATGATGCAATTCATAGAAAGTGTTGGCAAATTAGCTACTTCTCCCAAGAAGTGATTCATTAAATATAACTAGGCCACAGTATAGTCATAGCATTGCTAATGCCATTTTCTTCTAGTTGAATTACAGAAAACCATGTTGGACTGGATGATGATAACTGAGTTTTAGCTTTGTAAATGTCCATATCAGCACAAATAAGTTTGTTTAGTTTATTTGATCCGTGGCTCCTTTGGAATACAAATTCTCACAGTGTGATTTTGATGAGGAAGGCCATGATTAACTGGCATAAAATGACTGAAATGTGCATGTGTGTCTGTTACAAGTTGCAATTCTACACCCTTGGACTGATCCAGCAGTTGACCCTCGTATACAGACATTACCATTATTCAGAGTTGCTGAATTATTCATAGACATGTTTACTATGTGCAGCAGAGAAAGGAAACACGTTGGGAATAAATGCTAGAGACTAAAGTGAGTTAGCTTTTAGTATTATTATTTTAGTTTTTTTATATGGTTGGGCGATGCATATATGAATGCATTTCTGCGTAGATACAGTATGATTAAAGGTGAATGTTTCTCTTTTAGACATGGTACTTTATTACATTCGGCTAGCCAGTGTGAGGGTGTGCACGTATATGTGAGAACCTGTGAATTGCCTACAGAAATTGACACACACCATGCATTATATGCAAAAAGAGGGAGATGAAAAATGCTTTAGATGACACAAACTGAGAGACAGTTTGATTGAGGTGCAGAGAAATGAATACGGTAGAATTGTGCCGGTGGCAGAGCTTCTATGGAGATTATGCAAACTTTTTTGTAGTTAAAGTGCATCATAACCACATATATGAGGAGAGAAAGTGTTTGGACTGTATTTTGTGTGTCTAGAGGAAACCCGCAACCTCTGTTTGTTTGCTCTTGCCAATTACACTTTCTGTTAGTTGGTGACAGTTGGGCTGGGTAGTATAGTTAAACTAATCTCTATATTAATGTATTTGCTCTGACTTCCTTTTTTTCCTTTTCTTTCAAAGAGAGGAATTGTAATTTGGACCAGTTGTTGAGCTGTTGTTGCCACATTTACTCACCCTCATGTTGTTCCTAATCCGTAAGACCTTTGTTCATCTTTGGAACACAAATTAAGATATTTTTGATAAAAACCGAGAGCTTTCTGACCCTGCATAGACAGCAACGCAACTGACACGTTCAAGGCCCAGAAAGGTAGTAAGGACATCGTTAAAATAGTGCATGTGACATCAGTGGCTCAACTTTATGAAGCTACGAGAATAGTTTTGGTGCTCAAAGAAGACAAAAAAAGACTTTACTGAACAGTTTCTTGTCTAATTAATGAGTTAGCAATGACAGAATTTTAAAAATAGTGAACAATATTGGGGTCTAAATAACACTGAATCCCACTCAATTTCATTGTATAGACAAACAACAGTAAACTAACAAAGAAATAAATAAAACAAAACCTGGGAAATTTTTAAAAGTATCTTTTTTTTTTGTGTGTGTTTCACAGAAGTCATACAGGTATGGAACAACCGAAAGGTGAGTAAATAATGCCAGAATTGTAATTGTAACTATTGTTACTTTGAATGTATTGCTCAACCCTTCTCTGTAGATTTCCAACAGCAAATTTTGGGTTAATTCACCAAAAAAAAAATGATTTTTTTCATCAGTTACTCCCGCTGATGTTGTTCCAAACATATAAGACTTCTGTTCATCTTTGAAAACTAATTACATTATTTTTTAATGAAACCTGAGAGATTTCTGTCTCTTTTGGAATCAAAACTTTTAAAAAGTTCTTAAATGCATTGTAAAAGTAGTCCACATGAAGCATGATATTTACATACACTGCCAGTCAAAAGTTTTTGAACAGATTTTTAATGTTTTTTAAAGAGGTCTCTTCTGCTCACCAAGCCTGCATTTATTTGATTTGATTGAATTGTGAAATATTTTTACAGTTTAAAATAGCTGCTTTCTATTTGAATATATTTTAAAATGTAATTTATTCCTTTGATCAAAGCTAAATTTTCAGCATTATTACTCCAGTCTTCAGTGTCACATGATCCTTTTAATATGCTGATTAATACATTATACTATTCAAAAGCTTCGAATCAGTATATATATATATATATATATATATTTTATTTTTTTTTTGGGGGGGGGTGCTTTAGCAAGGATGCTTTAAATAGAAAACAATTATTTTAAATAGTAAAACTATTTAAAAATTGTACAGTTTTTGCTGTACTTTGGATCAAATAAATTCAGGCTTGGTGAGCAGAAGAAACGTCTTTAAAAAAACATTGAAAATCTTACTGTTCAAAAACTTTTGACTGATAGTATACACACTGCTTGACATGAAAGAACAAACCTCATTGGTTCAAGTGTGAACCAAAAACATCTGAATTCGAACAGCCACATGTTACTGAAGTGTACAATTCAGGCAGGATTTAAACTTTGCCGTCTGAAATTGTAAGTTTGATATGAAGGCCAAAAAATGTCAATAATGTTGTACCAGTCGTAATTCTAAAGCAAACCACAGCGTTTGACAGAGTTGTGTGGATATCATAGCAGAGATGAAAGCTGCTGCTCTCTGTAATGTTTTCTGTTGTCTCCTTTCACATTTTTATGAAAATTGCGAAAGCTTATTTCACAATATTAGATCAAAAGATCAGAAAAAGCCCATACACTTGCCCATAGAACTACCCTCAAAATCAGAAGTGGTTTAAAAGTGGACAAAAGAGGTGGAATAAAACACCAGGTATAAACAGAAATGTTTCTTCCTTGTCTACTTGTGATCAGATTGACCAAAACGCATCTTAAAATGGCCTAATTAAAGTCTTATGGAATTTTGAATAACATGAGAGTGAGTAAATGATAGCAGAATTAAAATTTTTGGTAAACCACCCCTTTAAGCAGACAACTTGCCAAGATAAAACACTTATTATTTTGGTGCTGAGAGTCTGTCTGGCTTCTGGTGTCCCAGTTAAATTCATCCTCATTGCCACAAGAGATAAAATTAGGCTGTTACTCCTTGAAGATGTGAGTACAGGATCATTAGAGCCCAACCTGACGGCGTTTAAATCTCCTGCATTCACTTGATTCCCCCGGAGTCATGTTCACCATGACCAAACTGATGGCATGCTCAAAATGTGGCCGACTAATATTTCCCTTGACTGTATTAGAGGTTGGTGGAGATGAGGTTCTTCCTTTCGCATAACAGGACACTTTTTTTTGTGTTGAATTTACTCTTCTGAAATGCATGTTCTCCTCGGGCTTGCAGCCCGGTATTAAAGTGGTGGTGCGTGACGCTGAAGCTGTTGCCACTTGCTAACCCTGTAAAGCGTGACAGTGATTAAAGATGCAGAGCGGTTAATGTCATTTTCTCTGTCGCATTCACAGGCCACACAGGCATTAGGTCAGACTGCTTTCTTTAACTGTGAACACTTGCTTGAATAAGGCTGTCAGTTCGGCCATTTGATATGTGTTAAAGAAACATTTACAGTTGAGGTCAAAAGTTATAACATAACCTTGTAGAATCTGCAAAATGTTAATTATTTTACCTAAATAAGAGGTAAATGCATGGTTTTTTTTTTTAATTTAGTTCTGACCTGAATAAAATATATTTCACATAAATAATGTTTACATATAGTACACAAGAGAAAATAATGGTTGAATTTATAAAAATGACCCTGTTCAAAAGTTTATATCCCCTTGATTCTTAATACCTTGTTGTTTTCTGAATGATCCACAGTTGTGTTTTTATTTTAGTGATAGTTGGTTATGAGTCTCTTGTTTGTCCTCAACAGTTAAACTGCTTACTGTTCTTTAGAAAAGTCCTTCAGGTTCCACAAATTCTTTGGTTTTCAGCATTTTTGTTTATGATGCATTAAGAGCCAGGGGTGTAAACTTTTGATCAGAATGAAGATGTGTACATTTTACTTATTTTCCCTAAATATCACTTTTTTCCACTTAGTATTGCTCTTCAGAAGCTACAGAAGATACTTACGTTTCCCAGAAAACAAAATAAGTTAAATTTACACTGATCTTCAAATTCCAAAAGTTTTCACCCCCGGCTCATCAAACTCATGTCATCCATATGACATATATATATCCTTTTGAATAACGTACTGGTTGCGCTTTACCCTTTTTTTTTTTAAGGTGTTTTTAATTTTTCTTTTCTTTGTGATGTGTAAATTTACTTATTTAGCATGACAGTACTTATGTTTTGTCAATATCCTGTTCAAATAGTGTTCAAATACTTTTTATGCCTCTGTATGAAATAATATAATAATTCGCTTCAGTACTGCTCCCACAGAAGGCCCTTTAGACATAAGTGTGTTGTACAAATTCTGTATTTACCCATATGGCTGGCTAAACTATGAGCAATTCTTTTGTACTGCTAGTACTTTAAATGATTGGCACTACTTGTCACCGCAGAATTGAAATCCTGTCATAATCTCAATTTTGCAGCTTCTGAAGGGAGAATAAATAGACCTTTCTGGATAAGTGAAGCCCTGTTTTCAAGGCGAACAAGTGCACTTACGGGATATGAAACCAATGATTGTGTGAACAATAAGTTTAGTTGCATAGCACTTTGAAACCAATAGAGCATCCTCATGTTAATGACTGCATCCTTTAATTTTCTTCCTCTGAACGCAACTAGACATCTCTTCACCCACTTTTACAAAGTCATCCTTAATTTTTCATCTTTTTTTGTTATGACATCAGTTTTCTCACAAACCTAGACACCATGTTTCATTTTGCATGCTATGTCTGCTTTTCCTTTATCTATTTCTGCCATTTGTTTTTTTTCTTTCTCGCATGCTTTTCTTCTTCAGAAGGGGTAAATTTCGGAGTTCTGCTTCCGAGCTCCAAGATGACGGCCTCAAGAAAGGTTTCATGTTGTTGTTTAAAGTATAAAACCTTGGTGGATTCATGTTAAGGTTGAACCCTTATGTGCTGGTGAACTATAAAGCTATAGTGGGTTCATAAAAAAGCATTTGGGGTCTAATGAGATAATATATAGAAACTTCTCAGTTGAGTAACTGATTTACTTGAACTTCATGACTTTTTTTTATAAGAAGCCAAATTCTTTTACAGTTTTAGACATTTCTGACTCCTGCTGCTCTTTACATTTGAGTCTTTGAGCTTTAAAATTCAGCATTTTGCATGGATTAAATAAAAATTTTCATTCATTATAATCATGGTCATAGGTTTATGTTCAGTGTTGTCTTCCTGATGAGTTTTAATTCATTCATTGAAAGTCAAATTTTTAAATTCAAGCTAATATTTAAGGTTTTCTCCCCCTTTGCTAGTGAGTGTTGTATGACCTCATTTTGTGGAAAAGCAATATTGCAATGCGCTGTTATTTAAAAATCCTAATGAATGGGGCCAGTTTGCCCTTGTGATTAACCTGAGTCCACCAAGGCCTTGGCAGGTGTGCTGTGACTTTGCATTAACAGTAGTCCATTCATCCTGCTTGTGTGTACATGTGCACATGTGTGTGAGTTTGCATTAATTCCTAAGCTCAGGTGTCATTCATTTTTTCAGCACAATCCCATACCTCACTATCCTCACGGTGCTGTCTGACATAATGTTTGCCCTCTGTAATGCTGTATTAGGTCATTCAGTCATGTCTGGTTTTCGGTTTTATGTGTCTGAAGTCTGATGTATTCTTGAAATGTCTGAAACAGCACATTTGTTGAAGTCTGAGGCGCGGTTTGTCAGTGTGCAATTATTCAGTCTTCAGAGTTGTGTAATGACTGCAAATCTTTTACAATAACAGACAAAAGAGGATAATTTATACAAATTTCATGTTTCTTTGTTTTCAAATAAAAGCTAAAGAAATAATGCAATAAACTCATTAATTTAAAAAAAGACTATACTTGCCACATAGACTTCCAAGTGCAAGTGGTAAATGTTAAAATTGTTGTCTTTAATATTCGACAACATGCCTCAGATGTCATCCATAAAGCTTGAGGTGTATTTCCACCATCTACAAAGTTACTTTTTAGATTTTGTGTCCAGTACAACATAAGAATTTAGGACATGTCCGGCAGCTGCGGCTCCCTGGAGATCCTATTGTTAAGTTAACAGTTTGGTTTTTGATTGTGTTGAGCGATGCCAGTATCACACAAGCTTTGGTTGTCCTCCAGCAAGCGTGAGAGTCAGTCAAAGAGCTGTCACTCTGTTTGTCTGTAGCATGTCAAAGCAACACATGACTGACGGGGTCTGTAAATAAAGCATGAAAGGGCACTGCAAAGACGCTCCGGTCTAGATTCACTGCCCTAAAGCTCCTAAAAACATATTTTTCAGATTCATCCTTTTTTAGTCCTCTGTATTTTATACAAAAGTGACAGATTGAATGAATAGGATCAGTAGTAAGCATCAGTCACATGATTCTTGGCTCCTCGATTGCTGTAAATAGTGAGTTTGTATTCTTGAAAATGGTGTTAGAGTGAACAGTTTTGATTCAGTGAACTGATTTATGAGTTCAAGACATGGATTCAGTCTTTTGTTTGTGTAATCATCAATACAGCATTTTTAAATGTTTTTTTTGTATAGTAATAATGAACTTTGAGTGTAGGGCTGTCACGATTAATCACATTCAAAATGAAAGGTAATGTTTACATACTATATGTGTGTACTTTGTATGTTATGTATATATGTAAATACACATACATGTATATATTAAAGAAAATATGTTAGATTTATATATAAAGTATTAATATTTATATATCTAAATTATCTAGCTGTCTATAGACAGAAACTGTCTAACGTGATCGCAGTTTAATAAAAAACATGGTAAGTTAGGCCTGTTAATTGTAATGATTTAATTTAAACAACGAATAAATTATATAGAGAAAGTAAGCAAAGAACACAGCATCAACAGAACTTTTTCAGTAAACCACTGCATCGTAAAACGATTGACTGTTTGAAGCGCTCAAATCGGATCGCGAATCATTTCATTCACGGGACTTCAACGCACGTATCGTGAATCATTTGATTCAAAATGGGACTTAGGAGTGGGTTCGTGGTTTGTTTTTATCCGACCCTGGATAAAAATAAATCAGCAGAGGCAGGGATGTATAGACCCTGGCAAACTGCACCCTGTGTTTATATATATATATATATATATATATATATGAAGTTTTTAAAATATACACATGTATGTGTATGTATTTATATATACATAATAAATGTACACAATACATATAGCATTTAAACATAAACTTCTATGTTAGATGGATTAATTGCGATTAATATTTGGCAGCCCTAAAAGTAAGGAAAATAATCTGTGATTAGTGACTGGTTGATTTATTTTAAAATGTATTCATTTGTTTATTACGTTTTACTACAGTGTTTAGCTTGGTTACATTTTTTTTTCTACAATTATATAGAATTAATTAGATTACAGTATTGTACAAAGGCTGTAGATGTTGCTTTTGATGGATCATATACTATATATACTTATAGATACATTTATATATGATATAATATTTAATATACAGGGATATTTTATTATTCCATTTTGAGTTTGTGTCTCAGATGTTTTGCTTCTTCATATTGTTAGATTCCGTGTCATTATTAAATCTTTTTCTTGTTGCGTCACTTACAACAAGTGGCGGCATTGACATCAAACCTGGTATATTTTAGGGCTGTCACGATTCCTCGATTCAAATCGAGTACTCGATTTTCGAGCGGCTCTGTTCACAGTAAATTTTGCTCTGTTATCATTTACATGTGTGGAACATCTCAAACTCCATCTTTGCTGAGTTTGGGTCAATTATAACATTCATCTGGGAATGCCGTTTTATTAAATTTGTAAGGTAAATCATTATAATTATTCGATTACTTGATTAATCGTCAGAATAATCGGCCAATTAGTCGACTATTCTTCAGAATAATCGGCCGATTATTTGAGCACCAAAATAATTCTTAGCGACAGCCTTGCTATATTTGAAAGCATGTAAGTGTGGGCAAGATTCTCAGTGAATAACAACTTAAATGTTGGTCTTTTCCTCACATAAACAGCTCTGAAGAGTCTCTAAATTATGATATCAATATTTATGGCTATTGAATATGCAGTGACGCATGTCAGTGAGTGCAGTCTCCTCATTTGCCAAGTCTTTCTTTAGCATGCTGCTATCTATTTAAACTTGCATATAACGAATATATCCAATTAGATTTTATATGGCTTGAGATCTTCCAGGTCATTCAGTCACATCAGTTGCAAGGGAAGTCGCATTTCGGAGTTACCAAGTGTACTAAGAAGACCTTAGTGCGACGATTACCCAAGGGGGCTAAGCCAATCAGCGTACAACTCCTCTCTCTATTTCGCTCTATTGCTTTTAACACATTGAGTGAGGAGGAGTGGTAATTCAAAAACGAGACTCAATTAGATTGGAATAAATGAATAATATTTCCATAATTCACGGTGTGTTGAAGGTTTACTGGCTGAGCTCTTGATTTAGCACTTGAGTTGGCCTACCGTTTTGTGGTTTCTCATAAACCTCTGAATTTGTGCAGCACTCTCTCATGTCGTGTTATTATGAATCAGAATCAAAGTCATTCATCTTCAGCGAGAATATATTAGTCACTTTTGAAAACATTCCCTTTTGTCATAGAATATTTAGTTCTATACTAATTTGCACTATACTAAAGTGAAGTGCCATGCATTTTACTCTGTCATTATCCCTGAGGGGACTCGGTTTTATATGGGGGTCCTCATTACATTATGAACCAGTTATATTTTTGTTAGCTCTAGAGTCATTTTCACAGATTTATTCCCAATACAGATTTTCATGAGCACAACATGACCTCTTTTGGGGCAGGGACTTGTGTCTTGGTTTGCAGTGACCCACAGGCTTTGTGCATTGCCATATGTATCTTCTGGGTTTTTAACGTAGCAAAATGTAATACCGGATTCATAGGCTTACCAAGCTTTTCGCCACACTCCCTTAAGGAATTCTGCACTCCCATCTCCATGCACACAGCTGCCAAACTATCTTGACATGTGTTCTCAGTTCCACCCTTGCAACCGCATTCATTTAGTCCCACCGGTTGCCTCCTGTCAGTTCTGCTAAATGGAAGTTCTCCTGAATCTCTGAGGATGAACAATGTGGGGCTCCGACTTTTGAGCGAATATATGGATGACTCTGGTCTAACACATTCGTAAAGAAGAAGGGAACAGTGTGTTCCCAATGGATTTATGAGGATATCTGGGGAAATACTGTGCACTGTAAAAATAGCAATTACATTTTATCCAGCATATGGAGCTTTTTGAGTCACAGATACTCAGAAATGTGAATTATGTAGAATCATAAAAACACAGTCTACCAACAATATTCTTCCAAATTGAACAAACTAGTCATTTTGAGCAATATGGGCTCCCAGCATGTATTGCTTCATAACATTATGTGGTTGGTATCATAGATTGATTGTTGTGCTGCTTCTTCAATCTAGAAATAATATGGATGAACATGAACTGTCAATAAATACAAATACAAATATAAGGACCTGACATTTTAATTGTGAAAAATATTTGAATGTTAGGGAGTATTTCATATGTTTGAGCTTTTACTTTTGTCTGACATTATGAGCTACCAGGGCTGGCATCTTTTTAAAAATTGTTTTGATGCAATAATGTTAGAAAAAGTGCAGAATTGTCATATTAATGCATGATTATATCAGCAAAGCCCTAGTTTTGAAAAATCAATGTGTGTTGGCAGATAGCAGCATTTAAAACCACGATATAGTATTTACAACAATTTTTGATTGAATTTTGTGGTTGTTTTGACTTCTGTTTTTGGTTTGTCTCATTATGTGATTAGTATCATAGATTGATTGTTGTGCAGCTTCTTCATTACTCGAATTAATATCAATGAAATGTTATATATGAATCTTATATAGGAGTGCCTCTGGGCTCGCTCTTGGGCCATATATTTTTTTAGACATTATGATCTACCAGGGCTGGCATCTTTTTAAAAATTGCAGTTTATACCATGTTTTAATGCATATCATAGATTGATTGTTGCACAGCTTCTTCATTAGTTAAATTGGAAATAATATGAATGAACATATTGTATATAAATTCAGATACCAGTGCAAGGAGCTGACATTTTGATGCAAATTCATAAAAAATAATTGGGATATATGACTGTATCCAAATATTTGACTGTATAGGAGTATTTCATATGTTGAAGCATTTTCTTTTTTAGGAGTACCTCTGGGCTCGCTCTTGGGCCATATATTTTTTTAGACATTATGATCCACAAGGGCTGGCATCTTTTTAAAAATTGCAGTTTTTAATGCAATAATGTTAGAAAAAATGCAGAATTGTCATATATTGATGCATGATTATATCAGCACAGCCCTAGTTTAAAAAAAATCAATGTGTGGCAGAAAGCAGCATTTAAAACCACAGTATAGTGTTTACAACAAAATTGATGAATTTGATTGAATTTTGTGATTGCTTTGACTCTGTCTTATTATATGATCAGTATCATAGCTGACATTTTAATACAAAATCCTAAAAAAAATGATAAGATATATGATTGTATCAGAATATTTTAATATATGGGAATATTTTATATGTTCAAGTTTTTTCTAATGTAGGAGTGCCTCTGGGCTCGCTCTTGGGACATATTATTTTTTTAGACATTATGAGCTACCAGGACTGGCATCTTTTTAAAAAGTGCAGTTTATACCATGTTTTGATGCAATAATGTTAGAAAAAAAAAGTGCAGAATTGTCTTATATCAATACATGATTATATCAGCACAGCCCTAGTTTTGAAAAATCGATGTGTGGCAGATAGCAGCATTTAAAACCACAATATAGTGTTTACAGCACATTTTTGATTGAATTTTGTGGTTGCTTTGACTTTGTCTCTGTCACGTTACCCTGTGCCTGTGGTGGGTTTGTATTCAAAGAAAACAGACATTCTGGCAAGATCAATATGTGCTCCTTTACTGTGAGACATGGCCAACATATTGCATTCTTTGTGCTTTCTGATTGTTATTTCTCTAGCATTCTCGGTCGTATTCCTATAGGAGGAAAGGTCTACTTTTAATTCAGTGAAAGTGTGATTTCTCAATAGACTTTGACATGAAACAGCTCCACCTGTGTGTAGTCCCGCTGGCTGAGTCTAACCTTTATCTTTCCCGTGAAGAGAGAAGTGAGGAAAGAAGCACTTCAGAGTGACACTAATTCATTCCTGTGTATGTTCTTCCTATTTTACACAGTTTCCCAGCAGAGGTTCTGTGTATAACTGTCTCTTCGGATTGCCATTAAACGCTCGGTAGCTTGCACAAGATGGATTTAGTGCAAAGCAATATACTTGACTATAGAATAAATTCCAAAATATTCAAATTTGATGCTCTGAGAAACTGTGATAAAAGTTGTTCTTTTAAAAACACACAGGGTCGTGCATTGGCGACATACAATATAGGAGCTACTATGTTCACAGGAACCGGTGTTGAAATCTAGACTGGGTTATTTTTGGATCATATTCCCCCATTCTTTCTCTTTCTATTTCTTATGTGCAACTCCACTTGAAGTTATCACCATTGTTATTTGCCATGTGATGACACAGTAGCTGGTGACATGTTATGTACTGTAGGTTTGAATCTCTATCCATAATCTGCTGCTGTCAATAAGCCTAAATTGCCACTCTTATTAAATATAATACAACAAAGCTGAGATGTTCAAGGTTAAGTTCAGTAACCTCGAAAGTATAGCTTAACGTCTTCATGGGTTTTGCTATCCCCACGTTGATGAGATTTGGCCATAATTAATAGCATGTCAGCCCTGCCTCCCACAGTGGCCTAATGATCCTCTATAATTAGCATCTGTTTTCAGTGTGTCGGAGTTGTCGTGAGAGGGGTGCAGCCCACGGGAAGGTCCCCATGCATTTGCCATTGATTTAGCCTTTCCATTTTGTTGCTTTCTCTCTTCAGTCACTCTCATACTGTGAGGAGAGTGGAAGATAAATGTGGCAGCATTCTGAATATGTTCTAGTCAGCGTCTTGATCTGAGATCAATGTTCATGGCAGGAACTTTGTGTGGAGTCAGTTGGAATTTTCTTGCTTTATGACTTTCACACTAAACCAGAAGCCTGGATTGATTAGCGTTCCTTTTGAGATGCATAATTTTGTGGTTTTTTTATAGGCTAAGTGTGTCATTTCTGTACAGAAAAGACAAGATTTTCTGGTCTTTACACTCTTTATAGGCTTCAACCTTCAAATGGGTTGCTTATAATTGTCTCAGCAAGCTGGGATAGGAGAAAGTATAAAAGGAAAATCATTTTTAAGTAGGAGTGCCTCTGGGACCACTCTTGGGCCACATTACGTTTTAGCCATATGAGGTCTTTAAGTGTTATTTTGTCTCTTTTTTGGTGCTTTTCGGCCTTGTTTAAGTGGAACTAATAGTAATGTTTGTTTTGGACCGCTATCACCTAGAATAAATATGATTTATTATGATTTGAAACCATAGTGTACTCGTTCGAAAAATCTGTAATAATCATTGTAGGTGTATTTATTTTTTTTTAACATGTATAGAAGTTGGAGTGCCTCTGGGACCACTCCTGGGCCACATTACATTTTAGCCTTTAAGAGGCTAATGAATTTAGTAAGACAAGTCCTTGAAGATTTTAGGGGGAAGTAATGCATTGGTGCTTTTCTGCCATGTTTAAGTAGAATAACTTACTAATAGTAGTATTTGTGTTGGAGAACTGTCGCCTAGAATAAGTATGATTTATTAAAAGTGTGACTTTTTTATAAGAAACCATAGAGCACTCATTAGAAAAATCTGTACAGAATTGTACAGGGTGTATATATTATTTTTGAGCATGTATAAAAGCAGGATCACTTTTAAATAGGAGTACCTCTGGGACCACTCTTGGGCCACATTGCATTTTAACCATTATAAGGTACCAGCACTGACATCTATGATTTATTTTAAGTTTTAAGCTCTATTTTGTCTCCTTTTTATTATTAGATATGAATTTAGTAAGACAAAGCCTTGAAGATTTTAGGGTGAAGTAATGCATTGGTGCTTTTCTGCCATGTTTAAGTAGAAGAACTTACTAATAATATTTGTTCTGGAGAACTGTTGCCCAGAATAAGTATGATATATAAGAAACCATAGTGCACTTATTAGGAAAATCTGTTATTATTGTTTTAGGTGTGTTTATTATTTTTGTGCATATATAAAAGTAGGAGTGCCTCTGGGACCCCTCTTGGGCCACATTACATTTTAGCCATTATATACTGACATGTATAAAAAGTGCTTTATCCTTTAGTTCCCTTTGACTTTGGTGGTGTTTATTGTGCAATGCATGTGCTCTATTTTAAGTATGAGAGTCAACAGTCTGTATCAATCAGCTTCGTTAGACTCACTGTCATTAGTGCTTTCATCTCTGGTAATTAATGCACCTTCCATTCTCCAGACCTCAACACGTGGCTGCATCCACTTTGAAGATGTTGGTTTTTTTTTTTTTGCTTTATGCTTCAACAAAAAAAAGAGACAGAGCATATGGGTGGCTATTAAAAAGCAGTTTCCATGGAAACCACCAATTTTGATGCTTGGATCTAAATAATTAGCTTAACGGCATATAATGCGTGTATGTGACTGTAGGGCAGTGGTTGTTGCGTGTGGTTGTGTCACTGTTTCTTGCAGTTAAGGAGCTGTTTTGCATGTTGTTTACTTTCTGCGCTACCTTATTAAACAGGAAGAAAATTAACAGAATGTGTTTTTTCACTTGAGGCACTTGAAGAAACAGCAGAAAGTTTAATTTAATTTGACTGGGTGTGACTACTTTTAAAAGTCTAACGTCTTAACAACAGTGGAAAAGTTGTTTGTGCTGTAAACGTGATCATAGGCAGCATGCTTTTCTTGTAATGTTCACTTTATCCACAATGCAGAATGTAACAGCAGACGTAATACATGTAGGAAAGATGGTCACGGTTTACTATGGCAACAAAACATACGGAATTTTTGAATATGGGTTTCCAGGGTGATGCAGCTGCCGTAGGTGGAATGACTAGAAGAAATAACTTTGAGATAAACAGAACACCTGGTTGAATGAGGGGGACACAAAAATGAAAATTCTTTCATTAATTACTCACCTTCATTTCATTCTAAACACGTAAGAACTTCATTCAACTTCAGAACACAAATTAAGACATTTTTGAGTGCATTTCACTTCTTTTCATTGTAACAACATTGTCAAGTGAAATATAAACACATGATAAATTATGAACAGCAATACCAAGAGTCAGTGTTGACTTAAATAGTGATCATTTTTGCTTTCCAGGTGGTCTTATTAGCTTGTAGCACAGGTAGGGGGTCTGTTTGATGATTTAACCACTACAGATCCCTCACTAAGATGTGAAGTTCAGATGGACCTCCTGATGAGTCATTTACAGCTTGATAAACTGTTTGCAACCATGTACTTAAAATTCATTCTTGCTTCATTTAAAACTAAAGATGACATTGTTTACAGAGAATAGCACTGTCTCCCACCCAACAGTTGCTCAGTGTGACATTGTATTTTGTTTGTGTTTCTGGTTTATTACTCACACTTTGACCGTGTCTGACATTTGTCAATAGAATTTGCCATGCAACATTTACTCAAATGTGACAGCCATTTTCGTCGTTGTCTTGTCCTTATGCTGCAAAAATAGCACATGTAAAGCAACATAACTGAATTCAGCCACTTTTTCCATGTTTAAGTGCATTAATCAGGTCCCCGTTGCATCTACCAACCCATAAATGTGAAAAAAGACAACACTCATATTTCGCTTCACCTGTGATGTAGGAAGGGGATCTTCTTATAATAATATTACCGCCCCTTAATCTGCATGTTTCCACCCACGGTGCCGCCTTTTTGTTTTCACAAACATCAGCTGTGTACCAGTTCTAACGTCATGGCAAAAGTTCGAGCAAAGCATGATAACTATTCTGTCATTGGCTACACAGATGAGCACAAAATACTATTTAGAGTCCCAGCTTCAGCGACAAGAGAGCAGTGGATTTATTGATTTATTTACCGTATATTACACTGCTGCTGCGCAGATCTAATACAAACATGTGATTTCTTTCCCAGTTGTTTACTTTCACAAACATAAACGACTGTTTTTGTAACCCATGTGTGTTTTTAACCTAAACGAGTGTGTATTTGACAGTTAAAGCGCAATAAGACATGAAAGAGAAGTTTTAGTTTAGTACTCACATGCCGTGTGCTTAAAACGCATGATTACAGCGCAATAGACATGATAATCAAAACTAAACAGATGTTTCTTTTAGGAGAGGTGTGAGCTTTAAAGGCACAGCCCTATTCTGGAAAAAGGGGTGGGGAGCAGCAGCTCATTTGCATTTAAAGAGACATGCACGGAAACCGTATATTTCTGCTTTAATTCAAAATAGGTATTTTCAAAATTATGTAATAAATGGTCTGTGGGGTATTTTGAGCTGAAACTTCACAGGCATATTCTGGGGACACCTGTATTACATATTTTAAAAAGGGGCATAATAGGTCTCAGCAAAAGCTGAGAATTTGACTCCTTTGTTTTGTTAGATGAGCTAAATAAGTTTATTTATACAGATTCATTATGAGCCAGAGAACCTTAACGCTTTATATCATGCATAATGTAATAGTCACAAATTATGAAATAATAACAGTTTGTGAAATCAAGGAGAATTTTTTAATGAGTCACTGGGCAGAAATTCATCTCAGTAATTACTGTTGATCAGGAGAAGTAATACAGCGGCTCAGATCAGATTTTAAACCCTTTTTATCACAAAAAATATCCAGCAGTGATGGCATATTGGCACCTGTATATATTACAATGTTTTGTTAACAAGACATTTAATGTTATTATGCTGATCTACTTGAGATACCAGTTAATTGTAATTGGCCTTTCTGAAAAAAATCTGATTAACACACACTAAAACACTAAATCTATGCAAATAAATAACATCAAATGTAGCACAAGCACCCTGTTGTACATACTGACAAAAATAAGGCTAAACAAAAATGTTTAAATAAAATATATTCATAATCTATATGATGTGTCACACAGGGACTTCTGGGAATGTCCTGTACTATATTTTTTTTTACCGTAAATTGTATGTTTATTCATAGTTTTTTTAACATAACAGTATTTTACATTAAAATTACATATGTAAACCATTTAACGAAATAACAGGTTTATAGTGTAGCATACAGTCTTTTTCTGTAAAAATTATGAGTGTTTAAAGGGATAGTTCACTCAAAAATGACAATTACCCCATGATTTACTCACCCTCAAGCCATCCTAGATGTATATGATTCTCTTCTTTCAAACTTATACAATTGGAGTTATATTAAAAATTGTCCTGGCCCTTCCGGGCTTTATAAAGGCAGTGAATGGCTGTTGAGATTTTGAAATCCAATAAAGCGCATCCATCCATCATAGAGAGTACTCCACATGGCTCTGGGGGGTTAATAAAGGCCTTCTGAAGTGAATCAATGTGTTTGTATAAGAAAAATATCCTTATTTAAAACTTTATCCACTGTAATCTCTAGCTTCCACTTGCTGTTGTACACACAATCATAAGAGAGTGGCTTTTTATTCCATTTCAAGCCACAGTAAGATAGATATCTGAAATAAAGAAAGAAAGAAAGAAAAAAAAACTGTAATCATTGTTGAGTGTTGTTTGTTTTAGCTGCATCTTAATTTCAAAGCATATGATTATTGTGAAGGTACAGTATTAAATTGGCACAGAAATCTCAGGCTTCCTGTGGGCAGCCTGGTATCCTCAGGACACCTGGCTACAGCCAACTCACAAATACATCAGAGAGCTGTCACTTACCCATAATGATTTCAGCAGTACTGTTACAAAATATCTCGGCATCATTATGAAGTCAGTTATGCCCACGGACATCCGTAGGCTTCCTAATATAGCATTAATGAGAAAACCTTGGCTAGATTATTTCTTGATGAGGTCACACTCATCTGAGCAGATACTTGTAGAAGTTCATAGTTAGATGTTTCATCGACTTGCTGTTGACCTTCTAGCATTTTTCATTGTGTGGCTTGTCACATCATTTTAACCTGACACTTCGCCTTCACATGAACCTCTGTCTTCATTAAAAAACCATAGCGGGATTTTGCTCCCTGTGCGCTTGGGACTACTAAAAGTTCAGGGTTTTTATTGCCACCGCACATTTGAGGTGGCGAACGCATCCTGAGAGAGGAAGTTGAGACTAGAGGGTGAATGTTTTTATGTGTAGTTTTGGGATGTTTTACAGTCCCTCTGCCCTTTTGTCTGACAGAATCATCAATCTGAATTGCGCAATTCCCTCGATAACACATTCAAGCTGGATTTCTCGAAGGCAGAATAGAGAACGCTGACCTACTAGACTGATTTGAAGAAAACACAGACATTGACTGGCAGAATGATATTCATTATGTGGCCCAAATTTGGTCTGTAGCACTGTGAATTTTATCGACGGCACTGGATATGTCTGTTTTTTTTAATGCTGTTTGTTGTGTTTAATCGAGGAAGACTTCCTGGCGGAGTTGTGTGGGTATTTGTTTGTTTGTGAGCGTTGTAAATGTTTGTATACCTGAGATGTGGCTTGCAGTCTGAGCGGCTCATCTCTGACTCCGCAGAAGAATGTGATTATGTTTTTCTGGCCTGCAGAGCATCTGCAGGAGGTTAATCCGCTCAAACACAGAGAAATCTCAGGCCTCAAACCACAGCACTTCTCTGACAGCTTTCGAGTGGGGATAGAATGACTGTGCATGCATATGAAACAGTACTGAGAGGCAGCTTTGAAATGAGCTAAACAATAATCAAGCTACCCTTCTGAAAACAAAATCAGTAGCACTACAAGCTACTTACACTGTCTTTCAGAAGTTTTGGGTTTGTAAGATTATTATTTTTTTTTTTAAAAAAGGCCTACATTTATTTGATCAAACATACAGTAAAACTAATATTGTGTAATATATTTTTTTTTCTGTTTTTTTCTGTTTTCTGTTTTATTTTTAACTGTTTTCTATTGCAGTACATGTTAAAATATAGTTTATTTCTGTGATTGCAAAGCTGAATTTTTAGCAGCCATTACTGCAGTCTAATGTCACATGATCCTTCAGAAATCATTCTAATGCTGATTTGCTCAAGAAACATGTATTAATATTAGAAAACAGGTGATTTAGGGTATGTTCACACTTGTCATGTTTGGTTCGATTAAAACAAACTCTGGTGCGATTGGTATGTTAGTGCGGTTCAGTTGAGTAAGTGTGAATGCTACCATCCGAACTCCAAACAAGTGGACAGAGACCGCTAAAAAGATGGGTCTCGGTCTGCTTTCAAACAAACTTTGGTGCGGTTTGAATGAAATAGTAACATGGACCAAATATTTTTAAACAAAACAGAAAATAGGAAGTAAAGACAAAGGGAACTAGTGGTGGTAAAGTGGCTTTTATTTATCTATTTATTTATTTATGATGCAAAATGTTTTGTGATGCGACTCCCACAAAAAAGAAAAAAAAAGAAAAACAACTGTGATTTGTTTATTGATATTTGTTTAAAATGTTTATTTATTTATGTATTTAATATTATGAGTATAGATCAAATTTAAATATTTCATGATTTGATATTTTTATGACAATGCCAGCCTTGTTTAGGCTGTAAAATGTCATGTGGTGCGACTCAGGAAAAAAAATAATGAATTTTTCATGATATTTGTTGTAAATGTTTTTGTTTATTTATTAATGCAGATCAAATTTAAATATTACTTGATTTGATATTTTTATGACAATGCAAAGCTAGTTCGGGCTGTAAAATGTCTTTTGGTGCGACTCTGGAAAAAAAAAATAATATCTCACTTGTGTTTATTTATTTAATAATATGAATTCATATCAAATTTAAATATTAGATGATTTGATATTATTGCAAGGCTAATTCAGGTTGTAAAATGTCATGTTGTGCGACTCCAGGAAAAAAAAAGAATGAATATTTCATGATATTCGTTTAAAATATTTACCTGACCTTGTTCATTCATTCGTTCGTTCATTCATTTTCTTTTGAAAATAATGAAAATATGTTAATTTTTACTGTATGGTTACATGACTTGACATATTTTTCAGTGATTAAATTTAAAGGTTCAGTATCTTTAGGTTCACCAAGCGGACCAGGACCAAATATATCATTTTCCTTTTTGGTACGGACCAAGTAGACCAAATGAACCAAACAAACCGAACTACAGGTGTGAACACACCCTTAAAAACTGTTCAAGAAACATTTCGTAATATTAAAAGCAGGAATCGGTGATATATTATTTCATGGTTTTTCTTTCTAATTGAATAGAAAATTCAAAAGGACAACATTTATTTACATTTTTACTGACTTTTTTTGCTGCATCTTTACGTATCCTTGCTAAATAAAAGTGTTAAAAAACAAACAAATGAACAAAAGAAGTCTTACTGACCTTAAACTTTTAAACAGTAGCATGTAATTGTAGCTGTTTACAGTGAAGTTTATTCACAAGTATTAGCTCATTATTTATTATATCAGCAGGATTCATCTGGCATAAAATGTGATTGATTTCTGTGATTTCTGTTACGAGTTTATGGTCACCAAATGTGTTTTTTTCTGAGGTAAATGTGATGATATGCAACATATTGTTTACAAGATGCTATACTGATGTCTAAATGAGCAATTACACAAGATATGGATACGGATAAGTTGTACTGTTTGAATACTGTAAAAAAAGTTACTTTGTTTCATATCAGAGGTAACAAAGCTTATTGCAATTTATTGGATGGGAGGTGCGCTACAATGTTCCCTTCATTATCTGAAAACAGGTTAGACTAATCGATTCTTGACATTTGAGAATCAATATCATTCCGTAAAAATGAGAATCGATTTAAACCGAGAAATCAATATTTTTGTTACCCAGTCCTACTGAATGCATTGTTTTAATTATAAAATGCATGCTCATTTGTTTCTGCATGGCTTTATCCCAGCATAGAGCAGTAGAGCAAACACAGAAGGTCCTTATTTTAGTGAACGCTTCTAATAGCTGGCCAACCGGCCTGCTCACGGTGTCCTAACTTATAAACAAAAATAGGGAGGGGGAGAGAGAAGAAATGCATCAGTGGTGCTGTGGATTTTTGTGTGCATCATATTTAAAGATAAGGTTTGCCCAAAAACAACTCGTGTTGTTATTTTTGCATGAAACACACTGAGGAATCTGAATGCTTTGGCCAAGGCAACGATTTTTCCTATTGATTTTTCCTTGTCGTATAACTTCAGAAGACTTCGATTACAGTGCTCAAATCTCATGGACTGCTTTATAGGGTTTTTTGAAGAGGGATAAGTGGAAATATGCTCTAGACAGAAGTAGAAAAACAAATTAAAGTTAGTACAGTGTGAAAATGTGAAGTTTCAAAAGAGCAATGGGGTGAGAAAGTGAGCTGTGATGGGACGTGCAGCAAACTGCAGGAGAAATCTAAATCTGGAGGAGCAAAGAGGTTCTAACAGGATTCCCAGCAGGAAAACAATACCTCCAAAATCTCTAGAGATCTTCTTGATGGCGCAGAAGGGAATAAAGCCTCCCAGAGACAGAAGATCCAATTCTGACTTGTGCTGTCGAAAAACGGCTCAAAGAAACTCGTGACTTTGAAAATGATGTTGTGTAGTAGAATCAAAAACAGTGTTAAAAATAACTGGTGAATTAGTGGTTTAATGGACTCCCAAATGGAGGCATCCGTACTGCTGTAATGCCGAATCCTGCAGAGCTCCTATGGGGCTTGAAGCTTGACTGGGTGTGTGAGTTGGTGAGAAAATGGTTTGGCATTTGCCGTATATGTGATCAATGAGCATGTGCTGATCCGTATAGCTATTACTATAGATGAGCGTAAAGAACTGCAGTACAATGTGATTCAGTTTTTTTTTTTCCTTTCACAATTTTTGCAATTTAATCCATTTTAATGAAGGATTTAAAAATCTCTCAGGTTTTATTGAACATGCCTTCGTTTGTTTTGTTTTGGTTTTACAAAACAAAATATCCTGTTTATTGGCTTTATTTGTTAAAAACACAAATAAGCCAAATAACAAACCATAATGGAGATTTTTTTTCTCTAACTTCATGGACTTTTTTTTAGTCTACAAATAAAATAATCTCTTTATTATAGTTTTTTTGTTATTTATTTATTTATTTTTTTATAGAAACCGTAGTTGCTGTTATACATCCGAGGACTATCATCAGAATATATTTCTTACATATTATTCCCGTGCTTGTTTTTACGAAACAGAGGCACATGATATATATTGTACAATTTAAGTAAATTTAAAGTTTAATTTGACACATCAGTCTTAAAAGCTACAAGGGCTGGGTTAAAAAATACAGATTTCTTGATTTTAATCAATTCTCATTTTTACAAAACAATATCAATTCTTAAATCCCAAAAATCATCTGTTTTCAGTTAGGGAAGGGAACATTGTTGCATGCCTTCTATCCAATAAATCATGTTAAGCTTTGTTACTTTTGATATGAAACAAAGTCTCAGATTTCAAATTCTGGCTTATTCGTTACAATATTCAAATAATAAATGCCGTTTTAGTACTGTCTAATGTGGAGTGACGGATCGCTGTAGTGCCTCAGTTCAAAGCGGCAGCACAAAGCACATGTGAACTGATCATCTCCTCTGATTTAATACCAGTTTCAGCATGCAATAAACATGAATAGTCATCTGAAAGTATGTTATAAGAAAGAGTACAACTTAACGAAATCTGTATCTGAATCTGTAGTGTTTCAACCAAGAAAAGACGTCAATATAACAGCTTGTAAACAATATGTCACGTAACGTCACATTTACCTCTGTGGCGCCACACCGACAGAGGCCGCTCCCATAATAGCTGATTGACATGAGCATCTTACCTCAGATCAGTTGTAACAGTCCGACCTCCATTGTTTTGATGCCGGAGCAGGGATGTAAGTTAGACAAGAATATCTCCGATTGAGCGATTGAGGTGTTGTGTTGCTGGATGTAATAATAAACATAGTGGTCGTCATTTACTCCCGACATCTGAGACACTGAAGATGCAGTGGATTACGTTTGTTTGTGAAGGGAATGCGCCTCCTGATCTACATAAATGAGTGTATGTTTGCGCAAATCATTCGTGATCCAGCTTCACTTACAGCAGAAGTGAGTACAAGGTTTTTTTTAATGAATCTCTGCAATCATCTTTCCTAATAACATGCTAGTTAGCAAGTTTAGCGGATAAATGCGGCTGAAGTAAACAGGCTCGTCTCTCCACAGAGAGAAGAAAGGGGCGGGGTGAGCCGAGCTCGTTTGCATTTAAATTGCATTTAACCCCTCGGAATGGGCTGATTTTTGCAGAGCTCATAAACAAGGTAAAAAGGGTGTTGTTTTACACAATCATTGAGAATTTTTAACCAATGTATATTATAGACTTTTCATTAAGACCATAAAGAATCATATCAACTTGTGGAAAATGGGCATCCGATGACCCCTTTAAATGTGTATATTTCAAAAATTAATTAGAGTTTAAATATAATTATGTAATTGTAACTTCATTATTATAAAAACTTCATTGAGTAATTTAAGCGTTTCAGTATTACAGTAATTTTGAACCAGTTGACTCTCATGTATATTTTACAGCATCAGTTGAGAGCTTTTTTTTTTCCTTTAAGAAAATTTGACGTACTGTACCTGATATATATCCAAAATCATCGCTTTTGAATGCGAAATCGGATCAAATCGCAAGCTTGTGAATCAGAATTGAATCACAGAATTGTGACAAATTTGTGTCAAAACCCAGCCCTAGCTATAAGCATAAGTTTTGCAGCTGTGTTATAAAATGAATATCCTGATTAAAATAAAGTAACCATGAAGTATGGCTTCCTATACAGTATATCTAGTAATGCCCTTCTATGGAAAGAGTCAAACACAGCAATCCTCACTTTCAAATGGAATGCGCCCAAGATGTTTTAGCGTGTTTTTAGGTGCAAAACCCTAAACAGATCCTCCCCTGTGCTGGAAGACCTTTAAGAAAATGCCAGAGATTCACGGTAGCAGACGTTACATTAATGCAAAGTGAACTCTTGCTTCAGGCCCCGACGCTCCCTCCTCTTACCTGTGTGTGTGTTCGTGTCTGTTTGTGTGTCTTCTGGCTGTTTGTAAGTGCCACTGTGTATCTGTCTATCAGTATACAAATCTGATTTAGCATTGCACCACTTTGCCTAATAGTGGGCATAACTCTAGGTGGCAAGACAGAGTCCGCCCTGACCTTTAAAACTTTATTGGCTTGGCGCAGTCTGGCAGGACACAGGCGACTTTTATTTACGGAGCGTCTCGTCTCGTGTGACGGCAAGCCGTTATCCACAGGGAACTTCCCAGTGTGTTACAATGGCTTCGACACTTTATTGCATTTGAACGCCTTCAATTTATGTTAGACTCTCGTGACACGGGCCGTCCGAGTGCCAGTCGCAGTCTATGGGAGAACAAGCTGGGCAAAGCAGATAAGCTTAGAGCGCGACAAGAGCCCGTTAACGCCGACAAGAAATGTGGATCAGAGTGTATGTCAAATCCACGGATTAAACAACATTGTGAATATCATCAAAAGTCTTGATGGTTTAATAAACGCTGGTGTGTGTGAAGTTTGTGAAGATTAGAGACACAGAAGTCACCTTTTATCTTGATCATCTGTTCTTTTAGTGATGCAAGTTTTGACTTCATAGCATGGACTTGATTTGTTAATATTTAATGTTTTTTTTTTGCTGAGGAAAACATCACTTTTAACTTGATTTGAAGAAATCCCTCACCTTAGATTTTAAACTTTGTTTATTACATCATAAATGCACTTCATGTGTACAATAACTCAAATACATCTCTTCAATGATTTATGTAGTTAATTTATGTATTAAAATATTTTTGGGAAGCTTAAAGGCAAAAATGTCAGAATGAATGGAAAAAAGTCTCATTAAAACAGATGAGGAAAAAACATATTAAGTAGTTTTGCATAATCTTTTAATACCCCTTAGAAAAATAAGCAGAGAAGTGCTTCGCTGCTTATTGATGTTTTCAAAAACTTTTGTCCACCAAATCATAGTTATGTGGTCCAACCAACATACAAGAAAAATGCAATATAAAAATTATAAAGCAGAAAATTATATAATAGAAAATAGTTGTAATTCTATTAATTTGATTATATAATATGATACATACCTTTATATATTATATTATATTATATTACATTATATGAATACAGATCACTTTTAAATATTAGATTAATTGATATTTTATGACAATGCAAGGCTAGCTCAGGCTGTGAAATATCATGTGGTGTGACTAAAAAATAAAAATGAATATTTCATGATATTTGTTAAAAATATTGACCTTTATTTGTATTTATTTCTTTATTGAATTTTATTGATTTTTGAAAATAATGAAAATATGTTTATTTTTAGTTCATGGTTACACCACTTGACATTTTAACAGCGATAAAATTGAAATGTTTGATCAAAATGGTATAAATATCTTTTAACAACATAAATGAAACCTGGATGAATATGAATTTGACATGTTTTGGTATTTGTATGACAATGCAAGGCTAATTAAGGCTGACTCAAAAAGAAAAAAAAATGAAATAAATTTCATGATATTTGTTAGAAATATTGAGGTTTTTTTTAACATTTTAATTATTTAATTATTTATTTATTTTTTGAAAATAATGAAAATATGTTATTTTTTACTGTCACTTGACAATTTTCACAGTGGTTTAATTTAAACTTTTGATCAAAATGGTATAAATGTCTTTTAACACTATAAATGAAACCAGGATGAATATGAATATTACATGTTTGGTGTTTTTATGACAATGCAAGGCTAATTAAGGCTATAAAATGACATGTGGCGTGACTCAATAAAAAAAGAAAAAATAAATATATATTTAATGATATTTACTACAAATATTTAGTTTTATTTTTTAATCATTTTATTTATTTATTTATTCATTTATTTAAATAATTAAAATATGTTCATTTTTACTTACTGGTTACACCACTTGACATTTTTACAGTGATTAAATTTAAACATTTGATCAAAATAGTATAAATAGCTTTTAACGCAATAAATTAAACCAGCATGAATTTGAATATTACATGGTTTGGTATTTTTATGACAATGCAAGGCTAGTTCAAATATTTCATGATATTTGTTTTAAAAAAAAAACATTTATTTATTTTATTTATTTATTATTTATTTTCAAATAAATATGTTCATTTTTACTTCATTTTTAATATCTTTCAACACTATAAAAGAAACTAACATTAATACAAAGAGTACACTTTTAAGAACTTGGCACAAGTGTTTTAAACCTTTTTTTTTTTTTTTCATAGGTCATAATAGACCTCGAAATTAATGTTTACCAGCATCTTGTATGATGATACGTTAAACGTCATTTATGCAGTGTCTAGACAGTCTTTCGAATTTCATGCTCAATTTTGTAGAGAGCTCTAAACAGATGGTAATGCAATGCCTGTCCTGTATAAAAGGCGTGTTAATCGGCTGGACTGTTTTACTTACGCTTGTTCTAGAATCTGTTACAAATACCTAAAGTGCTGGATGATAATAATAATAATAATAATGGTTCAGTAATTTGTCAACAGTAATTTAATGTTCCAAATTGTTTCTTTGAAAAGTAGCACCATCTTTGGCTTCCTGGTGTGTAACTGTGTAAAATCAATTGGGCAGCATTTTTCAACTTAGCTCAGTGTGAGACCCATCTGCGCTATGGTACGAGAAGTTCTTTCTTTTTTCAAAACACTTTCTCTACCGTCTCATTTTTCAATTGAGTCCTTTGTTCTAAAGTAGAGTGTAATAAGAAAAGGCATCAGTGTGGCCTGGCATCAAGAATCCAATAAAATTGGCTGATTTTATATACGGGTGCCCGTAGAGACTGACTGTGAGACAGAATAAAGTGAGGGCAAAGGTCATCCCAGTGCAAATGGCCATCGTTGCACCCGCTGCTCTTCTCATCCAAAAGAGAGAATTGCCTCTCCACCAAAAAAAAAAACAAAAAAAACAAAAAAAGTTTAGTGGACTGTCTTTCTAAAGTAAGTCAGTTGACAGAATAGGTTGCTGCTGATGAATATGAATAAGAATTATGGACATACAAAATAAAGATAGTTGGGTATCTTGTTTGGTAACCAGAGGTTGTAGGTTCCATCCCAAAAAGGCTGATACCACTGTTGTGGTGGTGTGGTTTAGTGGTTTAATTCCAGGGCTGGTAACTGGAAAGACCCTTGTGCTTTTGTTCCTTGAGTGAAAGCAAAAAAATTACCGATAGCTTGATGAGCACTTTGTCTTTGTTGTGTTCAGTGTTATTTTAGTAGTACTATTCATATACTATTGTAGTAGTATTTTATTATAACTATTTTAATATTTTAAATTAGTTTTTATTTTATATTCATTTAAATATATTCATTTTTTATTTATTTTTATCTTTATATCAGTTTTGTTACATTTTATGTGCTTTTGTCTTTGTAATTTTTTTCTTTATTTTTTCAGATTTAATACTCAACCTATTTTATTTCAATTTTTAGAAATTAAAGTATTGAAGTTAGTAAAAATCTTGAAGTATTGGAGTACAGTATGTATACAATAAAATACTATTTCAGTCTTTCTTATAAATTAAATGTTTAATTCAGTATGTTGTTTCTTTGTAATTATTTAATAATTATGTAAATTACTTCAAAATTATATTTGTTAGAAATATATATTTATATGCATTTTAGTTTAATTAATTTATTTATTGAAATTAATGAAAATATGTTCATTTTTACTTGCTAGTTACACCACTTGACATCTTTACAGTGATTAAATATAAATATTTGATCAAAATGGTATAAATATCTTTCAACACACAAAATGAAACCAGCATGAATATGAATATTACATGATTTGGTATTTTTATGACAATGCAAGGCTAGTGCAGGCTGAAAAATGTCATGCAGGGTGACTCAAAAAAAATATTTCTTGATATTTGTTACAAATATTTAACTTTATTTTTAATTTAATGTTTAATTATTTATTTGTATTTTTATTACATTTTTTGAAAATAATTCAAATATGTTGATTTTTACTTACTGGTTACAACACTTTACATTTTTTATTTATGTAAAAATTGCTTTATAAATTGCTTCAAAGTAAAGCCTACGCCATTTTTGCCAATAAATTCACATTTCAAGTATTTATTCTGATATTTATGCTTTATATCAACTTTATTTCAGTTCACTCTCGTGTACATGCGTCAATGAGTACACGAGAGTGAACTGAAATAAAGTTGATATAAAGCATAAATATCAGAATAAACTGACACAGAAGAGAAGAAATTGTTGAAAAAAACATTATTTTAGTTTTCTTTGCACACAAAAAGTATCCTCATAGTTTCATAACATAAAGGTTAAACCACTAATGACACATGGACTATTTTATTAATGTCCTTACTACTTTTCTGGGTCTTGAACGTTGTGGTTGCGTTGCTGTCCATGCAGGGTCAGAAGAATCCTGGATTTCCCTTTAAATCCCTTTAAAGGAAAGCGATATTTTAATAAACAAATTTTGTGTACAGATAAGTCAACAGTAGACCTTTTTAGCTGCTCTCTAGCATAAAAATGGCCTCAAATGAACGTTGCCCAATAGACGACCACATTTTGATCATTTTTCAATAGTCTTCAGCAACAAGTAGCATAGGATAGGACTGTCCCTTTATTTTGTGGCAACGTCACGTGAAAGTCATTCCATCTGTCCTTGTTGTTGTGTGGCTATGAATTAAGATTCTGTTCTGCTCCGCTTTATATCTGCTCAACGTGGTGCAGTAGAGCAGGAAGAGAGGAGTTAAGCACGTATATCAGCCCGTGCCTGCTTTATCAACTAAATTACACCGCCTATCAGGCCTCGTCTTTGATTAGCTCCTCTTTAAATGATCCCTGGAAGGATTTCTCACTAGATGTGAACTGAGCTCTTCACAAGTGAAGATTCTTAAACCAATCACGACAGCTTTCGGTGCCTGCTTGTAGAGGTGATTTATGGGTACTTACACTGCTGTTCGGCCTTTTGTTTTATCGGCCTTATACAGAGACGTTCGCCGTGGTTATCTGATCTGACAGTTATTGTTTTCCGGTTTTGTCCACTTTCAAAGGCAGGCTGACTTTTATAGCAGATACATATGTCAGGAGGTTCATAAGCTCTGTTTCAAAACGTAGCGAGCTGCCTTGCTGTCTACTACCTACATAAGCAGCTAAATTCTAATATTGTGCTCAAAAATTTGTTCTTACACTTACCAAGGCTTCATTTATTTGATTGCAAATATTACTACCACTATTTTAGAATAATTTACAGAAAGTGTTTTCTGTTTTTATATTTTAAAATGCAGTTTATTCCAGTAGTCTATACATGCATATCAGAGGCATATTAGAAGTAGCACGGGTATATTTGTAGCAGTAACCAACAATACATTGTATGGGTCAAAATGATACATTTTTCCTTTATGCCAAAAATCATTAGGATATTAAGTAAAGATCAAGATATTTTGTAAATTGCCTACCATAAATGTATCAAAACTTCAGTTTTGATTAGTAATGTGCATTGCTAAGAACTTCATTTGGACAACTTAAAAGGTGATTTTCTCATTATTTTTTTTATTTTTTATTTTTTGCACCCTCAGACTCCAGATTTTTAAATAGCTGTATTTCGGCCAAATATTGTCCTATCCTAACAAACCATACATCAATGGAAAGCTTATTAAAGCTTATAAATCTTCAAAAGATTGACCCTTATGACTGGTTTTGCGGTCCAGGATCACATATGACCACTTGATGTCAAAATAAGACTTAAAATGGCCTAAAAACATGATCTGTAAGAGTTTTTAGTGAGTAATCAGCTTGTTAAAATTTAAAGTAAATCTTCACGTCTATGACCAATATTCAGCAAGCTTTATTGATGATCTGAAAAATTTCAAAAATAGTTAAAAAATAGGGTTGTCAATCGATTAAAAAAAACAAAACAGTTAATTGCACTTTTTTTTTTATTAATCACAATTATTTCCATCTAACATTGAAGTTTTATTAACTTTCATACTACAATAATTTCACATTCAATCCTCAAATTAATTTAAAAACAACATAGAGGCAGTATATTTTTTATATTTGTTTAATGGTATCTGTTTTATGACTGAAGGCGAGTATCACTGATACCAAAAACTACTGATGTCTCTAGGAAATTGTTCTTTTTTCCTAATATTTAACCAATTACTATAGCCATTTAACATTACGATATACTTGAAAGATATCATTTTTAACATTTATTAGACTTAGAACAGCTTCTAACTTAAATGAACAATCTTCACATAAAACCATTACTTACCTGTGCCCTTCAGCAAGTAGGAAATATACTGAAATTAAAGAACTCCACTTCCAGAACAAAATTTACAGATTATGTACTCACCCCCTTGTCATCCAAGATGTTCATGTCTTTCTTTCTTCAGTCGTACAGAAATTATGTTTTTTGAGGAAAACATTTCAGCATTTTTCTCCATATAATGGACTGATATGGTGCCCCGAATTAGAATTTCCAAAATGCAGTTTAAATGCGGCTTCAAACGATCCCAAATGCAGTTGTAAACAATCCCAGCCGAGAAAGAACGGTCAAATCTAGCGAAACGATCGGTTATTTTCATAAAAATAATACAATTGATATACTTTTTAATGTCAAACACTCGTCTTGTCTTACTCTGCCTGAACTGTTTTTTGGGTATGTTGAAAAACTCTCCCTCAACTTCAAAATCGTCCTATATGGTTGTTTTACAATTTGTTAAAGGTGTTTGATTTTCTTTACATGTTCACTTTGCAAAGACTGGGTTGGTACTTCGCCAGCGATGTAGGATGATTTTAAAATGATTTTTGAAGTTAGGGAGAAAATAAGATTTTTTTACAGAGTTTAGGCAGAGCAAGGCAAGACGAGCATTTGACATTAAAAAGTATTTAACTTGAAAATAACCGATTTTTTTTGCTAGATAAGACCCCTCTTCCTCGGCTGGGATCATTTACAACTGCATTTGGGATCGTTTGAAGCCGCATTTAAACTGCATTTTGGAAGTTCAAACTAGGGGCACCATAGAAGTCCACTATACGGAGAAAAGTCCTGAAATGTTTTCCTCAAAAAACATAATTTCTTTACGACTGAAGAAAGAATAACACGAACATCTTGGATGACAAGGGGCTGAGTACATTATCTGTTGAGTAGAGTGGCCAACCCCATCCTTATTTCAGATCACTATAACACTATAAAAAGCATTGTCAATCTAGAAAAGAGCTTAGAAAACACTGATTTTGACACAGAACAGTGTTGTGTTCAAAATATTGAAATGTTTTTAAGGTAAAAGGGGTCTTAGTAAAGGTTCTATAGGAGAAGCTTGATCAGATGGGTTCTCCTTAAAAGTCAGCAACTTCAGACTCCATTCGTCTTTTTCATTGCTGGTATTCACAGCTGGTTAATGGGTGATGCATGGGCTGACATTTGGAGAATGTGTGTGTGTGTGCGTGCATGTGCGTTCTGCTGCCTGACTGCTCCACTAGATTGGTTTTAAATTGAGAATGTGTGACACTCATTACACGAGGGTGGGGCCGTGTTCTCGTTCGCCCTCAGCTCTACTGCCCTGCATTGCTGAGAACGGCTTTCTTGAATAACAAATGCAGCATATGTTTATGAATAAGTCAGAGATTTCTTGATTTTTTTTTTTCCCCCCTCCATTAAAACAGAACATGCCACATGGTCCACAAGGGAAATATAAAGGTCAAAAACAAATAACTGACCTTTGTTTTGCATGGGAAAGGACTGAGATGGGCCTAATTTTCCCCTTCTCTCACTATCATTGCTCTGTCCTTGTCACGCTTCTGTCTCCTGCTATTAAAGTGAAGTTAGCAAGCTGTGTTGTCACCGTGGGTTGCTGCGAGAGCATGCTGGGAGTTTTTCCTGAAAGGCAGCACAAAACACAAAACGTTTTTAAGTTTCACGCAACCTGCTGCTTTCATTTTTTTTTTCCTTTTGTCCTGATGTTCATCCCTAGATGCATCAAATTGACTTGACAACTCACTGACCAAATGCTAAGGTGTAAATCCCTCTTTCATTGTAGATCCAGTAGGTGAAAACCATTTGTGATCATTTATGTCCATATCGCAAACAGTGGAGGCTTTGTTATGTGCTGAAGCTTAATATTTAGGGTTAAAGGGTTTGTAATATTAATAACGGAGCTTGCTAAGTATTGCATCAGCAGACTTTAATAACTTTCCCTCAGTGTTGTACTTATTCTTGATTTTGTTTTAACTGTGGATCAACCAGAATAGCGGCTTTGTGCTGTCACTTCCGTCCTCTGTGCTTTCTAATGACTGTCACGAGGAGGACAGAATTACCCGGCAGCGTCCACGAGAAGCGCTAAATCCCTGGGCTGTAATTACCCCTCTGCAGATTTATGGACGCCTCCTCTACATCCAAGTGTTGACCCCTCTCAGGTCTGCACCCAAAGGTCAGAGTAAATCAAGCCCTGTGGTCCCAGACCCTGGGCTCATACGGACACACGAGTCTGGAGTGGGTCTGTGACGTGGCTCTGAGCTACTGATGGATTTATTATACAGGTTTAGCCTTAAACTGCCATCCTCCTGCTGAGAGAGATGTTTTATACAGGATGAGCGCTGTCAGGGGACCGAGTCCCGTGTTGCAAATTGCCTTGGATTGAGAGGAATCAAGCATTAGATTTTTCAGGCAATTAAAATAAACGATTAGTGTTAATTCAAAGTTGACTTTTCCTCTCATAGAATCGTGCTCGTTTAATTAAATAGTAAACTGTTGAATGCAGATCATCCCTTTAGAAAGAATATATATAGTTTCTAATACCATTGTCAATAATTAACAGCTACTTTGAGCTCATTATTCCTCAGAGTGCTTTAATTGGAAAGTCAAATGGATGCTAACTGCTTTTTTTCCATGAAAAAAAAAAAAATGTTTATACACTTTCATAAACTATTGCATTCTCACCCCTGTACCCTGTAGGTTGATGTATTAAAAAAGTAAAATAAAAATACATTTTTATTTATTTTTATATTTCATATTTTTAAAGATAAAAAAACAGTGCTCTTCTGCTTCTTTGAGTTCTTCTTGTTTCTGCTTCAAATTTGTCTTTGACTTCTTCTTCTTCAACGTTTTCTTCGGCTTCTGCTTCAACTTTTTCTGCTTCTACATCTTCTCATACTGCTTCTGTGACTTTTTCTTCGACTTCTTATTCAACTTCTTCGCCTTTTTCTTCGATTTCTGCTTCTTTGACTTTTCCTTGACTTCTGCTTCTTTGACCTCTTCGACTTCTGCTTCTTCTACTGTTTCTTTGACTTCTGCTTCTACTTTTTCTTCTTCTGCTTTGACTTCTTTTTGACTTCTGCTTCTCTGACTTTTCTTGACTTCTGGTTCTACTTTTCTTGACTTCTGGTTCTACTTTTTCTTGACTATGGTTCTCTGACTTTTCTTGACTTCTGCTTCTACTTTTTATTGACTTCTGGTTCTCTGACTACTTCTTGACTTCTGCTTCTACTTTTATTAGACTTCTGGTTTTACTTTTCTTGACTTCTGCTTCTCCTGACTTTTTTTGACTTCTGGTTCTACTTTTTCTTCGACTTCTGCTTCTCTGACTTTTTCGTCGACTTCTGGTTCTACTTTTTCTTCGACTTCTGCTTCTGACCTTTTCTTTGACGTCTGGTTCTACTTTTTCTTCGACTAATGCTTCTACGATTTCTCGTTTCTGCTTCTTCAACTTTTTCTTTGACTTCTGCTATATATATCTTTTTTTTTTTTCTATTACGCCCATCAACCATAACCTTAATTTTCACTTTTTACTGGGCTGTTACAAATATCCATGTGTGTATTCCCATATAGATGGTGACCTGTTCCTGTAAACACCCTTCAGAAAAAAGCTTTGCTTCTTGAAGAGATGCTGGTAGATTCATATATGACCTTCTTCAATATTTAAAGGAGGGAAATGAGATGTGCTGAGTGCTGATGGTCATATAAGCCTTTCCTCCTCCTCCTTCTAATGCCATTGGTTAGCCCTGGTTAGATGCTTTACTGACCTGGAGCCAGTCAAGACTGACTGCTTCCAAATGCCTATGCAATTTAAAGACATTGTCATTGCAGATTGTAAGATGAATGTGTTTTATTACAGATACATTTGAGTGTTGAGAGTGGAAGCATACTCTGTTGCTTGTAACATTTATTTCATATTTTTATTGATATTTTATTCATATTATGTTGTTTTTATAACTTTTTTCCCTTTTTTTTACTCATTGGTTTAAATTCTTCCATTACTTATAATTTTTATTTTATATTACTGAATGTTTGAAACAAGCAGAGAAATACTTGAAGACTATATGCCATTGATTTAAATTGTATTTAATATTTATATTAATATTTAACTGGTAGTCTTTTCAGTGTTGTATCTTTTTTTGCTGTGATATCAAAATTAATATTAAGAAGCATCCTTAACTACTGATAATTTGGTATTCTACAATTCCTACATGCATTAATTTTTTTTAAACAGGATTTGTTAAACAACTGCATCATAAATTTGAGAATTCTGCTGTTACTGTACAACTAAAGGACTAGTTTCGAAAGCCTTGCGTGCAACCAGACAAAGACAGGAACTCTGTTCGCCATATGAAGCATCTGTGAGCTTGTATGTGCCCCATGGGACATTCTGTAAATAAATCTTTACAGCCTCCATTAAAGATTCATCAAACGCAGAACATCCTCAGTCTAGAATTTAATGGGTGTGTGGTTGTATATCATCCGTGTAGCTGTTACGGTTCTTCTCTGCCTTAGTTGTAGAGTTTTTTGATTTGTTTATGCTGAAGCATAGCTCCCTGTTCTCTGCAGTTTCATTTTATTTCATTAGTTATTGTGCTGCATTATGGGAATGCTCCATCATGCCACTTTACATGAGCGTTTCTCAAGAGCCGCAGGTGCATTTGAAGGTTATCACTACACAGGCCTTTGATTTAAAGCCTTAAAAACTCACTCTTGAGTTTTTAAGGTGCATACCCTACTTAATCTTTCATCCATCCTGCTCTTTAAACAACCTGTCGCTCCCAGGAGTGCGTCTTATCCAGCTGAAAAAGAGTGTTTTGAGTCGATCCAAATAGAATGAATGACATATGCTAAGGCTTTTGCACTGACTGGTTGGCAGTCTTTGAGAAATTTCTTTGTAGGCTTTGTCAAACCCAAACACTTCAAACCAAACATTTCCTCAGGGAAGACCAGGTTTTGGTCTATTTCCACGATACAGTTCTCGCATCTTCCTTTCAAATGGGGTGGCCTTTGTCATTCAGACTTCACACTTCACAGTCAGGCTGAGATTGGCAACTTACATGGTTCTGGTGCCTTTTTAGATTATATGAATGGGAGTTAAAGGAATTGTGCTCCATCATGTTGTTCCAATCCCACTTTATTTCTTCTGGGAAACACAAAAGGAGAAAAATTTTACTTTGAATGTTCACGCTGCTCTGTTCCATACAAAAAAACTTTCAGTGAACGGGGACTTTCAAGTCCTTTACAAAGACCAAATAGCAAAATATATGTAGCCCATGTGACTTACAGTATTTCTCAATCCATATGACGCTTTTGTGTGAGGAACAGACCAGAATTTAAAGGGATCCCTGGGTATTAAGACTTGCATGGCCTAAATTTTTTTTCTTACTGAAATATGTAGTAGAAAACCCATGAAAGATTTATATTATTTTAAAAAAATCAGATTGTTTTATACATATTTTGGACTATGGGGAGTGCCATTATGAAGTGAAATGGTTGCACACGGTGAGCTACTGGCGTTGCCTGTTGATATTTTTACCGCAACACTACTCGGAAAATAAAATACTGATATGATGACAACAGCTACTGAAAGAGTGTACAGGAGCCAAAGGATATAAGCGTAGGCTTAAACCAAATGCCGTACCAACGATTTTTCCCCACAAGGAGTCTAAACGCCCCTGGATATCAAGTGAAATCCATGCTGAGAAACTCCTTCAGTGGCTGCAGAGTCATTACAAGCGTCGGCATGTTTACATCCTGCCAGGATGGCATCTAGCGTTTCTTGTCTCTGCCTTTTGTAAGCTCTTTCAGTAGCTGTGGTCTACTAAAAGCCTCAAAGGCATCAGGGCTGAAGTGGAGAGAACAAAGATGCGGGTCTTTAGGATGTTTTATTCATTCACAGGCATCTTCCCATTCTTTTCTCCTTGTCTTATTGCTAGGAAAGCAGTGAAGACTTACATCAGTTATCTTTAACTGAAAATTGCAACCAAAAGCCACACAATATGGCATCAAATCAGTATTTTATTTTCCGAGTTGTGTATTCTGAGTTGTGTTGCAGTAAAAATAGCAATAGATGGTGGCAGTAGCTCACCAAGTGCAGCCATTTCACATCATCAAAATAATTGCCCCCCCCCACCATGGTCCAAAATATGTATAAAACGATTTGGATTTTTTAAATAACGTAAATCTTTCATGGCTTTTCTACTGCATATTTCATTAAGAGACAATCATACTGCCATATGATTCTCATATCTCATTTAAACTTCTGCATATTCAAACTTTGTTACTTAGTCAAACGAAACATAAGATCCAGATTAGCTGGGTATCGTTGATGTCTTTACACAACACATTTGAATATATGCAAATGATATTTGAGAGCTATGAATGGCGTAAACTTTGATCAGTTTCTCACACAAAGGCACTGTACAATTTTCAAACACCTGTAATGGAGTGCATAAATCATATGGAGCAATTTGTGTTCATTTTTTAAAGCTCGAGAGGCCCTGATTACCATATGCAGTTGGTAAATTGGTGAATTAAAATGAGGACCTAAATATTGTTCAAATGTTCTCTTTTTGTCTTCATGAAAGAAAGAAAGTTATATGAGATTGGGGAAAAATATGGGTTGGAAATGAAGGCTGATAAATTGTGAAACATTTTATGTGCCGCCATCAGGCACTCACCTGTAAAACACAGCCTATTTAAAGCTTAGCATGTACTAGTTTGCCATGGTAACACCTTGGGAGGTGAGAAGTTACCATTTATAGCTCTGCTTTATATTAAGTTGAAAAACAAGATATTCATGTATTGTTGTAGTTTGAGTCATACTGTAGGTACATTTTTGTTTTAACATACCTCTTTAAAAAATCTGGGTAAAAATTCACTTTGACACCTTACTTTGAACATTTTAACAAGTCTATCCATTTTTTTCTCTCGTCGTTGTTTAAAGCGTTGTAGAACATGTTGTAATTATGCTTGTCTCTCCCCTTAGACTAACACCTCTGCACCACCACCTCTCTAATCAACACTTTTTAATTAGCGCTTTGCTAACTCATCCACAGTGACGTGTGTGCCAAACTGAACCGAGTGACTTCTGCTAGACAGCAGTGTCGTCAACATGCCCATTATGGGCATCTGCCAGCAGCGGCCCTCTGGGCCCTGGTGCCGTCTGTGTATGGGATAACTATGGTGAGATACGTAGTTGCATTTCATAAAATATTCTGGAGTCAGAGACCTCAGGCTGGCTGAATCTTTCCTGGCTGCTTCTCATAACACTCTGTGGAGATAAAGTATGACATTTTACTGTCCTCATTAACCAAGCAAGTCAACTGTCATGACAAACCAAGGCACGGTGCAAAAGTTCATCTGCTCCATGTTAACCTGGGTTTTTGGCATAAGCAGCTGTGACTGCTAAACCAGCACACTTTAGCATGTCACTCATATTGTTGGTCTAATATCAAACAGTTTTAAGTGTGAAAAGCCTATGTTTAGTTTTTCTGTTTTACACAGCACCAATATGGTAGATTCTCACGTATGATAATGTACTCACCCCCTTGTCATCCAAGATGTTCATGTCTTTCTTTCTTCAGTCATAAAGAAATTGTTTTTTGAGGAAAACATTTGAGGATTTTTCTCCATATAATGGACTGCTATGGTGCCCCGAGTTTGAACTTCTGAAATGCAGTTTAAATGCAGCTTCAAATGATCCCAAATGCAGTTGTAAACGATCCCAGCCAAGGAAGAAGGGTCTAGCGAAACAATCTTTTTCATTAACAAAAATACAGTTTAAATACTTTTTTAATCTTGAACGCTCATCTTGTCTTGCTCTCCCTGAACTCTGTGTATTCTGGTTCAAGACAGTTATGGTATGTCGAAAAACTCCAATCGTATTTTCTCCCTCAACTTCAAAAGTAATTTAAAAATCATCCTACATCGCTGCAGAAGTACCGACCCAGTCTTTGCAAAGTGAACATGCGAAGAAGATCAAACACCCTTGACAAAAAAGGTAAAACAGTGATATAGGATGATTTTGAAGTTGAGGGAGAACATGAGATGGGAGTTTTTCGACATACCCTAACTGTCATGAACCTGAAAAGTTCAGCAGAATAAGACGAGACGAGCGTTTGACATTAAAAAGTATATATATTGTATTATTTTTATAAACATAACCAATCGTTTTGCTAGATAAGACCCTTCTTCTTGGACTTCTCCTTTAAGCTCTATGTTAGGGATTTAAGATGAGAATATATGTGCTCAGCACACTAATGAGTTTGTCAGATGTTGATCAAATGTTTTACCCATCCCACATTTACCACCTAAAGGCAGCATAGGATCCCTGCGCAGTGAATTTGGTTTGATCTTAGAACGCTGACCTTTGACTCCAGAAAACACTTCAGGGAGGTTTGTTTCAGAGCTGCTATAGAGGGGAGTTTTGATCATGACTGATTGTAATTCCAGCCCATGTAGAGCTGTGGTTTGACTGTGTTTGTCTGTATGTGTGCGCTGGTGCGTATATGTTCACAGTGTTCAATCTTAAACCTTCCCGAGATGAAAACTCTGAGATCCCCATGTATTTGTACTTTGAAGATTGCCTCAAGCAAATCCCCTTCGAAAAGCTACAAAAGCCTGGGTACAAGTTTGCTCACACATTTTTGTTCTTGTCTGTCTTATGGTAACACCATGTAACGTCAGTAATCAATACCATCACGGCAAGCGGTTGAGTTAAGGTACATCTTGAACAGCTATCTCATACCATGAGTTAACCTCACCAGCTACCACAAGACTTTTTGGCCTTTGATGGCCAGCTGGATTGAGTCCTGTTCAATTATGCCTCTATAATCAGAGGAGTCTTGCAGCAGAGGACAAGCTTAGATCAATACCCCAGTGAGTTATTGTCCTAGACATCTACCTTTTTATGATCTCATTCCCACCTGTCTGGTGGTAGCTAGATGGGCATGTCATCATCCACAAAGTTCATGTTTATCAATTGAAATTTCAACTCTTTCCGATTTAAATAAGACCTCTGATCCTTGCCATCAACCAGGAGACGGATTGATAAAGTTTCCTTTATATTCTGGCTGTACCCTAATCCATCATGTGCATTGCAATGTCCAGTAGATTCAAGAAGTGAGCACATTTTTAACCATCTGAGTCACAGTTGAGAGAAGGAATGTGGAGGCTACTGTTGCTATAAAATTGGTTGTCACTTAATGTCATAGTCTATTGAAACCTGAACAGTTCAATAATGGTATATTTTGACTCAGGTGTGCTCTGGAATGATTCATGGTCCTTTTTTTATATTTGCCTGTCCCTGGGATGATTCATTGTGCTTATTATCAAACTGTTACCAAAATTGTAGTTGAGGTTATAGGGTTGCAGGGTGACTTTGGTCTATATTGTTCTTCACATTTGTTTATTGGAGCACCTCAATGTACCATGTAAAATCAATTGCATCACCATTTACAACATGTCATGCTCCATATACAAGCCTTAGTCAATTCCCGGCCTCATTCCTACCATTCCTAAAATCCTCTTAGTGGCACAGAATTCAGATTACCACAAGTACATTGAATGTGTACCTTTCACTCATATGGGATTTTGCTTTCAAAGATGTAAAAACGTCAGTATTGTTGTAATTTCCCTCCAGTTGCAGCATTCGCTGGAAATTCTAGGTAACAAAAGTTAAAGGGAACCCTGGGTATTAAAACTTGTATGGCTTAGTACAACATAAATGATGTTTTTTCACGTTATTTAAAAAAATCTCATTGTTTTATACATATTTTGGACTATTGGTGGCGCCATTATTTCGATGACGTCAAATGGTTGCACTCGATGAGCTACTGGTGCAACCTGTTGCTATTTTTACTGCAACAAAACTCAGAAAATAAAATACTGATACAATCTCTAGAAAGTTTAATTCGTCCACAGGCATTTTCCCATTCTTTTCTCTTCTTCTATGGCAAGGAAAAGCAATGAAGGCTTACATCGCTTCCCTTGTTGCCATTCGACTGAAAATGACAACCAAAGTTGAACAATGTGGCATCATATCAATACTTTATTTCTGAGTTGTGTTGCGGTAAAAATAGTAAGAGGTAGTGCCAGTAGCTTGCCGAGTGCAACCATCATCAAAATAATGGCACCACCCATAGTCCAGATATTATTGTGGACTGCTGTACATGACTCTACTACGCGTGCTTTCATGTGTGTGGTTAGATATTAAGAATTAGAGATATTAAGAGTTCAAATGCCTGAATCAGAGATTCTCTTATGCAAGTATATATTTTCTGCCTGGTGCTTTGCTTATTTTTTGCAATCTGGCAACCATGCGCACACGCGCGCTCTTCATTGTGTAAGCACCACCAAAAATGATCTGAAAACATAATAATCCTTTTTTTTTTTCCAGTTTTAATAATGTAGACGGAGAGCATGCATAAGTCTTTGATATTAATTTATCTAATAAAAAGCCTATAATAAATCAGTACATTCTATTGCTTTGCACTTACTGGTGAAGATACCTGAAATGTAAAAGTACATTTCTCAAATGAAAACAATCATTTAAATTATAATTTTGAGCCAAAAATGTGTTTTATCATTATACAGCATGACGAAAATGGGACAAATATTTCATTTCTTTGACTAAAACTAGACTAAAATTCTAAGACTTCTAGTCGACTAAATCTTGACTAAAATAAAATAGGATAAGGTTGACTAAATATAAAAACTAATAAAAAACAGACTGCAGCGCTCGGCCCTAACAAGGACATTTAACACAACATTAAGACTAAAAATTAAAAAAAAAGCTGACAAAATTAACACTATGTCTCTGTTTTTACCGCAACATGTCTCTGTTTTTACCGCAACGCAACACAACGCAAAAAAAAAAAAATACTGATACGATGCCACATTGTGCGGCTTTTGTTTGTCATATTCAGTCAAAGGACAACAAAAGAAGCAATATAAGTCTTCACTACGATCTTAGCAATAAGAAAAGGAGAAAAGAATGAGGTATTTGCCTGTGGATGAATAAAACTTCCTAAAGACTTGCGTCTTTGTTCTCTCTACTTTAGTCCTGATGCTTTTGAGGCTTTTAGTAGACCACAGCTACTGAAAGAGCTTACAAATGGCATAGACAAGAAACGCTAGATGCCATCCTAGTAGGATGTAAACAATGTCTGGGGGCGTTTAGACTCATTGTGGGTAAAAGATTTCAGTAGCAGTGGTCATCATATGAGTATTTTATTTTCCAAGTTTGTTGTGGTAAACATAGCAATATGTAGCGTCATTGGGTTACTGAGAGCAACTATTTCACGTCACTGAAATAATGGCAACCCCCATGATCCAAAATATGTATAAAACGATATGGATTTTTAAAAATAATGTAAATCTTTCATGGCTTTTCTACTACAAATTTAAGTAAGAGACATCATTTACGTTATATTAAGCCATACAAGTCTTAATACCCGGGGTTCTCAAATTCCACCTTTTTAATAGTGTGTACTAAATTGTATTACTTCTTGCCTGTAGTACTTTTACCTATGACAGCTGTCTGCTATTTTCAAGTAATCCCAAGTGCTTTGATTAGCTTGTTCATATGTGTTTGACTAGGGTTGGAGTTTAACTCCACAGGATGGTAACCTTTCAGGAACAGGGTTTGCTGCCCCTGGTAAAAAGTTCAACCATGAGCAGCAACCTTTTTGGTACCTATCCACCTTATTTTTCCCATAAGAGCAGGTGAAGCCATTTGTAAATTTTATGGGTCAGGCTTCTGGTCTCAAACACATCCAGCTATTTTTAGCTGTACAAAACAGCTTGTGTTGCTGCTTGGTTCTGATCCTGCTCCTGCTCCTGCCCCGGGAGGGTCAATGTTTGTTTCCAACTTACTATAATCTCCAACTTGCCTAGAAGTTTCCAGTAATCCTGAAGACTATAATTAGACATTTCAGGTGTGTTTGATGAGGATGTATTGTCCTTTAGCAAACCCGTGTCCCTTCAGTCAGTGCATGTGACGTTAAAATGTCTGTTTGGTGTCTTGCAGGAGTTTGCCGCCCTGACGAAAGAGTTGAACGCCTGCAGGGAACAGCTGCTGGAGAAGGAGGAGGAGATTTCAGAGCTGAAGGCCGAGAGGAACAACACCAGAGTGAGTTCTCACACCGTGTCTTCCAGGCACTTCAAAGAACAGATTGTGCTTCTTAACTGTCATCCATCATGGAAAGTTGTACTTGGTTACAAAAAAGCCAATAACTTAACAGATGCCCACCCAGCAACTCGTTCAACTCGTTTTGTTGGAGTCAGGATGTTTATACTTGATCCAAACTGCTTTTAATGAACTGAAACCAGATTCTGTAGAGTCTGTTGAGATCCTTGCTTCTGGAGTTACAACATTCTTACCTTTATATGCCCTGCACCAACTTTTATAGGACTTTATTGTCAGTAGAGCGATAACTTTATCCTTAGCAAGATCATATTGCCTTGTAAGTCAAGATGACAGGCTGGCGTATTTCAATAAAATTGTCACCAAACATTTGCATCGAATGCCTAGAAGCTGCCAAAACGTCTGACAAGACCCAGCACTTTGGCTATCACTTCCGTTTCACAAGAAAGTAGTCATTCTCACATCTTCTGCTTCATTTTCACCTCCATTCTTTTCCTGCACCCCTCAGTGCCTGCCTGAGTCACCGTGCTAATGCAGGCCGGCGCACCAGCCTCCGCGCTGCAATTCAATTAATTACTTACGTTACTTAGCCGCAGCCAAACGTTTGAAGAGTCAATTATGGAATTGAGGATATCGGAGGGTATTAAAAACCAGAGGGAAGCATAGATCGAGGGGGATAAGGGGGTGTAGTGGAATGGAAAAGATGAGAGGTCGAGTGAGATTAGCAACAGACTCTGGAAGCAGCATTTCAAGCAGAGTTTCTAATCTTACACAGGGAGCAGCTAATGCGACCGTGAGTAAAGTATTTAACCCGAAGTTGGTCTAGAGAGACTCTGCAATGCATCAGTCATTATGGAAAAGGTCATATCTTAATCATTTTGAGGCTGCGTCCCAGTTTGCGTACCATAAACGTTCGATTAAAGTGTAGAAAGTACAATCTGAAGTCAAAAGTTTTCATACACTTTGCAGAATCTGCTAAATGTTAATCATTTTTACCAAAATAAGAAGGGTTATACAAAATGTTTATTTTTTATTTAGTACTGACCTGAATAAGATATTTCAAATAAAAGACATTTACATGTAGTCCACATGAGAAAATAATAGTTAAAATTACCCTGTTTAAAAGTTTACATATGCTTGATTCTTAATACTGTGTTGTTACCTCAGTGATCCACAGCTGTGGGGTTTTTTTCAGTGATAGTTGTTCATGAGTCACTTGTTTGTCCTGAACAGTTAAACTGGCCACTGTTCTTCAGAAAAATCCTTCAGGTCCCAGAAATTCTTTGGTTTTTCAGCATTTTTTGTGTATTCAAACCCTTTCCAGCTATGAGTGTATGGTTTTGAGATCAATCTTTTCACACTGAGGACAACTGAGTGACTCATATGCAACTATTACAGAAGGTTCAAATGCTCACTGATGCTTCAGAAGGAAACACAATGCATTAAGGTGTGTAAACTTTTGAACAGAATAAAGTTGTGTACATTTTTTTTATTTTGCCTAAATAGCATTTTTTTTTCAGTTAGTACTGCGCTTCAGAAGCTACAGAAAAACATTATAAACACTGCAGAGGCTTTTTGGCCATTTTCATTTTAAGTGCCATTTGGACCACAGTCTGTTGCAATAAGGTTAAGATGTGTATTACTGCTGATTATGTCTGTGCATTATTATATATGAGGTCATGTTGTCTCAACATGGGGACCGCTACGAGAGGTCGACTACACTTATGTAGAATAAAACTTTTAGGTCACTTATTATTGATGCCTTTGTCTCAGTACAACATTTTCAGTGTTAATTTGGTCAACGAAGACAACGACAAAAAATTTTCGTTAACGAACGTTTTTCCGGGACTAAGACGAGACGTTGACGAGCTAAAACCAATATCTGATGATAAAAACGATGACGAAATTTATGCCGCGTCTTCGTTAACAAGACGAGACGGGACTAGAATGTTATTTGAGGACTATGGGACATTCAAAATACATCCTATAGGCTAATTTAACGTCTTTCAAAATGTGCGTCCCTGTCATTGGATCATAAGGGACGTATCAAGTCTCAGTATGACAGCCGCAAACAGCCGGCTACCAAAACACGAACTTGCAATCTGAAACAATGGCCTCAACACCCGAAGGGTTAGCAATAGGGTGACCAGATAGAATAGCTCTGATAGAAGCTCTCTCTCTGACGCACACTCCATTTCTTCAGTTTTCATACAGCGCATGATCAGTTCTCATTTCTTAAATACACACAAAGTTGTCCAAATGTCCACTGTGTTGAGTATCTCACGTAAATATAGTCAGTTATGGTTTAAGTGAATGTGTCAGTATTATATGCAAGCCTTCCGTCTTAAAAGGACAGTATTCCAATGAAATACCTAGCTGTGTCATTAAAGTTAACCAAAAACAGATGTTAAATAAATGTATACATGTTAAGTATACCTACTGTATCGGAAAAATATGTATTTTTTTTGTATCTCTACCCAGAAATGAAAATTGTCATAATTTATTCAGGTTTTTCCAAATTCAATCCTTGATTCAAATTTCTCATAAGCTTAATTGATTTACCGTAAATCTATTTTTGTTTGAAGACTATAAAATAGCTACCAAAATGAATGTTGGTAACTACATTTTGGCTAAAAGTAATGACTAAAAGTTGACAAAAATGTAATGACCTTTGTGTCGACTAAAACTAGACTAAAACTATGAAAGACTCAAATGACTAAAATGTGACATAAGACTATTAAGCATTTTCGTCTCGAGATAAAGACTAAGACTAAATCAAAAATGCCTGTCAAAATGAACACTGAACATTTTAAAACATCTTTAAAGTAATTTTCATTTCTTTACTCTTAAAAGTTTTTAAAACGTGGAAAAAGGAGTTGGTACACTTGTGGCCATACAATATCAAATTGTCAGTCAGAAACAAGGACAATGAAAGCCAAAGAAAGAAAAGAAAACGTATAAGTAAGGTGAGATGAGGTCATGAGGTCAAGAAAATGCAATATTAAAGGTAATGGTTCACCTAAAAATGAAAATTCTGTCATTAAATACTCACCCTCAACTTTTTTCATCTTCATAACACAAATTAAGATATTTTTGATGAAATCCGAAATCCGGAGTATATTAACGATGTCCTTACTACATTTCTGGGCCTTGAACGTGTCAGTTGCGTTGCTGTTTTTGCAGGGTCAGAAAGCTCTCGGATTTCATCAAAAATATCTTAATTTGTGTTCCCGAAGATGAACAAAGGTCTTACGGGTTTAGAACGACATGAGGGTGAGAAATTAATGACAGGATTTTCATTTTTAGGTAGGCTATCCCTTTAACAAAAAAATGAAGCATGTAAATGAAATGTACGGGATGGACTTTTACACAGGACGGCCCCTGACACAATGTTACTGTACATATATTGATTTAAGATCAATTCTGAGATTTATGTATTAGCTAATGGCTGTGTCTACTGACGGCACCAGTGTGAATCTGATCCACCAAAACAGACACACGCAGAGGGAGAGAGAGAAACCTAACCTGCATTATCCGGCTATAGGGATGTTTTAGTGCTGAGCTGGCACTGGGAAAGACAGAGGCTGGCATAGACCGAGGGTTATGAATGAGAGAGCAAGGAACTGAGCAGAAATAGAAAGGTCAGCTTCTCTATAGGTCTCTAGAGCAGCACTGTTACAGTACTGCCAGTACAGCCCTCAGGCAGGTACATGTGCTGCTGCAGCCCTAATGCTGCCTTACATTCGACTAGAGAAGTCTGAATTTCAACTACTTGGTGACTCCAACTGAAGTTGAACTCCCTACTTGGAAAATCAGAAACGTGCAGAAATAAACAACAGCAGTTTCACTACAGCAGCATGCTAAGAATTAGGCAAAACATTGCCTAACAGTCTTTTAGCTACCAATTTTGTTTTGCATATGACTTTATTTTTACATTAGTATCAGTATTAGCGTATGCTTAGAGTTAATTTGAGATCTGACTTTAGTTTTATAAGTAGCTTTAGATTTAGATTTATTTGTAGATATAATTTTAGTTCAGTAGATATCATTTTTGTTATTAAGTATTAGTTTTTAGCTTTTAACTCTAGTTTTAGCGTTAACTAGATTTTTAATTATTAGTTTTAGTGTAAGCTTAGTTTTAAGGGTTTAGTATTAGTTATTTTTATTTAAGTTTGTAATTTAATTTTAGTTTTTGATTAGGTATTCATTTTAGATTTCATTTAGTTTAAAGCTTTAGTTTTAATATTAGTTATTTTTAAGTTTTACATTTAGTTTTGAATAAGTAAGAATTTTAGGTCTCATTTAGTTTAAGATTTTAGTTTTAGTATTAGTTATTTATATTTAAGTTTTACATTTAATTTTAGTTTTTGAGTAAGTATTAATTTTAGATTTAGTTTAGGAGTTTAGTTTTAGTATTAGTTATTTATATATTTTAGTTTTACATTTAGTTTTAGTTTTAGATTAAGTAATAATTTTAGATCTCATTTAGTTTAAGGGTTTAGTTTTAATATTAGTTATTTATATTTAAGTTTTACATTTAGGTTCAGTTTTTGAGTAAGTATTCATTTTAGATCTTGTTTAGTTTAAGGGCTTAGTGTTAGTATTAGTTATTTTTAAGTTTTACATTTAGTTGTAGTTTTTGAGTAAGTATTAATTTTAGATTTAGTTTAAGGGTTTAGTTTTAGTATTAGTTATTTATATTTAAGTTTTACATTTAGCTTTAGTTTTTTTATTAAATATTAATTTTGGATCTCATTTAGTTTAAGGAGTTAGTTTTAGTATTAGGTATTTACATTTAAGTTTTATATTTAGTGTTAGTTTTTGATTAAGTTTTCATTTTTAGATCTCATTAAGTTTAAGGATTTAGTTTTAGTATTAGTTATTTATATTTAAGTTTTACATTTAGTTTTAGTTTTTGATGAAGTACTAATTTTAGATCTCATTTAGTTTAAGGGTTTAGTATTAGTATTATTTGTTTAAGTTTAAGTTTTAAATTTAGTTGTAGTTGTTGATTAAGTATTAATTTTAGATTTGATTTAGTTTAAGGGTTAAGGGTGATATACAGTTACTGAACTGCATTCTTTATCCGGCTTTAGATGCAATTCAACATTATTCTGAGTGAGTTTTCTGAGCAAGTGTATTTCAAAACAACATAAACACTTTTTCTTTTTTCGCCGTCCATAGTAATCTATGTCCACTTCACTCATCTAAAGCCAGACGGTTCTCTCTCTCTCCACGGTGTCCTTGGGACTTTGGGGCCGAATTGATTTTTTATGCCATGTACCAGAGCAGAGAGTAACCACATTAACATAATCTCCTTTGTGCCGGGTCCAGGGGGGTTCAATTTGTTGTGTCTGCTTTATTGTTTCAAGTAATGTAATGGCTTTTCTTGTGTGTAATGTTGTTATCCATCTGAAAGGGTTCCCTTGTAAAATGAGAAAAGACAAAATGGTGTGTTAAGCACATGCCATTAATTTTCATGTCCTTGAGGGTTTAGTGACGTAATAAAAAACTGATTTTATGTGGCAGCATGAAACATTTCATTTCAGTTTTAGATTAAATTTAAGTTTTAGTTTCCTCTTTTAATGTGGTTTCGGAATTAGTATTAGATTTATATGTAGCTGTTTGTTTTAGTAAAATCAAATGTTTTTTTGCTTTAGATTTTAATTGTTATAATTGGTTTTATATTTTTTTAGGTCCAGTTTTAGATTAGTTGCTAAATTTGGCATTTTCTTTTAGATTTAGATTTAATTTCAGTTTTTTTTTTTTTTACCAAATAAAAATAGTTTTGTATTTAGCTGTAGTTTTTGCTTTAGACTTAGTTTCAGTTTGAGATTATTTACTACATTTTCTAAATATTTTTACTTAATAAATTTCTAATCTTAATGCCACCTTTAAGTTAAGTAGTAATATTAGTTTTAGATTTAGTTTAATTTTTACATTCTGGTTTAATTCTAATGTTTGTTATAGTAATGGAGGATTGTGATGATGAACATAATGAGACTCCTTTCATGTTCCACAGCTGCTGTTGGAGCATTTGGAGTGTTTGGTTTCGAGGCACGAACGTTCCCTACGCATGACAGTGGTGAAACGACAGGCCCAGTCTCCTTCTGGGGTCTCCAGTGAGGTGGAGGTCCTCAAAGCCCTCAAGTCCCTCTTTGAGCACCACAAAGCACTGGATGAGAAGGTAAACCATGAGATCAACAACTGCTGAGGTTTCCTGTAGTTTTTTGTTGAATCCACACTGCATTTCAAGGATAGAATCTGCTATAAATTCACATGTGACATACCAGATATACCACAGACCTGTCGATGTTTAACCTTTAGGCTGACTGATCAATCTTTGTAACCAAAATAATATTATATAACAATTTTCTCTCCTGGTTTTTGGACAGTGAGGTGAAAGTACATTTATTAAACACTGCGACCCACTGTCCCACCTCTCCTTTCCTCATCCAGTGGTGTTTTATTTATGGATTAAGCCCTTGTGTGGCAGTTCATCCAGCTGTAATCCATTCTGTGGCCTTCTGCAGACAGTGTCATTTATAAGGCGTTAGGTAACAGACGGCAGGAAATTGCTCATGATTTATGGAACCACAGTTTTAGTGACCACTGACTGTCCAGTGATAGAGGACCGAACCCAGTGAAATGATTCCAGTGATCAAACAGGTCACCAGAGAGATTGATTAGTGTTTTTATTCAGATTATTTTATAGTTCGCCCATTCTCCTCTTTGTAGAAATTTCAAAACTGTGAAATGACATTAGAATTTAAATAGATTTTGAATTAGATTTTTAGAATTTGAATAGAATTTGAATAGATTTTTTTAATAAACTAAATACAAATTTATACAGTTGAGCTTTCATCTGTTGATCATATGTTTTAGCAAATACTACACATTATTCATTATAAAAAATATTCTAAGAATTGTATTCCATTTTATTTCTGCTTAATCATTAAATTCTGCATTTCTGTATCATGTTTGCAACCATCATTTAAATTAAATTCTAAATCAGGAATATTAAAAACAATCTCTGAGCACAGCCTTGATAAACAGTGAATGATGGATTTTTGTGTTTTGCTCAGGTACGCGAAAGATTGCGAGTATCACTAGAGAGGGTCTCTGCCTTGGAGGAGGAGTTGGCCGCAGCTAATCAGGAGGTGAGGCACAAATGCTTGGATTTACATTAGGGATGCATGAAATTATCAGACCGATATCAGAATCTGTAAATGTCGAAAATGTAAATATTGGCATCAGCCCAATATGAAAAATTAAATTATGCCGATATGTCTTGCCGATAAGATGATTAACTTACATGTGCTTAGGGTGTGCTGGCGATTAGACCCTTCTTCCATGGCTGGGATCGTTTAGAGCCCTTTCAAGCTGCATCTAAACTGCATTTTGGAAGTTTGGATGTTGGATCGCTGTATTTAATCTGAGAATGCACATACAGAATGACACGTTCAGTGTGTGATGGAGTAAACAGTAATAGCACATGCGAATAGTAATAGTGATAGCATCCTAATGCCCGTTCGGTAAGGAGTTTTTAATTTCGTAGGGGGCACTGTTGGTCTACTTCTAATAAAATGAAAATAAAATACACTAATAACATTTAGACTGTTTTTCTGAATAAATAAAGCAGTAATTGATGTCATAAAATCATGAGTGTGTTTTGATTTAAAGGTCAGAAGCTATAACTTACATGAAAAAAATCAAACATGACACTTGTAAATTAAATCATTTTATATATACTGATTATTATTAAAGGAGAAGTCCACTTCCAAAACAACAATTTACAGATAATGTACTCACACTCTTCCAAGATCCAAGATGTTCATGTCTTTCTGTCTTCGGTTGTAAAAAAAAATGGTGGTTTTTGAGGAAAACATTTCAGGATTTTTCTCCATATAATGGACTTCATTGGTGCCCTGATTTTGAACTTCCAAAATGCAGTTTAAATGCAGCTTCAAAAGGCTCTGAACGATCTCAGCCGAGGAAGAAGGGTCTTATCTAGCGAAACGATCAGTCATTTTTTTTTCAAAAAATAAAAATGTGTATACTTTTTAAGCACAAAAGCTCGTGTAGCACTAGCTTTGGGATGCGCGCCCACAACGCTACAAATCACGTCTAAGTTCATCGTGTACTCCGGCTCATTTTCTCCTCCAACTTCATAATCGTCCGACATTGTTGTACCTTTTTGTTTGTAAACAGTGTTTGACTTACGTGCACTTCCTTAGTCTTTGCACATTTGCTTTGTAAACGCTGGGTTTGTAGTTCCACCTATGTTCCGTGTGACCTTTCGACGTGATTCAATAGTACGTAGTGTCGTGGACGCACATCCCAGAACCTGTGCTACACAAGCTTTTGTGCTTAAAAAGTATACAGATTTTTATTTTCCAAAGAAATTACTGATCGTTTCGCTAGATAAGACCCTTCTTCCACAGCTGGGATTGTTTAGAGCCCTTTGAAGCTGCATTTAAACTACTTTTTGGAAGTTCAAAATCGGGGCACCAGTGAAGTCCATTATGTGGAGAAAAAAACTGAAATGTTTTCTTCAAAACCATAATTTCTTTGCGACTGAAGACAGAAAGACATGAACATCTTGGATGACAAGGGGGGTGAGTAAATTATTTGTAAATTGTTCTGGAAGTGGAGTTCTCCTTTAATGTGTAATGTGTTACGCTTTAAAACAAAATTATAAGCTCTAAAAGATTTTCGGTGTTTTTACATTTCTTTTGCTTTAGACCAGGGGTCACCAGACCCGGTCCTGGAGGGCCGGTGTCCCTGCAGAGTTTAGCTCCAACCCTAATCAAACACACCTGAACCAGCGAATCAAGGTCTTACTAGGTATACTTGAAACTTTCAGGCAGGTGTGTTGAGGAAAGTTAGAGCTAAACTCTGCAGGACACCAGCCCTCCAGGAAAAAGTTTGGTGACCCCTGCTTTAGACCATCTACAAATATTAAATCTTAATAAAATGTTAAGTTTACCACTGCATTTTTCTGAAACAAACTGTGTACTGTCATTATAAAAAAGCTTCATTATTGTTTATTTAATTCTAAGAAATAAGTTTTAACTTGTTAAAAACTAACCAAAATTAAAAATATTTAGCTTATTTTAATAATTTGAGAGACTTGCTTATTTGCTTATAGGAGAGACTTGGTGTTGTTTCCAAACAAAAGGAAATGTATCGTTATCGGCATCGGTTATCGGCCAGAATAAGTTGAAAAGTAAATCAGCAAAAATCCAATATCGTGCATCCCTAATTTATGTAATTATACAGCAGTCTGCACCAAAAAATGAGTTAAATATGTTTAATAGTGGTGTATTTCTTTTTCATTTAAAAGTTATGTTTAATATGTTGCTATGGTCTGTTGTTTTTGCTTAGTCTGATTAGTGTGAAATGCAACAGAGCAAAGAGTACATTGTGTATTTTAGTGTTTATTCTAGTGCTGGCAGTCCAGATGGTGCAGTTCTAGCTGAAAGAGCTTCAAACTTCTCAACAAGAGCCAAATAACTTTTTATTTTCCTTTTAAGAGATATGTTGAGACTGTGTGTACTAATTTTGACCGCACTGTGAGTTCTGCTGTGTGTCATAACGTCATCGTTTCTGAATTATCACTCATCTGATCTCTTCGGGTCATGAGAGAGGGCCACCTCAGATCAAAGAGCCAGACAGACGGAGAGCGGATAAGAGGTGAAAGTCCCTAAGATAATAAATCAATCAGATTGTATGTCAAACCAATAGCAAGCATATTGATGAGAACATTTTCACTTACATCTCACCAACGTCAACTAAATGAGTGTGCGGCCGCCAACCAAGAGAAAGATTTGCTTTGAATTTTGTTTCTGGGTATTAAAAAACACAAGGATTTCACTTGAGGCTGCTTTTAAATTTCATCCAGCCCTTTAAGCTACCCAATGTTACTTCGCAGAAAATGTTTGTTTATTATTAGTAGTAGTCATTCAAAACCTCATGCTTTTGAATTACTGATGTTATGAAAGGACATTCACACATCTTTGTGAATGGCAGAAAGAGTTGAATGTTCAAAATACAGCTGCGACTGGTGCTTTTCCAGACTGGAGAAGCACAGATGTCACACTGCTCTTATTAAAGCTAAGCGCATGATTGAGATTATTTAAGATCTGTTCTGTCAGTGTGAGCAGTCTCTGAAATGTCAAAATTAAAAGCTGTACTTCTCAAACTGCCTCTAAACAATAGATGCGTTTCCATTACCCTTTAAGATGCGCAAATTTATCGCAGAAACTCCCATATATCGCAAAAACTTTTTTACGCTCACATGAGGTGGTTTTTCAGGCAATTCATAAAAGGAATATTTTGCAAAACTACAATGGAAATGGCTTTTTCGCATTTACAGGTCTCAAAGCATATGTAAAAAGTCATATGATCATTGTTCAATGTACTATAAAGTTCAAGTACAAGCGGCTTTCCCTGATATTAATGCTTAGACTTTGCACGCTGCATGCATCTGTGGTGCATAACGGCTCCGACACGGTCACCGGAGCTGATGTTGTTTATATCAGCAGCATTGCACACGTTTCTGAAGCGGCTGTCTGTGCTGCTTCTGTAAAGATACACACATACGCCTCTTTCGATTAAATAAAGCCAAAATCCGCCCAAATCCCATCTGTTGCCATGTCTTATCGTGAGAGGAACGAATTACGCTTTAGTTGCACAACATCGGTTAATGGAAACATTGTCATTTCAAAATACTTTTTTATCGACATTTATATAATATTGCCATGGTTTTGCGCAAATCTGTAACGGAAACACGCCTAGTGAAAAAACATTGAATACCTAGGTAACTAGAGGTGTAACGATACATGTATTCGTACCGAACCGTCACGGTACGGGCATCTCGGTTCGGTGCATGAGGCCTTACAACTAGGGCTGGGAGTCGACTCTCCGTTCATAGCCGTTTTCAGTTCAACAAAGCTTAACTATCGGCACCTCTTAAACAAAAGGTCTGCATCATACAAAGGCTGAATATCTCGGCTGTTGTCTTCAAATGTCACTGAACATCAATTCACGAAAATAAACTGAATGAAAAGAGTCGGTACTGAGCACGTCTAAGTTTAACGATGCAGCCTTGCTCGCGAATAGTGATTAGAAGTCTGATTCGTTTCCACAAAAAGGTTCTTTCGGATTGTTTTAATGAACCAGTTCAAAAACGATTCAAAAGTCATTTTACGATGAAACGGCCTTATATTTTCCACAGTTTTGAGCGCTGCACGACAGAATAGATCATGACGTGATCGAGGGTCTTGATTCCATCTTAAATAAAATTCTATTTCTAACCTTTCTATCAGCCAATGATAATTCTAAAAGAAAACGCAGAGAGCACAGATCAGTGGCCGAGAGTGGATCTGTTTTGACAGATGAACCACAAGCTCTTATATCAGTGTTGTTGTTTTGGTTATTTTGTTTCAGTGTACAGTTTGTTAATTGTGCGCAGAACATACCCTTGAAGCACACATCATTCAGCTGAACTGTGCCCTGTTCCATTCATTCAATAAACGCATGTCCACTGCTGCGTTGTGGGCTATGACTAATTTCATGTGAAAAATTACAATTTAAATACAGAAATGTATCATAATTTTTAAAAGGAGTTGCGCTCTTGAAAACAAAGACCACTAGACAGTGACCGTGTGCTGATTGTGAATGCGTCTCTCACTGACAAAGGAGTATAACGTTACTTTAAAGGCTTGCGCACTCAGCTGTCTGTGAAATGGAGCTTTGTCCCCTTGTATCCTACCTCTCTCATTCGGCACAAGTCCAAATATTCCATAATATTTTCATATTTACAATGTATCCAAATGCTAAACTTTTATTTATTATGTAAATTATAGACACAGTGAGGCAGGCACGCTGATGTTTGTTTCACTGTGTTTTATTTTGATAAAGTACCTACTGCGCTGTCAAGTTAGCAATGCTAGAAGCCTGGAACTGATATGTTTTGTGTTTGTGTGCGCCGGCGCGATTATTTCAACTTTCCTCATACCAGCAAAATAAACTTAAACAATAAACAAATAGGATGTCGCTTTCTTCCATTTGAGTTTCCTTTCTGTCACAAAACTGATCTGAAACTCAGTAAATATAGGCTTTACGTGTCACACTGTTTTTTTTTCCCTTGTCTAACAGTTAACTAAATTAAATATATGTCAAGTATTTATTCCTTGTGTGTATATATGTACTGCAGATTTTAGTCTATACATGACATTATAATTTGATATAATACTTAGTATTTTCATATGTAGGTGAAAAAAATTGTACTACTGTCTGTTTAAAATAAATGAAATGAAATCTAGCATAGTAGTTTTTTTTTTTTTGTTTTTTTTCTGTTGTACCAAAATCATATCGAACCGTGACCCCCAAACTGAGGTACGTACCGAACCGTGACATCTGTGTAACGTTACACCCCTTCAGGTAACCTATTAAATGTAGAAACAAAATGCACAATGATAATGGTTCTTAACCTTTGTTTCTTTTTAACTCAACCTAGACATTTCCTCTGTTTTTTTTTCTGTAGTTTTAACAGGTTAAGGTATTACTTTTATTAACTAGCAACTAGGAGAAACTATACTCCTGTCTGTTTTTCAATGAATGCGGCACAATTAGGTAATGTTAAAAGTGTAGCATACTGCTATTTAAAAAATGTATTGTTGCATACTGCATATTCCTTCAAATACTGAAAAAATGAAAACCTTATTCTGTATAGAAGATATTGCAGACTGTAAACAGTTATCTGCATTATAGTATTCAATTCCTAAGTTTTGTTATATCTTTCACTTATATTAGCTCTCAGAATTATGAATCTCAATTTCAAGTTCACGTTAATATTTCAGTATTAGAGGGAGAAAAATGTTGTTTTACACAACCCATTCAGTTGAGTAACAAAGATGAATCGGGTTTCTGTGAAGTAGTTGTCTTCTGCTTGAAACAAACCAGCGTTTCAGGCGCAGTCGGGTTCGTACGCGCTCCGCTTTGATGAGACCAAATGAACGACATCAAAGCGGACATGCTCACTTTCATTGGGCCTCCACTTCTCATTTACCTTCATTTGCAAGTTGACTCAATATTCCGGCTCTTTGTGCGAGTCAGAAGGTGCGGGATTGTTTGATCTTCAGGCCTTGAAAAATGGCAGACAATTCCCTTTCTGAGCTTTCAAAAGCGCGAAGCCCCTTAATTGCCGCCTCATTAAAGGAATGCGTGGCGAGCGGCGATAAACCAAACAAAGGGAAGCGGATGTCTTCCTTATATCCGTCCATCTATCTTGCTTTCTCTGAACTCACAGTGGACAGAGCGTCTCGACATGGGTGTGGAATAATCTCCCAATGCCCTTTAGCCTGGAGAGAACTCAATGTGTGTGTTGGTGTGACAGAGCTCATCAGTCAGATAACCTGCTTTAGAGATGCTCCTGGAAGAATACTAGGTTATTTTATTAGGGAGCGTATGCCAGCGGCCACGGTCAGCAACTTCTGCTGCTATATTTGTATGCACTGCAGTTTTACATTTATTGGGTTGTGGCAGTTTTGTGCTGGTCTACATATACAGCATTTCATAACTTACATATAGTGGAAGATATAGTGGTAATCAGTGTAGTATAAAAGTATAAAAAAGTTGTTTAGATTACTGTTGGTAATCATTTGAGTACTATGGTATATATAAAACAACCATAGTATAACCATCGACATCAACAGTATATTGTGGTGGCACCAAATACTGTTTTTTTTTTTTTTGAAAGGGATGTTATTCTGGAATGAAGTGCAATTGAATGCGAGTTATCTCGCAATTCTGACATTACTTCTTGCAAAAAAAAAGTCAGAATTGTAAGGAAAAAAGCCTGAAATGTGAGATACAAACTTGCAGTTGTGAGAAAAAAAGTCAGAATTTCACATTGACTTTTCTCACAATTGTGAGTTTATGTCACGCAATACTGACTTTATAACTCATAATTTCAAATTTGTGTCATGCAAGTCTGAGAAAAAAGTCTGAATTGACGTAAACTCGCAATTGCAAGTTATCATCTTGCAATTCTGACTTTATTTCTCGCAATTGTGAGTTTGTATCACGCAATTTTGAGGGGAAAAAAGTCAGAGCTATGAGTTCATATCTCGCAATTCTGACTTTATAACTCACAATTGCGAGTTTGTATAACGCAATTGCAAGAAATGTCTAAATTGTGAGATGTGAACTCGCATTCGCAAGAAAAAGTCTAAATTGTGAATTTTTATCTCGCAATTCTGACTTTTTTCTCGCAGTTGAGTTTTTATCACACAATTCTGAGAAAAAAGTCAGAATTGCGAGGAAAAAAAGCCTGAAATGTGAGATACAAACTTCCAATTGTGATAAAGTCAGATTGTAAATTTGTATCTTGAAATTCTATCTTTATTTCTTGCAATTGTGAGTTTATTTCATGCAATTCTGAGAAAAAAAAAGTCAAAATTGTGAGTTTATATCTTGCAATTCTGACTTTATTTCTTGCAATTATGAGTTTATATCATGCGAAGAAAAAAAGCCCGAATTGTGAGATACAAACTTGCAATTGCGAGGAAAAAAGTCAAAATTGTGAATTTTTATCTCGCAGGTCTGATTTTATTTCTCGCATTTAAATCACGCAATTTTGAGAAAAAAGTCAAAATTGTAAGATAAAAAGTCACAATTGCGAGAAAAAGTCAGAACTGTGAATTTTTATCTCACAATTCTGACTTAACTCGCAATTGTGTATTTATATCACACAATTCTGAGAAAAAAAGTCAGAAATGCCAGATGTAAACTAATAATGCAAGTGAATGGGTGCCCAAATGTTGAAGCTCCAAAAAGAGGATGGTAATTCATATAGTACGACCCAACACACGATACGACTGTTCATTTGAATTGATGGCTAATGCATTTGAGTTTGTACAGTCTCATTCATACATTTTTGTACAGACTGTTTGTGGTTTAGTTGTGGGTTTAAGGATGGACCTTCATACATATTGTTCTAAAAATCGCTAATTTGCGTACGAATTGCATTGTATGAATTCATACAAAATTGCCACCTTTTAAAATCGTTTAGTTTTCTTATGAGATCAGCCTGCATGAATCATGTCTTCGGAAGTGAAACGAACAATAAGTAAGTAAGTAAACAATTATGAAAAATATTTTAATATAAATAAATATTTTAAAACTTTTTTAAAGGGATTATTCACCCAAAAATAGAAATTCTGTCATTAATTACTCACCCTCATGTCATTCCAAACTATAAGACCATCATTTATCTTTAGAACAGAAATTAAGATAAGCTCTCTGACCCTCCATAGACAGCAACGCAACTGACACTTTCAAGGCCCAGAAAGGTAAGGACATTGTTAAAATAGTCCATGTGACATCAGTGGTTCTACTGTAATTTTGTGAAACTATGAAAATACTTTTTGTGAATGCACATTGAAAACCGAACACAGAAGAGAGGAAATTGTTGAACAAAGTTATTATTTGATTTTTGTTTTCTTTGCACACAAAAAGTATTTCAGTAGTATTCAGTCAAGTATTCATTTTTGGGTGAACTGTACCTTTAAATATTACTTCTGGCCAACTCTCGTACACAGGTATTGGAGAGGGTCACATTTACACTTGACGAAATAGACACATTGTGAAGCTGTCACTTGTCACTTCTTGTGTGATCTTCACAATGCGAATAAGTTGTGCTTCACAAAATGTTAAGTAAGGGATAATGTACAGGCAGCCGGTAGTTATCGCAGAAATAAGCCCCGACAGTGTGATCAGGACCCGACGCGAAGCGGAGGGTCTTGTATCACGCTGAAGGGGCTTATTTCGCGATAACTACAGACTGCCTGTACATTATCCCGCTTATTACACGGCTACTTGCCATATAAGGAAAAAAACTGGACATGAATATGAATTTGAAACATTTTATTGGCATATTTGCTTTTTAAATTTACATTTTTATCCTTCCGCGAAACGATATAGTACCACGTGACTAACATTCAAACGTTAGTAAGACAATTTATAGCATCTACATATGAATATATAATAACGGATGAATTTTATTTATTTACAAGTATTAAATTGCACGTTTCCATTAATTGTGAACTGTGACATTGTAAATGTGGTCCCAGCGGGGATGTTGAAGTTGATGTTTAAATGTAAAATTTTGATGTTCAAATTAATGTCGAAATTTTCCATTGTTAATTGTGGTTGTCCAGTGTTTGCCACAAGATGGCGCCAAACGGTAATCTTTGTTGGCGCGGAGGGATTTCAAACATACAAGTAGTACCGGCTATGCGTTATTACTTTGGAGCGGTTATTATTTGAAAAGAACGAACCTGCAAATGTCTCAACTGACCAATCAGAATCAAGCATTCCAGAGAGCCGTGTAATAAATGTGCATACGTTTACCACAACTTGTCTGTAACTGACTTATAAAATCCTGTGAGATCACTTCAGAATGTTAACTCTGTCTCTCACATTCAATTTAATACTTCTAGTCTTGTGAAAACAATGTAAAGTGTCATGTGAAATCCCTATCGAAACACTTTTTTGATTGTACCCTATAACAGTGGTCTCAAACTCAATTCCTGGAGGGCCACAGCTCCGCACAGTTTAGCTCCAGCCAGCACCAACTCACACCTGCTTGGAAGTTTTTAGTAATTCTGAAGACCTTGATTAGCCGGATCAGGTGTGTTTGATTAGGGTTGGAGCAGAACTGTGCAGAGCTGTAGCCCTCCAGGAATTGAGTTTGAGACCTTTGCCCTATAATAAAACTTCATTTGTTCAGAAAAGTCATAATTTAGTTTTTAATAATAATTTTCCACCTTCTGTCTCTCTAATAATTAAGCAGGCTATTTTATGCTGCTGCTGTGCTTTTAAGACTTCTGTGTGAAAATCCAGTATAGTTGGTGCTGGCAGCTGTAACAAATTTTTGAGGTCGGTTGTTAAATGATCAGTTAGAGCCGTCTGTTTCCAACATTCCTGCCTTTCCTCAATAATTCCTGTCAGAATGAGAGATATAGTACAGTGTGCCCTTGATACTGTACAGTACATGAATGTGCATGCTGTTTATGTGCTATATGTATGAAGCGAACACTTCTAAACTGTCTAAGTTTGATTTATGATGCCGTTTTTCTGTATGCTTGCAGTTTCATAAGAATGCACATTACACATGAACAAAATATGATTTGGTCTATGCATCAAAACAGTATAGATATCCAATTTGAATATATCACCTGAAATACAAATAAAAAGTTGACGGTGGAAATGTTTGCTGTTTCCACAAGGCAATAAAGTAGTACTAGTAATATTTGATGTTGCATATGAATATCACTATTTTAGGATTTATTAGACGAGTTACGTACTATGTCAGGTAGATAATATCTTCCTGTTATGTCCTACTGTTTGGCATATTATCTGGTGTAAAGCATCCTATCAAACAACACAGTACAGTGTGTTTTGATAGTAATATTTCTGGTTAATATCTGTGGTTAACTCTCTCTTCATTGCATTTTTTCAGATTGTGGCCTTAAGAGAGCAGAATGCCCACATTCAGAGGAAGGTGGCATCAGGAGAAGGGGCCGAGGACTTGTTGGAGGGAACTGATGCCCAGAAAGTTCACGGCAAGGTAGGGGACTTCGCTCTAAACTGCCGAGGCTAATGGTCTCTCAACGGTCAGATTTAGTTTTATGAATGCTATAAGTACACTACGATACAAAAGTGTGGGGCTCACCCTGCCAAACTCTATTTCTGGATCACCTTTAATGTGTTAAACCAGTCATAGCAGAATCTTGCCTCACACTCCTGATGAAAAGATAACAGGATGAGAGAAGAATCGTCCTCCTCTCGCTGTCACCGGTGGGCGCCGTGTGCGGCATTAGATTGTGTTGGCTTGGTGACAGTGATGGCAGGAATGTGTGGCCACGTAAAAGATAAAGGTTGGCACTTTGACAGTATATCTCAATTGGCCAAATTAATCTCTCATGATGCTTGATAGATTTAGTAGCAGTACTGATGATATCCAGGGCTTGTGGCAGTGATGCATGGGTCTGGCCGACCAACCAGGGGTCAGTGGCTTGGCCTGTATGTAACAAACAACATCTGATCCTCCCAAATAGCATACAGACAGAGGAAAAGAGACAGTGGGAGGGAGTGAAAAAAGTGAGAGTGAGTCATTATCAGGCCCTACAGCTGCTCCAGAATAAACCAGAGGCTATTCTTTGTCTTGTCATTCTCATCTATTTACGATCACAGAACCTTCTCCTGGTGAAGTCGTGCCGATCTCTCGTGGCTTCACAGCTTTGACGGGAGTAAATTCTGTGTGCTCGGCAAATGATTTTATCACCCTTCTGTCTTGGTGTCTGCGCCATAAATTAACCAGGATATAAAGTCTAATTTTAGTGCAGCATAAGACGTGTCAAGTTTTAGTGTGAATATGTGACAGAATTTTTTATTTTGGGCACGGCAGTGGAAAGATCTGCTGAGCCTATGTTTCACACACTGAGAATGCAGTTAGACTGAACAGACACAAATGTGCATGCTGGGAAATCAACAGTCCAAATACATCCATTTTGCTTATTTCAGTTGATGTCAGAAAACAATCGAGGTAAGCAAGTAGTAGCACTGACAGTGTCGTGTAAACATGGTTAAAGATGTGAAAACAGGAACAGATGAAACAAATCAATTGAGTCATTTACTCTGGAACCTCTCCATTTGATTCAAACTTGTGACTTCGATCATTCATATCAAGCGATATATCAAGCCGTTTATTTTCGAATTACGGCATTGCTTGTAATGAGTTTAAAAAGCACGAAGAGCTTTTTGAAACTCCAAATCAGTTAAACCATTGCTTCGCAAATTGATTCACTTCATTTCGAATCGCTACAATCAGATTACGAATCATTTGTTTCAGATCAGGACTCTAAACGTGTATCACAAATCATTTGATTTGGATTGGAACTTTGCGTATGGCGAATCATTTGATTCAGGTCAGGACTTTGAAGCACATATCAAGAATCATTTAATTTAGAATGGAACAGGTTCTTGAATCATTTAGCAAATTGAATGGTTCAGATCAAATGATTCACAATATGCGATTTGAAGTCCCAATCTAAATCAAATTCAGACTGGAGCTTCAGAGTGTGGATCGCGAATCGTTTGATTTAGCTCGGAACTTTGGAGCTAGTTCGCGATTCTTTTACTTTAGATCGGAACTTCAGCACTCGAATTGCAAATCATTTGATTCAGATTGGGACTTCAGTGCAGGTTTGTGAATCATTTGTTTCAGATTTCGAAGCGATTTCGTGAATCTTTTCTTCAGATTTTTTTTCTTAAACAGTAGAAAACATCCCTTAATCCAATACAGTTACATAAAAAAGAGTGTGCTTGAAAAAAAAGTCCTGGAATTTCATTTTACAGTATCTGTACGAACCCTATATAAATTAGCGTTAAAGGGTTAGTTCACCCAAAAATGAATTACTCACCCTCATGTCGTTCCAAATCCATAAGACCTTCTTTCATTTTCAGAACACAAATTAAGATATTTTTGATGAAATCCAAGAACCTTGACCCTGCATAGATAGCAACACAACTACATTGTTAAAATAGTCCATGTGACATCAGTGGTTCAACTGTAATCTTTTGAAGCTATGAGAATGCTTTTGTGTATGCAGAGAAAACAAAATAAATCAATCTCAGAACATTTTCTCCCTCTAAAAGAAGCTGTATTATGTGTGTTTGTGCTGCAGCGGTTGTCTAACGGGTCGATGGAGTCGGGGGACGAGGCCAGTCAGGTGGTGGAGCTGCAGGAGCTGCTGGAAAAACAGAACTATGAGCTGGCGCAGATGAAGGAGCGCATGTCCTCGCTGTCCTCCCGCGTGTCCGAGGTGGAGCAGGAGCTGGAGACGGCTCGCAAAGACCTCATCAAGAGCGAAGATATGAACAACAAGTACCAGAGAGATATTAAAGAGGTGCAGTATGGGCGTATGTCAAGCCTGTGTCTCAAATCAGATGTAAATTAGGCTGCGTCCAAATGTGACATTTAAATGTGTTCAACATCCTTTCTGCTTAAAAGTGGTTTTCTTAAAGGGGACATCGGATGCTTATTTTCCAAGTTGGTATTTCTCTTTAGGGTCTTTATGAAATGTCTGCAACATAATTTGGTTAAAATTTCTCAGTGGTCATTTTTTACTGTCAAAAACATGCTGTTTTGTGCATGTCTCTTTAAATGATAATGAGCTACTGCTCACCCCCCCATTCTTCTATTTTTTTGTGTGTTCAGTGGCACATTACTGTCAAAAACAAAACTAATCCACTGCGTCCTCATTTGCTCTGATTTTGGGAGAAAATGAAGACACTTATGTTCACTTTTACATTCAAATACAAAACGCCTGCATTGCTCACGAAACGTTGTTGCTACAGCTGCTCGAGCGCGGAGGAAATGGAGGACAGCGTAGAACTGGCGGTGGAAAGGGTGGAAATATGCTAATACGGGACAGTCCGTCAGCGGTTGTAGGTGGGGCATGAGAAATATGACATCATACTGCTCAGAAAATCAAAACGGCTTGATAATTGGGACTGTTTAGGTTTTGTGGGGATCAAAAAAAAGGAGTGAATGGATTTTTATCATTGTAGGATGGTTGTGTCCACACACTGCTAAGACACATTTATATGCAAACACCATTTAAAAGTGAATTTTGCATCCGATGTCTCTTTTAAATACTGACTACTTGGTCAGTCTGTTACAGCACCGACTGACCAGGAAGCGAAGCAGCTGCCTTCGGTTTTGGACACAGCCTTGTCACACTGACAATTAGCGACAGCCGGACAGATTCTGAAAAATGTCTGTTGGTTTGGAGATACAGCTATTGATGGAGAGAGGTTGTGGCAGCCCGGAGTATTGACTGTGTGTGTGTTTCTCCGTGTCCGAATGTGTGCGTTTGCTTGTGTTCATATTTGTCCTCAAGCCTGTGTGTAATTATAGGGCAGGATTTTTGATTGACAGCAGACTATTACACCTGCGGCTCCATCTTAGGTGTGTGTCTGAGAGTCACTAACCAGCAGTCTGCCAATATATTTTGTGTGTGTGTGTGTGTGTGTTTACAGGCTATGTGTCAGAAAGAAGACATGGAGGAACGGATCGTGACTCTTGAGAAGCGCTATCTCAGTGCCCAGAGAGAGTCCACTTCATTACATGACATCACAGACAAGCTGGAAAACGAACTGGCCAATAAGGAGGCGTTCCTCAGACAGGTCTGGTTCTGATCACTTGCATTCCAATTTCCTTTTCCTTTTAGTATGATTTTGAATTACTTTGAGATACAATTACTTAACTGCATAGCGCACAGATGTTTTGAACTTGACAACTGACAAACAGTCATTCCATTCGTAATTGAACATTCTATTCTGATGATATCATGGTCAGCATGACATCAGTTCATCAGTTCACCAAATGAGTTACCTGGATTTCTTGAATGCTGATAAAGAGATGTGGCAATAAATACATGTTTTAAACATACACTACCCGTAAAACGTTTTTGAACAGTAAGATTTCTTTTCTCTTCTGCTCACCAAGCCTGCATTCCTTCATCCAAAGTACAGCAAAATCAGTAACATATTTAAATATTTTTATAATTTAATATAACTGATTTCTATTTGAATATATTTTAATGTCATTTATTCCTGTGATTTTATGCTGAATTTTTAGCATCATTACTCCAGTCACATGATCCTTCAGAAATCATTCTAATATACTGAATGGCTGAAACATATTTTTTTTATTATTATTATCAATATTTAAAACAGTTGAGTGTTTTTTTAGGATCCTTTGATGAATAGAAAAATTCAAAGATTAGCATTTATCTGAAATAAAAAAAAACTTTTCTTATACTATTCAGAAAGCTTGGAGTCAGTGTAATAATAATAGCAATGTAATAATAATTTAAAAAAATCTTTTTTGAGCAGCAAATCAGAATATTAGAATGATTTCTGAAGGATCATGTGACTGGAGTAATGATGCTAAAAATTCAGCGTAAAATCACAGGAATAAATGACATATTAAAATATATTCAAATAGAAAACAGTTATTTTAAATAGTAAAAATATTTCAAAATTTTACTGTTTTTGCTTTACTTTGAATCAAATGATGCAGGCTTGGTGAGCAGAAGAGACTTTAAGAACATTAAAAATCTTAGGGTTCAAAAACTTTTGAGCGGGAGTGTATTACAGAAACATTCATTTTCTACCATATTTCTACTGAAACATTCAGAAATTCATTTTCTACCAAACTTGTATGATTAAAAAATTAAAAATGGAATTCTGTCAATATTCAGTAATTTTTTGCTGAACTTGCATGACTTTCTTTTGGGTCATTCCATGTGAAACCAGTGAAATTTCACAATCCTCTCGGCTCAAATTTTTGATTTTGTTAATACATAAATAGCGATGAAAGCCAAAATATTAAATGTAATGGATAAATATTTAATGAGTAATCCACAATATTCATCAGAGATTTGGAGCTAAAAATGTCTTCAGAAAAATGGCAGCAACATTGAAAATGTAAAATATGTTGACTTTAGTGTTCTTTGTAGTTCAAAATGGGGGCATAGAACATACCTGTCTGAATGCCTTTCCTTTGGCATTTTGTATATGGATAATATCAAAATACACTGATTTGTAAAAGAGCAGCAAGGATATTCTACAAAAGGATTGTTTTGTGTCCAGTCCAATAATAATATTTATATGTAGCTTTAATGTATTTATTTTTTATTTCGGTTTTAGTAATTTTTGTACTTATTTAGTAACTATTTAGTTGCCATTAGAACATTACTAATTTCTGTAAAAAAAAATTTAAAGGTTAAGTTTTTAATTTTGTTTTATTTCTGGTTTATTTCAATTAAAGAAAAATATTACTAGCTCAGTTTTAACAACATTGTCCCATATAAAGTAAGTGAATTGGGACAGGTGCTGCCATGCTTCAGTGTGCATTTATCACTCTCTAATGAGTGTTTAATTGTTCTAAGAACAGGCAAAAAATAGGCAGTTATGTAATTTTGTTTGTTTAGGCACACTGAAAACAGCCACACTGATCCACTTGTTGCTGTGGAAGCTGGACTGTCCTATGATGTCTGCTATTTGAGGATAAACTCGCTCTGATTAGACACTGTGTGTGTGTGTGTGTGTGTGTCTGTGTGTGTGTTTCCTCCCACAGATGGAGGAGAAGAACAGGCAGTTACAGGAGCGACTGGAGTTGGCGGAACAGAAGCTCCAGCAGACCATGAGGAAAGCTGAGACTCTGCCTGAAGTCGAGGCTGAGCTAGCACAGAGGATAGCAGCTCTCACCAAGGTACTATACCAGATACTACAACCTCACATGCACACTTAACTGTGCATGTAATGCAAACCAGTGTTCTGGATGTATTTAAATAAATTATCTTTTGATTTGAAATTAAGTACAGTGACAATATCTGAGTGACAACAGAATTGATTTACTGAACAAATGATTCACATATGAATCAGACAAACAGTAATACTACAGAGAGACAGTGACATCAAACTGCAGTCCATGTTGGGATCAACTCATTCAGGCTAGGGGTCAAGGGCCATTTTTGAGGTGGTTTCTCTTATTGATCACCGCACATTACAGTGCTCTGAACATTTGTGGTTTTGGCAAAGCATTACAATGCACTTAGTGTACATTTATTATGTGCATTGATCAGCATAAAAACAATATCTTCAGCGGCAGTAGAATGAAATCTCTTTTAAACATATTTATTGTACTGATCAGAACATTTGAAAAGGCTATATGGTGAAATATATCTGTATAGTTTTTGGTTTGCTTGATATGTGTTAACAAATTGTACATTATTAATTTTCATCAAACAAAGAGTAATTACATAATTTAGTGTCAGTTTTTTTTATTTCCTGTGTTTTTTTCCACACAGCTGGAATATATATAAAGTTCTTTCTTTAGAAATATGTTATATTAGTTCTATAATTAACTTCATAAGAATTTACATTATTATTTCTATTATTTTTACTTCACAAAATTATATTTGATAATTATCTTCATAAATAATCGTGTTAATAAAAACAGCATTTGTATAAAATTGTTATATTTGCTATATAATCTTGATGAAAAAATATAGTTGTTTAAAATTATTTCTGTTATAATTATAGGGCCCTATGGAATCCTTTTTTTTTTCCCAAATTCCATTTTTTCCGTTTTAATTTTTTTGGATTTCATTTTTTCTGTTTTCATTTTTGTAGACTCTGTTTTATTGGTTAAATGAAAAAAATCGTAATCAAAAAGCATGTCTAATTATTCTAAATCATAAAACTTGCACAATTTAACAGTGATTTATTGTAAGTTACATTTTTTAAGGCCCTATGAAATACGTTAAAATTTTTGTTCTCAAACCCAGTTTTATTTTCACCAAATTCTGTGTTTTCCAATCATTTTCTGGATTCCGTTGAATGGTTTTTATTAAATTTTAATAATCAAAACCATCTCTAATTCATTGATTTTATTTTAAAAAAGAATATTATTATTATTATTTTTTATAAATAATTTTTAAATATTTTTTGGTGAATATTCCTTTAAAATAATGTTTTAATAATAATAATTATTAATAATAATTTTAGTAGTAGTATTAGCACTTTCATTATATTGATCATTACATTAATATATTTCTGTCACTGTTTTTTCAAGTTAAACTGAACTTTAATTTGAAGACCTGTAAGTTTCTGTTTGTACACGATATGACGATAATTTTTCTGAAGCGGTAAAATGCTCATGAAAAGATTGTTCATGTGTTCATCTACTCATATTTTGAGGCAGCAGAGGTTTTTTTTTTTTTTTATTCTTTATAAAATTGTTATATTTCTTACTTGAAACCCAAATACGAAGTGAGAAGTTGTCAGGTGGTTTCTCACAGTGACCACTGCTCCTGAAAGGGTTAAAGAAAAAGTAAAAATGTGCAGATACAAGACAGGGTTTTCTCTTGTTTATTCTTTAAAATGAGCTGTTTACAAACTCTACTGTGAAAACATCACGAACAGACAGAAATGATTCATACGCTGTTCATTATTAACGTTGTGTGGTATTTCTCTGTATTGTGTGGTTTGGTAGTCTGATATGGAAGCTAAATTCCAGGACATGAACTGCAGTCTTAGGAAGGTGGGGCTGAAAGCTTCTCTCTCTCATTCACTTCACTCTGTCTTGCTGTGGGTCTGTTGGTGTATTTCAGATGCATGTGATGCTCAGCTGGGATTTTCTTCGCTTTAATGAGTTGCTGACGTACTTGGTTCTTTCTCTTCACCCAGGAGAGAACAGAAGCTTAAGGAAATACACGCTCCTTCTCTTTACCTGTCTGCTCAACCATGTCTGTGGTGTTCGGTGTGACGGCATCTTATAAACCAAACTCACAATCTTATAAATTTAGATTAAGATTCCAGCCAACATCATAGTCATGGCTCAAGGGTCCTTTCTCTGCTGGTTTGAGCTAATTTGTGGCTTTACATCTTCTTGTCTGATAAATGCAATGTGTGTGTTTGTTGTTCAGGCGGAGGAGAGACATGGCAGTATCGAGGAGCGGATGAGACATTTAGAGGGACAGCTGGAGGAGAAGAACCAGGAACTGCTCAGGGTTAACATCACTTTATATCACTAAATAATCTATACTTCCATACTATTTTTTTTTTTACGGTAGGCTTATGTGCAGAATGTAAATTGTCAGTTTGTAGAATATCCAAATTAGCAACCACAGTTGAGGTCAAAAGTTTACATACACCTTGCAGAATCTGCAAAATGTTAATGATTTTACCAAAATAAGAGACACCATACAGAATGCATGTTATTGTTTATTTAGTACTGACCTAAAATGATATTTAACATAAAAGATGTAGTCCACAGGAGAAAATAATAGTTGAATTTTAAAAAATGACCCTGTTCAAACGTTTACATACATTTGATTCTTAATACTGTGTTGTTACCATGTTCCACAGCTGTGTTTTTTTGTTTTAGTGATAATTGTTCACGAGTCTCTTGTTTGTCCTGAACAGTTAAACTGCCTGCTGTTCTTAAAAAAAATCCTTTAGGTGCCACAAATTCTGTGGTTTTTCACCTTTTTTGTGTATTTGAACCCTTTTCAACAATGACTGTATGATTTTGAGATCCAACTTTTCACACTGAGGACAACTCAGGGACTCATCTGCAACTATTACAGAAGGTTCAAACGCTCACTGATGCTTCAGAATGAAAAACGATGCATTAAGAGCCGGGGGGTGAAAACTTTTGGACAAAAAGAAAAATGTGTACATTTATCTTATTTTGCCTAAATATCATATTTTTTACTTATCACTGCCCTTTAGAAGCTACAGAAGATACTTACATGTTTCCCAGAAGACAAAATAAGTTAAATTTAGCCTGATCTTCAAATCCAAAAGTTTTCACCCCCTGGCTCTTAATGCATTGCGTCTCCTTCTGAATCATCAGTGAGTGTTTGAACATTGTGCAGTTTAACTGTTCAGGACAAACAAGGGACTCACAAACAGCTATCACTGAACATATATTCAGGTCAGTGCTAAATAAAAAAATAACATGCATTTTGTGTGACCCCTCTTATTTTGTTAAAATAATTAACATTTTGCAGATTCTGCTAGGTGTATGTAAACTTTTGACCTCAACTGTTTTGCCAAACAATATAGTATAACAGCATATATATAAGAAAATTTTCTTTCTTCAGGCTCGACAGAGAGAGAAGATGAACGAGGAGCACAACAAGCGTCTGTCAGACACCGTAGACAGACTCTTGACAGAGTCGAATGAACGTTTACAGCTCCATCTAAAAGAAAGAATGGCCGCTCTTGAGGAGAAGGTGAGAGAAGATCCAGCCATCATGGCAGACGTCTTCAGACAATGTTGATCACTCAAACTGTTTTCTGTGCTTCTCTTTCAGAATGTGTTGATACAAGACTCTGACAACTACAGGAAGCAGTTAGAAGACTCCATTCAAGAAAAGGTCATTAGTTGTTTTTTTTCTGCAAACTAGCTCGGCGGAACGAATTTTGATGCAGTGCTTTGCTATCCGTTCTGAGTAAAATGAAACTTTAATGTGCTTTGCGGTTGTAGTCTCATCTTTCGGAGGAGATCGAGAAACTGAGATCTGAATTGGATCAGTACCGGTTGAGGGCCGGATCCCTTACGGAGCCCACGCTGTCACGGTGAGACAGAAACCATGAACTCAGAACTATCCTTTTATTATAAACAATAGCTCTGTTACAAACAGAATTTTAAGGCATCATAGCTGTTCCCCTTAATGTGAAGCCTGGTACAAATACAGTAGCTGGCAGCAGCATGTATCCATTTTGGAGGAGGTGATCCAAGGATACATTGTTATGAAATCACTCTGACAATCATATTAATTTCCCAGTAGGGGAATTGAATTTTAACATTAATTTAGTACCCATTTAAACAGACTTACTGTGAGCTCTGAGGCTGTTAATTGGTGGTTTATGCTTTTGTTGAAGCTATCAGCCCATATTATTTAAACTTTTTAAATGATGTTTAACAGCACCACACTTATACGTAACATCTTTGGCTATTATAAATATAATCAATAATTTTAAATTAGAAGTTTTGGATTTCATCATCATTTTTAATTTAAATGTCATTGGCAGTGCTTTATGTTATTGTTCCAGATCAGTCGCTGATAAGCCTCCATTCTTGTTAAAATGTCTTAAAAGACTGCAGCGTATGTAGACAGTAATGTAAACTCACAAGGTTTTGGAATGATGTTAGCATTTCTATGCCGTGTTTATCAAATTACTTGACTCTCACATACCTTGATTTTTCTGCATGGTTTTATATTGTACTTTCATTGCACTGAGAGCATAGTAGTGATGAGTTTTTTTAGTGTTTGTACACTGCCGTTCAAATGTTTGTCTTTTCTGCACATCAAGGCTGCTTTTATTTTATTTAAAAATACAGAAAAAAACATTAATATTGAGAAATATTATTGCAATTTAAAATACCAGTTTTCTATTTTAATATACTTTAAAATCTAATTTATTCCTGTGATGCAAAGCTGAATTTTCAGCATCATTACTCCAGTCTTCAGTGCCACGTGATCGTTCAGAAATCATTCTAATATGCTGTATTATTATTAATGTTGGAAACAGTTGTGATCCTTGATCCTGTGATCACTATCACTTTAAATCAATTCAACACATGCTTGCTGAATAAAAGTATTAATTACTTTAAATTATTTAAAAAAAAAAAAAGAAAGAAAATTACTTACCCTAAAGTTTTGAACAGTAGTGTATATTGTTACAAAAAAAAATCTATTTTAAATAAATGCTGTTCTTTTTAACTTTTCATTTATCAAAGAATCCGGAAAAAAAGTATCACAGGTTCCAAAAAAGAAAAAATTAAAAAGCATCACAACTGTTTCCAACATTGATAATAAATCAGCATATTAGAATGATTTCTGAAGGATCATGTGACAATGAGGAGTGGAGTAATTCAAAATTCAGCTTTGCATCACAGAAATAAATTATATTTTGAAGTATACTAAAATAGAAAACCATTATTTTAAATTTCAATAATATGTCACAATATTACTGTTTTTTTTTCTGTATTTTTGTTCAGATAAATACAGCCTTGATGTGCAGTAGAGACTTCTTTAAGAAACATTACCACTACACGAACAGCAGTGTAGTTTCTGAATTTGTATCTAATTCATAGTGAAACAAACCAGATTTTAAAAGTTTATCACCATGTCTAAATTATAGATAACAGATTGTGGTCTTGATTCCAGGTCTCATTTGGATGCATCTGGAGATCTGCGTTTCTCCCTTGGTTCTCTTGCCGAGACGCAATCGGACCATTATCGTTCCACCAAGGTGATTCGCAGGCCCAGGAGAGGACGCATGGGGCTACGTAGGGACGAACAGAAGGTAGTATCTCATCACCTATAGTTGTTTGAGCTTTGTGCCAAACCTCATTCCTTGCGTTTCTCTCTCATCACCTTGCAGGCTAAGTCTCTGGGAGAGCACGAATGGCGCTCTCAGCAACTTGGCGTTCTGGGCGGCCACCCTTTCGAGAGCGACACGGAGATGTCGGATATCGACGACGACGATCGAGAGACCCTTTTCAGTTCGATGGATCTACTGTCTCCTGGAGGACATTCAGATGCTCAGACTCTAGCAATGATGCTGCAGGAACAACTGGATGCCATCAATAAAGAGATCCGGTCAGTTTGTTCATTGTGACCACAGCAGCTTAAATCAAATTGTCTTAGTTGTCTACCCAGAGATGGAGAAGAAGCATTACATTCAAATTGCTTTAATGTCTGTAATGTAATCCATCAGTAAAGCAATGAAAGGACAGTATCTGCCTTATTTTTCAACACGGAAGTAAGCCTACGGGCGAGACTTGTGGTTCATTAGCCGCTATAGGGGATTAACAAGAATAACAACGTGCAGTAAATGGTAAAACTGTTTGCACTACAAACCATTGTGCTCTTAATTAAGGTAATACATTAAAATAATATAATAATACACACCAATTTGCAAAATCAAGCAGCAGAAAAAGCTGTTTTGTATAGCTAAAAATAGCGGATGCGGATGAGACCGAAAGCCAGACCTGTAAAATTTGCAAATGCCCCGGTCTTATGGGAAAAATAAGGTGGACATGTCTTAGAAATATCACTTCAGAGGTGATAATAAAACAGCAAGGGGCTTAAGATCGAACCTTGGTGCACACCTTCTTTAGCATTATTAGGTTTGACAGCTGTTCATTTACACCAACAAAGGTAGTATCTAAACCAGGCTAGCAACTGTCCAAAAACACCAACACAATTTTCAAGACTGTCCAAAAGAAAGTTAATTATATATCAAATGCAGGTCTAGCAGAGAAATACAACTCTGCATGGATAAAATAAGTGTAGTTATGGGGCCTGAAACCTGACTTGGGGGGAAATCTGATATGTGTTTGTTGTTTTTGTAATGCATTTAGCATTAGATTAAGCTTTTCTATAAAACACCATTTAAATGCTGTTTTAATAAGTCCACAGTTATAAAAATCTCTGTGGTCTTTTCATTCTCAGTTTTACTCTTTTTCTACCCATTTGCAGTCTGGAGGAGTTGATGCTTGTTTCTGAATATCAGTGCCAGTCTGCAGATTCTGTGCAGCTACAGCTGCAGAAAATAACCAGAAATATAGTGATTTTTATTTTATTTATTTATTTTTTTTGCTTAAGAATATGAATCTGTTTAGTCGAAAAACATCAAACATGTTTGATATTTTGAGTCAATTTTAGAACACATATTGTTTTCATTCAGCATGTGTTTCCTAGCAGCAAGGAACAAATTTCTGTGCCTAACTTAAAAAAGGTGGTGTGTGATCCTTAGTTGTGTGGTGTTTGATGCCCAAATTTTTTCTGTAACCATTTACAAAGTCAGCAGTTGTGGCTGTTGTTTTAAAATATGTTCTGATTCCTATAGTGTATTCAAGTGTTAAAGGGATAGTTCACCCAAAAGTGAAAATTACCCCATGATTTACTCACCCTCAAGCTGTCCTAGGTGTATATATAGAGTATATATAGAGTTTCTTCTTTTAGACAAATACAGTAAGAGTTATATTAAAAAATGTCCTGGCTCTTCCAATCTTTATAGTCGCAGTGAATAGGGTTTAATATTTTGAAGCCCAAAAAACACCATCCATACATCATAAAAAGTACTCCATATGCCTCCAGCGGGTTAATAAAGACCTTATGAAGTGAATCAATGCGTTTGAAGAGTTCAGATGCAAAACCAGCTAAATCCATCTGACGTCTTTCTTTAAAAAATGCATTTTTATCAGGCTCAGATGTATAGGTTTCTATGTAAGTACCGGTACTTCTGATTGGGCGGAGGCTGGTATTTTAGCGAGTTTGAAGAAAAAGTATTTGATGGACGTATAATATGTGTCGAGAGCATTCACTCAGTATCATTATCTCCTTTTTGACCGAGATGGCTTTTAGCTGGTTTTGCATCTGAACTCTTCATATATAACACTTTATAAACCATAATCTTTAGCTTCCGCTAACTGTTGTACATGCCATCACGAGAGAGTGGCGTTCCAGTGGATGATTCCTGGCACATGGACAAGTTCCTTGACTGTTTTATTTTAGTAGTTTTGATTAGAAAGTACAGTACTAGGAATTGAACTTGTCACTTTTGCGTCTTAGAAGCGATGATTCATTATTCAAGTTTTCTTTCCCTAACCTACATATAACCTTCTATTCCCTAGCTAATCCCTTCACTCATTTTTAGATGTTTTAAGTGTTACATTTATTAGTATTTCTACATCTCTACAGAGACTCAGAATTAGGATTCTGCTACACATGTTAGAGAAAGAATAAGGTGCTATCATAAGACGAATTGTACCTTCAGGTGGCATATATGCTGATTAAAATATTAGCTAGAGCTCAGGGTTTCTCCTGTAGGCTGTTCACGCACACTGTAAAAAATAAAAAACACAATTTGAGTTAGCTTAAAATAATCTGTTACCCTGCTGCCTTAAAATTTTAAGTTCAGTCAACTAAAATAAGTTTAGTCAACTTGAAATGTTAAGTTGTACAAAGTAACAACTTAGATGTTTGCTAAACTTAACAGATGGGTAAGTAACCCAGCTGCCTTAAAATTTTAAGTTGATTCAACTCAAATATCTAAGTTGTCACTTAGTATAATTTAACATTTCAAGTTGAATGAACTTTTTTGATTGAGTTGATTGAACTTAAAATTTTAAGGCAGCCAGGTTACAAATTATTTTAAGTTGACTCAGCAAATTGTTTTTTACAGTGCAGTGCATAAGGTGGAGGCTAATTTGACACTTGAGATCATGAGGCGTGAGCCCAGTAGTTATTTATCACGAGTGGTTCCACAGCATCCATGTGGACATTTCTGCAGTTCCTGATTTACATAATTTCTGAGATTAGCATATATATGCAGTGTATCTCCTTAATATCACAACTGTGTGGCTAGCACTTGCACTTACACCTAAGGCTGCCAAAAGCAAATTAATAACAAATTAACAAATAAACCATCTCTGCCCTTTGGTTTTTATTCAAATCTAATTTGAATTTTGTCCAATTCAGTGGAAATGTGTGATTAATATTTGAAGAGGCCAGAACAGACGGAGAGTCTTTCTGCAGCCATTTTTATGCAACTTTAGTTGGATTTTGGTTGGAGTTGTTTCAGGGGTCATTTTAAATTCACAAAGAGCCACTCACTGTGGACAAGTTTGAATTTTTTAGATAGTTCTATGTCCTGTTATTTCCCACATTTATTTTTGGTCAGAAGCTCCTTTTATGCAAGTTTCATCGAGATACGAAAAAGTAGTCCAACCTCATAGAGTATATAACGTGCAGTACAGTATGTGTGTTCAACTTTATTTGATTACCTGTGTACAAATACTGCTCACTATGCTATTAAACTCTGCCTCTAATGTGTGCTGGGGTTTTTGATTACAGCAGGAAGAAAGATGGTCCCCCTGTGCGCTGTTTATTTCTCTCCCCCTAGTCGTGGTCTGCTTTTGATAAAGCACCAGCTTTGGTCTTTGTGCTTTTGGGCTATAGAAGACATGAAACTGCTTAATGTCTAACAACTAACTGCAAACATGTTAAATGCTTGACAAATGGTCAGTGTTTAATTGTTTGCAGCCCGCTCGATGGTTGCTTTACAAGATACTCAATAATCCGAGGCAATAAAAAACATCCACTACAAGAGCTGTCGAATGTTACGGCAGTAAACTGCAGTTTGCGATCCTTGAGCATTGTTGGTCGTGTCCTCAAGCGTTCTCTGAACCAAGTGCTTCAGTCTTTGGCCAGTAAAGCACAAGATCTCATTATTTCTCTGAGCTTATTATTGCTTGTTTTGTCATTTTTCGATTTGAAGGTGAATAGCAAAGACAAAATGAAATTTAAACACTGGCAATTTGTTTTACTTTTTTGGCTTAATCTCTTTATATAGTAGCTTTAAAGCAAGGCTGTCTAAAACCGTGCCTAAAGTTATAACCCCATGTCACAAAGGCAGTATGTAGATTCTCTGAGCCCCCGAGAGCATCAGTCTCCACAGACTTAATGCATTTCCTGCTGGAGATTTTCCCCTCGTAACTCAATAATCGAGTCATCATGCCCGTGCCATTTTATCTCTTTATATACACGCACCTGATGGAGACGGGCATCTTAAAACCCACAGCGCAGCATATTACAGCTAAAAAAGACAGTTTAACAATCTCGCTTCACAAACCTGACGCCTGCGCTTGGGCTGAAAAAAGTCATGCCAGATTTACAGAAACTGTTATATTAGATCTTCTAAAACACAATTACAACTAAACATTGTAGCAACTTAAATGCGTTTAGTAAAAAAAATATTTGCATTAAGACAGCATCCAGAATTTGATACTCTAATGAACAAAAGTGTGGCTGCTTTTTAGGTTCATTTTAGTGTTCAGCTATTCATGTGCTACTGTAAGGGCTAATTAGATGTTTAAGCTGCATTGTTTTTAGTTCTGTTGCCCAAATTATTTACCCAGCAAGCTCAGCACACATTTTGTAAATCAAAATGCCATTAGCTCATTATCATACGCTGTAATTTCTGACTCACTGTGGGCTCTTTTTCCCTTGTTTCTCCAGGCTCATCCAAGAAGAGAAGGAGTCGACAGAACTGAGGGCAGAGGAAATCGAGAACCGCGTGGCAAGCGTGAGCCTGGAGGGGCTGAACCTGGCACGGGTGCACCATCCCGGAGCCTCCATCACTGCCTCGGCCACCGCATCCTCCCTCGCTTCGTCCTCCCCTCCCAGCGGACACTCCACCCCCAAACTCACCCCGCGCAGCCCTGCTCGCGACATGGAGCGCATGGGTGTCATGACACTGGTATACGAGTCCGTCTGTATCTTCGTCCAACAGTGGTCATATCATTTACAGTACATTTGATCTTTTTATAGGGCTGCCCCCTAATAGTCGACTGTTAGTTGACAAGAAGAGGCTTTGTCAACCAAAATTTTATTAGTCGCTTAGTTGCTGGAAAACAAAAACTAATCCCATGCATTTCTGAAGTCGCACAGTCCGTAGCGGACAGATCGTTAATGGCTGGTCTGTGTAGTAATATAGTACATCGGGCAGGACATCCATACGCTCACCTATCATTCATTGACCTCAAAATATGGCTTTTCGTCTGAAAGATGTATGTAGTAGCAACTTTACATGGTAGCTCAATCTAATGTTAACCTAGAAAAATGTGCGCTATTGAAGTGTCTGTGTGTATAGTGTATAGTATAGTAGCGCGCTCACAGCATGACAGATGGAGGCACCGGTGTGATCATTTGCACTTAAAATACTCCGTCATTTTAGGTCATACAGATAAAAGTATTACATCTCTCGAATCTGTAAAGACTACGTGTATTTATGTGCACTCAGAGTAACAACGAAACATTGCGCTTTTGTAAAATAATTAAAGCAAACCGTGCCTTCTTGCCTTCTTGGCCTCTGTGAACTTGAGCGTGTCGCTTCGAAACTCTGTGTATTACAGACATGAAAAACGTGAAATGTCTACTTTTAAATGAACCAATTCCAATAGAAAACACATATTCTCAGATTATGTAATCCGTGTGAAAATGCATACAGGCTATCGCTATGATGAGTCAGTGTCACAGAATTCATCTCTTAAGGCAAAAACAAAGAAAGCACTAGTTTTCAATAAATTTTTAAAAATGTTAATGCAGTCTATTTGCTGTTTTTCCTTGACACATTCATAATTATTATATCTGCCTATTATATCTTATATTACAAGCTTTTCGCGTGCACTTGAACGCTTATTGGGCTATGTAGGCAATTTAAGGCTCATTATTATGGTTCATTAATAAACGTACGACTAATAGTCGACCAATGCTTAAAATAACCGACTACTAGTCGACCAGAAAAATCTTTAGTTGAGGGCAACCTACCTTTTTAGATATCAACAGTGTTGACCATAGATTGGGGGTCTCCAAACTTGGTACTGGAGGACTGGTGTCCTGCAATGTTTAGCTCCAACCCTAACTAAACACAACTGAACCAGCTAATCAAGGTCTTACTAGGCAAGATGAAGCTAAACTCTGCAGGACATGGGCCCTCCAGGACTGAGTCTGGAGACCCCTCCCATAGAGAGAGAAAAATGGTTATTTAAATTTTAACAGGATTTTTGGTTTTGTTTTAATGTAAGGCACTTGCTACATAACATCTTTGGGGCTTTACAAAAGCCTTTTTTCATGCAAATTGTAGTGCTGGTTAACTCACAAATGGCACAGTATGATGTCTTTAAATCAATTGCTGTATTACAGCTTTCCTAGTCATTTCTCTGCAGTTTCTGCATCATGTTGTGTTGCTTTGAATGCCTCATGACTATCCAGTATGCATTAACCTGTTAATGTTTTTGTTTTCTGTTCTGCAGCCCAGTGACTTGCGGAAACACAGGAGAAAGGTAATTATAACATGTGGTCGCTTCACAAAAGAGCTCATTGTATTTGGCATGATTATTTTTTATTGAAAAGACACCAGGGTTAGGCAAAAATTTGAGTTTAAAAAATTTTTCCATTTCCAATTCATGAGCTAGAGCTGAACTGAATTGGGTACAGTCAAAGAGAGTGAATGGAATGAATAAAATATATCAAAATTTAATTTATGGTTAAAAAAGACTATTTTTCTTGTCCCACTACCAAATGTACCTAATTCTCTACTATTTTGCTCCTTAAGCAAAGATGTTTAAATGTTTGTACTGGTCAATAAAACAACAATACTGAGGATTATCCATAACAAAACAACAAAACCAGCCACAAGGGTCAATTGAGGGTCAAATTGAGATTTATACATCAAGCTGAATAAATTCGCTTTCCATTGATGTATGGTTTGTTAGGATAGGACAATATTTGGCTACAACTATTTGAAAATCTGGAAACTGCGGGTGCAAAAAATCAAAATATTGAGAAAATCGCCTTTAAAGTTGTCCAAATATTCTTAGAAGTGAATATTACTAATAGTTTTGATATATTTACGGTAGGAAATTGACAAAATATCTTCATGGAACATGGTCTTCACTTAATATACTAATGATTTTTGACATAAAAGTAAAATCGATAATTTTGAAATATTGTTGGCTGCTGCTACAAATATACCCGTGCTACTTAAGACTGGATTTGTGGTCCAGGGTCACAAATAAGTATTGTTAAATATTTTTACATGCAAATAACACATTTTTAATAATTATTTATAGTTTTAAAAAATCAGTGAATGGATGACATTTGTTACTTTTGATTATTATTGATCAGTACAGTCCCACTTTATATTAGGTTGCTTTTACTATGTAGTTACATTAAATAATAAGTACAATGTACTTATTGTGTTCAAATTGTATTGCAGAACACTTTTGCTGCTATTGCAGTGAGACGGTTTAAGTTTAGGGACAGGTTTGGTGGTATGGGTAGGTTTAAGGGTTGGTTGAGGCGTACGGGATTGGTCAACCATGTAATTTATAGATGTAATTACAGAAATTAATTACAGATGTAATTACATGCAGGTATTTTACCAAGTAGATGGTAGTTAGGACCACCTAATGTAAATTAGGACCAAAAATATGTTTATTAGAATGAAAAAATACATGTATTTTTAAAAAACATTGTGTTTTCCACCCAGAAACTTACCCTCAAGATATTTAGAAGAATGCTGGGAATCAAAAAATATTGGCGCTTATTGACTATATGTGCAAAAAACACACTGAGACATGTCTCAAAAAAATCTTCTTTTACGTTTGACAGAAAAAAGAAAGTAATACAGCTTTGGATCAATGTGAGGGTATCTTTATTTTTGGGTGAACTGTCTCTTTAATCCAAATTCCGTCCGTCACAGATCGCGGCGGTGGACGAGGACGGTCGAGAGGACAAGGCCACCATCAAATGCGAGACCTCGCCACCTCCCACACCTCGCCAAGTCCGCATGACCCACACGCTACCCGCTTCTTCGCACAATGACGCACGGTGAGAAGGCAAAAAGACAGCAGCCAGACGCATGCTGCGTACAAACATAACCTGACTTTCCCACTGTTAATCTGTTTGTCTGTCTCCAGCCTGACGGCTGCATTAGAGACGGAGGCCAGTGCTCTGAGCAGTGTAGCCAGCAGTCAAGACTCCCTCCACAAACAGCCAAAGAAGAAGGGCATCAAGTCCTCCATCGGACGACTGTTTGGGAAGAAGGAGAAGGCCAGACTGGGACAGCTGGGGAAAGAGATTATGGGACCAGGACAAAGTAAGAACATAGAAATATGATAGACATATGTGACACTGAACCACAAAACCATAAGGGTCATAAGGGTCAGTTTTTTGAAATGGAGATTTATACATCATCTGAAAGGTGAATAAATAAGCTTTCCACTGAGGTATGGTTTGTTAGGATAGGACAATGTTTGGAAATCTGGAACCTGAGGGTGTAAAAAAAAATCAAAATACTGAGAAAATCGCTGTTAAAGTTGTCCAAATTAAGTTCTTAGCTATGCATATTACTAATCAAAAATTAAGTTTTGATACATTTACAGTAGGAAATTTACAAAATATCGTTACCTAATATCTTTTTTGGCATAATAGAAAAATTGATAATTTTGACCCATTGCTACAAATATACCCAAGACCAAAAAAGGTTTTGTGGGCCGGGGTCACATATAAGCTATAAAAGGGAAGATTCGAGTTAAGCTTTGTATATATCACAGAAAATGCAGTCCTGATTAAATCTGATTTAAAACACTGATCTAGAGTTAAATGTACATATAATTATTACACTAACATTATCAGGTGATGTTTTAATGGATCTTCTCCATCAGTAGGGAATGTATCCGATCCTGAGCTTTTAGGTCAGGATATGGCGGTGGGAAAACTGGGAACACAGGCAGAGAAAGATCGCAGGCTTAAAAAGAAGTAAGTATCTGACAAGTTCAGATTATACACCCAACACATTTTTATGAAGGTAATCAATGCCTTGGCCCCGAATCTTATAAAACTATATTTGAACTTATGGCCCATCTGGATGCATTATAGCGCCTTGGGTTTTTGCATCAATTCGGTTGGAAACTTGGCTAAGATGTGATGTTAAAGTTTGTGCAACTAACTTGCATTCATAATAATGTATTCGTGTAGAGTATATTTCGGGCCTTATGTTAATTACTTTGAAAAATAATGCATTTTCAGTATCAATATAGTTTGTTAAACATTTAAGTACACTGGATCATTTGCATACATGTTTGCGACAGCCTGTTATCTACTGTGTACTACTACTATTTAGATTAATGTACATTTGCAATTTGTTAAATGTATGTTAACATGAAAATGTGCCTTTCATAGCAGGCTTGACATTGTTGCATACTTGAATGTGTTTACAGCATGTCATGTGATGCTTGCCAAATATCACGTTTCTTTGCCTAAACGCTAATGGTTGAATGTGACCGTTTTATGTAACTTGACTCGTGTCGGCCTCATCCATCGCGGCGCCACGCGAAGGCAGCTCTTCACCGTTTCCATTGCGCTGTCACACTTTCTGCATGCTGTATGATGAACAAAAAAAACTTTCAAACAAAAGTAGATCTGTTCAATTGTGACCAATAAGTGCAAAAAATACGACAATTCCCAACAGTAATGCACGTCTCTGAGCTGAGGTGTTTTTTCTAAAGTCTACATACAGTATGCTCAATAACAAGCATTTAATTTTGTCTCCCATCGCTTTCTCTATTTTTCTTTTCTCTCTCTCTATATCTCTTTTTCTCCTCATCTGACTCTGTATCAGCGGGTAAGTTTAGTTTGTGTTGCCGAGACTTGCTGCATTTTCCACTGTCGACGCTCTGTCCGTGTCTGTCGTCATGCTCCTAAAGTGTGTGTCTATCTTCAGGGGGGTCCGACGCATTTCCTTTCTGTCCATCTAGAGACCCCCGCCTCTGCCTTTCTTTTTCATTTGACTGTAAATGTGATTCTCCCCCTCTGCAGTTCTATAGAGGATGCATCTCTGCCTGGAGAGAGAATGTGTGCCTTTATAACAACCTGTTCTCGATCTGCCATGCCGAGGCCTTTCTCCTCTCGTGTACGTGTGCGTGCGCGTGTCCGTGCGTGCGTGTGTGCATCGTGTGCCGTATTCAATAACCAGGTCTCGTTTCTGGTTATGGACTGTCAACTCATTGACTTCTTTCCCTGCTCTTTTTCTTTCATTTTGTTTTCTCTCATAACTGTTTCTCTCCCTCCCCAGCTACAGTATGTTCAGAAGAAGTCACTCATACACATTACATTCAACCTGAACATATGCAGTCCAACACGTAAAGATGAGGAGAGATGCATCACAACCACCACCACAAAGGCCTTATTGCCTTTACAGCACACAGACACAGTTCACGGCCGCCGGAGGGTTTACAGTCAGTGTGGTGCCGGTGCCAAATCTGGTTCGGTGCTGTATTTTTCCACCAAAGTAAGACAATTAAGCCCATTAAACTTGCCAGTTTGAACTGGGAACGACTAGTCTTGCACAAACTGACTTTTAGGCTACGTTCACACTGCGAGTCTTAGCGCTCGCTTCCGATTTTTGCTCAGATTTGTTTTTTTATATAACTGTTCACATTGTTGTTTTAAATGTGGCCAATATCAGATTTCCTGTGTAAAGAGATGATGGTTCTGAACTGACCCGCATACACAAAAACACAATACAAAAAGGGTTGCCAGGTTTTCGACTAATTGCACTTCAAAACTAGCCCAATCACGTTTCGGGAGGTAAATATCGCGCAATTAGGGTCGCTTCAACCCACAGAGTTGAAAATCAACTCGTGGCAACAGTGAAAAAGTAGCCAAATTCTGCGGGAAAACGGTTGACTTGGCAACACTTGCGCAGCGCAATAAAGTAAGCGATTATGCATTTATTTATAGTGTGATTTGCTGCAGAAGCCAGTGAAATTATGCGCGATGTGACAAGTGTTCTGAAATTTTTATGATACAGGCCCTCATGTTTTGCGCGGAAGTGGCACAAATCGGAATTGAAAAGATCAGATTCCATGTGGATTCTGCTGTTCAAACTGTCATGAGAAAGTCACATGTGAACGGAAAAAATTAAATAAATAAAAAATGGATTTGGGCCACATTTGCCTGCAGTGTGAATGTAGCCTAAAAGTCGGCTTTCTTACGATTGACTGCAAGTTCATATTTAGATATGGCTTAGACAGTTTACTGTTTTTTTTTTTTTTCGATAATTTGTTTCATTTGGATGCATGTGACAATACAGAAGAAAAGATCTGTTGTTACTTCCGACTCTAACTCTCGGGTCCATTTTATTAGCTTTTAGTAACAGCTTATTCAGGCCAGGAGTCACCGTGATGAACCACATTTTTAATGTGTCGATTAGATACTAAAATAGAGATTTTTTTTCCTTGTTCCGAAAAGAAATAGTTGCAGTGTTGCATTTTGCTTTGAACTTGCAACATTTCAAAAAGGATCGAAACATGCACCTTTATGTTCCAGGATTTATTTTATACCAGCATTGACCAAATTGGAGAACAGCTACATGGGTTTATCGTAAACTCCAACTTAAGCTGTTCAACTAAGCTGCATAAAGAAATGAAATTATATATAATGCTAAAATATGTTTCCATAACTAGGAAAAAGATTATAAGAATTGCAGCTTATGGGTGGTTCAGACTACACAATTTTTTGTCAGTTGCGACAGTGACAGTGTCAGGTTATGCGATTTTAATGCCTAAAATCTTGTTGTGTCATGAACAAGAAACATGTCAGACAACATGTTGCTACTCAACCATTCATTGCCTGCCGTCTTTAACAGTGTGGGTGCCAATATTGATACAGCGGGACTAAACAGAAGCTGCCATGAGCATAAACAAACAATGGCTAGCAGCGTATTTTGCTCTGTTCTGTCGACAGAAAATCCCAAAAAAAGAAAACCTGAAAGTGGACACAAATTTGGGTTGCATGAAGAGTAGAGTATGGACTGTTAAAGATAGGGCCCTATGATTTCCGCGATGCGGAAAACACGGACGAAATCACAGAATCCAGTCATAAAAGAATTTACTGAATAACGCGGAATGTCACAGAATTTGTCAAAGTTTGAATTAATTAATCAAAAGTAGGTCATTACACATACAATATACATATACAATCAGACCGCAATATGGACTAGTATCTGTAAATATTACACCGCAAAAATACCATTTAAATATGAATCCTGCATGTGCTCTGTTTTAATGAATGGAGCAGACGAGCGGTTTTGTTTACTACACACACTGAAGCACGCGTGACGCTCACGGTAATTTCAGCGTCTGTCGTCTCACTAAATGAGGACATAAATACATGAACAGTATCTGTTGAGAGTCACTTCATGGGCATTTGACCGTTCCATTTTAGGAAAACTAGCATTATATCATACACACAAATGCAAAGGTAGACATGGCAACCAGTCAAAATAAAAGTCCGGTGTAACTTGAAGACATTGTGGCAAATATGTATCTACTACTACTACTTTTACTACTAAAATGAAACAAACATTTTTTAGGGTATAATCACAACATGTCTTCCATTTTTTAATTTTAATAGTAAATTCCCCTTTGTTTGCCAAAAAAAAGTTAGCTTCATTTTTTAATAATTAAAAGATAAATGAAATTAATGTTTTATGCCTTCATTTGATAACCAGAACATTTTAAATCCACAACACAGAATTTCTGAGGTTAAAAAAAACTTTCATAAGGCTATTTTAAGAATAAATCTGAATAAACTAAGTATGCATTCAAATATTTAGACATGCTAAAACTGAATTTGATAACAATAAAACATATGGTGAGTACAAATAAACCATTTCATAGTGTCTTAAACATGTCATTTTTGTTAAACCTTTAGTTTCATGATTTTATTTAATTAGACATTAGCTCTTTTATTAATAAAATTTAATTTAACCATTAAAAAGGAATCAAGAAAAATTAAAACAGGAAAATATAGACTTTGGAAAAAATAAAACGGAATTTGGGAAAAAATAAAATGGATTTCATAGGGCCCTATGAAGAGAACTGAGGTAAAATAGTTTTTATTTGACCATTTTTCATTCTGTCACGGTAGTCATCCTGTGTTTCTATTGGCCAGTGTGACAGATATGATGAAACTAGTTGTGGACGACTGAAAAAAAATTAAACACATTAGTCTTTCTGTGGTGACGTCGTGGTGGAACGTCGCAGATGTGGATTTGGTTGTCATCCAACACGACACACTACACAAGATGAAACGACTGAATCTTGCGTTCCAACACCCATTGTCGCTTACAAATCCCGAAGAAACCCTGTGTCAAGCAGATGGTGCCAAAATCGAGCTAAAATCATATACAAAAGTAATTTACTTCGACTCTCAAGTAAAAACAGTCCACCCAAGCACAGAACCAGATCTTGCACCATCACCAGCACCAGTTTGGTGCAGTTTTGAGGTTTGATTTGTGCAGACAGAACCATATCACTCACTACAGCATGTGTCAGTACTGAACACTTGAAGTGGCCTTACCGTACACCCCAAACATGTGGTTGGATTACGAAGCTGCTCTCTGAGGGAGGAACACCCTACTGTCTCTGCCTTATAGTCCACCGCAACATCTGCACATCATAAAATACTCACCTCTACTTGTTCTGTAGCCAAATGTCCTCAGTATTCCTACACGGTTCAACTAAAGGTGAAACCTTAGCTAGAAATGTCTCTGAATACTGCCGGATCCTTGAAAACGTGTGCTCTCTGACGTTCAGACGTTAGCGGAAGAGAGATATTGAAACATTGCTGAGGACACACTCTAAGTCCTTCGGTCCCTGTAAAGTGACAACCTTGAGAAAAGCTAGACATATTTCCCAGCGGAGATCTGCGTAGAAAGCTTCTGCGTGAAACTCTGATGAGAGTTGATGATAGCAGCCTTGTCTTAAAGCGCAAATATTTATCAAGACAAACACAAAATAGGGTTCAAAGAAAAGGTGTTTCTGTTTTCCCTCGATAAGTCACAGTATTCCAGTTTCCTAAAGCGTTTTATAGACTAGAATCAGGACACAGCAAGGAAATGTCACGATACGTTTATCTGAGAAACCGCAACTTTCAGTTAGCTGGCGTCTCAGCGTGACCGACCCTTAGTTTCCTTCCTTCGTTTAATCCCACCGAAAACCCCGTCTTTGATTCTTAACCAAAAACCCAGACTGCGTTTAAGAGACGACACAAACCTTGAATTAAATTATGGAGTGATGTGAACTCAAACAGAGCATTATATTGGCTCGAGTATGGCTTATTACAGATATTACATGAAAAGGTAGCATTCGTCACGCTGCATGCTAATTGCAGACTAGTAGTGGACACGAAAGAAACTTTTAAGAATAAACTTGTGTATTTAAACGTTCCGCGTTGCTCTGATAAACAGATATCGGCCATTAAAGGACAGGAAACCTGGCAGAGACAGATAAAGCATCTCACTTTCTCTCTCTACATGGCCCTTTCCCTCTCTCTCTGTTCAGTTGATTATCTCTAAGCTGGTTCTGTCTTTCTCCTTATCTGTCTTCCTCTCTGTCTCGCTCTGTCTCTGTCACCTGCTCTCTCTCTCTAGACACGAGCTGTTGGAAGAAGCCAGAAGAAAAGGGTTACCTTTTGCTCAGTGGGACGGTCCTACAGTTGTCGCATGGTTGGAGGTGGGCAGTACTCATTTTTGGGAATGAAAAAGTATATACTTTGTATCTGTATATGGGCCATTCCACAGAATTGGTGCAAACTACTGTCCCACAACCAAAAAAACACATTTGAAAAGAATTGATGTATTGAAATGTTAGATGTTTACTAATGTTAGATCCTTCTATTAATTATTGAAACCGACAATAATATATAAAATATCAGTAAGCTTAATATACGAAATCATCATTTGTTTGGTACTTTTGGTTGGGAGGTGGCTGTCCCTAACCCCTATATTTTTTAATCCAGGGGTCACCAGACCCGGTCCTGGAGGGCCGGTGTCCCTGCAGAGTTTAGCTCCAACTCTAATCAAACATGTGCTGATTAGCATCTTTAAGCTAGGTTCAAAAGTATCTAAAAAATACACTTGAAATATTGTTACATTTGTAATTATTGATTTACCTTTGAAAACTCTTTAATAAAATAGACAAAAATATATTTACAAGGTAGATGTAAGGAACATCTTAATAGCTCAATGTAACCCTTCTTATTAAATTATATTTTACTGTGTTTCAGTAGTGACAAACTTGTTCCAAATGTTCCAAAACTTTCTGAAAATATAAAAAAAAAAAGAATTAACTGCACAATTATTAGAAATGTATTCCTGGGATATTATACAGTTTGCATACATTATATTTATTTATTTATTTAATGTTTCTAACTTTGACTTTGCACCAGTTCTGTAGAATGTCCCATATATGCAAGGTGTATGTGAAAAGTAAGCAAGACACATAAAACATATCAGCTTGGCTTGAATATTAATGAATATTAATTATGCGAGTAATGACATCCAATTATGTCCATTTTCTAGAAGGCAGATGTTGGTAATTACACGCCTGCCACTGTAGAATTGACAGTTCATCCAAAAATGAAAATTCTGTCATTAATTACTCGCCATCGTGATTTTCCGAACTTGCCAGACGTTTGTTCATATTCAGAAAACAAGTTAAGATATTTCTAATAAAATTGGAGAGCTTTGTGACCCTGCATAGACAGCAATGTAACTACCACATTCAAGGTCCAAAAATGCGTCTTGTGAACACATGTGGAAGACTGACATGACAGAAAAAATCAGAACCACCGATGTCACATGGAATATTTTATTGATGTGCTTACTACCTTTCTGGGCCTTGAACGTGATAGTTGCGTTGCCGTCTATGCAGGGTCAGAAAGCTCTGAGATTTGATCAAAAATATCTTACTCTGTGTTGAGAAGATAAACAAAGGTCTTATGGGTTTGGAACAAAATGACGGTAAGTAATTAATGACAAAAGTTTCATTTTTGGATGAGCTACCCCTTTAAATATCCTATTTGTCATCTGTTCAATGTTTATAGTGTATATATTCAGCTAAGCAGTCAAGAAAAAAAGTAAATATAATGATTATTGGTCCAAAAAGAGGGCCATTATAGATTTCTGTAAGTCCTCCCAGTAATAGCTGTTATTACGCCCTTGTATTAGTCTAATATGGAAGACAGGAAATAGGTGATGAAGACAGGCTGGGTGGGGTCCTGGTAATTATTTCTGTATTTGTTCCATATAATGGTACAGATTGTTTATTGTGCGGTTAAGCTAGCTCCATGGCTCTTTAATGGCAGCTAAATAAGACTTGAGCTGTATCGCCTCAACAACACAACAGTTGCATATTGCATACTGAGATCAGTGTGTTTTAGAATGATGCAACTGAAGTATTATGTTGTAGTAACATGACTGCAATGTTTTTCAAAACAGTAAGAGAGTTTGCCAAGATACAATGTTAACAATTGTATTTTATGAGCAGTTTATTGAAGTCATTTGAGTATTTTCTGCTTCTGGGTTCAAAAGTGAATGAACGTCAGTAAATATTAAGTAGAGAAGGAGATATGTACTTTTGGCATTATTCAGGTTTGTTTGTTTGTGGTCAGAACGAATCAGTTCATGTTTATAACTCGCTGACATCATTAGATGTAAAGCAATGGCGCCATCTAGTGGTGAAGCTTGGAAGACACTGCACAAGTATAGACCTTCTAGTCTCACTATAATGCATTCTTTGTACTTTAATATATATATATATATATATATATATATATATAAGTTGAATCATGCTACGATGTGTGTTTTCAAAGCTGTGGTTAGGGATGCCAGCGTGGTACGTCGCAGCTTGTCGTGCCAACGTAAAAAGCGGCGCTATCATGTCGGCCCTGTCGGACACCGAGATCCAGAGAGAGATCGGCATCAGCAATCCTCTGCACCGCCTCAAACTACGCCTGGCCATCCAGGAGATGGTCTCGCTCACCAGCCCTTCGGCTCCCCCTACATCTAGAACCGTGAGTGCGCGCACAGGCACAGGCACACAAATTTGGTTTAATTGCTTTCTTTTAAGTACCATACATTTATAATGTCCGAAAACAAAACCACCCATTGGTTTCATCATTCACAGTCTTAAATTGTTTGTCAAATAGTGATGAGATCGCACCGGTCAACTATAAGTGTCAGTCACCATAGTCACGAAACCGATCGTCATCATCAGCTATTTTCAACCCATCTGCAGCTTTATTTTGTCCCGTTGTCATGGTGATAGTGTTTTGCTTCGATCTGAGAAACTGCAAAGTCGACAGCTGATCTGCCGTGGTGTCGTGACACGTTCACAGCACATCCCAGCGGTCAAACTGCAGCTTACTTATTTGAAGTGTTTCTTTTTGAGTTATTTTTATGTAGTCCTTCTCAAAGCATCTCTTGATAAACTACTAACTACACAAAGTGTGATACACACTGGACGATTTTGTCCACACCTGGCTGTCTGAGACAAATGTCATACTTGCATTGTAAGACTTATTTTGTTGTAAGATAAAAAAACATTGCAAACATTTGAGCTCACTTTTTTTTTCCTCAAAAGGACAGAGACAAAAGAAAATCGCACAGTGTGTATGAGGCTCAAGGCATCAGCTCATTTTGCACGTTAAAAGCAGGTGTGTTGCATTCGGCAGCAGTTCCTGTTCCATCAGTCTGAACAATGTTTTAGGTGCGTCCCAATTCACGTACTTATGCACTATTACATGGAAGGCTGTTTCCACCACTGAATTAGAAAAAAATAAATTTGACTTTTTATCTCACATTTTTTATTTTTTTGTCTCAGAATTGTGAGATATAAACCTACAGTAGCAAGTTATAAAGTCAGAATTGCGAAATCTAAACTTACAACTGCGAGAAAAAAAACTCAATTCTTTTTTTCTTAGAATTGTGATATAAACTTAATTGGGAGAAATAAAGTTGCATATAAACTCACAAAGATACAAGAGTTTATATCTTGCAATTTTGCCTTTTTTTCTCAGAACTGTGATATAAACTTGCCATTTTAAGTTATAAAGTCAGAATTACATGATATAAACTCAAAATTCTTTTTTCTCAGAATTGCATAAGGTATAAACTTGCAATTCTGACTTTTTCTCGCAAGTGCGAGTTTATATCTCACAATTTTGCCTTTTTTTTCCTCAGAATTGTGAGATATAAACTCCCAATTGCAAGTTATAAAGTCAGAATTGTGAGATATTACCTCACAATTGCGGAAATCAAGTCAGAATTATAAGATAAAAACTTACAATTATGACTTTTTTGTCAGAATTGTGATATAAACTTGCCATTGCAAGTTATAAAGTCAGAATTGCATGATATAAACTCACAATTCTGACTTTTTCATCAGGACTGCATGGTATAAACGTACAATTGAATACGAGAAATAAGGTCGCATATAAACTCGCCATGATATTAACTTGGAATTCTGATTTTCCTCTCAGAAATATGAGTTTATATCTTGCAATTTTTCCTTTTTTTCCCTCAAAATTGTGATATAAACTTGCAATTGCGAGTTATAAAGTCAGAATTGCGAGATATTAACTCACAATTTCGAGAAATGAAGTCAGAATTGCAAGATAAAAATGTACAGTTATGACTTTGTTTTCTCAGAATTGTGATAAAAACTCACCATTGCCAGTTATGAAGTCAGAATTATGTGATATAAACAATTCTGACTTTTTTTCTGGGAATTGCATGATATAAACTTACAGTTGTGAGAAATAAAGTCATATATAAACTTGCAATTGTGACTTTTTTTCTTGCAATGCGAGTATATATCTTGCAATTTTGTTTTTTTCTGTGAATTGTAATATGAAGTTGAAATTGTGAGTTCTAAAGTCAGAATTGCGAGATATAAACGGGCAATTTTCTAAAAATAAACTCTAAAATGAAGGTGCAATTCTGAGAAATAAAGTCAGAATTGCGAGATGTAAACTCAATTCTGACTTTTTCTCAAAATTAAATTATATAAACATACAGTTTGTGAGAAATAAAGTCGCATATAAACTCGCCAAGATATGAACTTGCAATTCTGAATTTTTTCTCGCAAATACGAGTTTATATCTTGCAATTTTGCCTTTTTTTTCTCAGAATTGTGATAAACTCGCAGTTGCGAGTTACGATGTCAGAATTGCGAGATATTAACTCACAATTGCGAGAAATGAAGTCAGAATTGCGAGATAAAAATGTACAATTATGACTTTTTTCTCAGAATTGTGATATAAACTCACCATTGCGAGTTATAAAGTCAGAATTAAGTGATATAAACTCACAATTCTGACTTTTTTCTCAGAATAGCATGGTATAAACTTCAAAGTTGCGAGAAATAAAGTCACATATAAACTTGCAATTATGATTTTTTTTCTCGGAAAGGCGAGTTTATATCTCGCAATTTTGCCTTTTCTCCAAATTGTATTATAAGCTTGCAATTGTGAGTTATAAACTCAGAATTGTGCGATATAAACTCTACAAGAACTATAAACTGTATCTTGCAATTCTGACTTTATAACTCTCAACTGTGAGTTTATGTCAGCATTCTGTGAAAATAAGTCAGAATTGTGAGCTTGTATCGCAATTTCTGTCTTTTATTCAGCGGCAGAACTAAATACCCAGATGATGCACTTAAGTAACCAAAAAAAAACAAAAGAAAGTGGAGTGTTGGACACCATGCATTCAACTGCTGCAGTGCCAATGTTGAATGACAAAATAACCTTATAAATGTCATACACTACACGGTTGAGTACATAACGAATAAGTACATAGTGGTGATTTGGGACGCAACTTTCGATGTGCGTTCAGTGCGCTTGCGCTCTCTGTATGCGTGTTTGTCTCGGGCCTTTGACTCTGTGGGTCTTGCTAATGATCTGACTGTGATGCTGTAACACTATTGGCTTACAGTGCTGCTGCTCTTCTTCTTTAACACTGCTTGCCCTTCCTGTCGGATTCATCTCTGGGGCCGCCCACATAGCCGTCGGGTAACGTGTGGGTAACCCACGAGGAAATGGAGACCCTTGCCGCCCCCTCCAAAACGGTCAGTCACTTCATCCTTTATAACTCTAACAAAACTAGGTTTTTTTTGTTTTTTTTCACAAAATCCTTTGCTTACTTTTACTGACCCCGTTTGCAAAGTTTTTTTTGTCTCACAGAATCAAGACGGAGCACGAAAGTCGACATGAAATCGAAATCAGCCTAGTTTACTTTTGTAGGACACAATCCTGATGCACAATTCCATTCTAAAATGACCTTCCTTTCAGTGGAAGGATACTGAAGTAATGGCAAATAAAAAAAAGCTAAAGTCCATACATACGGTCTTTGACTGTCCAAAAGCCTCTTCAAATATGGAAACGCACACAAGCAAAATGAGTCACGAACGCGGTTTCATGTCGACCGCGAGCTCCGGTCGCTAATTGGGCGGAGGAAGATTTCATCAATTCGTCTGAATATATTTGAGCTTTAATAACCAACTCATGTGCTTCTGTTACATCCTGTGTTAATGACCTTTAGATGGGTGAACCAGCAGCGATAGAGGGCCTAATTTGCGATTGAACAGCTCTGAAAAAAGGAAGCCCGAACAGATGTAACATTCTTATGTTGGAATCAAACGTAATCAGTCAAAAGAGAATAAAAGTAGCCTCGTTATTCTCCATTGAGCCTCATCACAGCCTCACACAATCATCACGGTTCACCCTCATCAGCATAACGATCACTGGGAACACGAGCGCGGAAGGGAAACGCTCACGACAAATGCAGAATGCAAGGCGGTCATAAGTAGAGCGAAGATGAATGCACCTCATGTATGTGATGTAGTCTGTGCGTGATATATTGTGTTTGCATGCACTATTTATTTGTCTTCTTACAGTTTGGTGTACAGCACGAGCTGTTGCGCATTACAGGTTTAATAAAGAATAAACAGATGCATGTATAATCGGACGTTCCTGTGCGACTTTGGAACTGATATTATCAAAGAAACAATGCGTGTGCTGTGAAAAATGAAGAGATGTGCATAGCGCAACAATTTGCAGATGTAACAAAGATGGATTGATTTTCTTGTGCCTCCGCAGAAGTCAGAGTCAGAGGAGGGGAGCTGGTCACAGGTGAGAGTGTAAATGTCATTTCTAACAGAAAACATGCATTAACAAACATTTGCGGTGGTTTTGTCACAATGGTAATAGCATGAGCACGAAACGAGCATATTAGCCTGATATTTGAAGGGTCATGTGAAGACTAGAGTAATGGCTCCTGAAAATGTAGCTTTGTCATCCAAGGAATTAATTAGATTTGAAAATCTATTAAAATAGCAAACGCCTATTTTAAATAGCAGGGTCATTCTGTGTCAACTCAAGCAGAGGTCCCCAGCTCAGATTTTCTGTAGAAAGACAAACAAGCATAGTAATGAAAGCCAAACTATTAAGTGTAACACATTTATATTTGCTGAATAATCCACTATTTGGTAGAGAGAGAGGTCAAAATGAGAATTTTCACAGATTTGGAGCCAGTTTACAGGGGTGTAAAATGACTGTAGAAAGCTGGAGGCATCTTTATTTGATTTTTACACCAAGATCGGTAGGTGTTTTAGTAAAATCTGTTCACTTTAGCAGTCTCCATGGGTGAACTGGTAAATCGTTCTCATTACCAGTCGTCCAAACCAAATAACGGGTCACTTTGCATACAGCTGAGACTTTTACATTTAAAGAAGAATATCTAAAGAACAACCAATGTTAAAACCAAAAAAAAAAATATTTCAGCACAACTGTATAGATCACACTGGAGTGGCATAAGTACTGTTTTTGTAATTTTGTCACGCCTCATCATTTTTAAGCACCTGTATGGTTCAGTCCCATAGATATTGGGAGCCCAACGTGATTGCGTGTCCAAATATTTGAATTTTACCCATTTTCAATGGTCAATAACCAAATGTAGGTAACTGTTTAAACAGCTTATAGTTACTGTGTTTAAGGAACAAACAATACTTGTATAAATATATCTTGCTTCCCCCAGTCATACAGCACACATACAATTAGCATGTAAAAGATCGCAAAAGTCAACAGATTTTACTAACGGAGCTACTAATCTCTGTGTAAAAAAAATCAAATAAAGATGCTGGCAGCTTTCTAATGTCATTTTACACACCTTGGCTCCAAATTGTTATTTTGACCCTCCCTGTACAAACTAGTGGATTATTCCGTAAATATACATCTTTGACAATGAATATTTTGAATTTCATCACTGTTTATGTTTATCTTTCTACAGAGAAATTTAAATATAGAAAAAAAGCAAACATTTGAGCTGGGGAAGTTTCTGAAATTAGTTTGGTTTGAGACAATGACCCAGCAATAATATTGTCACAGTGTTACTATTTTTAATGTCTTCTTGATTAAATGCAGCCTTGATGGTCGTATGAATTATTCCAAACTTTTGAGCTGTAGTATATATGAAATTGTTTTATTGTAATATTATGATAATCAGCGTCCAATGAATATGCAATAATAAATACAATATAGTTTTTACACAAAGCAGCTTCTGTAGTCAAAAGGACACGGTTGTTAAAGGAAAAGTGTGCGTATCATTTAGACGCTGGCGTACGGGGACATGAACCACGAGTGGATCGGGAACGAGTGGCTGCCCAGTCTAGGTCTACCTCAGTACCGCAGCTACTTCATGGAGTGTTTGGTGGACGCGCGCATGCTGGACCACCTCACCAAGAAGGACCTCCGAGTGCATTTAAAAATGGTGGACAGCTTTCACAGGTCAATAGTCCATTGGTGTCCAAGTAATGCTGTAGATGATTTTGATTTGACTGATGAAATTCGTGAGCACTTGTAAGTGCTTTGACGGTAAAATGTAAGTATCATTAAGATGTACCAATTGCCACTTAATGAATTGTGCAACAGAACCAGTCTGCAGTACGGCATCATGTGTCTGAAGAAGCTGAACTACGACAGGAAGGAGTTGGAGAGACGCAGAGAGAGCAGCCAGCACGAGATTAGAGGTGGGCGGAAGCCGCTTGGAAACGCTCCCCTGAACCGTCATCATCCAACGAACATAAACACATGATGAGTTTTTGCTGTATATTTACGCAGACGTGCTGGTGTGGAGTAACGAGCGCGTGATCCGCTGGGTCCAGAGCATCGGTCTGCGCGACTACGCCAACATCCTGTTAGAGAGCGGCGTGCACGGGGCGCTCATAGCGCTCGACGACAACTTTGACTACAGCAGCCTGGCCCTGCTGCTGCAGATCCCCAACCAAAACACTCAGGTACCCGTCCATCTATCCACGGACACACTTACTCTTTACAGTTACAGTTACCATTTTGGATTAACGAATACTTTTCTCCCACAGGCTAGACAAATTCTAGAAAGAGAGTACAACAATCTGCTGGCGCTGGGAACAGAGAGACGATTAGATGAGGTGAAGCACTAGTTTCTTTCATTTTGTATCTAATCGAACAGTGGACAGCGGCTCCGTTTCAAATGTTTAGGGAGTGTCATAAAGGAAACAGAACTGAAAAAATAATATATGAGAGTTTTCGGCGAAATGGACCCGTTTCCATTAGGTGTATTTTCAATTTGCAGCGTCAATTTGTGCAATTGGTAGGGTAATGGAACCGCGGCTACTGACAGTTGATTTGATGCGAGATTTGGTTGGTCTTAAAGGAGAAGTTCACTTCCAGAACAACAATTCACAAATAATTTACTCGCCCCCTTGTCATCCAAGATGTTGATGTCTTTCTGTCTTGAGTTGTAAAGAAATGATGTTTTTTGAGGAAAGCATATCAGGATTTTTCTTCATATAATGGACTTGATTGGTACCTTGATTTTGAACTTCCAAAATGTAGTTTAAATGCAGCTTCAAAGGGCTCTAAACGATCCCAGCCGAGGAAGAAGGGTCTTATCTAGCGGAACGATCATTCATTTTATTTGAAAAATAAAAATTTGTGTACTTTTTAAGCACAAAAGCTCGTGTAGCACAGGTTCTGGGATGCGCGTTCACGTACTATTGAATCACGTCGAAAGGTCTCGCCGAACGTAGGCGGAACCACAGACCCAGCGTTTACAAAGCGAACTCGCAAAGACTAAGAAAGCGCAAGTACGTGAAACGCCGTTTACAAACAAAAAGGTAGAACGATGTCGGACGATTCTGAAGTTGTAGGAGAAAATAAGATGGAGTTTTTGGCCATACCGGAGTACACAGACGATAAACTTAGACGTGATTAGCATCGTGAACGTGCATCTCAGAGCCTGTGTTACACAAGCTTTTGTGCTTATAAAGTATATAAATTGTTATTTTTGGGGCAAAAAATGACAGATCGTTTCACTAGATAAGACCCTTCTTCCTCAGCTGGCGTTGTTTAGAGCCCTTTGAAGTTGCATTTCAAGTTCAAATTCGGGGCAGCAATGAAGTCTATTATATGAAGAAAAATCCTGAAATGCTTTCCTCAAAAACCATAATTTGTTTATGACTGAAGACAGAAAGACATGAACATCTTGGATGACAAGGGGGTGAGTAAATTATTTGTGAATTGATGTTCTGGAAGTGGACTTCTCCTTTAAGCTTGTTAGTAACAGTGCAATACTAGTGAAGTGGTGCAAAAACAAAATTAGATTGAAAATTGTATCAATGTGTTTTAACCTGCACAAGCTGTTGTGACAATTGATTGTCAGGTGCTTAGTTTTGTTCTGGTGTTATGCCAAATTCTGACCCCTGCCAGATTACTATCCCCCTAGTATTGGTAGGTTTAGGATTAGGGGTGGGGTTAGGATTAGGCAATCAGGGTAACAATTTCAGTGAGAGGGGGTAATAATTTGCCGGGGGGTCGAAAATGGCCACAACACCGGAACTGTTCAAGGGCCAGATTTCCTAAACAGGGCAAATAAGCGTTAGAGCGCAATTCCAATTCCAAGCGCTGACGGGAGGCGAAGCTCCTGCGTGTTTTCCTGACAACGCGCACATTAAAGAACACAGACACGGCCTGAGCATTTCCGTAACGAGCAGCTCAATTGTACATACGAAAGGGAAACTCCTACAGATGCTTATTTAATAAGGTCAGGCACAAACGTAACCGCGTAGGCATTTTCAGCGCTAATCGTTGAGTGCGCATCTTTAGTAAATCCTGACAGTACTATTTTGACGCAAAAGTGGCCAACAGTGTAACCTTATTCATGAATGAATTTATTGATGTATTTATTCATTTATATATAAAGGGTAAATTCCTTATCAGTCTAATGTAATACACATACGTTTGGAAGATAATTGAAGTCAAACTGCACACTATATGTTGAAACCAAGAGAATTTATTGTGATGTCTTTGGAGTATCTGGTGAAATGTTGTTATTCTTACAGTCAGTCATAGACTCCCGTTATTTTCACGCTCGGTGGGGTTGGTGGTTTATGGTGTCAGTTTGTTTCTGTATTGATTTGTTTATTTCGAGTTAAAATGTAGATTTTTGTAGTCGTTTTCCCCATTTGTTTTTATGAGCATGAACAGCTACCACCCCCTTTCTTTCTTTCTTTCTTTTTTTGATTAGATCTTAGAGTCATTATAGCCTCTTTCACGCAGCAATCCCTGTAAATTGTTGTCGGATTACCAGTTTAACTTGACTGGTAAATACACAAATATGTCGTTCACATAGGCAACGGTGTTGTGGCTTTCTACCTGTAAGAGACCATTGACACATCAGCACCAAAATGCCGTCAAGTCATTACATGTCCAGTTTGCGTGTGCTGGGTCTGGAGCGCAACACATCGAAACAGCTGACGAGACGTAATGGTCTTTGATGTCCACGTGGCGCACGCGGAGCAGCGGAGCTTTATAAACAGCTCAGATGAACAGTTCATTTTCATACGAACGTTACGATTTGGGCCAAAGTAGACTTCATTCGTCAGCGCGTTCTGTGCGCTCATACGGGTAATGTTCATTCTGTGTTCACAGAACACGTACTGGTTAAATTTCCCGATGATATTGGAATTTCTTGTAGTGGTAAATTGCCAGAAGGAATTTCCTGGTAGTTTACCAGTAAAGACTGTTTGTGTGAAAGGGGCTAATTAATGTTTTAACTTGTTTAGAACGCATGTAAACCAAGTTTTGATTCAACTTTTTTTGAAGTAACATAAATGAAAGAGCCAAGTTAAAGGCATGTTATGTAAATTACGTGTTACGTAATTTATTTCAACAGTAAGACGGCATGATGTTCAATAGCACTTTGGTCTAAACGCGCATCTGTACCATCCGTAGTGCGACGAGAAAGACTTCCGCGGCCCGTCGTGGAGGAGGCAGTTTCCTCGGCGGGACATCCACGGGATCAGCATGATGCCCGGCTCAGCGGAGACCCTGCCCGCCGGCTTTCGCCTCACCGCCACCTCCGCACACTCACGCAGACTGCCACCAGAGGGTGAGACGCGCACAGTAGCGTTCAGAGCAGATATTGAGAAACACGATCCAGAGCGCTAGGGGGCAAAAATGCAGGAATTGTAAAGCAGCGAGAGACAGAGGCCGTTTAGTATGAAATTAGCGGCATTGCATTTGATGTAAACAAAGTTATCGGTAGGCTTTAATTAAAGGGATATAAATGTGTATTTAAAGGGATAGCTGAGCAAAAGAGTAGGGTTGGGTACGGAGAACCAAACGATTTGAACGATGAACGATTCACGGCATTAACGATTCCCGTGTTGTTGTTTTAAAACGATTTGCGAACAGCGCACACATCTGAAGCTTTCCCGGCCTGCGTCTGCTGTCGAACCGCTCCGTGCAAAAAAGGATTGTTTGGAGCTGGGCTTGTCTTTCACATTTACCAATGTGTGAATATATCATTGTAAACATGGGCGTTTTTTGTCTTTAGTGAAGGCAAACAGAAGTGAAAGCAAATGCATTTGTAAAGGGCCTTTCCCACCAAGAATATGAACTGTCTAAAAATAAGTGTTTAAAAATCCAAATGTATTTGGAACTTTTAAAGAATATTTTTTGCACGTGGCTCTTATTTAACACACCCGGTCTAGTTATTTTTGCTGTGGTATTTTTTGTTAGAAGCAAAGGCAAAAGTTCGTAAGCGTAGAAGAGGCTACATGTTCTGTAAGCCGCTTGCTTGTGTTATTGAGCCGCAACAGAACAGTTACTGTAGTAAAAAGACAGAGAAATAATGTTTGACATGTTTGAATGTTTTGTAGGATTTTGTAATCTTCTCGGAACGGAACGCAGGAAGGGCTAAGAACGGTAATCGATGAAATGCAAACGATACCCAACCCTACTCGAGCGTGACACGATCATGTGAAAATCATTGTGATGCACCGTGCTGTAAAATGTGTCTCTTTTGCACACTGACGTATCCTGACTGTCCCATTAATGCACATTTAGGCAAATGCGGTACGTAATAAGGGTGTTTTGAAGGGATTTATTTGTGAAAAGTGAAAAATAGTATAAGTAGTAGAGCAGGACACTATTCCAAGCAGCCATCTTCACACATACTTCACCACATGAGGGTCAGACAGAAATCACACCTACACACCCACCCACACACACACACACTGGGTTGACTGTGTTTGTGTTGTTTTTTTTTACGGACCGCCGCCGGGTAGTCCTGTACGAGGTGACGGACGACAGTCCAGACGACATGTATTTGGAGTGGTTTGAAGGTCAGACACAACAGAGCCTCCGACCGTGTGGCATTCCCGACCCCAACCCTACAGCGCAGCGTACTCGTACCCCTTTAAGCGGTCTCGGCGCGTCCCGTCCTTTCTTAACCGTGAAACGTAACCATCAGACGGACGCAAAGACAGATCGGGAGCGGCCTCGGCCAAGCGTTTAGCATTCCGCCAACGCGTACCAGAAGCAAACGCAGTCGATTAGCCAAAGCGGAAAGCAGGGACAGGCCAAATTGGCACGATAAGGTCGAAAGGGAAACCTCGCGTATTTGTAAGGTGTCGTTGCGGCGGCTTTGCGGTCGCTATCGTCCATTAGGATAGGGATCAGAAGTTGATTGCAGTTGTTTAAATGCAGAAGCAGTCCGCAGAGTTGAATGAATGAGCAGATTGGATGGAAAATTGTTTGAGTTTGGTTTTTTGTTAGCTGCAGACTCTTTGAGGATATGAAAGACGGTTGACGGTTTGGGGTGACGTGGGAGTACGTATCGTTTTTGTTTGCGGCGGGCATCCTAGCGATAAGGCGAACGCGATCGGAACGAGCGTAAAGCGTGCTAGCGTTTGTCCCTTTTTTGTTTTGACTATTACAGGGTTGATGAGTTTTTGAAAAGGCTGGCTCACGATTTGGAGGTTGAGAGAAATGTTGGAAATCCTAAAAGCTAAGGTCCCATAATCCTGTGCAAAAACGCGTGCGGTCCGATCGTTAGTTTGACACGCTTTCCGGCAGCCGACGAAATTGTACGTCCGGCGAAATGGCGGCGGCGTCGGAAGATTTGACGAACGGTCCCACAGCGTGACACTTCCAAGGACGAACGCCAAACGGTCTTTGTTTTTCAAGACGAGCAAGGTGCAAAAAAAGTGCAAGATAATGTAGCTTTTTTGTGTCCACGGAGAGAGTTCGCCTGTAAGGGCGGTTGAGATTGCGCGTGATGGAAAAAGATGCGCGATTAGTAAAATTGTTTATTGCGGTTTGCTCCTCATCTGTGATGTTGGAGGCTTTTGTCGCGTTAAAATACACGTCGCCGGACCGCCGGTATGTTGCGCCCTTCCAGAATTAGTGGCTAGTTTAATGTGTTAATGGAATGTGTAGTTTTGAAAGGTAAAGTTTGACTGGAAGAGGCGCGGCTTCCCGCGTACTAGGCGTACTAGGGTAGAGTAACGGCGTATCGGTTAAGGGATTTGACGTGGGTACCCGTCCAAGCGGCGGCGGAAGGTATTAGTTAACAGGTTGTGAGAGCCCCAGGCTGACTTGGTTTGTATGGAATGCATGTTACAGAGCTGGTGTGGTGTCACGCGTTTTGTTTTTTTTCAACGTTAGTCGAGTACGTACAGAAGAAACAGTTAGCGGGTGGTTTGCCACGTAGGAACGCGTGGGTCGACGTGCGCAGTGTGGGCTTTGGCTAAATCCAGTAGCGAGATAGTAATTGAATGTTTGAAGTATGGGAGGTTTTGGAAGCGAAGTAGCCTTGGTTAGTTGGTGGTGGCGGCGGTGACGGCGGTGACGTAAAGTAGCGTCCCATGGCTCATTGGTCCATGGTTCATTGATTAGCGGGATGATGAAAAGCGCATGTGCCTGAGAAGCGAGCGAGTGAGTATTTGGAAGAGTGTGGAAAATGAAGAACACGTTCCAGGGAGCCACCAAAGGGACGCAGTTAGCTGGCTGTTAGCGGCTGCCTGTCTTTGGCACTGTGGCCATGTTGTAAACGAGGTATCCGGCGGTTGAGCGGAACTAAGCTGAAGCGGGCGAGCGAGGCCCGACGGTAGCGTGCGCTATTTGCGTGGCGTTTATTGCGGTAGTTGAAGTGTTGGTAACCCTAGTAGGAGTGTACCTTTTGGAAGCTCAGCAAATGTGCCATGACCTGTTGGCTGATTTGAAGAGGGTAGTAGTCAAGTAATGAGGAGAAGCAGGTGTGTTTAATTAGCAAGCTTGGACAAAGGTGTGAGGGAGTTAGCAAATGCAGCTGAAGCTTTGTCCCAAAGCAAGCAGATAGTTGATGGAAAAAGAGCAGTCCATGCGGCGTCTTTAATACAGGCCCAATGTGAGCACACGTCCAAGGCGAAAGGTGTTGAGCGTAGTCCCGGTAGCAGGCAGAGCCTTGAAGCTGCAGCAGCAGCAGCAGCAGCAGCAGATGTGGAAGCAGAGCAAAGTGAAGTGCGTTTGGAAGCAAGCTGTGTAGAAAAGGGCAGGAGCCGAGTTCAGCCTACCACGTCCCGCTTTTCGTCTCCCGTTTTGAGTCGCACGGTTTGAGTCGTAGGTCTTTACACTCGTCGGTCTTCACACAAGGACAGATGAACACGAGGACTGCCGCTCGAGGGCTGCCGCTTCCGCTGCCGCTCCATGGGAACTGCTGCTTTTCTAGCTCCTTCTCACACGGCCGCGGCTGACGGCGCTCTGCAATCAACCAATCGCCCGCTTCGCAGCCGCTCACGTGACCGCTTCCTCAGCTTCTTCTCGTTAGCAATTAAACTCCCTGCCTCCTGCGCTACTGCCTCCGCCTCCTTTCTACCGACAACCAATCGCGGTAGCCCCGCGTTAAAGCTGCCGCCACGCTCAATCCAACGGCCCCGTCGTCGCTCCGTGTCGTGTACGCCGACGAGCGCTGTTTCGTTCGTGTTGCCCTTTCCCTGTTGTGGCTGGATCTCCCTAGATTTCATGTGTCCATATTAACCAAGCATTTCTACTGCAAACCTCACTGACTAACATGTGACTGTTTTGGACACTGTGCTGTGTTCCTTTCTGGTGACCCCCGCCGCACCAAACACGTTACAACTAAATGCTGCAAGACGCTTTTGCTCACTACTGTGGGAGGGCCTTTTGACTTTCTAGCATGTCCAATAGCATTCAGCTTCAATACAATTAAACCCTACTTCAACCAAACAAGGCATTTCTGTCCGTTTCTCCTACAACATATTCAGAGCCGTGTGTGCAGCTGCTTGCTTTTGGGGAAACGCACAACAACATTGCTCAACATTAATCAACATTCTTCTCATTCTTCTCAACATTCTTCCACACACACACACACACACACACACACACACACACACACAAATGGACACAACCAGGGAGCCTCTGAACACCTCCAAGGACGCCTCCAGATGCCTTCAGATTCTTCACAACAACAATACACTTAACACCCCAACATCTTAGGCAGTGGCTTCTTTCTTTACTCCTCCCACCTCCTCACGACCATCTGAATATACAAACAAACAAAGTCTCATTAGGAACATCTCATCTCCACAGCCAAACAAGGTGACTCCAAAAACCACTACATTAACAACACTCTGTGACCACATACATACATACATACATACACAAACACGCTAAGACACAGATGAATATTACGCGCGCACATACAAATTACACACGCAAAAATAAGGCCTCCACATTGGACCCTCTGGGGTACAAAAGCTCATCGTTGGATCGCTACCCTTAAAAGGACATCCTTGGACCTTTTTTTTTTTTAACACCTAATAGGTACCTTACCTTAACACTGCATATTACTACTATAATGCACTACTATGGACCGAGTACAGATCAAAAAGACAAAAACGTGTCCTTTTAAGGGTACTGCTCCACCGACAAGCTATTGGACCTCAAAAGCTACACTTTTCACCCCTTCGTTTTACCTCTGGATTCACTAAACTCACTCACCGAACGTCTGTTTCCGTGCAGTTGGCCCGTCGGCGGTGCAGCGTCTGGACAGCTCCGCCGTGAGGACCTACTCTTGCTGAGAGAACATCCGTACTGTAAGCTGTGAGTCACGCAAAACTACTTGCTCTACGGTAACTCAAGGTCACTTTCGGCCTCGTTGCCAAATCGCTGCTACCTCTTCTCTGCTTTCTCACCTGCTAAATAAATCAACGCTTTCAAAAAACAATGTTTTGCGGATGGCCTCGGCCTTTTTTCACAATGACGACGCCCCGCCTTTACGCGGAACTTGCGTAACGCGGGGTTTGTACCAGGTGCTTCGACTGCTTCGGGTACTTCGCTTTCACTTTTCCTAATCGAAGGCCTGGAAACCCCTCCAAAATAGCCATATTCCTCAGGAGGGACTTGCAAATTGCTACAATCATTCAAAGGCAGCGTATCTAGCAAATAATGCTGCTTTTTTTTTACAAGGACAAAGCTTTTCACGCAAAACAAATACACATCCTGCTTTTATTACCCTGCTTCGCTTCGTGTCATCAAACTAGCAAGCTAAACCACACAGTGTCATCTAAACATAACTGAGGATGCGCAAACACGTAAACCAAATCCATTCGGTCACTCATTTAAGCTGGAACCGCTCCAACTCCTTCAAACTTCTCACTTCGTTTCAACCGGTTCGCTACCAAACGCCACGTCGAATCGCAACTGTTTCACATTTCAACATCGCCTGGAATTTTGGCCAAAACCATGGCTGCGTCCGAAAGCTCCAAAATACTGCTTTCGGAGGCACACTTCCAAGGCGGGAAGGCGTTGAGGAACGTCCAAATTCTAATTCCGCTTCGCTTTTTTTTTTTATCCCGTTTTCAACACGGCGTACGCGTATCCTTCGCTGCCTTCGATTTCCCGCTATTCTGTGCGTCTGCTATAGAAATAAACGGATTCTGCTCTAATTACACTTCTTACTTTATATAATAGATGACATCTTGACCGTGATAAAATGTACGAATCGTAATACTGGAAAAAGCATAACAAATAATATTCTTTGTAATAATACTGTTCTACAAAAAAGGTCAAAGGGTTCAACTGAGTATTAAATAACTACATTTTCAGCATACCACCAATCACAACAAAACAGCCACTAATAACAATGACCTGTTCTGCAATAATACTTGCAACAGTGCTTTGATGAACGCCTTCCATGACGTTCACATCTTTATGTATTATTAAAACATTTACACAGAACTGTTTAAGATCCTTTTTCTACAAAATGTACAACTTAACCGTTACCATGCCATGTTGACCTTTCAAAATTAACCTCACCTCATTTTTGCTACCGATTCACTTCACGTCACGTCGCTAATCCAACTCGCCAGTTGGAATCAAACGGGGCGGTTCCGGCGTAAATCGCATCCATTCGTTTGGCTCATCTGTTCCTCTTTTCACATCTTCAATCGTGTTTACGTCACACTTTGACTACCGCTACTTGCTTAGCTCCACTGTTTTCTGACATCAACTCGTAAGTGCAAAAGGTAGCTTTTGGAAATTGCCTAAATCTTGCCTCAACACATACGTGCTTATTCACAGCATTACACGCCTCTTTCGTACATACGTTGTCTTTCAATAACTCGAGTGCTTTTCCAACTACCTTTTGCCATTTTCTCTATTGCCGTTTTCAACACCTTTTCAGCCCGTCCAATTCGACTACTTCAAGCGCTTTAAGCACCTTGTACGAACCCTGCTCTGTTACACAAAACAAAAGCTACATGTTTACTAAATGTTACGCCGCATCTCACATTCTACCAATCTTGGGGTGTCCAAATCCTATCTCGGAGGGATGCTGTCCTGCACGGTTTAGCTCCAAATGACCTCGCCGCACCTGCCTAAAGGTTTCTTTTATGCCCGGTGTGTTTCCTTGGGGTCGGACCTACGGTCGACTCTGCCGAACGGTAGCTCTCCGGGAGTAGGACCGGACACCCCCGTGCTAAACCTACACCTCGCTTTATTTACGCAAACCCCAACGGCCGCCGCTGCCGCGCCTTCTGATCTTTTCTTCTGTGTCACCTTTCTTTCAGAGTCGTACCTTAAAGTTGGCCTGAACAAACAACTCCGAGTCACACTGCCAAGAGAACAACGGAAGCCTGCGTAGTACGGGGCGAGGAGGCGGAGTCCGAGGCGCGCCGGCCTCCCCCGTCCCTCCGGACGAGCCGAGGCCGCGACCCGGGCGTCCGCAGCGGGTGCCGCCGCGCTCTCGCTCTTTCTGTCTTTTACGCCACGCGGCTCCTTCGGCTTAAGTACTGTGTATTTCTTCTACGGGGGGATGTGTAGGTTCGACTGTAAATCACTATAAATAAAGCTCTTTTATATATAAATACATAAATACAAACAAATATATATACGTACGCGCACGCACGCATCTGTACAAAAACGTAAACCGCGCGTTCCGAGTTTGTGCGCATTGCGTCCCTCGATGTCACGGTTTTAAACCACGCCGCCGTTACGGGTTTTTGGTTTTTTCACGTACGCCCGAGAGACGCTTTTGACGGGCTGATACTTTACCTTCGTTTTTTTCATGCGTTTTGAGGGCTGGTGCGGTCTGCCAAATACAAGCCCCTTGCCCAAAAGCTACGCTAACCCCTCACGGTCTACGTCACGCCGGTTGCTCGCACCTATTGAACCGTTCAGGATTTTGTCAAAAAACATTCGCAGCCCTTTCCTTACTAAACATCGCGTTCAGGCAAACATGTATTGATCATCAACTCAAATAGCGTCGCCTCAATCCTTTGTCCGTTCTAAATTCATACGCTGGATCGTCAAACCAAGTGCTACGTACGGGATCGCGATAGGGATGTGCCCCAACGGTCGCTCGCTATTTGGAAAGGCAAGGAAAATGAACGACGCGTGCTAAGGAGCTGCTAAAGGACGCTACAAAAAGACGACTGATTGGACGATTGACAATGACTTGCAAATCCTGAGCACCGCTGACAAACATCTAATCTTGTCAAATTTGTGCCAAGTAATTACAAGATTGAAGTCCTGATATTTCAACAACACAGTCAAAATTTGGACATTTCATTCTTGTGTGTAAGTGTTTCTACAATAAAGTCAAATGTTTCCAGAATAAAGTCACAATTACAAGAATTTGTTCGTGCAAATACCAGATTCAACAAAGTATTTCCACAGTTCAATCTAGTCTGTTGCGCATGAAAATGGCCTGAATCGGGAGCTCCGGGAGATCTTTCCAAGGCTCAGCTTTAAAATCTGACGCTTTTACAGACAAATACTAACAATATGTCTATTACAATCATATGTTTTTCATGCTCTTTAATGTGGCATGACAGATCTTTGTACAGTCGTCTTTCCCATTACAGTAACATTCCTTTCATTCAATTAGGCCGTACTGTTTTTTTTGCCGGTCCTTCAAATGTTCCTTCACTTTTATATCACGTTAGAAACGTCAAATAAAGACAAAAAATATTACATTTTATATTTCGGGATAAAACTGATGGAATTTAATGTTACGTTAAAAGCAACAAAGAACAAAATTACTGCCATTACTGGGTGGCTGGTGCGCTACTAATCGCTAATTGACGACGTTAAATATTATTTTCAATCATTTACTCCATCGTACCGCATTGTACCGTAAACAGCTTATGAATAGTCAGTTACATACCTCAGAAAAGACAAAAATATAGCATACGTTCATGAGTTGAGGTCCACTTCAATCTTTTAAATGTTTTTTTGTTTGTTTTGTTTTGTTTTTTTTAATACATGTGAGGAATGGAATGAAAGATTGGAAACCACAGACATTTTTACAAAGTAGGTGGAAATGACTCGTCGTAATCGAAAAGACCACTGACTCGCTCGTACAGTAATCTGTCCCACCGCATAAAACGGCATGAAAAACACATTAATGTAAGACACATTGGGCCTCATTTATGAAAGACAACCACGACTAATTTTGCCATAAATCCTTCGGAAAGCCGTTCTGACGTACGTTTTTGAATTCATGAAAATGGTCCTTTTCAAAATGCTACTTGGTACAAAAGAAATCTGCTCCCTACCACGTGTAAACGGTGCATAAAAAATTGCTACATTTTACTGGTTACTCATTTTTTAGATTAACTACAATTCTTTAAAGTTACATACTAATACGTTACCGTGGATAGCCTATTCCAAATCATAGCAACTAATGCATCTAAGCTGGAAAAACACTGTGCCGCCAAGCTCTGTGCTTGCATTTTCAAGCGCCACCAGCTGCTCGTTTTCAAAAGAACACCTGACATTTTTTCAACTAGCTACAAACTCCTGGGTGGACACACGTTATTTAACATTTCTTGTTAGGCATATGGCCAATAGTCTTTTTTTTGGAGGGCCATTTTTGCAATATACTGGAGCCAAACCTGATAAAGTAGATTAGATTATTCTACTGCGTTCCTGGACACGCAGTTTGCTTAGCTGTAATTCACAGATGGGGATTACGCTAATCGGGAATGAGAGTGTACAACCGCCCTTTTTACAAATGATTGGAATTGGAGGACAGTTTTTGGGAAAGTCTGTTTTACACTCATATATTTACGCTTTACTCTTTACTCTTTCATGATTGAGGCCCACTGTTTGTATTTCACTATAAAACTGACACTTTTATATTAAAAGTACCAAAAGCACAAAGCTTATTGCTATTATTGGCTGATTGGCACACTGCAAATAGGCCTAACGAATGCAATCGACCATGTAAAATCTTACTTCCGAGCGTACCGGCTCTGCCGACATAGCACGTGCTGTGATTTCCGCTAATTATCGCACATGTATTCAAATCGATTCCAGTGGCCTGGGCACAGTGCTCCCAAACCAGGCCATCTGCATGTGCAGGCTATACTAAAAATTAGAACTTAAATTGCTATAATTTAATACTCCTAATTCTGACTTTATTCTATAAATATTACAACTTTAATCTAAGAGTTGTACTTTTTTTTTTTTGTTCCTTACACTAAAACACCGTATGTGTGACAGTAAAAAGCCAGCGCGCATTCGAAAGCAATTTCCATTTCCTTTTCCGAACGCGCTATTTGGATTCGGGCGCATCCCTACCTCTGAAAAGCTATCGCTCGTCAAACGCGTAATGATTACACAAAAATAAATCTTACGGCGCTGACGCTTTCAGGAGCCCAAATACCAATTTTTCCATCAAAAACCATTGATTTATTTCATGATCGAGCCATCTATTGAATTAAACACTACAAACACATGCAGAAAAACAATCGATCCTTCACAGCAATGCGTATCGAAGAACGTGAGTAATCTGGATATACTTACTCTAGCACATCTTACTGTTTGGTTAGAAAGAACGTAAAACTCAAATTGTTTCCCGTCGTGAGTAGCGCGAAATGTACCGGCGGAGCGCGCCGCGCGTCCGTCGCGACGCGGACCGCTCGTCTCGGAGTACGATACGCGAGTCTCTCGCCGCGCCCGTACGCGCCGCGGCCGACCGGCCGGCCTCGTCTCCGGAACGTCCGACCGACCGCCTCTCGTTGCGGCGAATCGCTAAAGGACAGGCTTAGCTCGTAGTGAACGTAGACTTACTTGCTGTGACTTACTTTGGTGTAAAAATGTTTTCGACTCGTTTCTGTTCGAGACGCAGGGGACGTCTGTTGCGCGGCCCTCCGCCTCCGGTCTTTCGGTTATTTCAGACACTTCGACGGTTCGTACGTCCCTGTTTTGCACGCGCAGAGAATCCTTTTATTTTGTGTCCATTTTTTTATTTATTACTGATTGTATTTTGGTCAAAACTATGTGGTGATCAAACAACTTTTCATTGTCAATAAAAAGTACAGCCAAATAGCTTTGCTTCGTAGCAATCATTGTCACAAACTTTTTTGCTATGCATCTCTTCAAACCGACGCTACATTAATGGTACAATACTTCACATTACATTCATTACACATTGATAAACTGAATGACTGAAAGATCATAGTTTACATGATTCACAGTTTAGTGCCTTACAAGATGTATTTCACAAAAACAGTCAACGGCTGTCCAGGTTACATTTTACCAATCAAAAGGAGGACAATCAAATTTCACTTTAAGGAGAAGTCCACTTCCAGACCAACAATTTACAGATCACGTACTCACCCCCTTGTCATCCGAGATGTTCGTGTCTTTCTTTCTTCAGTCGTAAAGAAACTGTTTTTTGAGGAAAACATTTCAGCATTTTACTCCATATAATAAACTGATACGGTGCCCCGATTTTGAACTTCCAAAATGCAGTTTAAAGGCAGCTTCAAATGATCGCAAATGCGGTTGTAAACGATCCCAGCTGAGAAAGAACGGTCGAATCTAGCACGATCGGTTATTTTCATAAAAATAAGAATTAATATACTTGTTAATGTCAAACGCTCGTCTTCCCAACCTGTTTTCTTCCGGTTCATGACAGTTAGGGTATGTCAAAAAAACTCCCATCTCATGTTCTCCCTCAACTTCAAAATCACCTTATATCGCTGTTTTACCTTTTTTGTTAAGGGTGTTTGATCTTTGCATGTTCACTTTGCAAAAACTGGGTTGGAACTTCTGCAGCGATGTAGGATGATTTTGAAATTATTTTTGAAGTTGAGGGAGAAAATACAATCGTAGTTTTTCCACATACCCTAACTGTCTTGAACCAGAATACACAGAGTTGAGGCAAGGCAAGACAACACAAGGGTTTGACATTAAAAAGTATTTAAATTGTTTTTTTTGTTTATTTATTTTTTTTTTTTTATGAAAACTTTAGCTAGATGAGACCCTTCTTCCTGAGCTGGGATCATTTATAACCGCATTTGGGATCTGAATTTAAACTGCATTTTGGAAGTTCAAACTCGGGGCACCATAGCAGTCCATTATATGGACAAAAATCCTCAAATGTTTTCCTCAAAAAACACAATTTCTTTACGACTGAAGAAAGAAAGACATGAACATCTTGGATAACAAGGGGGTGAGTACATTATATGTAAATTATTGTTCTGGAAGTGGACTTTTCCTTTAGGCAATACAGACCATTTTTATGATAACTACATATGATAACTACTTTTTTCCCTTAGTTGGCAAACCATACAATTCGGAGAATATCAATACGAAACTTGCAAATTACTAAATTGAAATACTGGTACAATTATCCGTGCTTTCACACCTTTTGTTTTCATTTGGATGTCAGGGGTGAACCAAATGTTTTTGTAAAATTCATCTATTTAATCTCAGCCTACATTTTATAAACATGTTTTTCTAAACATGTTTACATTTGGTCCTGGTTATATTTGGACCAAGTTATACAAAACCATAAACAAGTGGAAATTATCATATTAATGCACATCAATTACATCACATTACTAATTCCAAATATTAGGGTATAATGAGGGGTGCATTCTAATTGGAATCATGATTCTCTATGGAATATCTTCACTGATTTTCACATCTTGGAGAGGAAGTAGCAAGTAAGTGAATGCTTTTGCTTGTGCGTGCGCATATGTGCGCATCCGCATCTGGTTGTAAATTATTTACCAGCTCCTTTTCACAGAATCTTCTCAATGTCCTTAAACACCTCAGGATCTTCTATGGTGGGACCGATCTATGAATTTACAGTCACAAACATCCAAATTAGAAAGCTCTGCTTTACTATCAGATTTTGACCGAAGCTGAAGATTTGCAGTTCAGAAACGTCATATAACACCAACTTTTAGTAACAGTTACCACTAGGAAAAATACAAGTCAGAAAATACCTTATACGGCTTGTGGTTCACCAGGTTAGCCAGAGACGATCTTGGAATTTTTCCTGAGCGGGTTTTGGGAAGAGCTTTTACAAAGACTACCTTCTTAAAAGCCGCCACCGGCCCGATGGTGTCCCTCACCAGTTTCACCATCTCGTTCGCCAGCACGTCCTCGCTTTTCTGACAGTCTGCAAACAAACAAACATGAACATAAAGAAACATACATCCAATAAGGTGCATCCTTCTTTGTGTGTTTAAAGCACAAAACGGCGACACTGGCGTCCCTTTACTTTATTTATTCCATCTCATCCCATGTGATCAAATATGACTTTTGTGAGTACTGCCTAATAAAATCATAACTACCATAAACTATTACCCAACTACATTCACAAAGCATTAAAGCAAACATTTTTACATTTACAGTATTTAGAAGTTAAGCTTAATTGTAGATTCAATTTACATCCCATTCACACATATGTTATTACAATGGCTTACTTACTATTTCAGTAATTTCATTATTTTTTTTTTTTTTAAGGAAACAACAAGGGAAATGGGAAAAAAAGATGCCCAACAATGTTGCATTTATTTCATCAAAAATAAAGTACAATCAGCATTATGGTTTTCTATTTGAAACTATTTTAACAAGTAATTTATTCCTGTGCTGGCAAAGCCATGATTTTTCAATGTTGTTTACTGCTTAATATTTTTGGGAAAACCATGATACGCTACTACATGATGACTTTTGACAGTAAAGACTGGAATAATGACTGCTGAAAATTCTGATTTGTCACCACAGGCAAAAATGGCAAACATTATTACATTTTATAACATTATTATAACATATAATCAGATTACAATTAAATGACTGACCAGTAGTTTTTCTACGGAATTGGGCTACTTTAACACTGTTTGCCACAGGTTGTTTTCCGGTGTGACGGCACACCGACAGGCATCTGAGAACGGCTCGATTTGAAAAAGGGAATATTATTTTTACAGATTAATTAAAAACCACTGCATGGATTTTTCTCATTATAGGGTAGATTTGTACATACACTGACAACGCGCATTAATGTTCAAACAACATGAAAAAGTGAACTTTGTATCCGATGACCCCTTTAAAAGAACTGTTTGCAGAAACATATTAATCACTGCAACAATCACTTCATCCTAAAATCTCAAGTATTTGCTCCCCCCCCCCAACTCCCATTCCTCACCATTTCTGAGCACACATAAAGCCAACGGCACGTGTCCCTTCAGGGAGTCCTCAAGTCCCACCACAGCACAGTCCACTACGGCAGGGTGCATCAGGATAGACTAAAAGACACACACACACAAGATATGGCTTTGTAGCAGCAACAAAGATTCTTGTGATTGTTATTTGTCACGAGTGAGACGCTCCCTTTCCTCGCACCTCTTCGAGGGCACCGGTGGACAGCCTGTGACCCGCCACATTGATGACGTCATCGGATCGAGACATGATGTACAAGAAGCCTTCCTCGTCTGCAAAACCGGCATCCATGGTGTCATAGTAACCCTAGGAGGGAGGGCAATAAAAACACTTTTCACCACAATAGCAATACATATTTGTGAATATAACAACACATTTTAAGTGCCAGGATGAAGCAGCTGATATGTACCGTTTCCTTAAACCACACGATGGCGCTGCACCACATAAAAGGACAAATCATAACTTGGCATGCAGTTCTAAAATAAGACCATTTGCGTCATATTTACAATGGATATTTCAGAAGCTGTCAATCATGTCTAATAAACTACACACATACGCAAACAAAGATAATCAACCAGAACATTTTTATTTGCACAACCTTGGAATAAATTAAGTGCTTTTAACGCTCTGAAGCTCATCAGTTAGAGTGAAACATTTCTATTATGAAATATTATTACCATTTAAAATCATAGTTTTCTATTTGAACATATTTTAAAATGTAATTTATTCCTGTGATGCAAAACTGAATCTTCTGCAGCCATTACTCCAGTCTTCAGTGTCACATGATCCATTAGAAAGGAAATAAACAGCTGAATGTTTTCAAAACATTCATTCTCAAAAACTGTCAATTGTCACCCAATGCTAGCGTACGGTACGACTTTCCTAATACTCATTGTATACAGTAGCACACGTGCCGTATGGACCACTTTAATGGTGGTTGTGCATCCTTTCTGAAACGTCAAAGCTTCCCCTCCCATTCGCTGTAACTAACAGCACAAAAAATAGCATCGCATCATTTTAAAAAATATATTCGGTGATAAACACATCCTTGAAACTTTTCTGTTGTCATTACAATCAGCGTGTTGTTCGAATGCCGCCAGCAGCCGCTGAGATGTAATTATCAAAAGCACACGCTGAGCACCTTCCTGTGAAGGGATTATGACTGTCCTGCCTGATTATTATCAAAAGGAATAGATATAGCGAGACTAATCAAACGGCACGCAACGGCCTCGGCACGCCCGCAGACCGTCTGATGTGTCTGAAGGCGCCTGTCAGAATCGCAAATCAGACTGCTGTGCAACTTTCATTAGTCTGGGTTGATATTATTACGAGCAGACTCTCAGCTTTTGATTGAGGCACATTAGTGTAAACTACATAATCATGAGCACAACTGCACTGTTTTCTGCCTATGAAAATCACCACCATTTTCATATTTTTAGGTAGTAATTCTGATCACAAAGACACAAATTTTCTTTTCATTTTGGTAGGGCCACAAAACACATCTAGTTTTTTCAACGGTGGTTCATTATTGCGGTGTGGTCTATACCAGATGAAACCCTAATATGAAAACCAAACAAACAGTCGTTGCTCTCTTTAAATCAGATGGTCCCTTCTTGTCTAAGTGGCCAGCTGTTCACTAGAATAACTACCTTTAAAAGTTTCTAAACAGTTTTTTAATCTTTCTTTCTTTTTTTTAACAAGTCTCTTGTGCTCATCAAGCCTGCATTTATTTGATTCAAAACTACAGCAAAAACAGTAATAATGTGAAATATTTTTTACTTTTTAAAATAACTGCTATTTGAATGTAATTTAAAATGTAATTTATTCCTGTGATAAATACTCCGGTCTTCAGTGTCACATGATCCTTCAGAAATCAATCTAATATGCTGATTAGCTGTTCAAGAAACACTTATTGTCCTTATTATAAATATTTACAACAGTTAAAGGAGAAGTCCACTTCGATAACAACAATTTACAGATAAAGTACTCACCCCCTTGTCATCCAAGATGTTCATGTCTTTCTTTTTTCAGTCGTAAAGAAATTGTTTTTTGAGGAAAACATTTCAGCATTTTTCTCCATATAATGGACTGATATGGTGCCCCGATTTTGAACTTCAAAAACACAGTTTAAATGTGGCTTCAAACGATCCCAAAAGCAGTTGTAAACGATCCCAGCCGAGAAAGAAGTCTTGTCTAGCGTAACAATCGATTATTTTAATAAAAATAATACAATTTAGATACTTTTTAATGCCAAACACTCGTCTTGTCTTACTCTGCCTGGACTGTTTTTGCTCCAGTTCATGACAGTTAGGGTATGTCGAAAATGATCTCATGTTCTCCCTCAACTTCAAAATTGCCCTATATCACTGTTTTACCTTTTTAGTTAAGGATGTTTGATCTTTTTTTGCATGTTCACTTTGCAAAGACTGTGTCGGTACTTCTGCAGTGACGTAGGACGATTCTGAAATTATTTTTGAAGTTGAGGGAGAAAATACAATCAGTTTTATGACATACCCTAACTGTTTTGAACCAAAATACACAGAGTTCAGGCAGAGAAAGGCAAGATGAGCGTTTGAGATTAAAAAGTATTTAAATTGTATTTTTTTTTATGAAAATAACTCATCGTTTCACTAGGTAAGACCCTTCTTCCTTGGGAGGAAAGCATTTAAAGGCATTTAAACTGCCTTTATCTGAAATAAAAGATATATATATATATATATATTTTTTTGAGCAGCAAATCAGAATATTAGAATGATTTCTGAAGGATCATGTGACTGGAGTAATGATGCTACAAATTCTGCTTTCAAATTACAGGAATAAATTACATTTTAAATAATATTCAAATAGAAAGCAGTTATTTTAAATAGTAAAAATATTTCAGAATTACACCATTTTTGCTGTATTTTGAATCAAATACATGCAGACTTGAAGACCAAAAAAGACTTCTTGAAAAAACATTACAAATCTTACTGTTCAAAAACTCCAAAATCATTAACAATCTTACTTATTCCAAACTTTTGACCAGTAATTTATGTAATGGTAGAGAAAATTATGAATACATATACATATATATATATATGTATACAGTACTGTGCGAAAGTCTTAGGCCACTAGTATTTTCATCAGCTAAAAAATGGTTTAAAGTCAGTTAAAGTCGGTCTTTTGCTGTAGTGTGTCAGTAGGAAATATCAGATTACATTTCCAAACATTCATTTTGCCATTAATTGTAATAATCCAGTGAGATTTTTGTTTGCACAAGGAGTCTGACAACAGCGAGTGCTCTGCACAGAGATCTGATCTCACCATCGTCCAGTCTGTCTGGAATGACATGAAGAAACAGAACAAACTCAGACAGACTAAATCCAGAAGAACTATGACAAAATCTCCAGGATGCTTCAAGAAACCTACCTGCAAAGCTGCAGCACTGTTAAAAGTTTTAGGCACTTGTGTAAAAATGCTGTAAAATGAGGATGATGTCATAAATACATTTTCTTTATCAATTACCTTCTATTAACTAAATGAAATCAACATTTGGTGCGACCATTCTTTGCGTTTACAGCAGCTTTTGCCCTAGGTGCACTTGTGCAAAATTTTTCAGGTATCTTTGCAGGTAGGTCTCTTGAAGCATCTTGGAGACGGTGCCACAGTTCTTCTGGATTTACTCTGTTTCAGTTTGTTCTGTGTTTTCATGTCATTCCAGAAAGACTGGATGGTGATGAGATTAGATCAGTGTGGAGCACTGGCTGTTGTCAGACTCCTTGTGCAAACAAAAATCTCACTAGATTATTACAATTAATGGCAAACAGAATGTTTGGAAATGTTAACCGATATTTTTTACTGACACACTACAGCAAAAGATAGAAATAACTTACTTTAAACCATTTTTAGCTGGTGAAAATACTAGTGGCCTAAAACTTTTGCACAGTACGGTATGCACACACACACACACACACACACATACATACATACATATATATATATATATATATATATATATATATATATATGCATCTTGTAGCTGAACACTTACGGGGAACTTGGTGAAGTACAACTCCTTAAACAGCGTCTCATTCTGCCAGAGACTGAGAGCCGCCCCAGGAGGCAGAGGAAGCCTGATGAGAAAAAAAAAAGACACTTTTAGAAGGGGAATAAAATAACAAATAAAAAAATCTAGATGTGACCTTGGTCTTCTTTGAACCATCAAAGAACGGGATGTTTTTCAACCTTTCAGGGTCACAGAATGCTTTAAAGTATGAATATAAATGACAATATTCAAAGGAACAAAAAACTAAAAGGACAAAAATCTTTTATGAATGGAAAAATACAAGGAATAACAGCAAGGACTGTCAAATATAATATTAAAAAAATAATTCTCTCAAAAATGACTGTTCTGTCATTATTCACTGACCCTTAAATTGTTCGACCAAACCTGTATGACCTACTTTCTTCTGCATGTTTTATGGCTTTTTCCATACAACAAAAGTCAACAGGTAATCAAACTGTTTGTTTACTTATACATACCTTTTTGTGCATTCTGCTAAAGAAAGTAGCCTAAATTGTTTTTGTTACGTTAGTATAATCAATTATATATTAAAATAATCTTTTACTCGGTTGACAACCCTTTTTTGTATAACCCCTGATGGACACAATAGTCAACATACTCAAAAAAACAAGCACTATGTGCAAAATAAACAGCCATTTGATATCCAGCCTGGACCTCCTGAAAGTGTTTATGCATAAAACAGCGTCTCGTTTTAGAAGTCGCAATTTCCTTTTAATCCAAGCGTGTATCCGGCAGGCTCTTGATTAAAATCAAATCTATCGGAGAGCACAAATGACAACAAAACAAACATCTATGAGATTAGTTCCCTCAGCGGCGGACGAGGACAGACGTGCCGTCGTCTTAGAGGGGTATTGTACCTGAAGACGGGCTGAAAGAACACAGAAGACGCTCTTTTCTAAGCAGACGGTGTGAGACGAGACCCCATTAGCGATTCAGCTCAGACGCGGGCTTAATGTCCTCGTACAAAGACTTAGATTTTAAAGTCAGATGTGTGATGAAAAGATTCTCTTCTGCTTTGGCTTTGTGTCACTAAATCTTTCATTGTGTAGAGAAGATGATGAGCAGATTGAAGAGAAAAGCAGAGAAAAGGAGAGTTATTTGTGAAGATCAAACAAAAAAGCTAAGCTATCATCTTTAGGATACGGCGCGGGCCTGGACGGGAATGGGAGTAGACGTGGCTGAAAAAGATATGGGCGTCTACGTGACACGGTTAAAAAGGAAAACGGGGCTGTCCTTTCAGTCGCATAATTGTGCAGATGATGATGATGGTGATTATTTTATTCTGTATTTCAGAAAGTTCAGTGAGGTCAGATCCGCTTCTACACCACCGGTCCAAGATTCTGAACACATCTGACAAATATTTGAAATTACTTAAACAGAAAAATATCAATTGTACTGTAATCCAGTCAGAAAAATGGAATTCTCACATAAAAACACTAACTGTCACTGATTTTGCCAAATTTGGGACAAATAAATCAAAAGTAGATCAGTACACTTCAGTCAAAATGCAATGTTTATTACACACATGCTGAAGCGGGCATGACGCTTGCGGTGTTTTCAGCATCTGTTGCCTCAATATATGAGTAGATGAACACATAAACAATCTCTAGAAAAGCTCTGAGAGTCACTTCATGAGCATTTTAGCATTTCTTTCGAGAAAAAGTCTCATTATGAATGTCGTCACAGCAACCCGTCAAAATAAACGTTTGGCTTAACTTGAACAAACTGTGACAGAAACATATTACTTAATGTATTAATCGACAATATTATTAAAATTGTTTTTTTTAAGAAATATTTACCAAAATGTATTTACCAGAAAACACAGTATTTCTGAAAAATATATTATTATTTTTTTCTTTATTAAATCAATTTATTAGATGCTTTTGGTTTATAAAATTTCATGAAACCATGAAAACAGTATTTAGAAAATGAATGGAAACACAGAATTGACAAAAATAAAGCTGAATTTGACAAATAAAACATTTCACAAGGCCTTCAAAATGTAATTTTTGTTCAACTTTATAAATTGCTGTTAAATTTTGTATGTAATTTCAATTAATTAGACATGTTTTTTTAGTAATATATTTTAATATATTTGCTCAACTTTATAAATTGCTGGTAAATTTTGTATGCAATTTCAATTAATTAGACAAGCTTTTATATTAATATATTTTCATTTAAATATTAAAACAGAGTCTAGAAACATTAAAATAGGGGAAATATAATCATATTTTATTTCATTTAATATTTTAATTTTTTTTTTAATTTAACCATTAAAACAGAGTGTAGAATTAAAACGGTGGGGAAAAAACAGAATCCAGAAAAATTAAAACAGGAAAAAAAAAAGATTTTGTAAAAAAAAACAAAATGGACTTTGGGGGGGGGTAGGGGGGTTGGGGAAAGAAAATAGATTTTGTAAAACAAAACGCTGTTCAATTTTATAAATTGCTGTTAAATGTGTATGTCATTTTAATTGCAATACATACACATGCTTTCTAGTCTAGAAAAATTAAAACAGGAAAAAATTACTTTGTTTCATAGTAATTCAATATGACTTTACTTTCAAATGTGTAAAATAATGCAAATATTTTACATTTAAATCCACACTAAAATATTGTCTCTTTGTTTTTTAATAATCATATTATAATATATAATATATATATATATGAAATATAATATATTTCAGTTTGGTCCAGTCAATGGGAAAGTGCAATCCAAAGCAACTTTTCTTTATGAAAAGCTGTCTGAACTTTTGACTGATAAAATATTAAGTGCCATTATGGACTGCTTAACTTTTTAACTTTTTAAAAAGACATTTTGAAATTGGTTTGGCACATTCGCTCCCTCTCTGACATTTTAAGAGGTGACATTTCATTTTATTTGTCCTTTCATTAAAGTCAACATCAAACAGCATTCATCACAGCCTACTGAATGTGCCTGTGTAATGTATTTTTAAGTAAAAGGGGATCTTCAAAATATATTTAAATGGGACTTGATTTGTCTATCTGAAACTGATTGAATTGTGAAATGCGCTCTCTATATGACAGATGGTTGAAAGCAAGGACTTCGTAATGTCATTTTAAAAGTTATCAAACTTAAAATTCAACGCCATCATGAATTGTGCATTGGGAAAGTAAATGGGCTGCATTTATATTCATGCTCACTTTTTTCACAAATGGTTTTGAGCAGTAACAATCATGATCCAGTTAGGACATATTGATGCATTATGACATATGTATCATCAACAGTGAACAAAAACACTGAACTATTTATGCAGGACACGTGGGGTCAAACCTAGCTTGATCTACTGCCTCTGTCAATAAAAATCCAAAATGAAATGATTTAACTAACTCACTTTACCACAATATTTCCCAGAGTCCTTGGTTTTTCCTGTTGCATTTCATCATCAATCACTGTCACTGTGAGACAAAGATGAAGAGAGTTTAAGTACTTCAGTCATTTATTGAACTATCCAGCTAAAAACTATCAATCAAAAGGAACTGATACATAACACTTCAGAGAGAGTTTGTAATAAACAAGCCGCACACATGCCAATGTAGAGGAATCTCACCGTTGTATCCGGGCACGCCTTTACCGGCTGTACCAGCGGGGGGAGTGAGTGAGCAGCCCAGACCGACACAGGACGCGGTGATGGAAGAGCCACTTTCTACAAAAGAGAGACACCATAGAGCTGCATAAGCAGGTCGTTCAGAATGAGGCATTGATGTCACAAACATACGCTTATTAACATATGACCGCCTATATTTGCATATCAATGAGCAGTCATTCTGCAGCAACTTTTAGGGGTCTTGTTACTCATTTCACATGCAAAGAGCTTTACCAATCAGAAAAGATGCCATTAACCTATCCACCTTATTTACCCGTAAGAGTGGGCATGGCCATTTGTAAATTTTATGGGTATGGCTTCCGGACTCATCTGAGTCCCGAAACAGCTTGTTCTGCTGCTTTATATTTAAAATTGGTATGTTTTACCGTATTATTTTAATGTATTATCTTAATTCTAAACACACTTCGTAGTGCAAACAGTTTTACTGTTTATGGCACATTGTTATTCTTCTCATTAATTCCTCATAAGAGGCTAATGAACCGGAAGTCTCACCCATGAACTTACTTCCGCGTTGAAGAATAAGGTGGATAGAAATCTTGAAGGTGCAGAAACCTGCTTAATTCTTTAAAAAAAATGGTGATTTAAAACTGTATTTGAACTGTTTGCTACAAGAAACCTTCACTGACATTAGAAGTGGATTTCATGAAAAACCAAGTGTAAACACTTAAGCAAATCAAACTCATTTTTGTACATTTCTTCTTCTATGGTCAATTTTCTCCTTCAGGTCAACTACTATCACACGGGAGCAACAGTTTGAATATATTTCAGCTATGTGGCATAAAATTCGGCATGAAATGGAAGTTCTATTTACATAATCTATTCAGAATAATCAAATTTCGAAACGCATCTCAGTTACCTTATTGTGTACAATTCAGTGCTATTGTTAGCTCAACTTAAGTAACACTACAAAAATACTACAGGTATTACTGTTTTCTGTTTCATATAAAGACAAAAACCCTTACTATTACATGTAAAACTAATAAAACTGAATATCCAAGTAATACCTAGTTGAAAAATGCACAAACGAGGCTCATGAAAATACATGCCTCTATATACATTTCTGCAACGCTGTAATTACGTACCTTACGGCACGTTATGCAGCAGTTTCAAAGTGGCGCTAAAACACACGTTCATTATGTGACCGTGGCACTTTTTTGTTATGTTGGTACAGGCACGTATTGCTGCGTTTTTATTACGCTGCTTGCGGTACGTATTGCACTTTTCAGAATTCAAGTATCCAGCTAGTGTCGCTTAAGGTTAATGCTCTATCATGTTGGAAATATCCCCTACATCAAACCCAACCCTAAACATAGCCGATAGTGTTATTCAAAAGTATCGGTTTTCAAATCGTGCATGATGTTAAAATTGTTCTGAAGTCATAACATGAAAATTAAGCTTTATTAATCGAAACTCTGTACATCATACTTTGTGTGAAAAGGAACAAAAGTTGTCAGAGTTTTTACTGCCTCTATAGTGTTCATTTCAACTGGAAACTGCAGTGATTTGTACATATAAGTACGTTTATCCAGTTTTGCAGAAATGTATATAGAGGCACGTATTTCCAATGAGCCTATGTTGAAAATGGAAAAGTTGCTTTGGTAACTAACCAAAATGAGTAATAAGTGAGCATTAAATAAGTAATAAATAAGCACTAAAATGACTAAAACTGAAATAAAATAAATAGAAATACTAAGGTAGTCAAACAGAACACTTAAATTTAAAAATGGAAATTTAATAGAAAATCAACGAGAAAATTAATATAAATATATATTTTAAAAAAAGCCAATTTAAATATTTATAAAACACTATATAAATACCAAAATAACACTGTAACAATGAACCCATTCAAATGTTAGAATGCTTTTTGTATGTAACAAAACAATAATAATGACATTACTCAACAATTTCTTTTCTTCTGTGTCAGTCTTTGCATCAAAGACTGACACAGAAAAGAAGAAATTGCAGAATAAAGTCGTTATTGTCACTTTCATTGCGCACAAAAAGTATTCTCATAGCTTCATAAAATTACAGTTGAACCACTGATGTCACATGGACTATTTTAAAGGGGTGATGACATGAGAACTCATATTTGCCTTGATCTTTTGGCATATAAGAGGTCTTTGTACCATTAAAACATCCTGCAAGTTTTATAGCTTAAATCCTGCTCATTATAAACAAACCATTTATATAATCAAGCTCCAAAAGCAGCTCGTTTTGGATCTAATGGGGCAAGGTGACGTCACTTAGATCTGCGGTACAAGATCTGACTGCAGCTGCATCACAAACGGTACGTAAATCGTTTCATAATGACGTTTTATTTTGATTATCTTGTCAAAACATGCAATAGCAAAGGGGATGTTGATACTGTTTCCAATGCAATGACTAGCCAATAATAACAGTGGTCAATTATTGAATGAAGTCTTAAAGGACCCCTTTAACAACGTCCTTGCTTCCTTTCTGGGATTTCAACGTGTCAGTTGTGTTGCTGTCCACGCAGGGTCAGAAAGCTGTCGGATTTCACCAAAAATATCTTACTTTGTGTTTTAAAGATAAAAAAACGTCTTACGGGTTTGAAACGGCATGAGGGTGAGCAATTAATTACAGAATTTTCATTTCTGGGTGAACTATCCCTTTATGGTCAGTTCAACATATTTATAGCTAGTCACCTCATCTAGTTTTACAACATACGTTTCAAGGAAACTTTACCACTCTCCTTGAGCGCTAAGTTTGTTACTGCCACAACAATGCAACAATGCATATTAAGTATGTAATCTACAACACCACACTCCCCAGCATTCACGCCTGCGTTTGTGTGCTTGCATAAATTACATGCCTGGCTAATAAATAAACATCATTCTCATCATCATCATCATCAACAACAAAGTTAAAAATACATCACAATCGGTAGACGACAGCGTGACACTGAGCAAAGCGTTCACAAATAGAACACAGACTTGTTCGTCATCCGTCTCGGAGCCAGATGCTACAGGAGAGCTGTGAACAGCAGGAAGAGAGAGAGCGAGCAAGTGATGAAGAGTGAGCGAGAGTAACTGGTAAAAAAGAGAGGGAGAGAGATGGAGAGCGAGACAGAAAACTGTTGGCATCGCAGCGTGTGGCACCACGAGTCTGTCTGCCACTGCTGCCATATGTGAGTAATGCAGAAAGGTAAAACGTTTTTCACAGGTGACGCACAGCGTGTACACCCGCGCACACAGAGCGGGAAAAAGTGTCTGAATATCTGCCGTTTTTGAATATTTACAGATTACTACTTAGGTCATTTACTTAGACCACGTTGTTCCAAATTTATTGAAAGTTCAAGAATGTACACTTGCTCTTTTCTATGCAAATATAACGCATGGTTTTAAGTGTCTAATGATGTAAAATCATATTTAAAGTTAGGCTGCATCTGAATATCCCTACTTTACTATTTAGGCAAAAAGTGGGTGAAAAACAGTAGTAATATCTCAATTATAGACTGTAAAAAAAAATGGATCATGCATCGCCACTTCCTTCCACTATAGATAAGTATCTAAAATATCCCCATAAAAGCACCACATCACCGAGATTTATGGTGCTGTAAACAATTTATTCTGAAGCAATATTTTCATCAGCTTTTGCATACTTAAAACTGCATATTTTTATTTATTTTTAAATGTATGCATCATCTTTCATGTCAAATTGTTACAATTTATCAATTAATTCTATAGGGCTGTTACTAGGCAGATTAAATAATTAACACTGCAAAAGTACAACTGCAATAATGTTATTAATGTTTTAAATACATTTATGAATATACAAATAAGAAATGCTTGGGGGGACGCATACTTTTAAACATACTAAACTACCAGTAGGTGGCAGTAAGTCACTTAATGAGTTATTCACTCAACTGATTCATTCAAAATGCTGAATTATTCAGTAATAAAACACAGCGGAGTGTTGCTTGGAGATACTTCTGTTATACTTTTGTTGGTGAAACAGTCTGAAATGTAAATAACTGCACTACTTGACTGCTTGTTTATTGAACTAAAATCAATGTAACATTTGCAATCGTGAAAATATTCAGCAAAATAGCTCCCTTGGTATGTTACTGAATTATATCATGTTATAAATAAACTACACATTTAGAATCTTCAGTATGTCCAATGATTTTAAACAGTCATTAGGTCTGTCAGACTTAAGATATTTTAGCAGTAATGTGAACGGCAATATTTAAAACCCATCGAATCTGAATTTAAGACATTTTAAGACACTTTAAGGCCTTTTATTAGGAAAACGTTAGTTAAGACATTTTAAGACTTCTTACGAACCTGCGGACACCCTGCAATAACATCATTTGGAGCACAATAGTGCGCAATAGTGATCGTGAGGTGGAGCTGCGGTATCAAAGTCCCGCCCACACTCCCACAGACCCAATCGCAAGCTCACAATCATGATGCCACACCCCATTTCTACAGCATTAAATAACTAACGTAAAGCAAACTTTAAAAAATTAAAGGGATAGTTCACCCAAAAAATGAAAATTACTCATGATTTGCTCACCCTCAAGCCTTCCTAAGTGTATCAGACTTTATTCTTTTAGACAAATACAACTGAAGTTATAAATTAAATTTTCTGGCTCTTCCCATATTTATAATGGCAGTGAATGGGTGTTGAGATTTCAAAGTCCAATAAAGTGCATCCATCCATTATAGAAGAGCTCCACACGGCTCCAGTGGGTTAATAAAGGCCTTCTGAAGTGTGTAAGAAAAATGCATTGGAAGTTCATGTCCTACCCTCACCGGTTTTTAAAGTTACTGTTGGCCACCTGACATCACAAAGTGGACAGATAAAGTTTACCCGAGTCAAAAACTAACAGACTGTGCCAGGTTTCACGCGCACGATGGGCAGCACAAGGACGGGCGCCGGCGCTCATGGCCGCGTTAAGGTCGTTAATACAGCCAGCAGTCGTTGCCACTTACTCCCAACTGGAAACATACCAGTTGCCCGGCAACAGCGGTGACATCACCAAGCCCCCCACCTCTTCACGGCAGGAGTTGCGTCTTAAAATAGCACACAGATTATTATCAGGTCTCAAAAGCGCCAGCCTTTCTTTCATTTTCTGTGGGTACTGGATGAATGTTGCCGTGGAGAATAATTAAATGACACATTTATATACATGTGTGCATGTGTTCAAAACTGCAAACACATACTGATATAAGCAACACGCTACAAAAGGCTATGCTGTTAATACAGCCGTTAAAGGTATTATTCATATACTATTATAGTATTTATTCATATTTTGAGTTAACTGTTACCTTCTTATTTTCATCCATTTTAATTTAAGTTTAGTAATTTTATGTGCTGTGATCAGTTTTTTGTTTGTTTGTTTCTAGTGAGTTTTAATTTGTATTTCAGGTTTAGTTTTATTAGTACTTCAGTTTGTTGCGAAGAAAACAATATTTTTCCTCCAGTTTTTTGTTTGTTTGCTTCTAATGAGCTTTTATTTGTATTTCAGGTTTAGTTTAGTTATATTAGTACTTCAGTTTGTTGCGAAAGAAATATTCAACATATTTTCTTCCAGTTTGTTTGTTTGAGTGCTTCTAGTAAGCTTTTATTTGTAGTTCAGGTTCAGTTTACATATATTAGTACTTTAGTTTGTTGCAAAGGGGAAAAAAACTATTTTTCCTCCAGTTTCGTTTGTTTGTTTGTTTGTTTGCTTCTATGAGCTTTTATTTGTATTTCAAATTCAGTTATATTAGTACTTCAGTTTGCTGTCAAGAAAATCTATTTTTTTTTCCTCCAGTTTTTGTTTGTTTCTAGTGAGATTTTATTTTTATTTTGACGTTTGTTGCGAAGAAAACAATCTATTTTTTGCTCTTTTTTTTTTTTGTTTGTTTGTGTGTGCACACGCTTCTAGTGAGCTTTTATTTTTATTTCAGGATTACTTTAGTTATATTAAAATCTCAGTTTGTTGCGAAGGAAACATTCAGTGTTTTTTTCCTCCAGTTTTTTGTTTGTTTGTGTGCTTCTAGTGCATTGTATTTCAGATTTAGTTTAGTTATATTAGTATCTCAGTTTTTTGTAAAGGACACAATCAATATTTTACCTCCAGTTTGTTTGTTTGCTTCTAGTGGGCCTTTATTTGTATTTCAGGTTCAGTTTAGTTATATTAGTACTTTAGTTTGTTGGCAAGAAAACAATCTATTTTTTTGTCCTCCAGTTTTTGTTTGTTTGTTTTTAGTGAGCTTTTATTTTTATTGCAAAGTTTATTGTGAAGAAAACAATCTATTTTTTTCCTCTAGTTTTTTTGTTTGTTTGTGTGTGCACACGCTTCTAGTGAGCTTTTATTTTTATTTCAGGATTACTTTAGTTATATTAAAATCTGAGTTTGTTGCGAAGGAAACATTCAATGTTTTTTTCTCTAGTTTTTTGTTTGTTTGTGTGCTTCTAGTGCGCTTTTATTTTTATTTCAGGATTACTTTAGTTATATTAGTATCTCAGTTTGTTGTAAAGGGCACAATCAATATTTTACCTCCAGTTTGTGTGCTTCTAGTGTGCGTTTATTTGTATTTCAGGTTCAGTTTAGTTATATTAGTACTTCAGTTTGTTGCGAAGGAAGAAAAAATCCTCCAGTTTTTTGGTTTGTTTGCTTGCTTGCTTGTTTCTAGTGAGCTTTTGTTTTTATTTGAAGTTTAGTTATATTAATACTTCAGTATGTTGTGCAGGAAACAATCTATTTTTTCCTCCAGTTTTTGTTTGTTTGTTTGTTTGTGTGTTTCTAGAGAGCTTTTATTTTTATTTCACATTTAGTTTAGTTTTATTAGTAATTCAGTTCGTTGCGAAGTAAACAATCAATATTTTTATCCTCCAGGTGTTGTTTTGTTTGTTTGTTCGTGTGCTTCTAGTGAGCTTTTATTTTTATTTCAGGCTCAGTTTGGTTATATTAGTACTTCAGTTTGTTATGAAGAAAATATTTTTTCATCCAGTTTTTTTTTGTTTGTTTGTTTGATTGTTTGTGTGTGTGTTTCTAGTGATATTGTATTTTTATGTTTAGTTTAGTATATTAATACTTCAGTTTGTTGCAAAGGAAACCGTCTATTTTTACTTCCAGTTTTTTGTTTGTTTGTTTGTTTGTTTGTGTGCTTCTATTTTTATTTGAGGTTTAGTTTAGTTATATTAGTACTTGTTTGTTATGAAGGAAACTTGGTAACACTTTAGAATAGGGAACACTTATTCACTATTAACTACGACTTTTCTTACAATAAATTCCTAATTTGCTGCTTATTAATAGTTAGTAAGGTAGTTGTTAAATTCAGGTATTTGGTAGGATTAGGGATGTAGAATAAGGTCATGAAAAATAAGGCATTAATAAATGCGTAATTATTACTAAAAAATGGCTAATATTCTAGTAATATGCATGCTAATAAGCAACTAGTTAAGAAACCGTAAAATAAAGTGTTACCAGAAATGTAATTTTTTTAAGCTTTTTATCTAATACTTAGATTTTATATTATTTAAACTTTATTTTAATTAACAAAAAATAATATCACTTAGCTTAATTTTAGGATAATAAGTTACATAATAAATTATGTAAAAGTGATATAAACGTATATATACAAAAGTGAATTTCAACATTATTTTATGAGGCAAATTAAGTCAATGCTATTTTGACTGAACAATATACCACTACCATACTGGTTATTATTATTTTAGTGAGTGTTTTTACTATCATATTTGTATTATTATTACTTAAATGATCAGTATCGGTCGACATTACATGTTTAATAGTTAATGGTAATTTCATTTAAGTTGATCTTTAAAGACACTATTATTTTAATAACACTGTCAACAAATCTCAAAACAAATATCTGCAGTTTCATACTGCACGTTATAATGCTGTGATGCCTAAATTCAGTTCAGTTTTTTTTTTTTTAATGTTTCATTTTTAATTTATTTACACAAAACAGTAAGCCCTTTTAAAAATGTGCATCAGAATATTATATTGGCCAGAATTACAATTGTCATTTCTGAGTGATTGCAATGGTTGCTTTATGGGTGATGGTTTTCAAAATAGTTGTTAGCTGCAGCACTAACCAATCAGCATTCAGAACATATATTTCATAATAACGGTTATAACTCATCCCTAAGTTACAGCATGCAAACGTGTGTGTTTGTGTATGTGAGAGAGAGAGATTCTGTCACAGCAGCTTGACTTCTGATATTGCGACGCACGCTTGAGCCTGGGGAGGTTTGAGCGGGTAATGACATAGATAATGAAGGTTCAAATCACTTCCACTTTATTTCAGAAAAGCCATCACATCAGCGCAACCAAACTGCTGTTACACTACACCTCATCAGCTCTTCTAATCAAATCTCGCTCTGTGCCGCTGAACAATTCAAACACGCTGTGGCATTTGTGTGTTTGCACGCCGAGGCGGAGATGTGGCTGTTATTACAAGCCGTCTAATAATGCGACCCGTCTTGATGGTGATGCATAAACATGCTTTTAATCATAAACTGGATGGAGACAGGGTGAAATTATAAACGGAGCGGGGGACACACGCACACACACTCGCTGTGAGGACAGAATCATTCGTCACATGAAGCACTTTAGCCTCTCTGGCCCTGCGCTCGCTCACATACGGATCCATCGTTTTTTCCGTTCACGCATCAATACGGCTCTGACGCTGGTTTTAAATTTGCGCCGTCGAATGACACAAACAGTCTACTTGTACTGACCAGAAGGATGGATATGAGAGGACACGAGAGCGAGCGGAGGTGATTCAGTTCATTTTGTACAAATATTCTCCGGTCAAGCTCGGCACCTGTTTACTTCTCAGAGATATTTATGAGCTGAATATGTTTTGCGGTCAGTATAGAACGGAGGAGTAACCCAATTCATTATACATGTGATGGTTTATGCATCATGCAGGCAATAGGGGTTATGAATATCAAAAGAAGTGTCCTGTATTGTAGGCAATCCATTTCAGGCCTGCCAGGGAAATAAGGGTGAGTTTAAGGTCAGGAACTGAACGCTGCAGCATGCAGAAAGAAAAATAACCAACTGGAAGTTGCACCTTGCCACCTATGCCATTTGCCAACTATTTTATTGGATCATAAAGAAGCTTCTAAAGTTACGTTTTTAGAATATTTGGTTTTACTGTGCTGAGTCATTTGCTTTCAAGGAACAGTATTACATTATGTGTCATTATGTTTTTGTTTTTTCAGACTTGTGAATTTATTATAATCTATTCTTTTTTAAGATTGCAATCTTATCTTTTAGTTTGCATCAATAAAGTTAAGAAAAACAAGATAATTAAAAGAGATGAAGTACTTCTCATTTGTTTTAGTAATTATTTTCACAAACGAACAGAACATGCTTACTTTTTAAATTCCAAAGCATGGCGGTCAAAATGTAAATTTTTGCTTGTTTGTTTGTTTTTTCTTTTCAAAATATTATTTTAATGAAATTAATGTTCTATATATTAGTCTGGTAAAGCTTTTAATATTTTGTATTTTCAGGGAATTTTAGGGTACTAAATGATGTTTACAGAATAATTACGATCCATTTATAACCTGTTAACCCTTTTTTGACCGTAGACCTAAGAATGAAGCTTCCAAAATTGTGTCATAAATTTCTTTTTTTAAAAAAAAACCCTGAATATTGCTGAACCGAAAAAGAAGTTTATAAATAAAAACAAACAAACAAACAAAACAATTAGAACTTGTTTATTATTATGAAAAAATACACACAAAATACATTTTAAAATTTTATATGAAATATATATTTTCCTAAACATTGTTATATTCCAAAATGATGATCTTCACATGGCAGCCAAAAATTACCATTTGTGTTTCTTTGTTTTTTCTTTTTTAATTATTTCAATGAGATTAATGTACTATATTTTAGTTTATTAATTTTTTTATTTATTATTTTGTATTTTTAGGGAATTTTATGATACTGACTTATATTTACAGAATAGCTATGATCCATTTATTACCTGTTAACCACTTTTTGACCACAGATATGAAAACGAAATTTCCAAAAAATTCTTAAAACTGTTGTAAATGTCATTTGCTCAATCTGTTTTTGAAGAAGTCACTTTGTAGGTTTTTGCTGAACCAAATTAAAAGTTTATAAAACAACAGAAAGTTTAAGTTTAGTTTAAAAAAACAACAACAAAAGATTAAGTTTATTATTATGAAAAATACACACAAAAAAGAAAACAAATATATATATGACACATATATTCTCCCACACATTTTACATTCCAAAATGGTGTTGTTCGCACGGCATTCAAAAATGACCATTTTTGTTTGTTTGTTTTTCTTTTTTTTTTTACTATTAATTCAATAACATGAACATATTACATTTTAGATTGATAATGTTTTTTATTGTTTTTTTGGTTTGTTTGTTTTTTTTAAGAAAATTTTATGGTATTGAATTATATTTACAGAATAATTATGATACATTTATTACAACTTTTTGACCATAGACCTGAGAATAACACTTCCAAAAATGTAAATTTTGTTGTAAATCTCTTTAAAGAAGTCACTTAGCAGATTATCGCTGAGCAGAAAAAAAAGTTTCTTAAAAAAAAAAATCTATTACAAGTTTATTATTGTGAAAATGCACAAAAGTAGATTTAAATTTTTTATATGAAATAAATATTTCCCAAACATGGTTCCAAAATGTTTTTTTTCGTGTGTCAGTCAAAAATTACAGTTTTTGTTTGTTTTTTTCTTTTTTTTTTTTCAATGAGTTGAATGTACTATATTTTAGTCTGATAATGCTTGTTATTTAATATTTTGTATTTTTAAGGAATTTTATGGTACTGAATGACATTTATATTAGATTAAATTTAAAATACTTATTATATTTTTCTGAACATTTTCAAATTCCAAAATAGTGTTATTCATGGTGGTGGTGTTTTATGGTACTGAATAATATTTACAGAATAGTTAGGATGCATTTATTACCTGTTAACCACTTTTTGACCAAAGACCTGAGAATGAAATTAACACATATTTTGTCACAAATCTCTTTCTATAGAAGTAACTTAGCAGATTATTGTTGAACTGAAAAAAAAAATGTATAAAATAATAATAATAATTAGAATGTTTATTATTATAAAAAATGCACAAAAATACATTCCAAATTTTATATGAAATATATTTTCCCAAACATGTTTTACTCTAAAACGGCAAGAAAATCAAAGCAAGCTACGTTCCAAATTTGAGGTTGATATCTTAAAAAATGAGCTTTCAGTAAGGGGGCCAGTTTCAAAGGTTTCTAATAGATGAAAAATAGTTTCCATTCCACGTTTCCCTTGATTTTTTTTTCCCCAGCAAAAAACTATATTGTAATGTACAACTTTTAAAAACATACTCGACAACACAGCCAAGTTAGGAATATGTAAGACTTTTTGGTTTTTGATAAGAAGTCTCTTATGATAAGAAGCATACAAAGTCAGCTGGGAGGACTCATATTGTGCTAACCAATGCCATCAATATCACCTGATATCAAAAGAAGTTATAAAACAGCCGATACACAGGATCATCCTTCATTTTCGGCTTTGTTCAGACATATTTTTGTCATAAAGGAATGACATCCTTTTTTTTTGTACTCTGAACAACAAATAAACTTCAATGCTCCAGTGTTTCCCCTACCATTATATTTGGGGGGCGGCCCGCCCCCCCAACGGCAGCCGCCGCCCCCCTTTAAGGTCATCTAAACTTTATTTTCTATATAGCGCCAGATCACAACAGACGTCATTTAAGTTTACCTTTCCTATAGAACAGGTCTATACCTTGTTCTTTTATTTAAAAAACGAAATATCCTTATGTTATTTATCTTATTTACACAACGGCATGTCATTTCTGTCTCTAACGTTACGTGGTCACGCGTCTACAATTTCTCCTCCGCTAAAACGCGGACGGGATCGCGGAGTCCATTCATAAAAACAGAATTTACTCTATAGCGCGGGATGCCGCAGAATTCGTCAATTTTTGGTTTAATAATTCAAAAGTAGGTCTCTCACTTAATTCGAATCGCGATATAGACTAGTGTCTGTGAATATTAAAACGCAACAAGACGGTTTAAATATGATTCCTCCATGTTCCGCTTGGCTCTGTATGAATGAATGGCGGAGACGCGGCTTTGTTTACTACACAAATAATGAAGCACACGTGACTCGCGGTTATTTTCGGCCTCTGCCTCTCATTATATGACGACATAAACGCATGAACTTAATCTCCAGAACTGCTGTGAGAGTCACTTCATGTAAATTTTACCGTTTCATTTGAGAAAATTAGCATCATACCGTAGTATGTACACAAAAACAAACCGGCAAACTGTCAAAATAAAAGTACGGTTTAACATGTAACAGAAATGTTTTAGTCTTGTATTACTTTTGTACAGTATAATGTAGGTGTTTAAATATTCCTATTTCTGGCAAATTTAATTAAACCGTTAAATGCAGAAATTATAATAATAACAGAAATAACAGAAAAACTCTTGTTTGGCAACAAATAAAAAGGTTTAATTTAATTAATTTAATTTCATTAAAAATAAATATTTAATGCCTGTATTTGATTATCAGAAAATTAAAACACAAGAATTTCTGAAAAAAAAAAAAAAGAAAAAGATTGTAGGGCCCTATTGTTCAAAATGTTGAAATTGAGATTTTTTTGCTTATTTTTTCACTGAAATAAATGTTTTTGTTATTACACAGAGAGTAATGTACCTTACCGTTTGTAAACCACGCCCAAAACCTGGAATCCTAGGGGAATCACTGAATGCTCTTTTGACAAATTTGATTCAAACCACATCCACAGTTTGAAAACCAATTCAAATGGACTTGACCTGTGGAGTCCTCAGCTAACAGTTACAGAAAAACATTTCTAGGTGTTGTGATGATGCAGAAGTAAGGCAGCTGATATAGACACACAAATGTGTAAACAATTAGCCCTAAAGACTGAATTTGAAAAAACAGATCTGTATTAAGAAGCAGGCAACAGGAATGAAGCACAGTGTAAGTTTAAGGCAGTGACTCACCAGTTTGCCACCAGTGATCCAGCACTGGGACTCCAAAATTCCTCTTGGCCCATTCAAGGGTCTCTATATCACAGCGTTCTCCGGCTACAAACAAGATCCTCAGCCTGCCGAAAGAAAAACACCAGCTCTTAGAAAGTCTGTAAACTTCAGAGCAGCCTCATGTGTCCCTAAAGACTTTGTAGCAAAGAAATGTGAAAAGCGAGAATGCAGGTGTGCATTAAATATTTATTGAACTCATTTTTCTAGTAAAGAAACAAGAAGCGCTGACAAGCCGTGATTGGATGAAGCGCAGCGGGGGTGTAAAGGTGAGGATTCACTGCTCCTGTCATCAAACTGCCCTCAGTCCTCAAACAAGAAATGGATTACAACGTAGCGAGTGGCCACGTCACATAAATCCTTTCATCTGCTCAAGCCTATAGTACACTACACCTGTAATACCGCAGAGACGCTCACAAGAGAGCAAAGGACAGTCAAAACATCTTTCATCATTGAGGCGTGTTTGAAATGCTAATACTACTGTAGGAACAGTGAGTGATTCGATTGATTTGCTAGCCTGACAAGCACAAGCTAAGCTGGAAAGTTGATTTATTTTTAGACTGTCTTTGCATTTGCATTAAAGGGATAGCTCACCCAAAAATGAAAAATCTGTCATTAATTACTTCCAAACCCGTAAGACCTTCGTTCGTCTTCGGAACACAAATTAAGATATTTTTGATGAAATCCAAGAGCTTTCTGACCCTGCATGGACAGCTACACAACTGACACGTTCAAGGCCTAAAAAGGCAGTAAGGACATCGTCAAAATAATCCATGTGACAACAGTGGTTTAACTGTAATGTTATGAAGCTACGAGAAAAATTTTGTCTACAAAGAAAACAAAAAAAACCACTCACATCAGTACCACATTCTAACTTTTTTTTAATATTCTCTGTAACTTCACAGAGTAAAATTAAGGTTGAACCACTGATGTCACATGGACTTTTTTTTTTTTTAACAATGTCCTTAATATCTTTCTGGGCCTTGAATGTGGTGGTACCAATGTAGTCTCAGAAGGGTCAAAAAGCTCTCAGATTTCTTTAAAAATATCCTAATTTGTGTTCTCAAATGAACGAAAGTCTTACTGGTTTGGAACAACATTAAGGGTAATTAAAAATAAATAAAAAAATAAAAAAGGCCTTTCAATGAAATTTCTTAAATTTCTTCTGTAGGCCTAGACCAAAAATTATTCAGACAATTTAACATATTAATTTGCTCAATAACTAATCAGATTGGAGGTTTTAATATGCAGTGTGTTTTAATCTGGTACAAAAAAATAAATGGTTATATTATTTAGTTATTAAAAATACTACTACTACTAGTACTAATACTAAAAATAATGCTCCCCAAAAACATTGATGGATGCTAGTACTGACCTTTAATAAAATAAAGAATATTTAATAAACAACAAAAAAAACTTTAATAAAAGAAAGAAATGATGAGATGTAATACATTATCATTTATAGACTGGGAACCCCCACACATATTGTGGTTAATGGAAATTGACTTTATAAAATAATAATAATAATTCCTAGATGAAGACTTGTACTAGAATACAATGCTATGTTCCCTTTCTATTTCCTCTCTTTTATTTTATAGTCATATTTTGCTGCGCATTATTTATTTACATATTTTCATAAACCAGCTAGGAAAACAGTCATATTTATGTTGTTTTAGCATAGTAAAACACTTACTTATAATTATATTTTCGGCATTTTCAAGCAAAAGTGCCAAAACAGACCAACATTTCTGATACAGCTACCATTTTAAGCAAAATGCTTCATGGCTAATGTTTAATCAAATAATTAATATGGTTTTATAAATTGGCAATGCACCAAGATGTACTGATATATTTTTATACAATTTTAGGATGACTAAAACAAATTAATTTTACCAGCCCCTGAAAATGTACTTTTAACATGCAAATAACAGTTAACACAAGCATTAAAAACAGTTTGCTCAGTTAAAGGGATAGTTCACCCAAAAATTTTAATTCTGTCATTAACTACTCACCCTCATGTTGTTCCAAACCCATAAGAACTTCGTTCATCTTATTTCTGATGAAATCCAAGAGCTTTCTGACCCCATCATATGGACTATTTTAACAATGTCCTCACTTCGTTTCTGAGCCTTGAACATGTCAGTTGCGTTGCTGTCTATGCAGGGTCAGAAAGTGCTCTGATTTCATCAAAAATATCTTAATTTGTGCTCCGAAGATGAAGGAAGGTCTTACGGGTCTAACAACATGAATGCGAGTCATAAATTACAGATTTTTCATTTATGGGTGAACTATCTCTTTAAGAGTGTGACGCATCTTTCTTCCCTCTCCCCATATGATTCCCTCCATAACCAATTTTTCTGAGTCAGTGTTTATGAGCAAGTAACAGTATTAAAGCTGACTTCCTTTCACTGTTCCACTCCAGGGTCAAACAATGCAGAAACTATTCAATTACCCGGAGTCAAGGTCACATACGTGTGATCTGCATTACAATAAGCTGGAGGTCGTTCACACTCGACACACTAACACACCTACCCTCCTCCCACATCTCTGTCGTGTTCAAAGGCACAATCAGTCCCCGATCTCTGCTTTTAATACGCCTGACAAAGGTCGCTTGACTCAAACGCCACCAATTCATTAAATATTGGCTTCCTTGCAAGCAGTATGCACAATTTTTCCTCTGTATTCATTAATGTTATGTGTCCAACGTGCCCACCAGCAACCATTCAGGTGTGCAATTTCCTAGTCACAGCTCTTTAATGCAGCAGAAATGCTTTCGTGTGAAAGCACAACGCAAACTTGCTCCCACAGTTATGAAAGGAGCCTTAATTTGATCGTTAATGACATTAAAAAAATGTCACAAATGAGTCAGACTGCAGTTCCTGTAAGGAAAAAAAAGACAGAATCTTTCACTGTATTATGTGAAAGTGTGTACTTGGGTGAAAAGGTTGCGCTACAACTTTTGCATCTGTAATAAAGGCATCCGTTTGCGTCAGTGTTTGTGTTTACAACTCAGCGAATGTATTCGTGAATCCAGGTGTGCATATCTAATGCAGCAACCTTCTGCAGGTGCGCTTTAACATCAGCCTTATGATCTTGCCGAGAGAGCACATCCTGATCTCACAGCGTCGCTGCTGAATCTCTGAGCCGGAAAATTCTATTGAGTGGAGTCGTGCCCTTTGGCACGCGTTCAAACCCGCGCTGAGAGCCGCAGGTTACGGCGCCGTTGCGCGAGACGCGCTCCTGGACTGAGAGCCTGCGCTTTTGTGTGAAAGTCACGCACTGCACGGCTCCTTTGGGTCGGGCTAAATTGCCCTTTCTTCCGTTACATATTTGCAAATGTCTTTGGACGTTAAGTTACATAAAATACAAAAAAAGTGGGTTATATATTCATTAAGGGTCATTTTAAAGATGCATAGCATAATAATAGCTGATATACTGTAGCCAGAGCAAAATAAAGCCAATGTAAAAGGAAATAATGGCTGTGTGTTTATTTTTCGAGTGAAAAATACAACCTCATAATTGCTACTACGATTTGCATAAGCCAAGTGATTTTTATGCAGCATAAATATTCACGAGGTGTCAAAAAATGTAAACGAGCACCATCTAGTAAATGACAAACCCTATTATGCTATTATTGGACCGTAATGGTGTTATAGTATTTTCTGATCTAGCTGGGTCCACTATGCTGTAAAATTGTTTTGTGCTCCATTAACAAAGGCAGAAAATGAATATATATATTCATGGCTATGTCACATTTCAAAAGTTTGGGGTCAGGAAGATTAATTTTCTTATTGTTTTTTTCTTCTTTTCAATTTCTTATAATCTTAATATTATTTTCTATGACTGCCTTTCTTATTATTGTCAGTGTTGAAAACCATTGGTCAGGATACTTTGATGACTAGAAGAGCATTTTTAAACAGTCTTTTGTCTTAACTGTCACTTTTGTTCAATTTAAAGCATCCTTGCTAAATGAAAATGCACTGACGACATGTATTTGAACTGTGGTATATTAAAAAGAAATTTAGAAGAAATAAAAGAAATATATTAAAAAGGGTATGTATGGCTTAATATAACATAAATGATGTCTCTTACTGAAATGTGTAGGAGAAAACTCAAGTCAGTTTTACGTTATTTCAAAATCTTTTGCTTATCTTTTGCTGTTTTTACCACATCACAACTTGAAAAATACACTGACCAAAATTATAAACGCAACACTTTTGTTTTTGTCCCCATTTTTCATGAGCTGAACTCAAAGATCTAAGACTTTTTCTATGTACACAAAAACAAATATTGTTCACAAATATGTCTAAATCTGAGTAAGTGAGCACTTCTCCTTTGCTGAGATAATCCATCCACCTCACAGGTGTGACATATCAAGATGCTGATTAGACAGCATGATTATTGCACAGGTGTGCCTTAGGCTGGCCACAATAAAAGGCCACTCTAAAATGTGCAGTTTTACTGTACTGGGGGGTCCGAAAACCAGTCAGTATCTGGAGTGACCACCATTTGCCTCACGCAGTGCAACACATCTCCTTCGCATAGAGTTGATCAGGTTGTTGATTGTGGCCTGTGGAATGTTGGTCCACCTCTCTTCAATGGCTGTGCGAATTTGCTGGATATTGGCAGGAACCGGAACACGCTGTCGTATACGCCGATCCAGAGCATCCCAAACATGCTCAATGGGTGACATGTCCGGTGAGTATGCTGGCCATGCAAGAACTGGGATGTTTTCAGCTTCCAGGAATTGTGTACAGATCCTTGCAACGTGGGGCCGTGCATTATCATGCTGCAACATGAGGTGATGGTCATGGATGAATGACAGAACAATGGGCCTCAGGATCTCGTCACAGTATCTCTGTGCATTCAAAATGCCATCAATAAAATGCACCTGTGTTCGCTGTCCATAACATACACCTGTCCATACCATAACCCCACCGCCACCATGGGCTACTCGATCCACAACGTTGACATCACCAAACCGCTCACCCACACGACACCATACACGCTGTCTGCCATCTGACCAGTACAGTGAAAACCGGGATTCCATTTTAACTTGAGTGCCACATTTTTATTATGCCGTTTCATGCATTAGATGCTGCAAGGGACGTGAGTGCAACAGCGTCAAACACGGCCATGTTTACAAAGAAAAAACAATGGAAAAGCAGCATTTTTACCACAAGCTATTTTTACCGCAACAACTCGGAAAATAAAAGACTGATACGATGACCACAGCTACTGAAAGAGCTTACAGGTGGTGACTGATATAAGCGTAAGCTTAAACCAAATGCCGTACCATCGATTTTTCCCCACAAGGAGTCTAAACACCCCCAGTGAAATCCACAATGAGAAACTCCTTCAGTGGCTGTGGCGTCATGACAAGTGTTGCATGTTTACGTCCTTTTAGAATGGCATCTAGTGTTTTTTTGTCTACTGTGGTCTACTAAAAGCCTCAAAGGCATCAGAGCTAAAGTGGAGAGAACAAAGACGCAGGTCTTTAAGAAGTTTTATTCATCAACAGGCATCTTCTCTCATTTTTCTACTTTTCTTATCACTAGGAAAGCAGTGAAGACTTACATCGCCTCTCTCGGTGCCCTTCAATTGCAAATGACAACCAAAAGTCGCACAATGTTGCATCATATCAGTATTTTATTTTCGGAGTTAAAAATAGCAACAGGTAGCGCTATTAGCTTTCAGAGTGCAACCATTAGACGTCAACGAAATAATGGTGCCGACCATAGTCCAAAATATGTTTGAAACCATGTGAATTTTTTCAATAACGTAAATCTTTCATGGGTTTTCTACTGCAAATAGCATTTTTGTGCACAATGAAACTTGACTAACATTGTAAGTGTAGTGATATTCCTAGTGATAAAAGGGTGAAGGTGTAGTATACATCCACCAAACATGAATGTGATTCTTTTTCGCCTAGAAATCAGTGGTTCTTTTTTCTCTGGGGTGTGAGTTTTCATAACCATCTAATAACTGGACGTTTATGTAAATGATTTTTTTTTGAGTCTTTAAATGGGCACTGAATAGTTATTACTAGCAGAGTATTATCTGAGTGCAGGGAACAAAAGGAATTGCTGCACTATAACGCAGATGTGCTTTAGCTTAAATCAAAGCCATGACCAATGTATAGAAGCTCTATACTGCTTTATTGAAACACATCCGTTACTATCACCATGGTAACTGTACTTTTTTCCCTCCCAACGCTCTGCCACACAAACAGCAACATGGTGTTTGTAGAAACAAAATCCACAGCAGAATCAACACTGTAATGGCATTTCTATTAAACTAGCGCTGTTTAATGTCTACGCCTGAAGCCATTTATGATTCTCATAGCAATAACATCTGATAACAATAATTACATTCACAAAAAAGAAATATCCACAGAATATGTATAGCTTATTTTGTTACATAAAGTATTGATTTGAGGGACAAAACAAAGCAGGGGAAACAGACATAATATAAAATTTAAAAAGGTTTTTTTTAGAGCTATTATATTTTCTGTCTACAGTGCTGCTCCCTAAACCGCAACTAAGCAGGGAAATGACTTAACAAAAAAGTAATGACTTTACCCAGCTCTGTTGGGTAAAACTGTTTTTGCAATATATTTTTGCTAGAAATAAATGCAACTGTGCTTCGAGGCTGTGCACTCGCTTTCCATATTATAACTGTTACTTACTGAAACCATTATTAACATTATTGGCCATTTGTTATCAAGTCCCATCTATCTGAGATCTCTGCTAATAACGAAGCCTTACTTTTGTGTGGGAAAGAAAAAATATTCCCACTTTATATATTAGGTGGCCTTAACAACTATGTACTTACATCAAACAACAATTACAATGCACTTATTGCGTTTTTATTGTATTGTGAAACACTTTTGCTGCCATTGAGGTTGGATACAGGTAAGGTTAGGGACAGGTTTGGTGGTATGGGTAGGCTTAAGGGTGGGTTAAGGAGTAAGGGATGGATCAACAGTGTAATTATAAATGTAATATCAAAAATTAACTACAGATGTAATTACATGAAGGTATTTTTTGTAAAATATAAGTAAATGTAAAAACATGTATGTAAAAAGTAAGTGCATTGTATTAAATGATTTAAAAAAATGCTGGGTTATTATTTTAACCCAAATGCTGGGTTCAGGCTGTTGGGTCATTTTATTGGGTTGTTTTTAAATGTTTTTACCCAGGTGCCGGGTAAGTTTTTAACCCAAATGCTGGGTTCAACATGTTGGGTCATTTTATTGGGTTATTTCTCATATTTTTTACCCAGGTGCTGAGTAGTTTTTAGCGCTGGGTTATTTTTTTCTACCCAACCGCTTGGTTAAGCCCGTCTCAGATGAAACAACCCAGCTGTTACAGTCAGAGCGCAGGCTTTTTGAGTCCTCTACAGGACAGACCGGTTATCAGCGCTGCTGATTTGGCGCACTTCTTCAGCGAAATAAAGGTTTATATATATTTTATTTAAGTCTTTACTGTGCTGTAAATTGTATTATTTTATGCAGCGCAACATAAGAATGAGATGTCAGTCAGCTGCGTCAACAGCTGTCACTTTGCATGATGGAAACGCCTTTTGCCTTGCACAAAATAAATGGATTTTATTCGTTGTAGTGAGTTTAATTTAATTTGATGTTAAAATATGTTCTCTAATGTCAGTACTGTTTGTTTATGGGCAGGTTTGGAGTCAGTCACGGGGTCTTGAGCTACGAGTGAAACGTGAGGCTGCGGTCTGAAGTTCACTGAATACGTTAAAATTAAAATGGTACTTTTAAATGCTACATTTTTATGTCTAAAATGCTTGTTAAACTAGTTTAAATGTAATATTGTAAACTATGCTGTATTCTCCCAAATAAATTAAATTTGTCTTGTATTTTGTCTGCGTGTTCTTGCTTAATAATAAATGTTCATCTTTTGATTATTGCTGTTGCCTCTAGTAATTCTGTGTGTTTTTATAAGTTCCAGTCCATTTTAAGACAGCGATATAATAATTAATAATAATTAAACAATAGCTGACTTAAATAAAATAACCCAGCATGTTTGGTAAAAACATTTAACCCAACCAGCTGGCTCAAAATAACCCAGCATGTGTTCTATCCAATATTTGTTGCCAAGTCGGATTGTTTTTTAACCCAGCATTTTTTAGAGTGTAGTTGTTAAGACCACCCAATATACAGTGGGACCTAAAGTATTCAGACCAAAGGCCTGGTTTCAAATAAATAATTCACCACTTTTTAAAAAAAAAATAAATGGACAAACAACGCAATAGTAATGTGTAATATTGTACACTTTTATTAAAAAAAAAAACAATTAACGGCACCAGGACTGATATTTTATATATAGAGTGTTCCCAAAAAGTATTTAGTCACATAAGCCACAATTACAACCCAGCATTTTGCATTATGTAACAAAACAGCAAAACACATTGCATTTATTGTAAAGAAACCACACAAGAATGCTTTTCAAAAAAGAAAATATTTCACAAAATGAGGTCTGCTAAATATGAAGCAATAGACATATTGTTCAAAATGAAGACAAAAAGCACTGGGACACTTTCTTGTTCAATGCATTAATAAATAGTGAATCTGAAGGAAATATCATGCAACAGTGAAAAAGTCCCACTTTTTATTCATATTGATTGATTCAGAAAAAGTATTTTGGAAAAAAAAGCAGCATTATTTGCCACTTAATATTACCTTTCTAATGCAATGACTTTCAGATATTCTTACGTGTGACTGACATGTCTAAAATATTTTGGAACCACTCTATATACACTGGCGGCCAAACATTTGGAATAATTTAGATTTGCTAAATGTTTTCTAAAGAAAAAAATAAAAAATATTGCTTGAGCAGCAAATCAGCATATTAGCCAGATTTCTGAATGATCACGTGACATTAAAAACTGGAGTAATGATGCTGAAAATGCACCTTTGCCATCATCAGAATTAATTACATTTTAAAATACATTCACACAGAAAAGAGCTATTATAAATCGTAATGATATTTCACATTAGTACTGTTTTTACTGTATTTTTGATCAAATAAACAGCATAAGAGCCTTCTTTCAAAAAGATATACACACACACGCACACACATAAACATGTCATAAAATTTTAGGGGACTCCTGTGCAGTCACCACTGATAGAAAAATAAAATACACTCTTTATAGATGCTTTACTGCATATGTTACATGTTGTGAGCTATTATCTGAACAGGAACAGATTTGTGGTTACCTGCTGAGCGGGTACCGTTTCCCGTGTTCTGCCTGAGGGTCTTGTTGGCGAATGGCTCTGATAGCAGTGGGAGCGGTAAACACGGAGGCTGTCCCATGCTCAGACATCACACGGAAGAAGGCCCCGGGGTCCGGAGTCCCTACAGGTTTGCCCTGCGGAAACAGCAACAGCTTATAGCATCTGAATGCATAAATAAAAAGACCAAAATCTTAATAAACAACAAAATGGATTAATATTATACTTAAATGAATATTATGAAATATTAGAAAACATCTAACAAAATGACTAAAGATTCAAAAAAACAGATAGTTTTTTGAAAAAAGTCCCAAAGGAAGTTGCAGCACTTCCTACAGAAGCTGCTAAAGTTCAATATTCTGTGCAGTCCTTTGTTGCAAATGTAACAATTTTTCCAACATTTTTGAAGTGTACATAAGTCTTCTGGTGTCAAAACTGGATCAGTATGGGCATTTGCAGTGGCTGGGGAGTGAATATTAAATCAAGGATGTGTTTGAAATGGAGAGTGGCTTGGAAAGGTGCCTGGGTGGCAGATGGGCCAAACGTATGGCAAAGAAACAGAATAGTACTGTTGCAAGGAGATTGCACACTCAAGGAACATTTCACAACACTGAGCTGTTCAAATATTCATGTTTCTGCCATGCTTCTCAGAGAGAATGCTCTCAAAACTAAACAATGACTTCATATTAGCAGTGACAAATCAAACGGATCACACATGAATCTCTCATCTTGTTTCTAGAACAGTGTTTGTGTGCGTTTCAGTGAGGGAAAAATGGGCAATCAATTTTTAAGTTAAGACAGACTTAGATATGTCCTAGGCAAGCTTTGAACAAAAAAAAAAAAATAATAAAAATAATTATTGTGACATTTGAATGTTGTTATAGAAAAAAAAAAAAGATAAGGTCTTCAGCTGACTGAATCCAAATATGGAAAGTGAAAGGAAAAAACAATGTCTGGCAAGGAATAATTGTTAACTGAACAAGAAAACAGGTTTGTACTTGATTTACAACATACAAAACAAGAATCTGCATCCATTGCACGTCGCAATCAATCAGCAATTGGCAGGCATTTAATGTTTCTTTTGTTTTCCCCACTGAATCATTCCTTTTTTATGTAACATAAATGATTCAACACAATGTATGTTTTACAAGAACATACTGTTCAGTCTTTCAACTTAAAAATTTCATTTTTAATTCAATGTTATTTGTTGTTTCTTTGTAATTAACTGTGAAATTTACCAGACATTTCCAAAAATGTATGTTATTAAAAAAAAAAAAATCCACATTGTTTTATACATATTTTAGACTATGAGGGGCGCCATTATTTTTGGTGACATGCAATGGTTGCACTCGGTGAACTGTTGTTATTTTTACCGCAACACAACTCAGAAAATACCACACTGATACAATGCTATATTGTAATGCTTTTGGTTGTAATTTTTAGTCGAAGGGCAACAAGAACCAATGTAAGTCATCACTGTTTTCATAGCGATAAAAAGAGGAGAAAAGAATGGGAAGATGCCTGTAGGCAAATAAAACTTCCTAAAGACACACGTCTTTGTTCTCTCAACTTTAGCCCTGATGCCTTTGAGGCTTTTAGTAGAGCACAAATACTGAAAGAGCTTACAAACGGCAGAGACAAGAAATGCTAGATGCCATCCTGTAAACATGCAGACGCTTGTCATTATGCCGCAGCCACCAAAAGAGTTTCTGATTGCGGATTTCACTCAATATCCAGGGCGTTTATACTCCTTGTGGGGAAAATCGATGGTATGGCATTTGGTTTAAACCTACACTTTTATCCATCACCACCTTTAAGCTCTTTCAGTAGCTGTTGTCATCATATCAGTATTTTATTTTCCAAGTTGTGTGGTAAAAATAGCAAAAGGTAGTGGCAGTAGCTTACTGAGTGCAACCATTCCATGTCGCTGAAAATAATGGCAACCCCCTCACCCTAATAAAAAAAATATTATAAAACAATGTGGATTTTTTAAAATAACGTAAATCTTAAATGGGTTTTCTACTACATATTTCAGTTAGAGACATCATTTACATTACAGCAAGCCATACAAGTCTACCCGAGGTTCCCTATAAAGTAAATCGTACACCCATTTTTTCAGGGTAGGGTATTGTGGTTTTCTTTGAGGTTGTTAAAATGCTCTGAGAGGTTTTCAGTGCATTGCTACATGGTAGTTGCTAGAGAGCTAATTGGATATTGTTAGCGATATCTGGATGGTTATTTACTAGCCCAAGTCAAAACAGCCCATAGTTTCAATATTATGCTGCTGTTGGTGTTGTTTTGCCCATTTTATAGTCCACGAGGAGAAAACAGTATGATGACTGACTGCTTAGAAGATAAAAGCTCACCTTTCCTGTCATCTTATCCTGAAAACTGTCATCATTTACTCACCCTCATTTCGTTTCAAACTGGTCTGACTTTTGTTTGTAACAAAAAAAGACCACACTACAAACAAACTTGGACCCCATTAACTTTCATTTTATGGAAAAAATACTTCAAATATCTTTAGAGATTTGGGATGACATGAGGGTGAATTAATGATGAGAATTTTCAGTTCGGGGATCTTTCTTTAACCCCAAGCATTAGCAATAACAGGTCAAGCGTACTAGTGCAGGAGTTCTTACATTGGAGAAATTTTATAGAAAATAAAAAATGAATGAAAAAATGTTGTGCTGGACCAATATATAGTGTGATATGCACTACACACAAATGAATCTGATTGCATGGTTCTCTGAAATGCTTTATTCTGATTGGCCATTTGCAGCATTCTGAGGTCAGTTATTCCCCAATAATGATCAGCATCAACAGCACCACTCCAGGACTGTATTGTTTCTCATCTCTCGTATCACATTGCAGACACGCTCTCTCATTTCATTAAAATGCAGCTGCCGTCATCTTGCATCTGTTATCGACTGTATTTGGTGTAAAAAAAAAAAAAACAAGACTTTAATAGTAGTAGTAATAGTAGATAATATTGTTGAAGTGTTCGACTATTTGCTAGAATGATTGTTTTGTACAATGTAAAGAATTATATGTTTGAAAAGTTTGTCTATGCACAAACCTGCTGGTTTTTCTTTGAGTTTAATGAGCTAATAAAATATTTCAACTATGCCTAATTATTTACTTATTTTGCGTCTGGGTTTTATTTTGCGAGAACAACCAGCTAGATGCACATTATGCCTTACATGATTAATATTATTTTGGACTAATGATATGTATTTTCAAGTTATTAATCATTTATGGCTTTAGATTAGAGATGTTCATTTCAGTTATTTTTCCTAACCGACAGTCGACGCTCAATAACTGATTATTAGTTAACGGTCAAAATGAATTTAAATTTTATTTTAATTATTTTAGAAAGGATAAGTGTCTGTGACTCATTAAAAACACCAACATTTGTTATTAATTAAACATGCGCAAAAGGCAGCAAACAACAGACCATGATATTTCACATGGACACATCACAAATCTCCAGCACTTCTGCGAACAGAGAAAAACATAATAAAGCTAGGCTACATATATAATGCATGAATAGGCCTATATGACAAATATTTTTACAAAATTAACAAAAAAAAATACTAGTAGCTAGTATGCAAAGTTTTGGTTCTTTTTTGAGCTGCGCAAAAGGAAGACGGCTGAAAGCAGCATCCTATTTTTCTTTATTTTACAAAAGCACAAAGATTTGCTTTTATTGTGAATGTACACAAATAAAAGCAAACTGTTTACAGTTTCAATTAAGTTATTGTGCCGGCACTGTATGCGCACTCACAGTTAAGCATTGCTAACTTGACAATGCAGCCTTTCCATTATCATAAAATACAGTCAGCCAAACATATGGGAAATATGGAGAGAAAAAAAAAAAACATCACACTGCTTAATTGTCATTAATATACTGCCTTGATATTATGCCAAACAATTAGTTCTATGTGTATATTAGAATGCGAGTGAAGTACAAAATTGGGTTTACATAATAAATAATGTTTTGGCATTCAAATACATCTCGATATGAAACATTTTGATTCGTGTCATATGAAAGGCCCAACGTTAGTTTCAGTTTCTCTTTAGCCTAAATTAATATGTTTTGGCTTGTCGTTAGCCTAGCTTCTTATATTTTTCATTCTTGTTCTTTTCTGAATACTGTTAAATTGAAAATATTTTTTTGTGGAGTGATAATGGAGTGAAATAGCCTAACCCATGTTTATAGTGTTTATAAACATTTCGCTTCTGCATTAGGTCTATTTCTGAATGCAATATTAAAATGCAACTTAACGTTAGAGGCCTACGCGATTTATTTTTTATTTATGTTCTCTCGAAAATGCAATTTAATTTTATTTTAACCATCCAGCAAACGAATTACTGAAAAAAAATTAACTGACCTTTTAAACCATTTAACTGTATTAACTGTGTTAACTGTATTAACCGGTCTGAATTCTTTCTGTCGGTTAATGGTTAACCGGTTAAAATGAGCATCCCTACTTTAGACCTGTATAAAGAAAACATAAACGCCAATTTACAAAAAAATAATGTTTTTGTAATATTTCCTTACATAGTATATATATTTTACAAAGCAATGGGGATTGTCTTATTTAGGTTTACTGGCATCAACAAATTCAAAGGCTTTCCTTTAGCAAACACCACTACTGAATAAATAAGATTAGGTTTGGCATGTCGACAGAATAAAATAGCATAAAACTAATAGGATTGAATCTACCATGGATGTGCATAATTACAAAAGACATTAATTAAAACAGACTGACGTCTTTCTGCTACGGATATTGACATTGTATGAGAGATCTGTTGAAATCAAACTTCCATTACAGCAGACTAATAAATTCTGTGAGCATCTTCCATTTTCTCCTGTGGAGCGAGACAACACATCTAATCAGCAGAGGCGATGGCAATGCTGAATTCACCTTGACAAGAAACCAAACACACTCTGATCGCCTCCCATCGAGCGCAAATGATTTTAGTATTCATGCTGTGATCTCGGTGAGGAGAACTATTTGAAAACTATGAGAGCTGCTCTGGTAACAGTACAAAAGCTTATGAAATGCAACAGCAAATCGAAAGCGCAACAAAGTTAAACTGAGCCAGTGATTCCGGAAGTTTGCTGGAGAGAGTCATTCATCCTTGCACTCAATCCCTGAGAGAAAAGACTGCTAGAGCCTACAAAAAAATTCACAGTACAGACTTAGGAGAACTCTGTCCAGCATGAGCATCCGGATCCGGTAGACCACAACAGCAGATAATTGAGAGCTAGCCGGTGCGGTCCATAGGTCAAATGCTGTGACACATTCACACATTTTTGTCCCGTACCTCGTAGAGCACAGTGGTGTTGCCGTGTAGAAGTGGACCGTAGCAGATATATGAGTGGCCCACCACCCAGCCAAGGTCAGACGCAGCCCACCAGACCTGACAGACAGAAATGTGTAGGTTAAACAGTGCGAGACAGTGTGATAAGTTTCTTTAAGAGATCATGTCATACATTTAGCACTATTTTTCCCTTCTACTCCAACGCTAATGCAATCAGGATTCTAGAAAACACAAACAATGTTTTTTAAATAATCTTCACTGGATCTTTAACATAAACGGGCAGTTTTTTTGCCACTCTTCCTCAAGACAACAATGTAAACACTAGGGCTCTCTATTGACAGAAATATATCAGGTACAGTACATGCAAAATTTTCTCAATCTCTTAACTAATGATGTAAAATATCAGAAGTTTGTAATAATAATTAAGCTATAATACCAACTTTACAATTACATAATTATATTTCTACTAAACATTTAAATGGCGGTAAATTAAATACTGAAGATCAGTAAAAATTGTAAAATGGTGCATATATTTAGCAAAATGCTCCTCTCTAGAGTTAATTTTTCTAGCTGACTAACAAGTTTATGGTCACCGAATATGTTTGTTCTGAGGCAAATGTGACGTTACGTGACATATTGTTTACAAGCCATTATATTGACGTCTTTCCATGGTTAAACACTTGAAGTAACTAACATGAGACAGGATACAGATTTCAGTTGTACTATTTCTTTTAACATATCTTTGGCTGTTTATTTCATGCTGGAATTTGTATTAAAGCAGTTCTCTGGCACTTCTCTTCAACTGAAGCACTACAGCAATCTGTCACTCCACATTAAATAGCGCCAAAACGGCATTTATTGTTTGAATGTTGTTATAAAATGGACAGAATCTGAAATCTGAGACTTTGTTTCATATCAAAAGTAACAAAGCACAAAGCTTATTGTGATTTACTGGATGGGAGGCACTCAACATTCCATTCATGAAATAAAAACAAGTTAGAACTAATCGATTCTTGGAATTCGTAGGAATTGAACATTGATTAAGATCAAAAAAATCAATAATCATTTTTTTTTTAACCAGCCCTAGTAAACAATCTCAGACATTTAACATATTTTTATGCTAAGTATTTTATACTGCCCCGCCTTTTGATAACTGTCTGTTTGCAAAAACAGCATTACATTTTGACAGGATCATCCGAAGCTGGACTACAACAATCAAAAACTTGTTAAAAATGAACTTGAAATTACAGCAGAATTTTGCAGACAAAAAGGTCCACTGTCTATTTTTATAAATATAGCGATATGACGCACAATTCAAAAAGAAGTCACTTTCAAGTCATGTTTTTCTTTTGGTCAATGCAGCACATTCAAATGACCAAATTCAACTCAGGCAAAATTTCAGATTAATATTGAAATTACTGGATTTTGTCTGCAAAAATCCACCTACCCTACAGTTGCAAAGGCAGAGCAGCAGATGATACACAATCTTTTATTGTTATAGGACAGTGTAAAAGAGACAGGAAGCGAGGGAGGAAAGAGAGGGAGCAGGATCGGGAAAGGTCTTCGAGCTGGGATTTGAACTCGGGAACAGCAACAGCGCTTTATGTCGATGCAGACGCTACACAATTTTAAACAAACACTTTTTTGACCGGAAAGGAAGTGTTTTCAAATCAATTCTTTTTTCTCAAAAGATTAAAGAAAATTTAATTTGTCGTGACATGACTCCTTGCAAAAATCACAGATCCTGACCTACCTCACCAGGAGCTAGTCCGTAAACATTAGACATGGTCCAGTTTAACATCACAGCATATCCTCCTGAATCTCTGACAACACCCTGTTGAGAGCAAAAGAGGACAAAATTGGGATTACTTTATGATATTATTATGCACTTTAATCATTTTAATCTGCTATTTACATTAAATTTAGGGACATTTTATGCAACTATGGAAATGCAATAAAATGTGAATTTTGTGACTTAAGTGTGAAAGCAAAAAAACTAATTATACATAATTAGTCCATAATATTGAATAATAATAACAACTATACTGAGATGGTTGGCCTACAAAAAACATGAATGGACAGTGAAGTGGACAATATATTTTTAAAGACGTTTTTACTGTCGTTAAGTGTCCTTACCTAATTAAACTTTTAATTTCTTAAAACAAAAACTCTTAAATTATTATTATATTTACAGTATAAGTATAGTAAACACAGAATAAAAATTGACTTTAAAATGAAGGCAATACAATTGACCATTTTATTTGACATTTTCATTACTAATGTAAATAATTATTTTAATATTTGTTTATGTATATTGTATCCGAAGTTCAGCATGTAAAAAAATACATCTAGGTCTAAGTATATGAGATGAACAAAACATACAATGAATTATTCACGTTACAATTAATTTTGTCCCTACTGTCAGTAAATCATTAGCAAATCAGGCTGAGGGTTGATACTGAGGGACCATTTTGAGTTGTAAGAAGGTAATTAGATCCTCCCTGTGCCAAACACATAAATCTGAGGTGTTTGTGCATGAGCAAGCACGGCCTATTAGCAAGTGGTTTATGTACAGGGCAGCGTTGCCTTGGGCCAGATATCTCATACCAACTGGAGTCTGGCTCAGTAGAGAGCTGTTTTGTTCGCTCAGCCTTCAGGCTTTGTAACTTCCTCCCATGCTCCTTGTTCTCTCTTCTCCTGCCTCTTTTTCAGTCAGTGTACATATAAACGTGAGTTGTTAGGGATTGAACAACACCTAAGGCATGCTAATGTAAATTTCAAGGTGCTGTTCAACTGACAAAATGTTACTAAGATGTGGAACCATAGTAGAACAAGCAAGCAGAATGGCAGACAGGCTTTGAAAAAGGGCAGGGGTTAGCGGCCTGGACATTTGACTGGATCATGTTGCAATTACAAGTTAAAGATTACGGATGAGTGACACATGATTAAATATTCACAACAGATTTCCAGTTTTTATCTTCTGGTGATACAAAATGAAACAACGCTGTGAATACTGCAATGATTTTAAGGGATTTTTAACTTGACATGGGATATTTTGGATGCAACCACCCGCATCTTGAAAATACCCAGTCAAGCCAGCTGCGACGAAAATACTGCTTATTAAAATAATTACGGTAATTTGCTGGAAGAGCAAAGAGAGGCGCTTTTAGTGTTTCTTTCAATGAATCTGATCAGCAACTATTCACATAATGACAAAACATGATACCTTACATTAAGAGTTTACTGTTTTTTTGTACATTAACACTTTCTTATTGTAACACTCTCCTATAGAAAGCAGACACGCTAGTAACAATTAATTTTGAAGGAATATGCAGATATCTTTTTAAAACGTCATAATTTAAATATTTCCAGAACATTATCCATTTTATAAGATGTATTTGTAAAAATGTGTAAATATTTCTTTTTATTACAAACCATTGCTATATTGTTTCAAGACACTTATTTTAAACAATATTTTTACTGTATTTTACTTTTTGCTCATTCTCTGAAAAAAATGTATGTAAAATGGTTCAAATGACTTCTAGTTGATGATGTTTTAATAATACAGGATCATTCAAATGTAATTGTTTACAAAAAAACAAGTATTATTTACGTGGTACTTATTTTGTTTGAAAATGTATAATCAAATATATTATTTCATCTAATACTTTGTATATTTCAGCATCACTTCAATATACAAAAAATAGTTTAAATACATGTAAATATTTTTTTATTACCAAGTATCGTTATATTATTTAAAAAAACATTATTATTTTAAACTTTTTTTCTGGTTGAATTACTTAAGACACAGTTTTTAAAAAGTATGTAATTTCTGTCTGACAGTTCCAAAAATTACTTCCTACTGATGATGTTGCAATAATACAAGATCATTTAAATTTAATCTGAAAATAACCCAAATAGTATTTACATGTTTCATAATATAGGATAATTTAAATTTAACCTGAAAACAAACCAAATAGTAATTACATGATATTTCTAGGTACATGACCAAAATATACGGCAGTGCCATAATACTTTGTTATTTTTTTGTTAGCAAAACATCACAACCAGAGGCTTCACACTTCATACTAAAATGAGCACCCACCTTCTTATCTTGAATACACAAGAGAGTTTAAAAAGGCGTGCTGCTTGTGATCTCCAGCTAACACAATATGCAATAAACAAAGCCCCTGACAGAATGGATCTATTCCACAGTAAACAATTTCATCCATTCCCTCAGCTCTGTGCTTTATCGCTGTGTTCTGTCATAAACAAAAATTCACCTTAGGAGTACCAGTAGTGCCGGAAGTGTACAGGACATACAGAGGATGATTAGTGGGGACGGACACACAGTCGTGAGGGCGGGCAGTGGCCATTTCCTCCTCCCAGTCCAAACTCAGGTCAGGACGCATAGACACCTTTTCCTGTGGGGAAAAAACATGAAAATTCTGTCATTATTCACTCACCCTCATGTCGTTCCAAACCTGTATGACTTACTTTCTTCTGTAGAACATAAAAGAAGATATTGTGAAGAATATTGGCAACCATACAGTTTCTGTTCCCAATGGCTTCCATTACAGTGCCTTGCAAAAGTATTCATACCCCTTCATTTTTTTCACTTTTTGTTGTGTTGCAGCCTTGTTAAATTGCTTTAAATTATTTTTTTTTCTACATCAATCTATAATTCATATACCATAATGACAAAGCAGAACACCTTTGCACATTTAAAAGAAATAAAAAACTGAAATGATTCCATTGCATAAGTATTCATACCCTTTTCTGGGACACTTGATTTTGACAAATTGAGCTCAGGAACATTCATATTGCTTGTAGATGTTACTACTCTTTGAGAGGAGTTAAACTGTGGCAAATTCATTTGAATGAGTATGATTTGGAAAGGCACACACACCTCAACAAAAGGTCTAACGGCTGAAAAGGCATATCAGAGCAAAAACCAAGCCCTGAGGTAAAAATAACTGCCTGTAGAGCTTTGAGACAAGATTGCATCAAGGCAAAGATCTGGGGAAGAGTTAAAAAAATTCTCCTGCATTGAAGGTTCACAGAAGTATGTAGCCTCCATTATCCATAATGGAAGAAGTTTGGAACAAATAGGACTCTTTCTAGAACTGGCCTCTTGACCAATCTGAGCAACTGATGGAGAAGGGACTTGATTAGACTGGTGATCAAGAAGCTGATGGTCACTCTATTTGAGCTCCACGATCTTATATGCAGAAGGGAGAGACTTACAGAAGGACAAACATCACTGCTACACTCCACTGATCTGGGCTTTATGGCGGTGTGGCCAAACTCAATCCTCCTCAGTGAGGACACATGAAAACACACTTTGCAACAAAGCACTTAAAGAACTCCCAGATTGAGAGAAACAAGATTCTCTGCTCTGATGAACTTCAATTCCAAGCATCATACGGTATATGGAGGAAACCAGGCACTGCTCATCACCTGCAGAGTAAAGTATGATGGTTGCAGCCTCATGCTGTGGGGCTTTTCTTCAGCGGCAGGGACTTGTCGGGAGAAGGAAGGAAAGCTCGACACACCAAAACAACTAAAACTGAGTTAAGCCTTAATTAAAACCAAGTCTAGAACATTCAGAACCACAGACTGGGCAGAAGGTTCACCTTCCAACAAGACAATGACCCTAAGCACACAGCAAGAGTGGCTTATAGACAACTCTGTGAATGACTAGGCTTTAAAGCCCTCTACACAATGCACGTTTCGTGAAACAACCATGGTGATTTCTATAATCGTGGCTCATAATGGTCCTTCGTCTTACAGTGAGAGAGGTTCAAAGACGGCCGTTGTCACGGTCTTGCATCCAAAGATAGCCTACGATCATTTTCTGACAGTGTCAGAAATTCAGCCTGATCATCGCATTTGCTGCCACGACCCACGTTTACTTTTAGCAGATATAAAAACTACAACTGCCAAAGTGTGATTCATTATGCTCTTTTTGTTTACTGATGACGTTTTATTCTTCTATAGTAACATGCGTCGTAGCCTACAAGTCAATAGGTGTCATCATCGTACAGTTTACGTGCATGTCGCACCCACGTTTATTAGATCCACGTCGCACGGTGTGATCAGCAACGATCCCATATTGCTAAAATCGTGTAGTGTGTAGAAGGCTTTACACAATCAAACATTTTTTGGAGAAACCTGAAAATGTCTGCCAGCCACCATCCAAGCCGACAGAGTTTGAGAGGTGAAGAGGTGAGGCGAAGAATGGCAGATAATTGGCAAATGCAGACGGGTAAAACTTTCTGTATCATACCCAAAAAGACTTGAGGCTGTAAAGGTGCTTCAGCTAAGTACTGAGTACTAAGGGTATGAATACTTATGCAATGTACTTATTTCAGTGCGTTTTTTTTTTTGTTTTTAATACATTTGCAAAGTGTTTGTCATTATGGGGTATATGGAAAAACAGTCATTTAAAGCAGCTTAACCTAAGGCTGCAACATAAAACGTGAAAAAAAAAAATGAAGGGGTATGAATACTTCTGCAAGGCACTGTATATAGACAAAAATACAAATTGTGACACAGGTTTGGAACAATATGAGGGTGAGTAAAAAACGACAAAAAAAAAAACAAATTGCTCAAGTCAAGGCAGCAGTGCTATTTTTAGTATATTTATATACTTTCATAGTTTCTATTGATATTTCTAGTGTTTAGGGTAGCTAAAATAAATAGTTCCCCTAAAAAAAATATTCTGCCGTGATCTATGCATGCTGATACGGTTTCAAATTCCAATCAAGTAGTTCTGAATATTATAAAATCTTCCATAAATAAGATCTAGCCATGTAGAAATCTTCTAAAAGACAATCCGCACTCTGACTGTGTATTACTGATGCTGGCAAATTCTCCCTTTGCATATGATCTTAACTCAAATATTTCCAAGATGTGTTCATCTTCACCAACCATGCGGGATTCATCCTGTATCCCAAACCGCTGGAAAATCAAAAAGCTAACAGTTTCCATGACAACACAGGATGAAGCTTAAGTAATTCCCTGCGTTGTGAAATCAACATAGATGTAGCAACATGAGAAAACTAATTTAAGACACATTAAAACAGAAAAAAGACTCAACCCAAATGCTGAGAGCTCTGAACATTTGATTTCCTAATAATTTTTTAAGTGGTATGTTATTGCAGCTATAAAAATGACTAACTCCTTCCTACAGTGGCTGATATTGGTTAAGTGCCAGCCACCTTGAAAAAGAGGACGTCAAGGTTGAATTTAGAGGTACTCTCTTTTAGAAAGGGGACCACATTTGCATTTTTATTTTCTCACTGCATTATCTTCTCTTTTAACAGTTAATAGGCAGTGGAAAGTGTGCCAGTTTGATAATGAGAATGGCGTCCAGGTGCTGTGGGGTTTCTGGGAGCTCACCATGCTGGGACGGTTGTAGATGAGGACTTTGTGAGGTTTGTGACTGCTGAGCTCCAGAGCTTTCTCTACCAGGGGAATGTACTCCACTCTTCTGCCCGGCTCGATGCCAAACGATGCTGTCACCAGCAACTTGGGCTGTGGGGAAAATAATGATTCAGTAGGGGGACTGGATTTTGCGATCTCAGCAGATATATGCATTTACAAAAATAGTTTTGTGTTATTAATTTTCATTATAAAAAAACAAAGCCTTGCCTTAGCATGGTCGATGCGGACGGAGAGCTCTTTAGAGGCGAATCCTCCAAATATGAGGCTGTGGGTAGCACCAATACGGGCACACGCCAGCATGGTGAACATGGCCTGAGGAACCATGGGCATATAGATCACCACCAGGTCACCCGTCTTCACACCATGCCTTACCAGGACACCTGCCAACTTGGACACCTACAAAGGGTGTGGATGCTGAATTTCAAGGACAAACTAGAGTCATATTAAACAAAACAACAAAAAATAGACACTGAACGCAAATTGGTCCAGCATTTTGGAAGAGGAGAAAGGTTCTTGGTTTCAAAGGCTCAACATTTAACACTGTTTGGCATATTTTTGTCAACAAAATCCAGTCATTTTAATATGAATCCACACAATTCCCCATCATGTCAATTCCTATTGAAATGACTGAATTTTGTCCAAAAACATTTTCCAATGTGGATTTTACAGCAGGTTCAAGTTAGTCATGAATGTGAAAACTGTACCTTCATACAGCGCTGCACTATTGACAACACAATTTTTTCCCGTGACCGCATTTTCTGTGTTACCTGCTCCTGCACTTCCTTGTATGTGATGACCTGTTTAGTGCCGGTAACCGGACTGTCATAAATGACAGCTGCTTGATCGCCTCTTCCATTCTCCACATGCCGGTCGACAGCATTATAACACATGTTCAGCTTTCCTCCAACAAACCTGGAATAAAAACAGATGTTCTTAAAGGAATAGAGGGTTTGCACTCATGCCACAGTTTGGTCAGTTACCTGGATGCACGGCCATATTGGAGACACTCGGATGTAAACAACAGCATGGATTGCATGGTTAATGTACTTCTGAATATGTTGTTCTGCTAATTTAAGCTGCCTAAACCATGGGAAAAAACATGTTGAAGCTGCTACAGTAAATCATATACAGAATAACTTAGTAAGCAGGAAAGGGCGCAATATTTTCACAAACTAAAGTTAACAGGTGGTAAAGATACGTACAAGCAGTATTAATTCTAAAGACATTAACCTAATATTTCACCTACCTGACCAGGAATGCTCTCAAGATTTTTGCCCTGAAAATTCTTGTTCAGTTTGGCCAACCACAAACGCCTTTTGTTCCTCAGACAGTTTTTTGCACTCTTCTCCTTGATTTGTTTTAACTTTTAGCAGTCTATAGTACTCCAAATGTTTTTCCCAGTCGGATCGATTAGTATAGCCCAAAACATGACAATAATTGACTACTTTCAGCAGCAATAATCAGCAAAATATGCAAGTTTCGTTCAGTTCAGTGCAACCAGTATGGCAGATTAATGACGCATTGTGAAAACCCTCTATAGCAGAACTAAAATACTCATATTATCATACCTTAATCATGATGAAAATGATTTAGCATCATGCACTACTCATTATTAATTTCAATAAAGTGTAACAGTGTCTGCCCAGTTTTTTTTAGCAGCCTTGGTTTCAGAAATATTTTTCCCAATAGGTTTTTTTGCCAAATACATATGTAATCTTTGGGAAACTGACGCTATGTCATTCGCATGTTTAATGGGCGCTAAAGAGTTCTTTTGGCATGATTTCCTCTGCAGAATCATAGGTAATATAGTTTTCAACAGGAATCTCACTGGTAAACATGATTATTTAGAAACTAAGTTGCAATAATACTGGTTAAAGCCTTTAACAAAAGTATACAATTGATTAACAACCATGAAACTCACAGTAGGTCTGTCTACTGTTATTGTTCAAAGCCAATACCCCTAATGAATAGGGTTTTTACTTCAACTTACAACTTACAACTGCTCACAGACGTTTGCATTTGAAATGCAAAATATACATCAAAACGTGTCGGATGACACAACCAGACCGCATATATTCTCATTTATTAAATGTCTATCCACAGCTCACTATGCTAAAATAACAAATATGAAAAGCCTGCCCTAAATATGTATTAACTGACCGCTTTAATGTTACTAAGATTAGAAAACAAAATAATCCCTAAACTAAATTCGGAAGCATTATATGTGACCCTGGATCACAAAACCAGTCCTAAGCTTTTATATATATCAGCTTTCAGATGATATATAACAGCTTTCAGATTATTTATAAATCTCTATTTCAAAAACAAAAGGAGATTTATAAATCATCTGCAAGCTGTTAGGATAGGACAATATTTACACATACAACTATTTGAAAATCTGGAATCTGAGGGTGCAAAAAAAAAAAAATCAAAAAATTGAGAAAAATCACCTTTAAAGTTGTCTTAGTAATGCATTACTAATAAAAAAAATGTTTTGATACATTTACGGTAGGAAATTTACAAACCTTCATGGATCCTAATGACTTTTGGCATAAAAGAAAAACCAATCATTTTGACCAATACAATGTATATTTGGCTATTGCTACAAATATGTGACCGTGGACCACAAAACCAGTCATAAGTGTAAATTTCTCAAAATTGAGATGTATACATCACCTGAAAGCTGAATAAATAAGCTTTCCATTGATGTATTGTTTGTTAGGAAAGGACAATATTAGGCCAAGATACAACTACTTGAAAATCTGGAATCTGATGGTGCAAAATAATCAAAATACTGAGAAAATCGCCATTAAAGTTGTCCAAATAAAGTTCATAGCAATGCATATTATTAATCAAAAATTAAGTTTTGATATATTTACATTAGGAAATTTACAAAATATATTCATGGAACATAATCTTTACTTATATCCTAATGATTTTTGGCATAAAAGAAAAATCGATAAATTTGACCCATCCGATGTATTTTTGTCTGTTGCTACAAATATACCCGTGGTACTTAAGACTGGTTTGGTGGTCCAGGATCACATATATCCGTGGTACTTAAGACTGGTTTTGTGGTCCATGTTTACATAAACTGTACGTTTCATCTGCCCTATTTTTGATTAGTCTAGATACGCATGCGTCAGATAGACGTTATTCCGTTGAGTAGCGTGACATTGGCGTCGCGTTTTAAAAGTGGGCGCGTCACTGCAATGAAATCACTTTCTTCCCCTAGTAAATAAAAAGTATTATAATCGTTTACTCTTTCCCTCATTGACTTTACAAATACCCCGAATATCTCTTTTCAAACCTTTGTTTTTGTCTCTTCAGTGAAACTCAAAAGAAGTTGTTTTGCAGAATTCTATGGTCTCACAGGCTCAGTCGCTGTTCACTTTCATTGCATTTATTCTTACCCACAATGAAAGCGAATGGTAACTGGACATCACACCATTTTTTGGTGAACTATCCCTTTAAAACACCCTGAGACCCGTGCTTTCGCTTCAGTTCTGTTACCGTTGACCGCAGGAAGACAATATGTCAACATCCCTAATTTATAGGCTGTACTTACCATTTTGGAAACACTGTATCCGTATTATCCAGAGTTTGAGTCCAGCGTTCAAACCAAGTGATACCATCTGCCGCTTCACTCCAGAACTTCTCGGGTTTGTCACGTGCAAGGCCAAACGCGTCTTCATAAGTGTATTTTGTTGAAAATGCACGAATAAAATCTTTCCTGTATGGGTTAAAAGTTACTTTTGGCGAATGAACCAGCGGTTTACATCCCTTCCCGATATTTGTCTTTACCATATGCAGGTAAGACGGTCCAGATACACCTGTGCATGAAAACTTCTGACCTAACAAACTTCTTGAACTTACAGCACTCACTGTTTTGTTACTTTCCTTAACTATAGACACCGTTGCATTTCCAATGCAGATGTGTTTTAAACGCGTAGTTTGGTAAAGACGCATGTTTGTTGTGTTTTCTATTCGTTATCGCGTCGTTGCAACTCCAGTGTTTACTGACGTACAACGCTGACACAAGTGAAAAGCAAATTTCTCAACTCAAAAATGGCCGCGCAACAATTCAATACTTCACATCACAGCCAGAGGCCACTCCAAGATACTGCAATCCAAGCAATGTGATCGTTACGTAATGTTGGGGCTTTCTAAGGACCCCTGCATGATTTATGAAACACAATGTTAAGCAATGCCATAGTCTGCATATAGATTTGCTTTGGGGAAAATAGCCTGTACCAGAAGTTTTCAAACTTTTTAATGCAAAGAACCTCGAAATATGAAGGCAGCTATATATTTTCATGCATGCAGATCCATTTACACTGTTTGAGAAAAATATTGTGTGATATTAAACAGGCAGTAAGAAATAAAAATCAAAAAAGTTTGCATACTGCATTACTGTATGAGCCATTAATGTGTGATGCATCAAATATATTAATATATTTAAATATATTAATATGAAATATGACATTTGGTACAGTTTATGATATTTATATGGCCAAAAAATTAGATGAAATTTTAATAGCTTGTAATGTAACAGTGTAGTAGACTACTAAAATACAAATACCTAAATATGTGACCCTGGACCACAAAATTTGTTAAGTAGCACAGGTATATTTGTAGCAATAGCCAAAAAATACATTGTATGGGTCAAATTTATCAATTTTTCTTTGATGCAAAAAATCATTAGGTTATTAAGTAAAGATCATGTTCCATGATGATATTTTGTAAATTTCCTACTGTAAATATATAAAAACTTAATTTTGCATTAGTAATATGCATTGCTAAGAACTTAATTTTGGCAACTTTAGAGGTGATTTTCTCAATATTTAGATTTTTTGCACCTTCAGATTCCAGATTTTCAAATAGCTGTATCTCAGCCAAATATTGTCCTATCCTAACAAGGTATAAGATGATGTATAAATGGTGATGTATAAATCTCAATTTCAAAAAAAAATTGACCCTTATGACTGGTTTTGTGTGGTCACATATTAATTGTCACTCTATATCTCTTGATAATATGTCTTGGTAATATGATATATAAATGCTTTTTTTTTTTAATTTTATAAATAAAGCAATGACATTTTTAATGTGGTGGCATAATATATAATGCAATGCAATGATGATTGAGAGATACAAATAAACGTTCCTCAAGAAGCATGTTGTATCATATTTGATGCTCACATTTTTACATGGTATGTTAAGTAAGTTAGTAAGTTGCTGTGGTCCAGTAAATGTTCATCTTGAAATACTGATAACAATATCAAAGATTTCACAGTAAAAAGACACATGTACCATGACCTGAAGAAGGTCACTAAAAAAAAGTATAAAATACAACTATTTGAAAATCTGGAATCTGAGGGTGCAAAAAATCTAAATATTGAGAAAATCGCCTTTAAAGTTGTCCGAATGAAGTTCTTAACAATGCAAATTACTAATCAAAAAATAAGTTTGGACATGTTTATGGTAAGAAATGTACAAAATATCTTAATGGAACATGATTGTCACGGATCTGGTCGGTGTTCCGCGGTCCGCTCACCACCAGAGGTCACTCTCACCTTATTGTCACGCACGGACTGTTGCACCACACCCCGGACTACATTCCCCATCAGCCATTGCACTTCACCCACGTCCAATCAGAGACAGTATAAAAGACCCGGTCTTCCTGTCACTCACTGCCGAGGATTGAATTGCGTAATCATTCATACAAAGCGTTTCCCCGTGTTTCCCTGTGTTTCCCCGTGTTTCGTTTTCTGGTTTTGCCTTGTTGTTTTGTTTATCTGTCTTTCGGAACTTTCGCCTGTCTGACCATTCTCCTGCCTCGCCCATTGGATAACGTACGCCGCTGATCGACCCTCGCCTGTTTATGGACTACTCTCTGCCTAGCCCTTATACACCTGTCTGCTCCTGTCTGACCACGTCTCTGTCTGAATCGTCTAATAAAAGCATGCAAATGGATCCGCTCGTCTCTCGCCTCGTTCCCACTGTTACAATGATCTTAATATCCTAATGATTTTTGGCATTAAAGAAAAATTATTTTGACCCATACAATGTATTGTTAGCTATTGCTACAAATGTATCTGTGCTGCTTATGACTGTTTTTGTGGTCTAAGGTCACATATTGTCGATGCATTGAAGCAAAAAGCAAATAATTAAAATATTATGTCGAAAATATTTACTTTGTAATATCCCGACAGTTTTTTCTGAGCACTGTTAACTTCTAAATAAATTAGACTCAATACAACTGACTGTTATTGGTGCAGCATTTTTCATAATAAATATTATTCCGAAGCAGCTTTGCCTTAAAACCCTGTTGAGCAAGCTGAAGGCAAAATAGAACAGGAAAAGGAATAATCCCTAGGAAAATACAACACTACAAACAACACTTGAAAGTATGTAGATTGTAAGCAAGCAAGGAGATTAAATAAAGAGGTGATTTTCATCTTCAGATTTGTCTGGGAACTAATTACTCTTACTAATTATTAATGAGACTAATAATTGTCTTTTTTATACACTATTGGTGTCTGAAATTTTCCACAGTCCCCCTTAGCACACGTTTGTGCCCCGCTGGCTTACAGTCAAATCAATAACACAGAAAGAGATTGTATTGGAAAATCATGCTGCCTGGTTAATGAGAGCCCATGGTAATAGTTGGGATGAAGTCACTCCAGCCTGTACTCTACCCATCTTTACACACTTGCAATTTCCCCTTAGACGTTTGGAACCAGTCATAAATACTAAATGCTTATGGAAATAAGGAAACCTAATAGAACCAGGATATTTGTTACTAATATTGTTTTCTAAAATGTTTGGGGTCCTGTCTCTCTCTCTTTCAGTCTGACTGTTTCTGATTGGAATGCTACAGTAGCTTACTACTTACTGAATACTATATACTACTGTATACTACCTAGTATTTAGTATTTACAAAAAATATGTAAAAGAAAACACATTACCTAACAATAAAAACAATAAAGTAGCATCCGACATTGCTTTAGCCTAATCACAAGTCTAGTTCAGTATTTCCAGTTATCTTCCAGTTTAATCTTAAAGTAATAGTTCATCAAAATTAAATTTTGCTGAATATTGACTCACCCTTAGGTCATCCAAGATTTAGATGAGTTTCTTTCTTCATCAGATTTGGAGAAATTTAGCATTACATCATTTTCTCACCAATGGATGCTCTAGTCCATCAGCCAATGCACTGAGGCAAAAAGCTGTTGATGTTAATAAACATTGTGAAGTTTTTATCATTCAATGCTTGTTTCTGGCTAAAATATAAGTACTCTATCTGTAAAACTGACTTTGAATCATTGTGTTTTTAAATCTGTCCAATGTACTGTTAATGTGAAGGATTTTACCTGCATTTGAATGACTGTAATAAAATTACTGTTTTGGATTTCTTCTTAACGCATTCAGTTAAAAATAATAGATGATTTGAGTATTCCATTCATGTAGAGCATTTACACTCGCTGTCTACTCTCATAATGGAAAGTCTGCAAAAAAAATCTCCTTTTGCATTTCAAAGAAGAAAGAAATTCATACAGGTTCAGAATGGCACGAGAGTGAGTAAATGATGGGTGAACTATTCCTTTTAGATGCTATTGAATGAGGCAATGTCTTATTCATGACTCTCGCAAGACTTCCAGCCATTTTAGTCAGTGATGCCTACTGTCTGTATCCAAACCCTTCTCTGATTGCTGACTGCAGTCCCATTTTAACTGTGCAACCTGGACACTGTGATTGAGTCATTCATCAATCTTGCTGGCAGTTAAGGGATGATGTGATTTACAAATCGCTTGTGCAATGTTTTCTATTAGAGTGGCTGAGGCGATTAATGCTAAGTGGTCCTAGTCCTGTGTGGCAGATTGTCTGTACACAGATTACGAAGTGAATTGCTCAGGATTTAATAGAGCTGAATAAGATAAATATATCTTGCGGTATGATGCGCATACTAGATTGGTGACATTTACCCTTTTTGGTTGCAAAACAGTGATGTAACTCTTTCTGCCAAGCAACAGTATAAAAAGCTGATAAAGAAATAACTACACTGTTGATTCTCCTGAAATATATACAAGGCATATAATACATTTCTATTATCATTTTTGATATTTTTTTAATAGCTTCCCTGAGGTTGGCTTGTAATGTAAGGGCAAGTGTAACCAACCCTACAACTACCCCAACCCTAACCGATAAACACCTGTGAGGCACTTTATTTTCTATTTTTCCATTTATTTCTTTCATTTTATTTAAAATAAATGCCTTCCCGATCTGATACGTGATGTGAAAAGGGAGAAGAACGAGTTCGACAAAAGGCGGATTCGAACTCGGGTTCACTGCGTCAAAAAGTCACTGCTACGCACATTACTCTCTGTACCTACCCCTAACCATAACCAATCAACACCTGTGAGGCACTTTATTTTTTTACTTTTGATTATTTGCTTCATTTTATTAAAAATAAATGCCTTTTTTGATCTGATATATGATGTGAAAGGGGAGAAAAACAAGTTTGGCAAAAGGCGGATTCGAACTTGGGTCCATCGCATCAAAAAGTCACTGTTATGAGCTCTATTCCCTTAACTCTAACAAATAAACACCCGTGAGGCACTTTATTTTCTACATTTTAATTATTTTCTTAATTTTATTGAAAATAAATGCCTTTCTGATCTGATATGTGATGTGGAAATGAAGAAGAACGAGTTTGGCAAAAGAGGATTCGAACTTGGGTCCATTGTGTCAAAAAGTCACTGCTATGTGTTTTACTGCCTACACTTAACCCTAACCCTAACTGATAATCACCCATGAGGCACTTTATTTTCCGCTTTTCAATTATTATCATTTAATTTTAATTTTAATTAAATTATTTCCTTAATTTTATTGAAAATAAATGCCTTTCCAATCTGATATGTGATGTGAAGAGGAAGAAGAACAAGTTCGGCAAAAGAGGATTCGAACTCGGGTCCATCACGTCCACTTACGGCAATGGAAAAGGCATCTTTTGTAATGTTGTGTAGTCCAACCATACGTTGGTAGTCGCAAATAGCTTCTGCCAACAAGGCGGGCTATTTGCACTTAGTGTAAATAGACACTCCGTTAGAGTAAACACCCTCTTTGCATGTGCTGTGTTATCCAAAATAATTTCTGTAGTTTTGGAATAAAGCTGAAATACATTGTGACTTGAATTGTGCCACATTAACTGTTAAGATCAGACTGACATAATCAAAATCCTTAAGTGGAATATGCAGAGCTGTAGGTGCTACACGCAGCCAGAAACAACACAAGACTTCATCATATTTTAGGATATGTTTACACAACAATTATGTACTAAAAAATGGAAATGTTTTTACGTACTGATGTGACGTGTGGTAGAAATTCCCCTACACACCTGACTTATGTCATTATAAACCCATAAGCCCTTCATTCATCTTCAGAACACAAATTAAGATATTTTTGATGAAATCTGAGAGCTTTTTGACCCTGCATAGACAGCAACACCACTACCACGTTCAAGGCTTGGGACTAAGATCTCTAGTGTTCCACTATACAGTAACCAGACAGACTCCAGACAATGTCTCTGTTTATGCTTTAATCACTGCCAAGAAGACCTCATACCAATCACAGAGAATCCTCCCAACAGTAAGAATACAACAGTTTGTATAGCAAAGGTGCATAGCAAAAGTAACATCACATCACATTACATCATTCTCCTTTAATATCATGGGTTCACTGAGTTCCAATGGTTAATAATAATTTCAGACAGATGTCTAGCTATCTTGTCCTGAGCATATGCATCATTATTACAGCACACTAACTACAGAACATTTTGTTCTCTAAAAGCATACAAACGTCAAGCCTACAAGTTTATCCTCCAGGAAAGGGAAATGCTAGTTATGATTTATTGACTAAAATGATTAATTTTAACATTTCTTTTACAGACGTCAACATTGTCGAAACGATCCTCGTTCACAAGGATCCACAAAAAAACCCCACTGTATTATACATGCCAGACCAGTAGTTGGCAATATCACTTTGTAAAGAAACACTACATGTCTGCGCATATACCTTCAGACTGAAAAAATGCGCATGACGTCACTGTTTTCACCAATTCACATTTGTGATGACAACGGTATCATTTTTAGTTGAAAATGGTTTCTTGTAAATGCCTTCTCAGTCTCATCTTTATTTTTCTGGTTCTTCAGGAATAACAGTATCAAGCAGACAAAACACAATAAATGTGGTCATTGCTTCTGGAGCCGGATACCTGCTGTTTGGGAACGCAGTCATGTAAGACAGCTCTGGGAGGCAATTATACAGAAATACTTTGACGGCAGACTTTGCTCTGGCATTTAAGAATGACCATAAAAACACATGCTGTGCAACAAAATCGGTCCGCTGGTTAGTCAGGTTTTGCTGTCCCATAGTGCAAAGTCACAAGCCTTTTTTGATGCGCATGGGGGAATTGCGGCAAATGCGTTTCCATCTCCCATTATTCGCATTAACCCCTTTTTCCCACAAGTCAAAAACAAGATTTACAGAACAAAGATTTACAGATAATGTACTCACCCCCTTGTCATCCAAGATGTTCATGTCTTTCTTCAGTCGTAAAGAAATTATGTTTTTTGAGGAAAACATTATAGGAATGTTCTCCATGTAGTGGACTGCTATTGTGCCCCGAGTTTGAACTTCCAAAATGCAGTTAAAATGCAGCTTCAAACAATCCCAAATGCGGTTGTAAATGATCCCAGCCAAGGAAGGTCTTATCTAGCAAAACGACTGGTTATTTTCATAAAAATAATACAATTTATATACTTTTTAATGTCAAACGCTCGTCTTGTCTTACTCTGCCTGAACTCAGTATTTTTCTGGTGCGTGACAGTTAGGGTATGTCGGAAAACTCCAATCTCATGTTCTCCCTCAACTTAAAAATCATCCTATATCGCCGTTTTATCTTTTTTTGTTAAAGGTGTTTGATGTTCTTTGCATGTTCACTTTGCAAAGACTGGGTCGGAACTTCTGCAGCGGTGCAGGATGATTTTAAACAGATTTTTGAAGTTGAAGGAGAAAATACAGTTTTTCGACATACCCTAACTGTCTTGAACCAGAATACACAGAGTTCAGGCAGAGCAAAACGAGATGAGTGTTTAATATTAAAAAGTATTTAAATTGTATTTTTTAAATGAAAATAACCAGTTGTTTCACTAGATAAGACCCTTCTTACTCGGCTGGGATCGTTTGAAGCCGCATTTAAACTGCATTTTGGAAGTTCAAAATCGGGGCACCATAGCAGTCAATTATATGGAGAAAAATCCTGAAATGTTTTCCTCAAAAAACATGATTTCTTTACGACTGAAGAAAGACAGACATGAACATCTTGGATGACAAGGGGGTGAGTACATTATCTGTAAATTTTTGTTCTGGAAGTGGACTTCTCCTTTTTGTGTTTTTGGGCGTTTTTTTTTCGAAATTTGGCCTTTCCATCACTAATTTCTTACGCAACACTTCAAAATGCACATAAAAACAGAGCTAGTGTCTGTCCAGCTTTCTCCTCTTTATCTCTCTGAACGGGCTTAAGAAGTTTCTGAACACCTAGTAAGGAGTGTCTGACGTTAGAAGTTCAGTAAATAATGCTCTTATTTCAGTAATTGTTCTAACTGGACTGGGGAAGTTTTCTGTTATTGAAATCCCAGTGCGTCTTTTACCTCAAAAGATCAAGGTAGATTCAATTCCTCATAACCCTTTTTAACAAAATCATCTTGTGCTGAATGATCAAATTACTCCATAAAAGTCTCTGTTCTGCCTGGCATCTGGCATTCACTTCACCGCGCTGGTCTGCATTTGCATGTATTTGTTTTAGGTTTTGCATTTTCAATAGTCTCACCGCGTGTCTTCGTCTCTGATCTGCATTCAGCAAGCACATCACACAAACTGCACATCCTCAATTAGTTTCCTCCCTGTGTTGCAGGATTCGAGGCAGGAATCGAGCCTTAGAACTTAATGCCCGTCAACTTCCTTCCAGCGCCAATTTGTCAGTAGGAGGACTTTCTAAAACAGAGCTATTCATATTGCCATAACTCCTCCTCTCTCTGGGAGCAATAGTGCAGCCATTGTTGGACTGGAAATATTTTATTTTTACTTTGTCTGGCCTGTTATGTTGTCTGCTGCCCTGATGTGAACATGTGGGAGGGTGTTAATGATCTCACGGTGCACTCACGGTGCATTATGTAAGAGGTTTGATGAGTGGCAATTTAATTAGTACAGCAGCTGAAACTGATGGACAGCGGTTTTGGTGGGAGTTTGACATGGTGAGAGAGCAAGAGGGGCGTAAAATGCTTATGAGACGGCTGAGAACTAATAGTGAAAAATAGACACAATTATATACTGAGGAAAAAATGGGGTAGGATTTACTTTGAAATGATTTTCACTCAAAAACTACTAGTAAATTTCACAAATAATTACAAGGAGATGGCAAGCAAAACAAAGAAGTGAACAGGAAAATCTGATGTAATAAGGCTGAAAGAACATTTTCTTTCAAAACTTACTGCAATAATTGTTGAAAACACTCATTTTTGACAGTTTAGTCATTTATACACCCTGCAGGGTTTTATTTGGGCAGATAAGTGATGTGTTTGGTTTTATTAAGGGGATATTCTGGATTCAATACAAGCTGAGCTCAGTTAACAGCATTTTTGGCATTATATTGATTACCACAAGTATTTATTTTAACTCCTCCTTTTTATTAAGAAAGAAGAAAAATCTGTCTACACTGAGACACTCATAATGGTAAGTAATCAGGAATCATTTCTCGAGGGTTTAAAAGCAGAAATGTGAATTTCATTGTTTTTATAAACACATCCTTGTCTTAAAACCCATGTATCATTTGAGCTGTTACACTGTCATAGCAACAAAGTTATAAATTTAGATCTAACTTCACACAGTAAAGGTCAGTAAGCTATTTTAGCACAATAAAATCCTTTTAAAGGGATAGTTCACACAAAAATCTAAATTCTGTCATTAATTACTCACCCTCATGTCATTCCAAACCCGTAAGACCTTTGTTCATCTTCAGAGCACAATTATATTTTTGATGAAATCTGAGAGCTCAGGGCCCAGAAGATCCCCGAAGATGATCGAAGGTCTTACAGGTTTGGACCGACATGTGGTTGAGTACACTGTAAAAAACACAATTTGTTGAGTCAACTTAAAATAACTTGTTACCCAGCTGCCTTAAAATTTTAAATTGAACGAACTCAAATATCTTAGGACAACTTAACATTTCAAGGTGACTAAACTTTTTTGAGTTGACTGAACTTAAAATAATTTGTTACCCGGCTGCCTTAAAATTTTAAGTTGAATCAACAAATTGTTTTTTACAGTGTAATTAATGACAGCATTTTTAGCAGGGCTATTCAGTTAGCTTCATTTGAGGGCCAGATTATCGAATTGAAAATTTAAATGGGACCAAGGGGGTGGGGGGCCATCCTGATCTCTTTCTGGGGGGCCTATAAAATTAGAAATTAAATTGAAATGCATATTCAGCAGTAAAATTAAATAATATTACCAACAGTAACTTCTATAAAAGGTTAAAAGTAGTGTTGTCTGCCAGTCAGTCGCACATTAATTTAAAAATGCAGTTTATTGCGCATTAATATATTTGTATTGTCATATTTTCACACTTAACCTCCAAATTAATATAGAAACAACATAAAGATGGTATATTTTAAACGTGTTTAATGGCATCTTTTTACTAGCCTATTATTAATGAAGACCAGTATTACTGATACCAATAATGTTACTGATGTCTCTATTAAATCCATTTTCCCCTCAATTTTAGTCATTAATTATAAACATTTAACATTACAGTATAATTGAAAGCCACTATTTTTTAAACTTTCAAGAGGCTCTGAAAAATATAACAACTTTTAAAACAACCTTCACCTATAACTATAAATTAACTATAAATTGTAATTGGATATCTCTTTTTCTTTTGGTCTTTGATTTACATCAATAGGCGCATTTCCATTACAGATTTACAATATTTTATAAATGCAGATAAAAAAGTATTACGAAAGGTATCCTTGGTTTCTATTAACCAATATTATGTGACTAAAACATTTTTTTTTTCCTCTTTCGATAAGTCATGCAATGCATTTTGGTGGGACTTTGACTACATTTAATCAGAGTGTATGCATGTATCTTTACAGAAGCAGTGCTGGGAGCCGCTTCTAAAACGTACGCGGTGCTGCGGGTATAAACAAGCATTGAGTAGAGTGGCCGTGTTCAGCTCCATAATGTCAGAGCCATAAAGCGCGGCATTCATGTGCAGCGGAAGAAAATGGTCATATGACTTCTTACATTCGTCATGTGAGCTGTAAATGCAAAAAAAAAAAAAATTCCATTTCAGTTTTGCAAAGCATTCCTTTTTCAAATTGCCTGAAAAACCACCTCATGCGAGCGTAAAAACTTTTTTTCAATTCGCAATTTCAGTTTGCGCAATTTGAAGGTCAACGGAAACGCAGCTACTGACAGATTGCAGCAGGTTTTACTTTAAAAGCGCTGTCTCTGATGCACATGATGTGTGGATCTGACACATATCCGGTTTTCTCCCAACTCTTTACGGGCATTTATTACTTTATAACTCATTTAAGACCAGTGGCGGCTGGTGGAAAATTTTCTAGGTGGGGCGCCACATCCAACAATTTTAGCATAAATGCTGGTATGATTTATCCCAGTATAACAAAAGGAAAAGTACTGACTTGAAACATTTTAAATAAAGATAATTGTTTTACCAAGTTCAAGACTGGGGATGATTCTCACGAAAGTATATTTTCTGCAAACTTTTTTTTAAAAGAAAAATTAAAACCTTTTTTGTAAATGTTAATAATAATTCACAGTTGATGTATACAGTGCAACAGCAAAAAAATTATGTCACATTTATTTATTTTCTATACACTGCCCTCCAAAAGTTTGGAAACGGCCTAGAAAAGTGGGGTTTTGGAAAATATTGGCATGAATCCTTTTTAATTTGTGATCATTTTGCACTGATAAAGGACAACACAAACTACGAAAACATATTTTATTACATAAACAGCTTATACATAGAAAAAACTTACATTTTCGATTCATCAAAATATCAAGCATTAGCAGCTATTACAGCTCTGCATAATCTGGGCCTAAATTCATTGTATTCTAAACTTAATTGGCAATCAATTGTTAAAGCTATTAAGGTTTGCTGACCCAAAAATCTTTTAAAAACCTGGGCCAAGTTTAAACCAGTAACCAGGTATCACAGCTGGCAAAGGGGCATGTCTGACTTTGACATGTATATATTGCCATTATTATGTCATCAAAATGAAAATTATTATTGCTGGTCTTCAATGATAATGTCAAGTTACTTTAATGCATTTGCACCAAAAAATGATAAGGATTTACACTGATATCATCCAAAACCACACTTTGCCAGGGGTGTTTCCAAACTTTTGGAGGGCAGTGTACATATATTAATAATTACAAGTCAAGCTACAGTACCAGCCTTAATGTTACATTATATAAATATATACGGATCTCTATTCAGAATTATTAAACAGAGCATTACCATTTACTTGGTGAATTCAAGTTTGAACTTGCAAAATGCAGTTTTAATGTGGTTTCAAACAATCCCAAATGGGGTTGTAAACGATCACAGCAGAGGAAGAACGGTCTTATCTAGCGAAACGATTGGTTATTTTCATTTTAAAACATACAATTTAACAGATTGTCCCAGTTTATTTCCATTATGAGTTGGAAGGTGGAAAATGCTATAATTAATTTTTGGTGGTATATAATCAAATTTCACAAATGCTGTCAGTTGAGCTTACTCTGTATGAATGCAGAATATTCTATTACCACCTTCAGGTCACTGTCAGACAATATTCCATCTGCTGATAAAATAGATGATTAGATAAGTCTGCGCTGCTGTAAGCTTCAAGTTAAACAGCTGTTACTGTTTTGCAACCTCAAGGTGTGGTCACATTTATAAAACTTCATGTGCAAAATAGGTCCACTGTCTATTGTCATTAGTGTAGGGATGTATGAAGTACAGCTCACACAGAAGTCACTTTCAAACCAGGCAGCTTTCTGTTGGTCAGTGAGTCTGCATGAGGAATTTTTTTGCCCTCACACGAAACTCTCAACTGCATGGATTACTATTAAAACGGCTGGATTTTACCTGTGAGCAAAACTAAATGAGCCTGCACCTTCAGAGACAAAACAAGCAAAACTAAAACTAGGTTTTTACATTTTATGATAAATGTTTGTTCAAATCCCAAACTAAAATGTGAGGAACAGTAATAGTGACACTTGTTTTAACAATCACCACTAAGAAGAGCACACAAGCAGGTCATGTTTGACATATCCGAATATCACAATGACATGCTGTTTGTTTTGTTTTCTAAGACGTGTCAAAGCAACACGTACGCTTCCATTCATCATGAATCAGACAACAACATCTGCCTCTGCCTTGCTAAACGGGGGAAAAATAACAAAAGCGAGCTGTCTCTCAAGCACGCATATGTTAGCGAACAGCAGCCGTCTTGTATCTGCCCCCTTCAAACCACTTTCATCTCACGATACGCTGTCCTTGCACCGAACACGACTCTGTTTGAAAGGCGTCCTACAGGGATGTGGTGTCATGTTCCAAAACTTCCTGACAGCCAAATGACTAGGTGCTGTTTTCAGGAGGAAAGTGCAGATACATCGAATGAACTGTAGTATTTCTACACTGAATAATAAGGCAGCTTTTCCTTTGACTCTTCTTCTCAAAACAAGCTGAAATAAGGCATGGAGAAAAAAAAGGCCACATCTTTGCTGAAGGCCAACGATTGAATTGAAAATGCCTTTCAGGACCTTGAATTTGAATAGGATTTGAATTAAGGTAGTAAACAGGATGTAAAACTGTAAGTCATATTTAGGGAATAAAATGATGAATTTCATATAAATTAATCCATTTGTAATTGTTTTTAATTTAAACAATTATTTAATTAATAGCAATACACTAAATCTGTCTGTCTGTCTATCTAATGTTTTAATAAATTAAAATTTTAATGTAATCAATAATTAATACAATTAATTTAAAATTATATATACTTAAAATGATATATAACTATTATATAAACTTACAAAATTTATTTAATCATTTATTTATTTAATAATATTTTATAATTAATAATTTAATTAATAATCTACCTAAAACACACTTTTTCTTAATTAAATTAATTATTATAGAATTTCTTATTTATGCAGAAATAAATTGTAATTGTTTTTATTTTTTATTTAATCAATACAATGAATACTATCTATCTATCATTCTATCATTCTGCCATTCTTTCTATCATCTATCTATCGTTCTATCTTTCTATCTTTCTATTGTTGTTTGTCATTCTATTTAATTCTAATTTCAGAACATTTTCATATTTATGCACTTATAAATCAATCAATCAATATTTTAATTAATTTAATTTGTTAAATAATTAATAGTAAATTATTTATAATTAAAATAATTAAATTAAAACAATTCATTAAATTATTTTAAAATTATATATAAATTAAAATTATATATAATTATTCTATATAATTAAATAATTGATTTAATAATTTATTTAAGAATATTTAATAATTAATTTAATAAAAAATATAATAGTTTAATAAAAAATAATTTATTTAAATAAATGATTTATTTAATAATTTATTTAATTAATAATAATAATACACTAAATCTATCTATTACTACACTTATGAATTAATTAAATTAATTATTATAGAATTTCCTATTTATGCATAAAATAAATAAATAAATAGTAATTGTTTTTATATTTAATTTAATCAATACATTTAATACAAATAATATTAATACAATACAATGTATCGATCTATCGATCATTCAGTCTTATAATTCTATAATTCTGCCATTCTTTCTATCTATCTATCTATCTATCTACCACTTATTATTCAATTAAATAATTATAATTTATAGAATATAGGATTTCTTATTTATGCATGTATAAATAAATTAAATATAAACTTTATTGAAGCTGTTCATTGTGTTGATAGGTGTTGATAGTATTTAGTATATTTATTATAATATTAAAATAATTATTATACAAAATATATAAACTAAGAAATGATGCATTACTATGGCATATCAGGGAATAAAAAGACACAATTAGTCAAAATGAATTCACGTTTATGTTTTCTCACACAGCTAATTCATTTATTGCACTTAAATTGAGGAAATTTCTAATCTTGTTATTCCAGTTCATAAACATTCTGTGAGTCGTGGCTAATTTGAATCTAATTCCAACAGCTAATTTTGAAATTCTGAAATTTGCTCAACCCTGACCTACATACATGCCTTGAATAACACATTCAGAAACATGAATCAGAGTTGTTCTGCTCACGCGAGCTACCACACACATTCACATAACCTTAAAATAATCTCTTCTCTCTTCTCCCCTCCCGTTTGCTCTCACACATCCCTGTCAGTTTGCTCTCAAATCTGTGCATCCATTCAGAAATCAATTCATTCTCATCGGGAAAGCTTCCCAGCGCGCTCTGTTCGTCGGACTTTTTTCAGCAGAATGTTTTCCAGAGGCTGTGTCCCATATGGCCATGAGAGCATAATCTCCCTGTGGCCTCTTTCTCTCTGGCTTTAAGCCTTCTGTCCATCCCATTAGTTACTACCACTGCACATCTGTCTGCAGCTGGAGGACTGACAGAGCAATCCATCAGTGTTGTTATTTCAGAAACCAGCCTGCATACTGCAAGTTTGAAGCATCTGAGTTTTCTTAAAGGAACGGTTTTATCTAATTATAAAACAGTCTATGAAAAGTTAGAATACGCCTCTCTCCAGTTACGGCTGTTACACTACTTGTGAGGCTTAAATAATGAGCAAAGTTCATTCTATGCAAGCATGTAATAAACTGGAGAAAAGCTGCCAAAGACTTGTCTGGTGCTTGTAATTACTTTGACTGTGCAGTTGCACAACAGACACCAGACTATGTGAAATACAGGGCATGCATTCACACTGCAGGGAGCAAATTAGGTGCCACGCTGTCTAGTGCTTTAGCCGCTGCTGTCAGTTCACTGTGAAGGTCATAGGTTGTGCACGGGATTTGCTTCTGCATATATCTTGCGTTTTAACCATGTGCGCTAAGATGCAGGGGTTCAGGACTAGAGCTCTTGAGTATATTCATAGAGATTAATGTAAACCCTCATCAGGATGACTCTAATCGCTACTGCTGCTATATGAGCTGGGGAGATCTAATACAGCATACTTGTTGTTTCATTTAAAGCATATGATTCCTATTTAATATTTCATGTCGGTAGCAGTAAAAATGTTTGAAATTCAATGAATACTGAATATGACAATGTAAGTCTTGCATATCTGAATACATATGAACATAAAACAGCTACGTTGAGTCAAAATGACATTGAATTTAACTGAAATTAAAGTTTGAATTTCACATTCATTTTCACATTATGAATTAGATTTATTAATGAGTGTGACAAATTCCAATTTAGAATGCATACTTATGATTTATTGATTTGCACAATGTTCAAAAAGCATTAGAAATGAATCTCTTTGAAGGTCAGATTTAAATTGCACATTTAACAAAATGTACATTTGAAACATTTGACTTGTTTCACAATCTGATTTTGGTCCAGCATTAATATTTTTAAATGTAATTTGCATTAGTGCTGTCAAATTGATTCGTCGCGATTAATCGCATACAAAATAAAAAACTGTGTTTACATTACATGTGTGTGTGTGTGCTGTTACATGTGTATATAAATACACAAACTTACATGTATATATTAAATAAATATTTGTGCTTTATATTATATATAAATATATACTAGATTGTTTTAAATATAACGTATGTGTGTATATTTGTATGTAAACAAACTTTTATTTTAGATGCCATTAATTGTGATTAATTGATTTGACCGCACTAATTTACATGTGTATTTAAACATCTGCTACAAAATTCAAATATATTATTCTACATTCAACAAGTTTACATTTACTTTAAAGTAAATCTGAAAAAAAAAGATTTAGATTTTAAATGCCTTAGTTTATATAAGAATTTAATATTTTATACTTCTGATTTTTTGCATGTTTGATGAGACTTAGATTTTAAACATCCAAATTATGTATTGCTATTGTTATTATGTACTGTTTAACAACCATTAAAATTTTTAAAGTTAATTTGCATTAGTGCTGTCAAATCGATTCATTGCATCCAAAATAAAAAACTGTTTACATCACATATGTTTTTGCTGTTACATGTATATATAAATACACAAAGTGCATGTATATATTAAAAAAATATTTACGTGTATGTATTAATATTATATATAATTTATTTTATCTATAAATATATATTACATTTATTTCTTAAATATATACATATGTGTGTATATTTATGTAAAAAAACCCATTTTATTTTGGATGCGATTAATCGTGATTAATCAATTTGACAGCACTAATTTGCATGTGTATCTTTCAAATATATTATTCCACATTTAACAAGTTTACATTTGAAGTAAATTTGAATTTAGATTTTAAAAGCTTTAGTTTATATGAGAATTTAATATTTTATACTTCTGATTTTTTGCATGTATGATGAGCCTTAGATTTTAAACATCCAGATTATGTACTGTAATTATGTACTGTTGAACAACAATTAAAAATGTATATTTTAAACCAATTTAACCAATAATCAACATTTGACAAGCGTTACAACTTTTTATTTTAAATATCTTATTTATCCAAAGTTCAGTAAGCATCAGAAATGTTAAAGTCTGATCTACATTGCACATTTAACAAGCTTTAGAAGCTACATTTTAAACAATAAGTGGTTCAATAAGCTTTTCAAATTTAAATTTTAAATGTCTGATTAATCCCATTTGTTAATCACTAGAAATGCAAAATTCTGATTAAACTAATCAAATTAAAGTCTTTATTTAAACATTACTTCTCCCACAAACTTCACATTTTAAATATCTTACTCCACATTCAACAAAGGTTTAAAAATTTGCATTTACATTTTAAAAATCTGAATTATCCTAAGTTTAATGAGCTTTTGAATTTTAAACATTTATCCAAATTTCGTTCATTTTCTAAATAAAAAGCAGGCTCCATTTTAAACATCCAAATTATGTATTGTTCAACAACCATTAGAAATTAAAATTTTTAATGTCTGATTTAACCACCTTTCTGGGGAAAAAAAGAGAAAACTATAGAAACCCATCACAGAATTTATAATGGTTTTACTGGTAATAATGGGAATTGTACTGGTTTTAATGGAAACTGTAATGGTGCTTGTTGGTCTCCACTAAATTTTAAACATTGTGCAATAAAAATGTGCAATAACTTTTTATTTATTAGTTACCACCCCCATCCTAGCACATCCCTGCATCTCTACCTCTTTCTATTCTATTCTATTCTATTCTATTCTATTCTATTCTATTCTATTCTATTCTATTCTATTCTATCATCTATAGCACAGATGTACATACCACTTATTTATTTATTTCCCAATTTATTTTGTTCTAATTTTTGTCCATTTATATTTACATGTGTGCATTTTATTCTCATCTTATTTTTATTGTCTGTACGTTGTTGATATAATAAATATTAATAATATTTAAAATTATTAAGATTATTTGATGAAAAGAAAATTCATAAGCACAGCATTAATTTGCAATAGAAACCTTTTGTATTACCCCAAATGTAATGTCGCATTAGATGCATATATTAATATGCATAAAATATTAATAATATATTAATTTTGTTAACTTTTTTATTTATTTATTTCAATGATTAATTATTTATTAATGGTTTAAAACATTTGAACAGTAGTGCCTAAAGCTCATTTAAATTATTTATTTAAAAAATAAATAAATAAATAAATTGACCCTCTATGACTAGTTCTATCAATCATTTTTCTTATTTTTATTCTTTTTTATCATATATGCATTAAGACTAACTGGGTCATAATACAAATATGACTCTGGACCACAAAACCAGTCATAAAGGTCACTTTTTTGATCATTTTGAGAACTTTTTTGAGATATATATATACATAATATAAAGGAAGCTAATGACACTAAAACAAATTCCTTGTATGCGCAAGCATACTTGGCAATAAAGCTCTTTCTGATTCTGATTGTAATTGGTCGCTTTCTATTGGTGGCTTGTTAAAACCAATAAATCTTAATGGAATATGTCCCAAAACACACTACAGGAAACCACTACTTTTGAACGGTAGTGTGTGTATATATATATATATATATATATATACACTACCGTTCAAAAGTTTGGGTTCAGTAAGACTTGTAATAGTCTTTAAAGAAGTCTCTTATGCTCATCAAGGCTGCATTTATTTGATTAAAAATATAGAAAAAAAACAGTAATATTGCAAAATGTTTTTACAATATAAAATAATGTTTTTTATTTTAACATACTTTAAAATAGAATTTATTCCTGTGATGAAAAGCTGAATTTTTATCAGCTGTTACTCCAGTCTTAAGTGTCACATGATCCTTCAGAAATCATTCTAATATGCGGATTTATTATTAGAATGATCAATGTTGGATAATATCAACAGTTGTGCTGCCAAATATTTTTTGGAACCTGTGATTTTTTTTTTTCAGGATTCTTTCATGAATAACAAGTTTAAAAAGTACAGTGTTTATTCAAAATATAAATATTTTATAACAATGTAAATTATTTATTATTAACTTTTAATAAACTTTTAATTATTAACTTAATACATCCTTGGTGAATAAAAGTATTAATTTCTTAAAAAAAAAGAAACAATAAAAATGTACTGACCCCAAACTTTTGAACGGTAGTGTATATATATATATATATATATATATATATATAGTTAAAAGTTGATGGTTTTTAATGTTTGTGATGGTATCTGTAGTGGAAACCATTAGAATTTCTGTGATGGTTTCTATTGTTTGTTGTTGTTGTTTTAGCAGGGCAATGCTCCTCAACCATTAGAACTTTACATTTCAAACGTCTTATTTATCCACCTTCAACAAGCTTAAGTAAATTTACAGTTACATTCTACAGACACCGCATCTCCATCTGATTTATCCCATTCAAAATCATCCGCTACAGAAGCGAGTGGTAAATAATCCCGTTCCCCTCCCAACCACTCCCATCATCCGCACGGGCTCCAATCCGCGCTCACTCGCTCTCTCCGCCGCTACAGTGCGCGCTGATGCCGCAGCTCCAGTCTCTCTCTCTCTCTGTTTCTGATAATAACACAGCACAGTCATGGCGACAGTGACAGTCCAACCGCTCACCCTGGAGCGAGGTGAGTACTGGCAAACGCACGTTTATTCATTCCTCGCTGCTGGAGCTAACTTTACGCTTTTGCACTATTCGTTTCTCGGATTTTTGCATTATCGGACTTGGGCTTGTTGATGTTTCGGTGATGTTGCCTTCTCGGTTCTTCTTGTGTCCGTCAGGTATGATGGTGATGATGACGGTGATGCACAGAACGCGCTCTGTGCTTCAAGATCTATTAGTGCGTGTGATGTTAATGGAATCTGTATGCAGTTTATTTTAATAAAGCACTTCAGGCACTCGCATCATCCATACACTTTGCTGATGTTCAAAGCAGCGCTGTGTATTTTCTTTATTCTGTGCTTATTTCACTTTACAGAAGATCCTACAACTTCTCAGTGTGCGAAACTGAATTCGAGAGTGAGTTGTTTATACACTTCCATAAAATAAAACCGGATTACAACGACGCGCTCGAATAATCTACTGTACGCGAGATGCTTCACATTACAGCTGAAAGAAGAAATGTGTCACAACGTGACTGAAGTCATGTGGACAAATGCTTGCCTTTTTAATATAATATCACGGTTGTAACCTTGTCGTGCCTTAATGTATTATCAGCGGTCAGTGACCTGTCAGAGCAGCATAAGTGCAACAATGTGGGCCAGTGTGCGCTTAAATCACCAAAAAATGAATTGTGCTTCATTTACGGTAATACAGCAGGTCAAATAGTAGCCTATGGAAACTCAAACCATTTAAAGCGTGCCCCAAGCAAAGCGATGGAGATATTTTTAGAGAAATGAGACACCTCTGGCATGTGAGCGCGACGCGCTGTGGATATTTGGAAACTGTATATTGCTGCAAAACTAGTAGCGATGTCCGAATGGCGAACGAATTCTTGTGTAGAGTCGGATCTTTAAAACGGATCAACTGAACCGACTCACAAACACTGTCTGAACGATTCGACTCCTTGAACCGAGAAACGATGATATATGCATAATAACTAATAGCCAATAAAATATAGTGTTTATGAACTGATTGTATGGTAGTTTTATCAACACAGACAGAACAGACATGGTTTTAACACACAGCTTTAAATAATGATAATAAAAATAATTATGTACTGAATCAAGCGCCTACATAGCTTTACTACATTTTAACGCATGCTATACACACACACGTCATGACATGATGACATAAAGGAATATCTAAATAGTTGAAAATGGTTCTTTTAATTGAACTGTTCAAAAGAACCGGTTAATGAAAATTAGTTATCCCATAACTCCCGTAGTTAAAAACTTGACTAATTAATGGATTGGCTAACTTGCAGAATAAAAAATTCCTGATAATTTACTCACCCCCATGTCATCCAAGATGTTCATGTCCTTCTTTCTTCAGCCAAAAGAAATTAAGGTTTTTGAGGAAAACATTTCAAGATTTTTCTGCAAATAGTGGACTTTAATGGGAGCCAACGGGTTGAAGGTCTAAGCTGCAGTTTTAATGCAGATTCAAAGGGCTCAACACGTTTTATCTAGCCAAATGATGGGTCTTTAAAAAAAAGAAAAATTCTACGCTTTTTCACCACAAATATTCGTCTTGCAGTTCGTCTTGCACTTGCACTACGACTTCACGCATTACGTAATCATGTAAAAAAGGTCACATGTGACGTAGGTGGAAGAACCGACCCAATGTTTACAAAGCGAACATGCAAAGAAAGTCAAACGCTCTTTATAAAAAAAGTACACATTTTGTATACATTTTTCTGTATACATTTTTATTTATTTTTTTAAAATGACTGATCATTTCACTAGATAAGACCATTATTCTTTGGCTGGGATTGTGTAGAGCCCTTTGAAGCTAAATTGAAACTGCAGTTTGGACCTTCAATCTGTTGGCTCCCATTGAAGTCCACTATTTGGAGAAAAATCCTGGAATGTTTTCCTCAAAAACCTTCTAGTGGTACTACTGGAAATTGGTACCAATTTCCATTAATACCAATAAAATATAGTGAAACTTACGACCATGGTTAGCCAATGATGCTTTTGGGAAACGTACCCCAGAATCCTAATAGGAGTGTTCTAGGTTTGTCACATCACTCAATATGGTTTGTTTGGCTTGCTCTGTATGTTGTCCATTATAATAGAGTATATACTTAGAGCCAAGATTACACTGCATTGCATTGTTGTATTGCATTAAAACATGTTCTTATGATTTGTTTGTATTTTCTAATACATTTTCTATGGTCTCTGGTGACAAAGCAGGGCCTAGTAAACACATTTTTACACCGCTGGTTCTATGGGGGGTTTAGCTACCCAATAATTTTGCCCGACGTCCCAGGGAGTGCACTTTTGAAAATGACCACCTACATTTTACACTAGAAAAGCACACTGGAGAAACTACAAAAGCCCTCGGTAGTTCCTATTCATTTATATCGTTTAAACAGAACCTCCAGAAGAAATTAAATTTAAGTGGAAACAGATTTATTTTGCCGACATATTTTGAGCATTGCCAGAAACCCAAAGTAATTGTTATGCTTAATGATAGCACATTTAAACAGGCAGATTTATGACAGCAGAAATTCAAAACACCACAGGCCTCGCATTATTCAACATCTCTTGCAATAAGGCTACTATGCTTGAGGTTATACAGGCATGGTGAGAAGCCTGAATTGTAGCTATAATTTGATCACAGAGAAAATAACCTTGTGTGTCCCTTCATTTTGGGTGCGGCCGGTTAACTGAAGGTTGTGAAGATTTTCCTGTTATTGTATTTAAATAACAGATGCTTAAAGATAAGAACCGCTCACTGTGAGAGCATTCAGTGTGAAATCCAGGACACGTGGACGTGTCACTTATATACAGTATAGAAATGCTAATCTAGCAAACTAAATCAATAAGACACTTTGTCAACAAGACTCATAGTCCTGTAAGAAACTCTAACCCAGATCTTAGATAAGGAAGGAATGCTTGCATTTGGAAAACAGAACTGTGCTAGACTTATCCAGAAGGAGAGACTGAAATCAGGGGATATAGGGATTTTGGAGGAGTAAAACCTGAGGACAACTACTCACCAATCAGGTTGAGCTCTGGCTTGCTTCGTTCAAAGGATGGACGGGTCATAAGGAGCTTCTCAACCTTTCTTGGTGGCTCGGTCAACTTGTGGGGCAACTGCTGAAACCAAATTTAGATGCAAAGTAAAAGCTTAGAAAATGTTTGATAAAAGTATTGACACATTATCAAAACACTGCTGCATCCAAATATGCCTAATTCCAAACTATATAGTATGTGAAAAAGAGAACGCCTAGATAGTAGTATGTCTGAATTCATAATATTTGAAAAACATTAGGTCTACAACTTCCATTCTGGAGTGTGCATTTGATAGACTTTACCCCATGAAGCCACTGGAGAGGATGAATAAATGAATGGCAGTGAAACCACTGACGCAATTAGTGACATGAAAAGACCGACTGGTTTGCATTCATAGGCAACGTCACAAATCGCACCCTAAACACTTGTGGTCTTTCTCTGAGTCCACAATTTTGTAACGTAATGCCGATAGAAGCCTGCTGAAGTCAGCAATGCATAGGGCCCATAGAGGCCGCAAAGGAAGATGAAGATTGACGATGAGACATCCTAATATTTCATGGACCTAATATTGTTTTGGGAGTCTCCTACAATAGGTTTACATGCACGCAAAGTCAAACAACGCTTTAGTTTTCTCAAAATCTGCATTAAATCAACTCATTTTCTTTTTTTAAAGATTTATTTTTGGCCTTTATTAATAGGACAGATCATAGCTGACAGGAACCAAAGTGGGAGAGAGCGAAGGGGGCAGGATTGAGAAAGGTCTTTGAGCCGGGATTCAAACTCGGAACGCCCGTAGTGCAATTGCGACAAGGCTATCGGCACCAACAAATTAACTCATTTTCTATCGATTCTCAAATGATTCGTTTGAAACCCTAAATCTTGTGAGTGTACTCTGCTCTGATTGGTCAGAGCTGGTCTTTTCATACTTACAGGCTGTGATTCATTGGAGCCAGCTGGTTTAAAAAAACTGGTTTCTGAGCCATTTTACAAAAGCAAGCGTTTTGTGAATCCTGCATTGAGCTTCCAGAGATTAGAGAAGCAGTCATCTGTAAAATTATGTGTTTGAGGGCGGGTCAAGTTGTTTGTGACCTGGCCAACGTCGAACATAGGCGGTAATTATGCAAATGTGTCAACCTATGACGTGTAGCCATTACAGAAGTAGGATTCGAATTACTAACGACTCGTTCATAGTCGATTCTTTTCCGAAAGTTGTGCACTTTTGGCTTTACAGCTTTGCAGATTGTTTACATTGACATACATACACAGAACCACAAGTGCACATGATTTGGGACAGCACCATACTATACACACATTCTTACTATATCATGTACTTTTTAGTGGTTGTGAGGCAAGTCCTTTACCAAGGACCTCTTTCTACCACAGTTTTTCAGACCTTGTGGTCTTTACGAAACCCATTCCTTATGATACACTATTGGAATCATCAAAATTTCAGGACTTCCTGTATTCCCTACACACATTGTGTATTCCATACGCACACTGCCATGTTTAAATGCAGACATCACTTCTAAAACACTTTTTCTTGGACAAAGCCCTCATGTTGTGCTAATACTGGTGTACCTTATGAGTAAAGTTAATCAAATCAGTAAAATCACGAATGTGCCTCCAATTCCTAGTATTGAAATGTCAATATAATTATGTGGGATGCAAACATTGCTCTCTATGATTAGAATAGCATGACATATTCTTCTCAAACAATTGTTCAGTTTAATAGCTTTTCCTCTGCAATGTAAAATCATTATTTTTGAACTAGATAATATGGCGGGTGATAGTTTTTAGTAGGCTAACATAGGTCCTGGGCTGTTTTTAGGTCACGTTCCATCCTTGCTTCATTCTCCTAAGGCACCCTTGAACAAAATGTATTTATTTGTTTTCAAGAACTTGGAATTTTAATGTCACATTGATTTTTTGGTCTGAAGTTCTCTTTTTTATTCATAAAGACAAAATTTGTCCGAGCACTTTGTTAAATCAAACATTAAGCGTTTATCTTTGACATCCTTGAATTTGAACACATTTCTTTTGGAAGATTTTCCGAGAATACCGAAACAATATCAAGACAGTCATCAAAGCAATTGACTTGCTCAAAAGCTTTGCAAGCTACTGCCAACCATAGGATGGTTATACAACTTGTATAATGTACCACTGAATTATATTGCATAAAACAGCGGTGATATAATCTTTCCTCTGGGCAAAAGTGTTTCAGAACATTTTCTGTCCACTTTAGTCTGTCCATTCGAAGATAAAAGCCCAGACCAGCCTGAGAATGAGATCAAGGGATCATATCTAAGACTATTTTTATCCGAACAAGACCGTCTGTGTCACCAGTAATTGTGTGTATGAAAAAGAGAAGGTCTGGAAAGACAGACAGTGGTATCAGTCAGACATCAGGGGACAAACGCTCTGTGAGGTCATTTGTGCGGGACTCGCACGGCTCGCCGTCTGAGCTATTATACCGCAAGGTGATTTATGTGCCCTTTGCAGTCGGGAATGTCACAGTTAGGCCAATTACTGATAATTCACAGGGTTTGATAAAGTGAGGTCCCGGGATATGAGCCGGACACCAGAGAAGGGTACTGCTTTGTGTCTGCAATAACTCCTGCTGTTTTGGCAGACCTGCTGTCCGGAGACCGCCGTTTTCCTCAGGCTTGCCTGACCCGTAAAGGATGGCCGTCTGAATCTGGAAAGCGGCAGATGGCTAGCACTCTCTCAGGCAATTCATTCTGGCACGTAAAATGGTGAAGATAATGCAATCCTCAGGAAAATAGTTCTGTTAAAAATGTGTGAAGCATAGTGTAGAAATGTCTTGCCTGACCATCTAGTCAGTCTTGAAACTCAAACCTTTTTTATCCACTCTAGCTATAAGTGAATGTATTATAGGAACTGCAAATTGTAATGTAATTTGTCAAAACAAACCCTGTTTACTTTTACTCAGTACATATTCATGGTTTTACCGTTAAAGGGTTAGTTCACCCAAAAAATTTAATTCTGTCATTAATTACCCACCTTCATGTCGTTCCAAACCTGTAAGACTTTCGTTCATCTTTGGAACACAAATTAAGATATTTTTTGATGAAATCTGAGAGCTTTCTGACCCTGCATAGACAGCAACACAACTACCACGGTCAAGGATAGTAAGGACATTGTTAAAACAGTTCATGAGATATCTGTGAAAACAAAAATAACTATTTCATTCAACAATTTCTTCTCTTCCTTGTCAGTCTTGGACGTGCATTCACTAGAGCAATATGACGCTTTCTGACGTAGAACATCCTTCTCTTTTAGTTCATCATCTGTATATTTTGATTAAAAATATTCATCTTCCTATGCATCTTCCTCTGCTTGTAAACAAGTTGCAGCACATCCGGGTTCTACATCAGAATGCCGGCTCATGCATTGGCGTCGAAGACTGATAGAGAAGTAAATGTAAAGTAAATGTTACTACCTTTCTGGGCCTTGAACGTTGCATTTTGCTAGTTGATGTAGTGTCAGAAAGCTGTCAGGTTTCATCAAAAATATCTTAATTTGTGTTCCAAAGATGAACGAATGTCTTACGGGTTTGGAACGACGTGAATCCCTTGAAGACCTCTTATACTACGGGGCTGTTGGATTCTTAAATCTGATTGGTTTGAACGTTCTAAGGTGTGCAGTTATTTTACAGGAAATGCATGGCAAAAGTAGTTCCAGGCAGGTCTTGACCACTTTACAGTTCCATATCATTGCACCAAATGATTTCAGTTATTTCAAAGGTCCTTAAAGGAGTAGTTCACTTCCAGAACAAAACTTTACAGAATATTGTACTCACCCCCTTGTCATCTAAGATGTTCATGTCTTTCTTGCTTCAGTAGTAAAGAAATTATGTTTTTGGAGGAAAACATTTCAGGATTCATCTCTATATAATGGATTTCTATGGTGCCCCTTAGTTTGAACTTCCAAAATGCAGTTTAAAACCAAGGAAGAAGGGTCTTATCTAGTGAAACGATCAGTTATTTATTTATTTTTTTTAATTTATAATTTATATACTTTTTTAAACTCAAAAGCTCGTCTTGTCTAGGTCTGCGTGAACTCCCATCTCATTTTATCCTCCAATTTCAAAATCGACCTAAATCGCTGCAGAAGTTTACAGAGTGAACATGCAAAGGTCAAACGCCCTTTACAAAAAAAGGGAAAACAGCGATGTAGGGTGATTTTTAGCAAAGTCTGGAAGTGAATTACTCCTTTAAAGCCTACAACAACCAATTAATAGAACAAAGTCCTTGCTTTACTATTTTTCTTTTTTGAAAATCTGTTACACTCATTTGTAAGTCACGTTCCAAAAAAAAAAAAAAAGTGAAACAGGATATACAACAAACTACAGAGGTAAACTAGTTTGCAAACGGCACTTCATGCTGACTTCAAACCAAACTATTCTCTTTGTATACACAGTTTCATCCTAGCTGAACCTGAGTTTCTACAAACGTCAGACTTTCTTGTTTGGTACAGCTTGGTTGCAACACTGCGTTCCATTTTAAGTCAAAAAATGTCATGTAAAGAAGAAAAAATTGGCTCCTGTTAGCTTTGCAGGTGTTCAGTTGTCAGTAAGGATGTCTCCTGGCTTACTGCACCCATAAACAATACTATGTAGTGCTAACATTTTCCAGGTGTATGGAGATTAGCAGCGAGGTTCATTTAGCTTGTTTCATGCAGCAGTCTATGCTAAACAGGCTTTATATTCAGTGGGAACTTTGCCTTATTGATATCATTAACTCTGAATCTTAATGTGCCACCACGTTCTGGTGATGTCATGCACCTGTGTATCAGTGGATCAGAGGTTGGAAACTGCTCTAGTAAGACATTGGAATTTCCAACTCTCCCAGTTAAATGGGACATTTGCATTATTATTACTGTGATGTTTACCAATGAGACCCTCAACCCTGTGCAGTTAGGTTATATATGCAAATAACATTGCACTATAAAGACAGAGCAGCTTATATGGCAGCAGGGAAATACTCATTCAAATAGTATGCACACAATGCCCAGTCACACCCTCAACTGTGTCTTCAACAAAAATCATTCGCTATAGACTTAGTCCTCAGATATTGAATTGTGGGCTTACGATGTGTATACGCTCGCCACAATCTTGCCACGGAGATTGATGTCCTTGTTATTAAATCCTGTCTAGAAAAGGAAACCTCCATCCACAGTGCTGAGAGATATGAGTTTTAGTCTCACTTGAAAGACAACACTGAGTCTCCGCAGAGATCTGGTCGCTCCTCTAGACAAACAGCGTCTCGCCGCACTTGATTTGTAGTGTTGAGGTTTCTTTGTCCGTTGTAGGTATTAGATTGAGTTTCACGGTATTTATTTATTTATTTTACAAAGCATTTCCTTTACCTTTGAAACTGCTTTGAATTTTTTTATTTAAAAGGCTGATTTTAGTTTAAGAACAACCTTTTTGTCTTTTACTCTACAGGTTTTTTTGTCCGATGCAGTATACATATACCAAGATGAATTTACTGTATGTTCACTTGTTCATTCTTATCCAGCTAATGGGTTCATATAGCTATAAAGTAATTAATAATCATGTAAATGAATTCAAGAAGAGTGCACTGTGAATACTGAACATAAATTGCAATGCAAAACCTGGTCTGCTGTCAGCCACATTGAAATTCAAATCCTCATAATGAATTATAGTGGGGAGTGTAAAAGACTCCCCAGAGTAAAGTTTTATTTCTTTTCAAAGACTTCTTAGTTGTGCTTCATTGTATTTCACAGTTTAGATTCAACACGAAATGAGAATTCACCTATTGTGAATGATTTTCTATGTACTGTATATGTTTCATTTTAAAAATGTTTATTCAGAATTGAACGTTCGAAGTACTTCTCCAATCATTTACGCCACTTAAACCCCAGCCCTGCAAACTCATGTTCATCTACCTTGATTTTTAAGTGCAACACCCACATCTTAAAATCAAATCAACAGCCGACGCATATAACAAAGTCCACTTCCTTCATTATTTCTTTTTCTATAATCTGTCATATTTGGATGTACAAAGCAAAAAAAAGGTCAGCCATACTTCCATTTCATCGCAACTTAAATTAAACCAATTATACAACTGTTGTGTGGATCCCTGCTGAAAAACAAAACAAATCAAACAAAACTAGCTGTTTTTTGGTCTTAACTGGTTTAAGTTGGTTTTAGCTGATTTGGTCTCACAACCTGGCCAGGCTGGCGTTTAAAGACACAAAATGTATGATTTTTTTTTATTAAAATATCCAAAAACCAATAAAACAGTGTTATATATTTTGTTGCATTGTGTACATTTTGTGTTTGTGCAACCTGTGTGTGTTTTTAACAAACTTGTGTGCATTTGACAGTTTAAGTGCAATAAGGCATGAAAGAGAATTTAAACTAGCCTAACATGGCTTTAAAATGTATGTTTTCAGCCCGATAGACATGGTAATCAAAACCAAACAGATGTTTTTTGGCAGAGTATCTGATGGACGAGCTGTAAAGGCACAGTCCTATTTTGGAAAAGGGGGCGGGGAGCAGCAGCTCATTTGCATTTAAAGAGACATGCGTGAAAACAGCGTGTTTCTGCTTTCACACAAAATAGGCATTTTCAAAATGATATAATAAATGATCTGTGGGGTATTTTGAGCTGAAACTTCACAGACACATTCTGTGGACACCTAAGACTTATATTATTATATATTGTGGGGATGAAGGTGACAACTTCCATGATTCCACACTCAATCATGGCGTCTTCAAATTACACCATTCTTTGTTTACTTTGAATATGCGCAATATGCGAACATACTGTGCTTTTAACTAGTTTTGCTGGATAGGCAGCTGAGCAGCTGAAAAGTGTCCAAACCCCCTCTAAATCCAGCTAGAAGGCCAACCTGAATGCCTTGGAGACCAGTTAAGACCAGCAAAAAAGCTTGTATGTTTTTTTCAGCAGGGCTAAAAGTACATTTATTTCTTGGCAAGCATGATGAAATCTCTGCCGTTTGATTGCAGACTGCTATATTGGCAAATCTGAGCACAGTTTGAGGAATTGTTGGTCTTTTCTCTGGAAAATAATCTCAGAAGGAGTCACCATTTGTTGTCCATGAGATGGAGCTGTCTGGGAGAAACAAGTCAAGTTTGTGACACAAGAAGTCAATCATAAATCAATAAATCACTCCCTAAAACAGAAAAAAACTGTGCGGTAACATGTTTTTGAAAAGTTGGAGATGTCTCACAAATTATTTAATGCTTTGTTGACAGCCGTTGCTGAGTTTGTATTCTTTTGTCAGGTAAAATAAACAAAATCTATCTGAACTTGTCATGATAGAATAACCTACTGCAGTTCACCGGTAGAGAGACAAAGAATAATTCCAGTGAAAACTGGATGAATATTAAAATAACGCCTTTTCTACATTTTACATTATTTCGCTTAAAGGTATCATCGGATGCCCATTTTCCACAAGCTGATATGATTCTTTAGGGTCCTAATGAGAAGTCTGTAACATACTTTGGTTAAAATTTCTGAGTGGTAGTGTAAAAAACACCCTTTTTACCTTGTCAAAATCAGCCCTGTTCAGAGCGAGCCATTCTATTGCATGTTCCTTTAAATGCTAATGAGGTGTGCTCATCCCGCCCCTCTCTACTGTGGGGTGACGAGCCGGTCTGTTTGCTAACTAGCACATTATTAAAAAACCCTTATACTCACTTCTGCTGTAGGTGAAGCTGCATCACGAATGATTCGTCTGAACATATACGCATTTATGTAGATCGCCTGGCACATTTCCTTCTAAAACGAAAGTAACGTTAATCCTCTGCATCTTCAGCGGCTCAGATGTCGAGAGTAAATGATGACTGCTATGATCATTATTACATCCAACAACAGAACACCTCAATTGTAGACACAATGGCAGTCGTGGGTAGGACTGTTCACAGCTCAATCATGGCAGGTCTAAGGTAAGACGGTCATGTCAATCAGCTATCGCGGGAACGATCTTTGTCGGTGTGACGTCACACCGTCAAGAAGCTTAAAATGGCTTGATTTGAAAAAGGGGATATTTCTTATAAAAATTACAAAAATACCAGTAGGTAGATTTTTATCATTATAGGGTAGATTTGTACATATACTGCCAACACACATTTATGTTCAGACAACACGTAAAAGTGAGTTTTGCCATTTAAACCATTCACCTTTAAACCATTTTCTGATGTAAAGCAATCCTCCATTTTTGACAAACTTACCCCCAAAGCAGATGTTTTAAGGGGAAGCGTAGGAAAGAAACAGAAGCTGTTTGTCTAATTAGACGTAAGTATACCATTCAGAATAATTATGAAGCTGATATACAGTACATGCAGTTTCTTTAGCAGCCGAAAACTTACATTTTTTCTTCAACATGGTTGATTTAAGTGGTGTTTTCACTGTGTGGTTTAAATCCGCAGTGTGTTTGTGGAGAAAATGGGATCATGGTGGCCTCTGCACCATTAGCAGCAGTGCTGAAGGCTACAGTGGTTTGAATGGAGAGCCGGGTCACACAAACAGTGTAGTTCTGTACTCTGTAAGGCTGAATGCTCTCCATCTCAGTGCTATCTTTGCCCCCCATGCTTACTCACAGAGCCATGTGGGCAGGCATCCCCATGTGGGTTTTACATTTAAAGTTGCGAAATTACGCAATCGCTCTGGCTTATTTCTTGTTGGAAGACCGCACGTTACGAGAACAGATACATAATAGTGTACTCTTCCACTCCATTGCCAACGCATTTGCAGCCCCCTCCGCTGCACTTAGCCGGTCTCCATGGTAATGTAGTTTAATGTACCAATCACAACCCTGAGTGTGTACACCAAGGCCTGTTTGTGAGCCAGTGCTAGTAGACGTGACATACATCCCAGCCATGAGGTGCCACCATGCAAATCTGAATTTTGTAAATTTAGCTCTTGGAATAACACAATGTGCGCTAAATGATGCCATGTGTCACTCAGATGTGAAAAGGGATGAGATCTGTACTAATAAACCAAGCCTAGTTTGGCTGCTCACTGAAAGCCGGAAGAAAACTCGAGGCGCCATGGAGAATTAATCCTATCTGTAATAGCGGCGCATGATACGGGAGCTTGAAATGCTTTTAGAGGCTTTTTTCGTCTTATAACTTTGTTAATGGATGAATTTATCTTTGAAATGTTGTTTGGTGTTCCCTCGAAGATACAGTCATTAACAATCTCCACAAATGCATTAACCAGTCCATTTATTTTGTATAAATAACTCTGCCCACTAAATGACATTATGGTGATTGATCTTTAGACAGTTAATAAGGCATTAGACATCATTTCCTTCCCTGAGGTTATAGAGTTTCAGCTCGATATTGTTAAAGGTGCTGTAAGTGATTTGCTAACTTCTGCTACAATTAGATAATCCCCTCTACCACACACCCTTTCTCTTAAGCGCTATTGTTACAGAAAACCAATTCTTGTAAAAGGTGATTTCTGAAGAACTAAAAAGGGGTGGGCTGCTTTCCTTGCAGTGCCCTCAGATATGTGATATTAAGAAACTTTAGCAACAATTATGGTGAGATATGACCACTTTTTTGCCAAAGCTGATTATGTTCCCACCTCGTTATGAAATCCCTGCTTATGGCAGGGATATATTTAATACGTCTTACAGAGAAAACATCTCTAATGGTCAAGCATGAGTATTAATTTAGTGATGAATTCTTTTTAAATGATTTGCTGAGTGATTGTTGCAGTTGTTGTCAGCGGCACCAATTGACAGCGATAAATTCTCTCCCATGCAGTTTTCAGACACGCTCCAATTTATCACCTTTCCACAACTCTCTATCTAAACTAATTTGTTCCCAAACAAATGTTGATATACATGTGCTGATGTATATCTGCAATCTGAAGCAGAATTATTATTACCAGACCGATGTGCTAGGAATGTAACGATTCACTCGAATCGTTCATTTATGATATGATTCTTAACAAAATGAGATTTAAGAGAAATTATAAATGAAAAAGCAAGCTTTTATTATGTTTTAAACAAATGCTACACATAAGTGAAATTGAAATATGTCAAATAACAAGACTAAATTGAAATTTTAAAACAAAATTTAAAAAAAATAAATCTCTTCATATAAACCACTGCGTTTTAATCACAATCTGAACAAAGATGCTTTATACATGCAGCATGAGCTGTTTTTAATTTAAAGAATTAGTTCACTTCCAGAATAAAAATTTCCTCAGTTGCAAAGATATTAAGTTTTCTGAGGAAACATTCCAGGATTTTTCTCCATATAGTGTACTTCAATGGTGATCAACGGGTTGAAGGTCCAAATTGCAGTTTCAATGCAGCTTCAAAAGGCTCCACATGATCCCAGCCGAGGAATAAGGGTCTTACGTAGCGAAACAATCTGTAATTTTCTATGAAAAATTAAAATTTCTATACTTTTTAACCACAATTGCTTGTCTTGCATTACGTAATTATGCACGTATGATGTAGGCATAAGTACCAACTCAGTGTTTACAAAGCGAACATGCAAAGAAAGTCAAACGCCCTTTACAAAATAAGATAAAACAACGATGCTGGATGATTTTGAAGTTGGAGTCGAAAATTAGAACATCCTACCCTACCTTTTTTTAACCAAAGGACACAGACAAAGAACTAAACTTGTGTGTCTTTTCCAACATGATTACGCAAGTTATTAGTGGAAGACAAGAATTGTTTTTTAAACAATTACAGAAATGCTGATTTTGTTTTTAGAAAATGGCCAATCGTTGTGCTAGATAAGACTCTTATTTCTCAGCTGGGATTGTGTAGAGCCCTTTGAAGCTGCATTGAAACTGCAATTTGGATCTTCTACCCGTTGGCCACCATAGAAGTCCACTATATGGAGAAAAATCCTGAAATGTTTTCCTCAAAAACCTTCATTTCTTATCGAATGAAGAAAGAAAGACATGAACATCTTGGATGATATGAGGGTGAGTAAATTCATTCACTCTTGGAGCAATTTAAAGGAACTTCTCCTTTAAAAATTAGATTGTATAATTTCTAAATTTGAAGCGAAACAGAATGGGCTGACTTTAGTTTTGTGAAACTATACTACATAAAACATCTACATGAACCAAAACAGCAGAAAGGCTGAATGTGACACAAATTCATTCTCTGACAGCAGGTGGCGCTTATGGAACAGCAGCAATAAAACGTTTTCTTTGGTTACCGCTGTTAACAAAGTAGTGCTGCACTTATAAACACTGCCTTAGGCTATGTTTACACTAGTGCGTTTTTATTTTAAAACGTATAACTTTTGCTATGGTTACGCCTGTCGTTTACACTACTCTGGCATTTTCAACCCTCGAAAATGGAGAGTTTTTAAAACGCAGCAGACCCCGTTGTAGTTTGAAAACTCTGGGGCTGCCCACATTAACAATAACAACATGCTAATTTATTGCGTCTCATTTAAAAAAAAAAATAAAAAAACATGTAAAAAAAAACAACAACCGTTTTTAAATTGCAAAGTAAGAAAAAGAAAGTAAGAAAAAGAAAGTGCAGTATTTTTACACCCGAGGAATAAGAGTCAGTTTTATTAAGGTTGCTGTAAAACGAAAATCCACTAGTGCAAACAGGGCTTAAATATGCATTATACAGAAGCAAAACTGAAAGAAAAGGCTATGTAAACTTTTCTGAAGTCAGTCAGTTCCCCTCAGAGATACATTCATATAAACTGTGCTTCGTTTAACATCTAAACCGACTTGAATTGTCATCCCTACGAAGTGCTATACATAACAGTCACCTGCTGATCCATGTATTTATCATCTGACCTACAACGTCCCTTGACACAACTTGATTCTGGACTAAATTGGTCAGCATCGATGACCCTTATAGACCTTAGTCGGGTTAGACACAATATTGAATTTAACACGAGGCTGTGAAGGATAGACTTACAGTCTTAACAGTGGCATGCAGTGTATAAAGGTCCTTGATCAAATTTCAAAAAAACACAACTTACTTTCACATCTTTTCAAAATCTTTTATGTCTACTGAAGGTTTTTTGGAAAGATGTTTCATCAGCTGAACGACTGACATGTTGTTAAACAACAGTTCAATCCATTGAGCACACTGTACTTCTGTCAATCACAGCCTCGTTTTTATTTTCAAAAATGAAATCTGGGACTAACCTAACAAAGGTCTATTTTAAAACAATTTATAAATGGAATCCAGCTAAAGAGTGTCCAAATACTACATGAATGCAAAAAGCATGTTACAGTGAATTAACAAGGACTATTTCCAATTTAAAAATAGCAGCTAAGGGGCTATTCACACAGAATACATTCTTGTATTTATAAACTGAAGAGTGGAACGACTGATGAATGGAAAAGAATGCAAGGTCTCAAGACATGCTTTTGAAAGTTGAACAAGATGTTGGAAAAAAAACAGTGATAGCGCAACATTCAAAGATGTAAGTCTTGCAGATTTTTACGTAAAAACAAAAAACTGTAGTGGTTCTTCAGAATTAACAGAAATGATTTTGGACCTTTCTAATCATTATGAATTATGATAATGTTACTATTTCATTTTTGACTTAAAGGTGAAGTTAACTAAGTTTCTATAACAAACATTTATTGTAATCTAAGATGTTCATATCTTTCTTTCTTCAGCCGTAAAGAAATTATGATTTTTGAGGAAAACATATCAGGATTTTTCTCCATAATGTGGACTTTAGTGGTACCCCCGAGTTTGAACTCCAAAATGCAGTTTAAATGCAGCTTCAAAGGTCTCTAACGATCCCAGCAGAAGAAGAAGGGTTTTATCTAGCGAAACAATTGTTTATTTTCTAAAAATGTATATACTTTTTAACCTCAAACACTCGTCTTATCTATCTCTGCATGCGTAGTCTGTGCATCTCCGGGTCAGTACAGTTAGGGTAGGTAGAAAAACTTCCATCTCATTTTCTTCTCCAACTTCAAAATCATCCTACATCGGTGCAGAAGTACCAACCCAGGGTTTGCAAAGTGAACATGCAAAGAAGATCAAATGCCCTTTACAAAAAATTTAAAACAGCGATGTATGGCGATTTTGAAGTTAGAGGAAAAAGCGAGATGGGAGTTTTTGCGACATACCCTAACTGTATTGAACCGGAAAAAACAAAGTTCACACAGACCTAGACAAGAAGATCATTTGAGGTTAAAAAGTATATAAATTGTAATTTTTAAAAGAAAATAATCAATTGTTTGGCTCGGCTGGGATCATTTAGAGCCATTTGAAGCTGCATTTAAACTGCATTTTGGAAGTTCAAACTCGGGGGCACCACTGAAGTCCACATTACGGAGAAAAATCCTGAAATATTTTCCTTGAAAAAAAAAATTCTTTATGACTGAAGAAAGAAAGACATAAACATTTTGGATGACAAGGGGGTGAGTACATTATATGTAAATTTTTGTTCTGGAAGTGAACTTTTCCTTTAACAAATACTCCCCTTCAGAGCTAATTAGAGTAACAGAACGTGTTAAATGTACTATCCTAATTAATATTCATAAACAATATCTTTCATCGTGACATCATAATCAGCACATCTCTGCACAACCTATCCACATTTCTTTCACATAAGAGTGGGCACCACCATTTGTAAATATTATGGGTTTGGCTTCCAGTCTAATCCGCGTCCAGCTATTTTTAGCTGAACAAAACAGCTTGATTTGCTGCCTGTCATTGCAAACTGGTGTGTCTAACCATATTATTTTAATGTATTGTGATAATAAGGAACAAAATGGTTTGTAGTGCAAAAAGATTACTGTTTACTGCACATTTAATTATTCGTTATTTCCCTATATAAGCTTACTTCTGTGTTGAAGAAAAAGGTGGATATTCCCAACTGTCCCATACCACATTTTAATACATAGTGACACCCATGGTAAGATCATCATAAACAGGAAGGTCGGTCTTAGGCAATGTGTATGACACATTTGTGCCGTCTCAAAGTTGATCTTTAAAGCTGCTTAAATTGAAAGCCTTTCTAAAATAATGAGCGAGAGAGACCACAGAGACAGAAACATCTGAATCAAGACGCACAAGAGAAGTATGAGTCAGAGAGACGAGAAGTGAGAAGCAGCAGAAGATCATCCGTGGTCATCCTCTGACCTCCCGGTAATGAGACATAGATTTGAAAAGGAGCGTTCACAAAGTTTCCTGTGCTGACTGAAAGGACACCAGCATGTTCAAGATGGCTCATTACCCCATACACGACTCCAGACCATCCTCTCGGCAGAAATCCGCCGGTAATGATGGAGCTTCAGCGCAGGATTAATGAAGTAACGTCTGTCACATGCTGTGGCACTGCCTGTACATATGTGGATCAGTGAAAGATGCCACAGGACACGACTGCAAAGGTCACCTCCACTAATCTTATGTCATGCACTCTGTTGTTGGGAGAACAGAACAGACAGGCTTTACATATTTCTGCAAATTGATACTATGAAAGTTTGAAAGTGAAATGTCCACTGAGTAGCATTATGTTTGGTTTTATTATTAATTACTCACCCTCATGTCGTTCCAAACCCGTAAGACCTTTGTTCATCTTTGAAACACAAATTAAGATATTTTTGATAAAACCTAGAAGCTTTTTGACCCTGCATAGACAGCAATGCAACTGATACATTCAAGACCCAGAAAGGTAGTAAGGACATTGTTAAAATAGTTCATGTGACATCAGTGATTCAGCCGTAATGTTATGAAGCTACAAGAATACTTTTTCTACGCAAAGAAAATGATTTTTTTCAACTATTTATTCTCTTCCACTTGCTTCTACGAGTATTTAAGTTTTTTTTATTGTGACTTGTATGTCACAGACTTATACCTGGGTGCTCTGCAATGTACAGTGCTGTACCATGTGAGCTACCGAGCAAGTTTACCGCACCAGAAAATCCATATATATGAAGCTGGTCATGTGATCCCAATTTATAAATGTATTAGCTTACAAATCATATGATACTATGATAAAAGTATTTTGAGGTCAAAGCCTAGTACTGTGCAAGAAACCACACTAATTAATTGATAATCTGCCCCGTCATCATAATTTGAGTGAAATGGAAAAAAGTTGTTAGCATTTTACTGACTCAAGTGTTTCAGCTGCAGTGATTAGTGTAGGAGGTTTGCATATTGTTCCAATGAGCCTATGTTGGTTTATTGAGTTTTAGATCCGGGGGAAAGCCAGAGATCTCAAAGTTGGCAGATTTTAGTGAAATAGTGCGAACCTGAGAGTATGCTGTAATTACATTGTCAATATTATGAAGTGTACTACTGAGCCCATGGCTCTGTCCCAAAACCTACAGAGCAGCTTCTTAAAGCATCATATGCACTGATACTATAAGATGAACTTTCAGAACAAAAATTTACAGATAATATACTCACCCCCTTGTCATCCAAGATGTTCATGTCTTTTTGTAAAGAAATTATGTTTTTGAGGAAAACATTTCTGCATTTTTCTCCATATAACAGACTGATATGTTGCCCCAAGTTTGAACTTCTTAAATGCTGTTTAAATGCGGCTTCAAACGATCCCAAATGCGGTTGTAAACAATCCCAGTGGAGGACCACATTTGGGATCATTTGAAGCCACATTTAAGCTGCATTTTGGAAGTTCAAACTCAGGGCACCATATCAGTCCACTGTATGGAGAAATATGATACAGAAGATGAAGTGAAGGAAAGTGAGGAAATCACTGTCAAGGTGTGACAAAAGGGCAATACTAACATGAACCACTGGACAATGCAGTGCAACATTGAAACAGGGTTGTGAGCCACTGAATCGATCCATTTACTGGTGAGTGAAGCCTGTACAAAGTGAGAAATGTTCTGCAACCATTTTGAATTGATTATATGCAATGCTCTACCACAGTAGTGGGTAATCTGTGGTGATTCCCAATTTGAGGCCATTCCCTATCCCATCTTTTGCTCTTCTTTGTTGTTATCTGTGTCTTCTTCTTGATACTATCCAAATAAAAGGGAAAAAAATGCCCATAAAATATTACTATTACTATAATTTTTAAAGAAGACTCTTCTGCTCACCATGGCTGTAAAAGAGCAATATTGTCAAATATTAAAGGGGTCATCGGATGCTAAGTACACTTTTTCATGTTTGAACATTAATGTGTGTTGGCAGTGTATGTACAAATCTACCCTATAATGATAAAAATCCATGCAGTGGTTTTTAATTAATCTGTAAAAACAATATTCCCTTTTTCAAATCGAGCCATTCTCAGATGCCTGTCAGTGTGGTCACACCGACAGAGGCCGCTCCCACGATAGTTGATTGACATGAGCTCTTACCTTAGACCCGCCTTACAACAGTCCGACCTCCATTATTTCGATGCCAGAGCAGGGATGTAAGTTAAACAAGAATATCTCAGATTGAGCGATTGAGGTGTTGTGTTGCTGGATGTAATAATGAACGTGGTGGTCGTCATTTACTCCCGACATCTGAGCCGCTGAAGATGCAGTGGATTACGTTTGTTTGTGAAGGGAATGTGCCTCCCGATCTACATATGTGACCCTGGACCACAAAACCAGTCTTAAGTCGCTGGGGTATATTTGAAGCAATAGCCAAAAATACATTGTGTGGGTCAAAATTATTGATTTTTATTTTATGCCAAAAATCATTAGGATATTAAGTAAAGATCATGTTCCATAAAGATATTTTGTAAATTTCCTACTGTAAATATATAAAAACGTCATTTTTGATTAGTAATATCCATTGCTAAGAACTTCATTTGGACAACTTTAAAGGTGATTTTCTCAATATTTTGATTTTTTTGCACCCTCAGATTCCGTATATTCAAATAGTTGTATCTCGACCAAATATTGTCCTATCCTAACAAACCATACATCAATGGAAAGCTTATTTATTCAGCTTGTGATGTATTAATCTCAGTTTTGAAAAATTGACCCTTATGACTGGTTTTGTGGTCTAGGGTCACATATATCTGTCTATGTTCGTGCAAATCATTCGTGATCCAGCTTCACTTACAGCAGAAGTGAGTATAAGGTGTTTTTTTTATGAATCTTTGCGATCACCTTTCCTAATAAAGTGCTAGTTAGCAAGTTTAGCGGCTAAAGTAAACAGGCTCGTCACTCCACAGAGAGAAGAGAGGGGCGGGGCGAGCAGAGCTCATCTGCATTTAAAGCAGCCTCGACCAGAATGAGATGATTTTTGCAGAGCTGATTTTGTCAAGGTAAAAAGGGTGTTGTTTTACACAACCATTGAGAATTTTTAATCAAAGTATATTATAGACTTTTCATTAAGACCCTAAAGAATCATATCAACTTGTGGAAAATGGGCATCCGATGACCGCTTTAAATATCACAGTAAATATTGTATTGTGGACTTCACATGGCAATATTATCGTATCATCCCTAAATAGATACATAGTATTTGAGCTATGATTATTCTGGTTGTAATTCATTAAAATTTAGCTTGTCTCTGTTCATCACGCTTCTTCTCTGCTGCTGGAACTTTCATGTCTTTATTACATCCAGAACAGACTATTGCAACTGTATTCTTTATGACACATCATCCAAAATCCTAAATATAAACTCCAGTACATCCAGAACTCTGCGGCACGTCTGCTATCATGACTGCATCACCGCTGTCCTTCAAAAGCTTCACTGACTCCCTGTCTCACAATGGATCTCTTTCTATATCTTTTCTTCATGCACTAAGCCCTCCATACCAAGATTCCTCAAAACTCAAGCTCCTTGAAAACTTTTTTCCCCTCTTCAAACCATTATAAACTCACTGCTTTTACTCACTGTGCTTACTGTTGTGTGTTATTGGCTTTATTGTACTGCATTTGTCATTTTTATTTTTTGTAAAGCATCACTGAGTATCTTGAAAAGCTCTATAAATAAAACAGATTATTAGAAATGTATTAAAAAAGTTATGTTTCTCATCATTTTATACTCATTCCTAATGCTTTAAAATACTTTTATTTCATATTAAGTACAGTTCTATTAACATATTTACTGACATGACTTATAAAAATTATAATTAATTATTTGGAGTATTAATTGTGCACAGTTTCTTAATGTTAAGCCTAAAATGTGTTTTAATGTCACTATTGATAAGGATTGTATGATTTTTGAATAATATCAGTCTTTAAATGCAAAATATTTAAAGTGTACCTAAAGTACACTACCACTAAAAGTCAAAAGAATTTTAATGTTTTTAAAGAAGTCTCTTCTGCTCACCAAATATTTAAAAATATGTTTGAAATACTATTACTATATAAAATAACTGCTTTCTATTTGAATATGTCTTAAAAGTAATTTCTTATTGTGGTCAAAGCTACATTTTCAGCATCATTACTCCAGTTTTCAGTGTCATATGATCCTTCAGAAATCATTGCTGATTTGCTGTTCAAGAAACATTTTTTCTGTATCAATGTTTAAAACAGTTGAGTATTTTTTCAGGATTCTTTAATAAATAGAAAGATCCAAAGATCAGCATTTATCTGAAATTAAAAGCTTTTGTAACATTATACACTATACCATTCAAAGCTTGGAGTCAGTATTTATTTATTTATTAGTGATGATAAAGGCATTTATAATGTTAATGTCTTCTACTCATCAAAGAAAGCTAAAAAAAAAATTCTACTCAGCGGTTTTCAACATAATAATAGTATTAAATGTTATTTGAGCAGCAAATCTGCACATTAGAATGATTTCTGAAGGATCATGTGACTGGAGTAATGATACAAAAAATTCAGCTTTGATATCACAGGAATAAATTACATTTTAAAATATATTCACATGGAAAATAGTTATTTTAAATAGTAAAAATATTTCAAAATTTTTACTGATTTTGCTGTATTTTAGATCAAATAAATGCAAGCTTGGTGAGCAGAAGAGACTAATTTAAAAAAAATCTTACTGTTTAAAAACTTTTGACTGGTAGTGTATACTTGTAATAGTTCCACTTTAGCACAATCAAATATACGGTATATCTTTATTTGGACTTAAGTCCAACTAAAGTGCATTAAGTACAAAATTAGTTCCGATTTAGCAGACTTTAAGTGTACTAGTTTATTAAAAAAGTAAAATTGCAGGGTAATTTTTATTAAGAACATAAATATGTAAATGTATATCAAATACATTTTAGTATGTTTATCTTTCACTAGGGCTATTACTGTGCATTTTTCCATGAAACATAACGGATAAATTTTTAAAGATGTCCTACAAATGTCCTACTGGTGACCAATGTCAAACAAAACGCTAAAAATAAGACTAGTCCGACTGCAGATCATGGTTTTGTATACTAAGTAATCTAATACATTGATGCATCAAAATAAAACATTAAGTGACAAAAGAGACACTAGTCTAAACATGCAACAGGCCATAGTTTATGTCAGCAAAAAGCATCAGTCATCAATTTTTACTGACGTGTGGTGGCAACAGAGTGATTAATGTCATGCTGACATTCTTCTGACAGCTCTGTGCCAGAGCCAAGTGGGACATGCCAGGACACTGCTCAGTTATGGATCTATCTGTCAGGTTTTGATAGAATCTAAGCTGCTTTAATAACAGAAGAGCTTTAATTTGTATCCATCGTTTCATCAGCAAAGCTTTCAAATTCAGTGCAATGTGACATATTAATGAAAAGTGTCTCGAAACCGCCCATTCGGGGTTTGAAGATTAGAGCAAAAGGTTGTAGGTCTCCTCTCAATGTGAATGACAGAAAGGCCCTAAAACGGCAAGAGATTTTGCTCAGATTGTTGCATCTGTTGCTGTCCCATGAGCCCACAGGCTGTAATAGCTTTTGTGTCTGCTCTTCTAGTCTCGCTGGGTTCGGTTTTATTAGTTCCTGTCAGGGTCTGGCCCACTTTGTTTTGCTGTCTGCGTTCAAACAAAGTTATTATCTAATGAAGGCTACTATGGGACAGTAAGACCCTTGTTTTTGTCAATTTGTAAGGCAGTTTGAGAGGATTTGTCTCATTTGTCACCCCCCCAACAGTTGCATATTATGTAAAATGGGTATAATTTTTCACGGTCCAAAGATGAACGAGCACAATTAGCCACATGCCTGCCTTGACACAAAAAACAAATCACCACGAGTCCTACAGAGCACTAAATGTGACCAGAGGCTTAACCATCAGTAACACTCCGATCTTTAGCAATAGGGGTGTGTAAAGCTACATACTAGACCTTCAGGTATTTATCACATAAATAGGCTTTTATCACAGTCCTTACAAAAAATGATTATGCTTAATAACGGAAGCTATGTTCACAGCAGGCACTCACAGCATTTGAATTACAGAAATAATTGATTTAGCAATTTTTGTTGTCAAAGATGATGGATTTTAAAGTTGTAATGTAGTGATGTTTTAAAGGGGGATGAGATTCGAGTTTTCAGGTATTTTCAGAGTAAAATATAGCATGCTAAAAGTGTGGGGGGAAATGAGCGAAAATCCATCCATGTTAAACCACTGCTTGAAGAAAAGTAAAGCTAAAAATAGAAACAATTTAACCTCACTAATCAATCCTTAGCAGGGTTTAGCTAATTAGCTTGAGCACCAACTTCCACCAACTTCTTTTACTAGCTGCTAAGAAACTTGATACTAAGCAAATATTGTTCAGATTAAAGGGATAGTTCACCCAAAAATGAAAATTCTGTCATTAATTACTCACCCTCATATTATTCCAAACCTTCGTTCATCTTAGTAACACAAATTAAGATATTTTAGATGACATCCAAGAGCTTTCTGACCCTGCATAGACAGCAATGTAACTGACACGTTCAAGGCCCAGAAAAGTAGTAAGGACATCGGTAAAATATTCCATGTGACATCGGTGGTCCAGCCTTAATGTTATGAAGATACGAGAATACATTTTGTGTGCAAAGAAAGCAAAAATAAAGACTTTATTCAACAATTTCTTCTCTAACACTTCCATATTACTCTATGTTCACGAGAATACCATGACACATGAGGGTAATTAATGACAGAATTTTTATTTTTGGGTGAACTATCCCTTTAAAAGTAGGGCTTTAAATGGCTGCCTAAAACAAACTTAATTGCACCAAAACTCGCAACCACAGTTTTGTTCGTTTTTCAACAGCAAAAGACAGTGTAAAAGTATGATATCTGAGGTAAAAAAAAAAAAAAAAGTGCTTCTATTGTTGGGGTGAGATAATCACCATGTTTATAAGTAAATCATTACATTTCAAAATATTTCTTGATGTAATGTTATTCATATCATTTAATAAAATATTAATACTCCAAAATGAAAGCTTTATTTTTTAATGATTTTTTTCTGTATTAGATTATTTTAATTAATCAAAATAAACAGAACATGTTACGCTCGGCAAGTAGTTACTTAAAGGAGAACTCCACTTCCAGAACAACAATTTACAAATAATTTACTCATCCCCTTGTCATCCAAGATGTTCATGTCTTTCTGTCTTCAGTCGTAAAGAAATTATGTTATTTAAGAAAAACATTTTAGGATTTTTCTCCATATAATGGACTTCAATGGTGCCCAGATTTTGAACTTCCAAAATGTAGTTTAAATGCAGCTTCAAAGGGCTCTAAACGATCCCAGCCGAGGAAGAAGGGTCTTTTTTAGCGAAACGTTCGGCCATTTTTTTTAATGAAAATTAAAATTTGTATACTTTTTAAACACAAAAGCTTGTGTAGCACAGGCTCTGGGATGCGCGTCCATGACGCTACATACTACAGAATCACGTCAAAAGGTCATGTGCAACTCACCACCTGACTTGCTGATTCTTTCCAACAATGGAGTAGATATGGTCCACTCTTGACAGCACTGAGATTCCTGCTCTGTTGGCAGCGGTTGGCATTTTCCACGTGCACCACCATGTCTCATTTGAACGTGGTCTACCCTGAGATATTTGTGTCGCCGCAGCAGTCTCCTCTCTCTAAGTTCATCGTCTGTGTACTCAAAAAGGTAGAGTATGGCGAAAAACATCTCATTTTCTCCTACAACTTCAGAATCGTCCGACATTATTGTACCTTTTTGTTTGTAAACAGCGTTTGACTTACTTGCATTTCATTAGTCTTTGCACATTTGCTTTGTAAACACTGGGTCTGTAGTTCTGCCTACGTCGCACGTGACCTTTCAGTGTGATTCTGTAGCACGCAGCATTGTGGACGCGCATCCTAGAGCTAGTGTTGCACAAGCTTTTGTGCTTAAAAAGTATACAATTTTAAATTTTCCGAAAAAAATGACAGAACGTTTCTCTAGATAAGACCCTTCTTCCTTGGCTGGGATCGTTTAGAGCCCTTTGAAGCTGCATTTAAACTACATTTTGGAGGTTCAAAATCGAGGGCACCATTGAAGTCCATTATATGGAGAAAAATCCTGAAATGCTTTCCTCAGAAAGTATAATTTTTTGACGACTGAAGACAGAAAGACATGAACATCTTGGATGACAAGGGGGTGAGTAAATTATTTGTAAATTGTTGTTCTGGAAGTGGACTTCTCCTTTAAATACTGAGAGCCGAGTGTGAGATAAAAGACGCCCCCTGCCACATCATATACAGCAGGTAAAATGAATATTGAAGTATTTTTCCTGGTAAATGTATTTCTAAAGATGTTGTTGGCATGAAATTTTCACCAGATGTCAATAACAACCCAAGCAATCCATACATACAAATAAAACAAAACAAATCATTTTAGAAATTAAGTTATGTGTAATAAAATGGAATGATATAGGGAAAAAGTATTGAGCTACTGAAATGTATTTAATACTTTGTACAAAAGCCTTTGTTGGTAATGACAGCTTCAAAACGCCTTCTGTGTGGAGAAACTATTTGTGTGGATTGCTCAGGTGTGATTTTGGCCCATTCTTCCACAGAGTCTTCTGAACTCTGATCTTTCTATTGGATTCAAGTCAGATGATTGGCTGGGCTATTCTAGCAGCTTTATTTTCTTTTTCTGAAACCAGTTGAGTTTCCTTGGCTGTGTTTCGGATCATTGTCTTGCTGAAATGTCCACCCTTGTTTCATCTTTATCATTCTGGTACTGCGGGTGTTGGGACTGAACCAGCTAATATTAATTTCAACTGACAATGGGCAGAACTGCTTTCTAATTATTGATAAATTTCAACTGGTGTCTTGGTTTTCCATGCCTTTTTGCACCTCTGTTTCTTCATTTGTTCAATACTTTTTCCCTGTGTCACTCTTTTTTATTACACATAACTTAATTCCTGAACTTATTTGTTTTGTTTTCTTTGTATGTATGGATTACTTGGGTTGTAGGAGTAGTGAAAATAGCATTTTCAATAAAGAGAGAGTTCACCCAAAAATGAAAATTCTGCCATTAATCACTCACCCTTACGTCCCACTCAGCTTTCTGACCCTGCATAGACAGCAACACAACTACCACGGTCAAGGCCCAGAAAGGTAATAAGGACATCGTTAAAATAGTCCAAGTGGCATCAGTGGTTCAAACGTAATTTTACAAACCTACGAAAATATTATCTTAATATCTTAATTTGTGTTCCAAAGGTCTTACGGATTTGGAAAGACATGAGGGCGAGTAATTAATGACAGAATTTTCATTTTTGAAAATGAAAACAGAAGCAAGATTCTTTCTTGAGAAAATTAAAACATCGTAAGGTTTCGTTTTTTTTTTTTTTTTTAATTTACAATTTAATTGTCCAAAAAGCCTACTTTTTCGAACTTTTCCTAGACGGTTTGTCTGATTGTCACCAAACTTGGCTCATTTCATCATCAGACCATGATGGCAAAAAGTTATGGAATTCAAGTTGATTAGTCAAACCATTTTTGAATAACGCACAAATGAATTTGACGAAAAGCATGCAAAAATGGATGTGAGGCTATATCTCTGCAATGGTTCGGTGTATTGAGACCAAATTTGGTGTGTGTTATAACAATGGCTATTTTTGCTTATAACTTCTGAATGGTTTGGCCAAAAAACACAAGATTTGGTGCATCATGCCGAGTCGAACCATATTTGTCCATGTCAGCCATTTTGGGCATTGGCCATTTCGAATTTTGTCAAAAACTGCCATATTTTATGAACGCATTGCTGTATCTTTACGAAACTCGGTACGTGTCTTCAAGACCATGCCCTGACAGCACTGAAAACATTTGGAGGCAAAATTTTTGAAAGTTATTATGAAAAATGCTAATAACTTTTGTTTAAATTAGCCTACTCTAATGAAACTGGTCTTGACACATACCTTGGCTCATGCCGAGAACATTGATACCAATTATGCCATAATTGGATGAACGTCCTGTCCGCCATTTTGATTTATGTTGAAAACGTACTTTTTCAAACTCCTCCTAGACCATTACTCTGATTTTCACCAAATTCGACTCTGATCATCTTCAGACCATGCTGACAAAAAGTTATGGATTTCGTGTCAATAGGTAGTAGGAAACATTTAGCGCATCAACAAATTTACTGGAAAGACGCCAAACTGCATCTGAGGCTGCATCTCTGCAAAGCTTTGACATATTGATGCCTAATTTTATGTGCCACTGCCACCTCTCACTGACCACGCCACATCAATTTGGTAACAGCGTCACCTATTGGTCAGGAGTACTAAACTATTCATTGACCATTAATTATGAAATTTCCAAAAATGCGAATAACTTTTGATTGCATTAGCCTATTGTAATGAGACTGGTCTCAAAATATTCTTTGAGTGATGTCGACAACATGGATACCAATTATGCCATTTGGTATGATGCCAGACTACGTCTGAGGCTATATCTCTGCAAAGCTTTGACATATTGACACCAAACTTTGTATAAGCAATTTTCTCCTTACACTGACCATACCGCATTGATCTGATAACAGTGCCACCTATTGGTCAAAAGGGATAACCTATTAAATCATATTACTAGTGGTTGTTTTTATGATTTTTCACAAATTTTGACTAAAATCATCCTAGAATGGCTTTCATTCCTCATTGTTTCAGTTGGTCTGACACTCCATGCCATGCTTAGCTCCTCATTTTGCCTCTGTAGTGCATGGCCCCGTAATTGCTGCTGCTTTCTCCATATTTTTGTTGCCATGTTTTATAGAGTACAAGCCTATTTAAGCAGGGTTTAGCTACTTGGCTTAAAAAAGAGATAGTTCACCCAAAAATCTGTCATCATTAACTCACCCTCCTGTTGTTTTAAAATAATATGATTTCCTTTGTTCTGTAGAACACAAATAAAGATAACTGGAGAATGCTTGAAGTGTTTTTCTTCATATAATGAAAGTCTTCTAGAAAAGTAGTATAAAATTAACATGAGCTCTCTCATTGGCCTGTATTTTCATATTCCTCCAGTGTTTCTTCATCACTCTTACTTGTAAACAACATAAAGCAGCCCACTTATAGCTGTGCAAATACATTTACTGATTGAATGTGCCAGTCGAACTGCTGTTGAGATGAATGACAATGCTAACGGATAGCTCTCTCTAAGTACAGGGTGGGCCATTTATATGGATACACCTTAATAAAATGGGAATGGTTGGTGATATTAACGTCCTGTTTGTGGCACATTATAAGTGGTCAGAAACTTGTAAATAACTCATGAAAGAATAAAGTTACGTTAAAACCAAGCACACCATTGTTTTTCTTGTGAAATTCCCAATAAGTTTGATGTGTGATGTATCCATATAAATGGCCCACCCTGTATATTAGAACTGCTTGATTAGACAGACTGGATCACACACGCGAAGCTGTGGCAAAGAAACATGTATATATATTGTTGAAACAAGCCAGACTGACCCCAGTAAATGTGTGCCCTGTAGGTCTGCTGAACAGAGGAGGTACAGCAGTGTGATGTGTCTTTTGCTTCATGTAAAGAGAGCACTGATTGCTTTCAGTGGCCCCTCTGGCCTTCAGCGAGTCTATTTCCATTATCCCAGCAATCGATTCGCTGCAGCTCCACCATCTCTCTGCCCTTTGCTGCAAACTTTACCCTGTCTTTCTCTCTCTCTCTGAATCACAGACCCTCTGTTACTCAAACACATCTGTGTTTTCTTTCTCTCTTTTCATCTCAGATGTTGCCAGGGCAATTGAGCTGCTGGAAAAATTACAGGAGTCAGGTGACGTCCCGGGTCACAAGCTGCAGTCCCTGAAGAAGGTTCTACAGAGCGAGTTCTGCACGGCCATTAGAGAGGTGAGACCTGCTGTCACCTCTAGAGCTTAGCACCATAAAGATAGCCTCATAATTATATCACAGGAATAATTCATCCTAAAATAAAGATTCATTGTCATTGTTAGTGTTAACTCACACTCATGTCTTTTTGATAGTTTTTTTTGTGGAATATAGGGTGCTGTTTTCTTATATTCATAAAAAAATGTCTTCAGAACCAAGTCTTCTGAACCTATACCATAATTTTGTCCAAGATACAGACTGAAATTTGGAATGCTTAATTTTGATTGGACAATTGTGGACAACTGTGGACTCTTTCTGCTCATATTAACTTTAAAATCAATAAATGGTGTCTATGACATGTATAACTATAAACAACTATAAAAATAATTTTCATTAATTGAAATAAGACTGAAAACTTTTTGAAATACAATACATTTAAGTTTAAATTGTAAGTCGCTTTGGATAAACGCATCTGCTATATAATAAAAATAAAGCTAAATATTGTGTTTATTATAAATAAATAAAATTAATTACACCATTTCATCAATTATTTTTTTTTTTGTATAAATAAAATAAAAAAAACCCCACTAAAACACACATATTATACAGTATAGTATGTTCACACATAGCATATTAATTAAAAAATTATATTAAGTAAATTAATTAAATATAAATATATTATTATATTTGTATATATTATTATTACATTTATTTCTTATATTATATATACATTATATATAAATGTTGTATAATAATGAATATGTTGTTTTCATGTTTATATATACTTGATGTATAATAATAAGCTAAATAAATTAAATTACACCATTTGCAATGATTTGTGGGATTAGTAGTTCATTCTATTTTAAAGTACACTAAGAGTCAAAAGTTGTTGAACAGTAAGATTTTTAATGTTGTTTTAAAAAATCTCTTCTGCTCATAAAGCCTGCATTTATTTGATTCAACTTACAGCAAAAACAGTACAATTTTGAAATATTTTTACAATTTAAAATAACTTCTTTCTGTTTGAATAATTTTAAAATGTAATTTATTCCTATTACTTCAAAGCTGAATTTTTAGTATCATTACTCCAGTCACATGATCCTTCAGAAATCATTGTAATATTCTGATTTGCTGCTTAACAAATCATTTATTATTATTTTAGGTTTCTTTGATGAATAGAAAGTTCAGAGGACAGCATTTATCTGATAAAAATCTTTAATATTATAAATGTCTTTATCATCCGTTTTGACTGATTTAAAGCATTCTAAATGAAAAGTATTACTTTCTATAATTTCTTTATAAAAAATAAATAAATAAATTATACTGACTCCAAGCTTTTGAATGTATAATATTACAAAAGCTTTTTATTTAAATGCTGATCTTTGGTTCTTTCTATTCATCAAAGAATCCTGAACCATCAACTGTTTTAAATAATGATAATAATAATAATAAAATGTTTCTTGAACAGCAAGTCAGCATATTAGAATGATTTCTGAAGGATCATGTGACACCAAAGACTGGAATGATGATGTTGAAAATTTAGTTTGATCACAGGAATAAACTGCATTTTAAAATATATTCAAATAGAAAGCAGTTATTTTGAATAGTAAAAATGTTTCACAATATTACTGCTTTTGCTGTATTTTGAAAATTCTTTTAAAACATTAAAAAACTTCTGACTGGTAGTATATTTGAGTGTAGATCATTTGTGATGTTGTGATTCTTCAAACTAATTAGTTTGCTTCATTGCTTAGAACTTTTAAAACCTGCCTATGGAGAAAATGAATGGGGAAGTCCTTCCAGAATCAAGGACAGTAAAAATAGCAGGCAGCCACTTTTGCATTTTATTGCAGATGAAGCATCTGAGCATTAGAGGCTGTTGTAGATATAGACCGAGGATCATCAATTATGGTATGACATCTCAGCGTCATCTGAGCCTGACGTTCGTGACAGACGTGCGTCGAGGGTGCGATGACAGGAGCGTGTCTGTCAGGCAGAGATAGTGGCGCCTAGTGCCTGTTTGACTCTGCTCCTCCCGTGAACTTGCAGAAATGCAATTATTCAGAGAATGAGGTCAACCTGGGCCACTGCGGTTTTAAGTGCAGCAGCAGGGCAACATCCTCACCGCTTTAAGATGTCCCCTTCATCCATTTCCTTGCTTAAACACCAGAACCGCACTAGTAAACAACTACAAAACACTACTTTATCTCACAGACAGACACATTTTCGTACTATGGCCTCAGCAGGGTACAGTGTTCCTGAAGAAAATGCCTTTTCCTTTTTAGCAGTGTACTGTATGTGTGTGCTGTACAGCACAGGGTGAGAAAAGAAACCCATTATGTTAATTCATTTGTTTATTTAATTAATTATCTCAAGGATGATTATATGCTGCCTTTTAGTATGACACCACAGCTGTGCTTTGTGTCACCAGTGAACTGAGCACATATAATCATGTGCTTGTTTATTTTGAAACAGTATGGGAGGTGCGTGAGCAGCTAAACAACAAAACGAAAAACAATGAAAAAGATACTCGCAAAAATATTTATGACATCAATTTTTTGGTTTGCCACAGTTGTCAATGTCAGGTGAACTGAGGAAATAATACTTGATTTAGCTTTTTTATTTTATGACCACAGTTAAGGCCTGTTCACACAAAGAATTATAACTATAAAGGTAACAACAATATCTATATTAGTGTTGACGCTAAGAGACAACAATATTTTGTTTATTATAAGCATGCGTTATCGTCTACTTCTTTATATGCTTAAATTCAAATGAATTCTGACTGGCTGTCAATGTTTTTATCGTCCATCAGCTGAAAAAAAAAATTGTCTAAAAGTGATTCCAACACTATTCTTTCTCTCTGTCGTAATTGCTATAATTGTGGTGTGGACTTCCCTATTTTCATAGAATAAAAATAAGTATTAAAAAATTATAGTTATAGTTATTGTCCTTGGTGTGAACAGGCTATTAGTTTCATTTTTATGTCCTCCCTTAATGGTTCTTGTCCATCATTGCATTGTCTTTTACAAAATAAAGGCAAAAGTAGTACTTTTTTTATTATATTCGTGACCTCACAGCTTTATGGCGCCCCCTGGAACGCAGTTTAAAATCGCGCTACATATCTCATACATACTTAAACATCATAAGCTTTGCCCAACAGGAAGTCGGCTATTCAGGGTTTTATAAAAAGCGCCTCAAACTAGGGTTTTCATCCAAACTTTCTCTTGTCTGTTTTCATCTATTAGAATGACAAATAAATGCATAGAATCAGTAAATATGTACTGTGCTGGCAATTAAAATCATTTAAAAATTATTATAAATCATTCAGAGTTTTATATATCCTACCCTTCTGTTTCACGCTCTAGCTATTGTAGAGTAACTCTTTCATTGCTGTGACTCAACCGGGGTGGTGATGCCACTGGGCTTAGGCCCGTCATCGCCACTTGCTGCTATTTTTATTTGTCTAAAAAGTAACTAACCCTAAGTCCTAATCCTAAAATATACTCCCTTTTGTATGCGTACGCTAGTGTATGCATATAGTCGAACGCATATCCTTTTAATATATACTCCATTTGATTGTTGATTGATTGTTGTGCGCAAACACGGGCGTTAGACATATGCGCTCTGGAACTTATTTAAATCAAAGCTGAACTGTCTCATACCCTCTCACTTGTCAATGTGAGCATCTGTTGTTGTTGCAGTCTCCGCTATTTCGTTGCTGTTGTTCCATCTCTTTAGGTGCGTTTTCTACTGTGAAACAACAGCCCGAGACAGTGTTGCCATCTTGTGGAACAACTGATTACTGCAAAATAACGTCAATGCGCATGTGCGACTTGTGCATACAAAGTGTGCATGGTTACAAAAATTGGGAGGTGCACATACAGCATGCCGTAATATTCTGATGACGAAATTCGCATCACGCACACTGTACGCTGTTCCTCACATATGGGAAAAGAGTGAAGTATACTTCAGGCTTTAGGGGGCGATAGGTGTCCTTTAAATTATTTAAATGATCTCTTTTGTATATACATGTTCCAAAGCCATTTTGTTTCTTTATGCTTTGCTATAGTTGTGGAAAGTTGTGAAAGATATAGTTGTGATACATTTTTCCATTAGTTCTAGAATCTAGAATAGAATAATTATCATGTCGACCAACATTTCTAAATTGGTGGAATGATATCTTAAGGATGTCTTGTTTATAAGCTTGATGTATAAGTTTTTCAAAGAAAACATATATTTAAATATTTATGTGTTTTTATTTTATTTTATTTTATTTTTTGAATGCCATGAACCTTGGAATTTGTAGCCTGTGATTCTGAAAAAGCGCTTGCCTTTTTTGTGCATAAAATGCATCAGATGGTCCATAAACGGTTTGCTTATGTGCAGTCTGTGGCTGAGATTAATGTGGCTATAACTATGCATGAGGAAATGTGCCAAAACTGGATGTGGAACATCTGTAGAGACATGCCTCAGACTGGTTATGAGATTCAGCTTATAGGCTGCTATACAGCAGATGACACAACAGATGAATCGTTAAGTACAGTTTCATTTTTAAGCAAAGTTTCTCATCAATCAAAGAGAACATTGCTGTGGTAAAAATTTTGGTAGGACATCAATTCACACTCCCAGCATCCATCAGGCCGAGTTTCACAGAGCTGCGCATGGATGCCCTATGAGCTCATTTCATGGCCTGGCAATTGCACGAGGTATCATATGGCGCAATCTGTCTCTTACATTCCCGTAACGAGGGTGTGAAAGGACATTCGCGTGTCACAACGTCGACTCAATTTACAGCGCCAACAGCATAGCTTTGCATGGCAGGGACAATGTCAGTATGTCAAAATGTGCCGTGAAAATGTCCTCAACCAAAAAAAATCAAAAGAACAGAACAATTAGATGCAGCACTTCAAGATTAAGAATATCAGTAACTATGGTGCCTAATCACAGGAGGTCTCGGCCTATTCAGATGAGTCATCAAGCTCACTTAGCCATGCGAACTCATTGCCAAAACAAGGACAACTAAAGAAACTAACCAGTGACAGTTGCCAAAACATACCCTCTCACGTATGCATCATCTCTCACCTCAAAACACTTGTCAAGAAATGTTTCAGATTTCTGCTTTAGCTCTGTGATTAGCATCTATGGCCTGCTGCTGATTACCACAGAAAATATTTTTTACTCAACAGTTGTTTACAGTAAAGCGAAATGTGAAGGTTGTATGTTTCTGTTTAAAAAGATGACAGTGTATCTTTTTTTACCTACCTGATCTCATGATGAAAACGTACCTGTGGGAACTTTTTCCCAAGATGCGAAATACGTAACAATAAGTACATATCACTACAGTTTCCGACAGAAATGAACACTACAGGCGGTAAAACTGCGAGCATTTGTAATCGTTTTCGTACACAGTTATGAATACAGCTCCATGTGTTTCACTTTCCGGATGTAACAAGCTTACTTGTTAGCTCAGCCGGCACGGAATTGGATTTAGGATGTGAAATTTTTAGGTACGAATCCCGTGAAAAACATTGAAAAACAAGCTAAAACGGCATGCTTACGATTATGTTTTTACGTTAAATTCACTTTCGTTCATACTATCGGGTAGGTTTAGGTGTAATGCAGATGGAACGTTATTTTACAACGTCACTGAGCATTAGAGTTATAGTGCCACTGAATGTACATTTCAAGTCAGAACTGTGGTGACACATACAAAACCAACATCACATAAACAGTACCATATGTACGTTCATCTGTTCCGGTGGAAAAAAAACGAACACTCTTTTAGCACCACTCAGTGGACGTTTCCCATTGAGTATGTCACGAAACATACATGTAGGTACGTATTTTGCATCTTGCGAAAAAGTTTCCATAGGTACATTTTCGTCATGAGATCAGGTTGTTTTATACCCACTAGATTTAAACTTTTACCCGCTTTTACCCGCCAGATTTACTAACAGCTTGCATCAGCGCAAACCCTCTTTTGGCATTAAAAAACTACTGTAAAAGAATTAGTGATGGACACAATTTATGTTTTGCGGCTGACCTTATTGCATATGCATTTGTAGAGGATTCTCTTTCAGGTGCAAAATTTATGGGAGAAGAGTATTTAAATGAATCATGTAAGGTGTGGTAGTCAATTTAGTAGTCTTGGATTTGCACCCTTATTTTACACCCCAAAAAGCATGTTTTAAAGAAGAAGTTCAGAGCAAAAATGTACTCAGCCCCTTGTCATCCAAGATGTTCATGTCTTTCTTTGTTCAATTGTAAAGAAATTGTGTTTTTTGAGGAAAAGATTTCAGGAATGTTCTCTATATAGTGGACTTCTATGGTGCCCATGAGTTTGAATTTCCAAAATGCAGTTTAAATGCAGCTTCAAAGGGCTCTAAATGATCCCAGCCGAGGAAGAAGGGTCTTATCTAGCGAAATGATCCATGAATTTCTAAAAAACTATACAATTTATATACTTTTTAAAATCTCAAATGCTCATCTTGTCTAGCTCTGCATGTATTCCGGTTCATGACAGTTAAGGGTATGTCGAAAAACTCCCAAATCATTTTCTCCTCCAACTTCAAAATCGTCCAACATTGCTATTTTACCTGTTTTGTAAAGGTTGTTTGACCCTCCTTGCACGTTTCCTTTGTAAACACTGGGTCAGTATTTCTGCAGCCATGTAGAACGATTTTGAAGTTGGAGGAGAAAATGAGATGGGAGTTTTTTGACATACCCAAACTATGGACCCGGAATGCACAGAGTTCACGCAGAGCTAGACAAGATGAGCATTTGAGGTTAAAAAGTATATAAACTGTAAATTTTTTTTTTTTAGAAAATAACCGATTGTTCTGCTAGATAAGACCCTTCTTCCTCAGCTGGGATCATTTAGAGCCCTTTGAAGCCGCATTTAAACTGCATTTTGGAAGTTCAAACTCACGGGCACCATAGAAGTCCACTATATGCAAAAAAAATCCTGAAATGTTTCCCTCAAAAAACATAATTTCTTTACGACTGAAGAAAGAAAGACATGAACATCTTGGATGACAAGGGGGTGAGTACATTATCTGTAAATTACTGTTCTGGAAGTGAACTTCTCCTTTAACCCATTTTTCGCCTGTGTTGTTAGTACATTGCACACAAACGATTATCAGTGGCTCTGCTTGTTTGTGACCCTACACTCATTTGCACTGCTCTTGGTATACTGTGTTAGTTATTTTGGAAATGAGCTGGCTGGATCTGTTTGGATTCAGTGGTTCAACCGTAATGTAATGAAGCTATGAGAATAGTTTTTATGTGTAAAGAAAAACCAAAATAAAATATATTATAACAAAGTGAAGTCCTAAGAAGACCCTATAGTATTCCCACTGCCCCCTGACCTAAGGGGCTAATCTAAATTATTTTCTGTGGGAATCAAAGTTGTCGATAAGGCTTAATTAAACATTGAACATTTAATTTAGGCAAATATCAACCAAATGATTTTTTACCTATTCACAACCACAGTCAGTTCTAGACTACATATTGATCCAGTCTTTATCAACTGCTAAGAGAAAATTTGATTTTATCCTGCTTTGTGGTATCTAACCATCTCGTGCTACTGTAATGTGTTTTTGAATGTCGGAAAAACAGCTGGACTGACCTACAGTGATCTCTTCCAGCAATGAGAATGCAGATGTTTTTATGCTGTGAGAAAGATTTCCCACAGTCCAGTGTGTCAGAGAGAGCATCCCAACCGCAAACATGTGTATAATTTCAAATGCAGTTCTCAGAGGAATACAACAACAGAGCCATTATCAACTGAGAGCTTAGTCAATCAATGCCTACGCCGCTGCCACGGGGTCAGAGATGTCAGCCTCTGTCGTTATTAACTGTGTGTGTTTATGTGGAATAGGCTCTTTGTGCTTGGTGGGATGGATTTGCAAATGAGAAGCTCTGCTGTGAATCAGGCTTCACTGAACTGCCTGACTGACTCTCAGTGGTGAGAAAAGATGGAAAGATTTAACAGAGAAGACGGAGAACATGGTTTCAGATGAGAGCAACTGAAATCATATTTCTCTTTATAGACAAGGCACCATGGTTACACAAAGTACCTCACTGCGGCCTGTGGGCGGGTTTTTCCATCGGGCAGAGTAGTGAGAAGCCAGAGTGATACACCTGTGTGTGTGTGTGTGTGTATGTGTTGATCCCACTGGAGGTAAAACAGATCTGGGTTAATAAAAGCCAAGCGAACACCCAGTGAGCTGAGAGGAAACAGAGTGATCCCTCGAGATATGGGAGACAGGAAGAAACAAACCCTAGGCTGAGACATGATTGTAGGTAGACACAGAAAAACTGGAAAAATCACACTGTACATCTCACAAAGGACATTATTTTCTTGACAGTTCAGTACATTTTCCCACAAATTCTCATTGCTTTAATGTAGCAATGTCAAAATGATCAAAAATACATTTTCATTATTTATTTTTTTTTCAAAGATTTATTTTTGCCTTTATTATGATATGACAGTATTTAGACAGAAATCAAAGTGGGAGAAAGGGGATCAGGAAAGGTCCACGCCAGGGCTCAGGACGCCCCAAAGAAAGGGTAATAGGACGCTACATTTTTATTATTAAAATCACTGTAAATTAGAACAAATACTGTTGTATTTTTTGTGGTTTATATGTAAATATAAGTGATCATTTAATTTAATCCCTTTTCTAATCTTATTTTCTGTGATTAAAATATTTCATACAATATCATTCAAATGTTTTTTGAACAAAATTGTGTTTTGAAACAAGCATTTATTTGATATAAAAATATAGTAAAAAGTAATATTTTGAAATATTAAGTTTAAAATAACATTTCTAATCTTATTTTCTGTGATTAAATTATCTCATACACTACCATTTAAATGTTTTTAAATAAATTGTGTTTTCAAGCATTTATTTAATAAAAAGTACAATAAAAACAGTAATATTGTGAAATATTGTTTAAATGTAAAAAATAATGTTTTCTATTTCTATTAAGTTAAATGGCATTATTTCTATTTCCATTTCTATTTATTTATTTTTAAATATATATTTTTCTTGTGATGGCAGAGCTGAATTTTCAGCAGCCATTACTTCAGTATTTATTGTCACATGATCCTTTAGAAATCATTCTAATATGCTGATTTATTATAAGCAGTGGTGCTGCTTAATATTTTTTGGAACCTGAGATACTTTTTTCAGGATTCTTTGTTGAATAAAAAAAAAAACTTTTATTTTTTCTTTTCTAAAAAATAAAAGTCTTTTTTATCAATTTAACACATCCTTGCTGAATAAAAATATTAATTTCTTTTAAAAAAGAAAGGGAAAAAAAAACTCCTGACCCCAAACTTTTGAACAATAGTGTATATTGTTACAAAAGATTTCTATTTTGAATAAATGCTGTTCTTTTTAACTTTTTTATTAATCAAAAAATTCAGAAAAAGTATCAGAGGTTCCAATAAATATTTTGCAGCTTAACTGTTTCCAACATATACATATAATATAATATATCAGCATATTAGAATGATTTCTGAGAAATCATGTGATTTTGAAGCCTGGCGTAATCGTTGATAAAAATTCAGCTTTGTATCACAGAAATAAATTGTATTTTAAATTAAAATAGAAAACAGTTATTTAAAATGTTTCACAATATTACTTTTTTGTATGGAACCCCGTTTTTGCCACTGAAAAAATAATGAAAAAGGTAAGCAATCGCAGGTTTACATCTCCTCACTCGCAATTCTGACTTTTTGTCTCAGAACTGTGTTATATAAACTCGCAACTGCGAGTTATAAAGTCAGAACTGCTGAATATAAACTCACAATTATGACTTTTTTTCTCAGAATTGCGACTTTAGATGTTACAATTCTGACTTTTTGTCTCAGAATTGCAAGATATAAACTCGCAATTGTGAGTTATAAAGTCACAATTGCAAAATATAATCTCACAATTCTGACTTTTTGTCGCAGAATAGCGTGACATAAACTCGCAATTGCGAGTTATGAAGTCAGAATTACCAGATATAAACGTGCAATTGTGAGCAATAAAGTCAGAATTGCAAGATATAAACTCGCAATTATGACTTTTTTCCTCAGGATTATATGATATATAATCTCACATTTGCAAGTTATAATGTCCAATTATAAAGGGAGGAAAAAAGACTGATATGGAGTTACAAAGTCAGAACTGCTGGATATAAACTTAAAATTGCAAGAAATAAAGTCAAAATTGTGAGATACAAACTTGCAATTCTGACTTTTTGTCGCAGAATTGCGTGATATAAACTCGCAATTGCGAGTTGTGAAGTCAGAATTACAGGATATAAACTTGCAATTGCGAGAAATAAAGTCAGAATTGCAAGATATAAACTCGCAAAAACTTGAGTTTTTTCGTCAGAACTGTGATATTTAAACTCACATTTGCAAGTTATAATGTCCAATTATAAAGGGAGGGAAAAAGACTGATATTTTCTCCAAATTGCGAGTTTAGATCTTGCAATTCTGACTTTTTCCCTCAGAACCGTGTGATATAAACTCAAAATTTTGAGAAAGTAAGTCAGAATTGCAAGATATAATTTTTTTTTAACTCAGTGGCAGAAACAGGCTTCCATTCTTTGTTCTTCTGTATTTTTGATTAAAAAATGTAGCCTTGATGAAAATGAGAAAAAACAAATTAAAAAAAAAATCTGATCCCAAACTTTTGAACAGCAGTATTGTATAGGGTGGACTAGAAGAGTTGTTAAAAAAAGCCCTATTACCCATTCTGTCTGCCTTACAAATCATCATTAACAACCACAAATAATCATCTTCCAATAAAGTATGGCATAAAATAGTTCCCAGAGTGTCTTATCAATCTTGAATCACAAATAGATGTTGATGAGCAACAATCAGCTGGATTATCAGCATCAGAAAAATAAAGTATTACTTTTTATATGTTTTTAAGAGTTGGCTTTGTTTAATAGCTTTAATTTACTTGCTTAATAATTTGTTCAAAAGTAAAATAAATCTGATTTGCACTCCAACCACTAGCTGTTTTTGTACACGCCGTATAAATTACACACTAAAATAGCTTGACCTTTATTGATATTCATGCATTTCCAAGACGCAATTGCGAGACACGCAATCCCCCATCCATAGGGACGCACGCACACACACAACTACGGCTCCTGAAAGATTTACATAGGTCCCAAATCTATTGATTTGTTCTGTCTGGTTGCATTGATCCGTCACACATCTATTGTTCAGTCAATAAAGGTCAACTAATTAAAGTTTCTTCATTGGCGATAAACATAATAAGCAGCTAAACAAGGAAGTATCTATAGATGATTATGATATTGTTCCATGATGAAGAAAGTCTTGCAAATTCTTTTCATTTTTATGTGAACTGTTTTGTTAACAGAGCAAAGCTTTACTGCACTTGGTGGAGAATTTCAAGAGAGATTCCAAACATGTTGTATTTTTAAAAATAGGACAAGTCAGACATAAAATAACAACTGAGGTAAATAAATAAGGTGTACAACATGTTGTGCTGAAAACTACTATGGCTCAGCTTTCGGCGTGAAACATATTTCACATATACAATGTCACCTCTTCTTAGTAACACGCTCATTTTTTTAATTGTAGACGCTTAGCAGCCTCACTCATTTTTCTCAAGCCCTTTCCAAAGGCCATCCGATAGTACCTGCCTGTTGAGAAGATTTAAAGTGACTGATTTAAAGTCTGTCGGCAGAGCAACAGGCATAGAACGAGGAGGTTTTTTATCACACTAATCTCTCAGTAGGAGGTTAGTAAAACAGCTAAAGATTCAGCCCAAGGTGCAGGAGGACAGATTAAAGAGAAACTTGTTATTTAGGGGAGACTGAGCGAGAGAGAGCTGGAGCTTCCTGTAGCACCAGCTGCGTTTCAGAAGCGCTGCTTAATGAGATAAACATAGGTTCTTCAAATCCTCAAAGGACCTCAAGCTAATAGTCTCGTCTCTGGGTGGTGTGAATGCAGATATGGCCTCTGTACACACACCTGCTTGTGAAAATATAGAACCGGTGATGAAAGACATTGCATGTATTGCATTTTACAAAGGAGTCTGTGGCTATAGCTGGATTAAGCTCGCTTTACAAATTATTTACAAGTCTAAAGGTAGAAACCTTTGTGAGTAAACATCATTCTAAAAATAATTTATAACAAGTTGTTTTTACTCATGTAGATCAGTGACACTTTGTCACTCATTTTTGCCACTTTATAGACCTTGAAAGGTTAAACAGACACACTTGTATGGTTTAAATGCGAATGAGAAAAAGAAAACACACATCTGTAACATTATTGTATCCGGGCAGCTCTTAAATTGACAGCAGTCAGTATGTATTTTACATAAAATGTTGTTCTACAAAACATACTTTTGTGGTCCTACAAAAATTTACTTACATTTTTACAGACACTAAAATGTACAATACTGACATATTTACAGCATCTAAACGTACAAATACTTACGTGTTTTCAACATTTTAACATACAATACTGACATATTGACGACACCTAAAAATGAATCATTATGAATATTGAAATTGCGGCATTCATTTTATTATAATTGTTTTCAGCTGTCATTATCAAAGACATTATGTTTTCAATTGCATTATTAAATTGTTTCCTCGTTTACTTAATATGAAATGATAACTTAAAGTTATGAAGTTATAAAGTCAGAATTGCAGGACATAAACAGGCAATTGCAAGAAATAAGGTGAGATATAAACTTACGTTATGTCCAATTATACATATTTTCTCTGAATTGCGAGTTCAAGTCTTGCAATTCTGACATATTTCCTAAAATTTGTGAGTGTAAATCTTACAATTCTTTTTTTTCCTCACAACTGTCACGCAATTCTGAGAAAAAGTAATCAGAATTGCAAGATAAAAAGTCGCAATGCTAAAAATGCTTTGATACAAATATCTTAATGATAGAAAAAATTTGTAAATATTTTACATTTTTTAGCTAAAAATTTAAGCTAAAAATAAGTAGCGATTTGTACATTTTAAATGTTGAAATACATCTAAATTGTACATTTTGTGCTTGTAAATGTTATGTATTAATATGTATAAACAATGAGACCAGGCTGGTTAATCAAACAACAACAAAAAAAAGAAACTCTGTCACTTCTCTTGACTACTTTTGTAACTTTAATAAGAAGAAATATAATTTAATTTAATTTAAACAGTGAAGAATATGCAGTGATTTTACATGTGGTTGCTTTATACAATGTATGTAGTAAAATAATTTCTTATTTTGTTCTACTGTAGTTTTTTGTCCTATTGGTTGTAATTAGTTTCTTATTTCTTAATTGCTGCCTGTTTACTTGTCTTCAGTGAGCTTGAATTTTTTTTTAGGCTAGTGTTTGTTTATTGTAATATTGACATGTGACAAGAATTATGAAATTTCTATGGTATCAAAAATTTTAATATCATAAAGACCTTATTTATAGCACAAATATGTATATCGTGATATATATATATCATTACCATGAAAATTACTCGTATCGTAAGTTTTGTTCTTAACGCCCACCCCCTTCTTTCCCCATGCAAATTTTGCATCAGATTCAAGTTTTCTATATGCGTATACCAATATAAATCTGCTTGATTTGGAAGTTACCAAGTAAGGGTGTTTCATATATTGCTACATTATTGACAGTGGACATTCTTTGCCAACAAAATTTCACTCAAGTATTGCTAATATGACCTTCAAACCGGATGTCGTCATTCAGGTGGCTAGAGAGAATAACTGTTTCTCTGCCATAAAAAAACTGACCATAGGAGCAGTCACTTTACCCTAATGCCCTCGATGGCACCCCCTATGGCCACACTGAGAATACAACACATACTTGTTTTTCACATTATTGCATTCTGAGGGATTTTATTTCAGAATGTTAAAGCTGACTTAAAGGAGAAGTTCACTTGCAGAACAAAAATGTTCAGATAATGTACTCTCCCCCTTGTCATCCAAAATGTTCATGTCTTTCTTTCTTCAGTCGTAAAGAAATTATGTTTTTTGAGGAAAACATTTCAGGAATGTTCCCCATATAAAGGACTTCTGGTGCCTGTGAGTTTGAACTTACAAAATGCAATTTAAATGCAGGTTCAAATGGCGCTAAACGAAGAAAAAGAAGGGTCTTATGTAGCGAAATGATCAGTTATTTTCTAAAAAAAATTTCAGTTGATATCCTTTTAACCTCAAATGTTTGTCTTTTCTAGCTCTGCGTGAACTCTGTGCATTCCGGTTCAAGATAGTTAGGGTATGTCAAAAAACTCCTATGTCATTTTCTCCACCAACTTCAAAATCATCCTACATTGTTGCAGAAGTATCGACCCAGTGTTTACAAAGTGAACGTGCAAAGAAGATCAAACGCCCTTTAAAACGAAACGAAAAAACGAAACGCTGCATTTAAACTACATTTTGGAAGTTCAAATTCGCTAGCACTACTTGAAGAACATTCCTATAATGTTTTCCTCAAAAAACATAATTTTACAAGGGGGCGAGTACATTATCTGTACATTTCACGTTCTGGAAGTGAACGTCTCCTTTAAAGTGGACTTATAATCAGATTTATAAAAGACATACAGCTGTACCGCTTCTCTGAAAACACTCGAGCTCCTGAAGGCAAGAGGTGGGCAGAGCTAAATAATCATGAGCATGCAAAGCTTTTGCATAGTGATCATCTGCAAGCTGTGACATTGACATAAATAAAACAGGGACAAAAAATGTATTGACTTAAATGAACTATGGCTAATGAACTATGGCACGAATGAAACACTATAAATCGCTATAGTTGATGGGGCCATACAAAAAAAAAACGTTCCGAAAATTATACGAACCCTGAAGGAGCGTCTTTGGCACAGAAATACTTCGTTATATAACCAACTCATTTTTTGGAGTCTTTGACCATGCATGAGAATCCAACTCTTTAGCCACAAAAATAAATCAGAACGAATGAAATTGCATTCGACATCCCCTTTACATCAAGCTTTTATCTTGGAACAAGGTGAAAAATTGAACCATTTCCTAACAAATGAGCACTGTTTTGCTTTTTAATTACATTAATACCATTTAATCACCGGTTGCAATCTATTACATGTTTTAAAAATAAACCTGGCTGACTTGAATTTGTGATGCCTACTTTTGCAGAATGCCTCATCACTATTTGTCCATGTTTTACATCATTTTGATAAATGTAGAAAAGCTGAAACTGATGTTTTGTTCTATTTTAATAGGTCTATCAATATATGCATGAAACAATAACAGTGAATGGCTGTCCAGAGTATCAAGCACGCGCCACAGCTAAGGTAGGTCTGACTTTATTTATTTCCAAATAACCTGCTCTGTGTTTCTGTATTACACATATAATTATGTATCCACCTTATTTTCGCTGTAAGAGCGTGTGCGGACATTTGTTAATTTTATGGGTCTGGCTTCTAGTCTCATCCGCGTCCAGCTGTTTTTAGCTGTTCAAAACAGCTTGTTGCTGCTTGGTATTGCAAAGTGGAGTGTCTTACCATATTATTTTAATGTGCTATCTTAATTATGTACACGCTGGTTTGTAGTGCAGACAGTTTCACCATTTACTGCACGTTGTTCTTCTTGTTATTTCCTTATAGCAGCTAATGAACTGGACGTCTCATCTATAGGCTTACTTCCACATTGAAGAATAAGGCGGATAAGCTAGACTAATAATAACAACCCTTTCTGTCGTCTAATGAGCAATAAGATGAAATCCATTAAATAATTTTCAAAATGTGTTTCTCCACAAACTGTCTTGATTTGATCAACATAATCAGCAATTAGCCTGACCTGCACGCAACCACTTGCCAGTTGCTCTTCAGACACTGCTACTGAAACAGCATTCATTTAGATTCATACTGTGTGAAGAGTGCACTCTTGTGAGAAAAAGAGGAGACATAAAAACGAAAGGGGAGGGGGGCAGTGGAATTGCTGAGTACTGGATGAGCAGAAGTGCCTTGCTGAATCTTTAGTGGGAGAATTTCAACCTCACTACAATATTGGTTTCTTTTGGGATGGGTCACAATCCCAAGTTAAATGTGGTAATTTATGAGTCACTGCAGCATGCCTGATATCTCAGATTGACTTTAATTATATTTTGAGGAATGGACACTTTACACACCTGAATGGTTGCAGGCAAGTGCGTTTGACAGATATGAATAAAAGAATAGGCTAAAGCTTGCAAAAAATCTCTCTTAATTCAGTGCTTTCAGATTTGTTCACATATAAGAGTTATATTGAAGGAAGGTATATAGTGTGTATATATATAGGTATACAGTCAGCCAAAAATACTGGCACCCTTGCAGTTCTGTCAGAAAATTGTTTGCACTGGAACAACACAAAAAACAAAACATAAAAAAGTCAAATCTGATACAATTCCACACAGAACCCAAAAAATGCACTGGACAAAATTATTCGCACCCTTAACTTAATATTTGGTAGCATCCCCTTTGGAAAAAATAACTGAAATCAGTCGCTTCCTGTAACCATGAATGAGTTTCTTCCTCCTCTCTACTGGAATTTTGGACCACTCTTCTTTTGTAAACTGCTCCAGGTCATTTAGATTTGAAGGATGCCTTCTCCCAACTGCTGTTTTGCCAAAAACTCTCCTTTCCTTTAACCAAAAAGCTCTACTTTTCTTCTCTACTTTGACTTCTCCATGCTCAGTGTGACACACAACACAAAGGTTGAGTCAACATTTCTCCATTTTAAGTGGCTGCAAGTGTGATTACTATATTGCCCACACCTGTTACTTGCCACAGGTGTGTCTAAATACAAATTACCGGAGCATCACATGCTTGAAAAGCAATTATTTCTTACAATTTTGACAAGGTGCCAATCATTTTTGTCCAGTCCATTTTTGAGTTCTGTGTGAAATTTTATCAAGTTTGACTTCTCTGTTTTTTGTGTTGTTGCAGTGCAAACAAAAACGATAAGCACGTAAATATCAACATTTGCAATTTGAACAATTTTCTGAGAGAAGTGTTGCATTTTCTGACAGAATTGCAAGGATGACGATATTTTTGGCTATGACTGTGTATAGTGATTTTTATATACACTACCATATGATTTTGTTTTCGAAAGTAATCTCTTATATATCGAAGCCTGTTTTCGCCACTGAATAAAATTTTTTAAAAAGGTTTCTGACTTTTTCTAGCAATCGCGGGATATAAACTCCCAATTCAGTTTTTTTTTTCTCAAAATTGAGATGAAGACTCGCAATCGTGAGTTATAAGTCAGAATTGCGAGATATAAAGTTAGAATTGTGGGATGTAAACTTGCAATTACAATTTTTTTCTCAGCATTGTGAGAGACAAACTCACAATTCTGACTTTTTTCTCAAGATTGCAAATTTGTATCTCACAACTCAGATTTTTTTCTTGCAATTGCAAGTTTACATCTCGCAATTCAGATTTTTTTTCTTCAGAATTGTGAGATATAAAGTTGCAGGATATAAACTCACAATTATGACTTTTGTCTCAGAATTGTGAGGTATTAAATTGCAGCTGTGAGTTATAAAGTCAGAATTGCAAGACAAACTCACAATTATGACTTTTTTCTCAGAACTGCACATTTGTATCTCACAATTCTGACTTTTCTTCTAATTACGGGATATATATTCGCAATTATCACTTTTTTCTCAAAATTGTAAGGCATAAACTTGCAAGCATGAGTTATAAAGTCAGAATTGTGAGATATAAAATAACTATTGCAAGTTATAAAGCTCTGAATTTTTTAATCGGGATTGAGAGTTTGTATCTTGCAATTCTGACTTTTTTCTCTGAATTTTAAGGTATAAAATCGCAGCTGCGAGTTATAAAGTCAGAATTGTGAGTTTGTCTTTTTTGACTTTTTTTTCTCAGAATTGCAAAACTTTATCTCGCAACTGAGATAATTTTTCTCAAAATTGTGAGATATAAACTCGCAATTGCAAAAAAAATCCAATTCTAAGGGGAAAAAAGCCTTTTTTCAGAATAGCAAGTTTATGTCACAATACTGGATTAATAAACCGAAATTGCGTGTTATAAAATCAGAATTACAAACTATAAACTCACAATTCTGAGAAAAAAAGTCTGAATTCCAAGATACAAACTCGCACTTGGGAGAAAAAAGTCAGAACTGTGAGATTAAAAGTCACAATTACCTTTTTTATTTTTAATTATGTGGCAAAAACAGGCTTCCATACTTATGCTCAGTAAGGCTGTTAAAGTTAAAAAATACTTTTAAAACATCTTGAGACTGCTGCTCTTTTTCATTCCTGCTCCGTTTTTAGAATAAAAGATTAAAAGAATTCTAACCCTGAATGGACGATCTTAAAACTAGCCTAATTATGGAGTGCTAGTTGACCGATTAGTCAACTAGTCCTTCAAGCAACCCACCAACTGCTTGATTACGAAACTATATACTTAAGCACATCTTCACATCACATACAGGGACATACACCGATCAGCCAAATGTGAGAGCCTTGCCAGTTAAAGGCCACATCGCCGTCCAGAGAGTTCCACCCAACAGCTCTCTCCGCATGGGTGCACAGACCAGCAGACTCATACACAGTTACACCTTTAGACACAAAGAGCGGCACAGAAAACACAAAGCACGCTTGGATGCTACAAAGGATGCTGAGCGGTACCCTGCAATACCTTTTTTTTTAAAATAGCTCAATAGACTGCACTTGTGGGTGTTGTTCTAATTGTGTTTTGATGCCAATTAGGCTTGCGTTCAGCGTAATAGTCTATTAATTATGCAAATCCAAATGAACAGCAGACTTTTCTAGGTATTGAGGCCACTCTTTGCATGTCAACATGTTAAAATGTCTCCTTACATATACTAATGATTGCATTTTAAGGGGTCATATTTTAAGAAATCAAAGTTTCATTGATTTTTTAATGAATGTGTGTACTATAAAACAGACACACGGTACGTTTCAGAACTAAAAACCTCTCTCCAAGTCCAAACAAACATTGTTGAACATGACCGACCATTTTTCCACATCAAGGATGTCTATTCAGTGTCCAGCGACTTCATGGTGCCCACTCAGTCATGGTGAAGTACTAAGAAGGAAGTAGAGATACTATTCATAAACGCCAAGAGGAGATGTTTTAGTTCCATTTAGTATATAACTAAGAATAATGTGCCCTTCAAGTGCAGTCTGGAATATCATAAATACGAGTTATGCACATGAATGACCAAACAAAGTCGTATTTACAAGTGAGAAACTCAGCAATAAAACATAATATCATATATCTATAATCTATATATAGAGATCAGTAAGCAGAAAGCAAGTCTGTAGTGAATTGCAATGAATGATTTTGCAAGTTTCAGTTATTTTAAAGGCGTGATGTTTGGAACAGCTTGTAGACAACAAGTGTGAAGTTAATCACTCGACTTTCACTGCTTTATTCATCACAAACATTTATTTTAAGCTACTTCCACGTTACGATTCCAACTTGCATGTTTGATCTGTCATAATAATGATGAAAGCAGACGGTACAAGTTTTCCAGGTGCACTTGAGGGCACCACGAGAGTAAGATGTGTGGAGAAACATGCTGTTCTTAGCTCTGCATAATGTGAAGAGTGACTAAAGCTTATTTTTGTAAAATTAGAAGTAATGATGTTACTGCGTAGTTTAACAATTTCATAGAGAAAATGGCAGATGCTTTACAATGTCACACTTCGTTCTAGCCCACTTACGGATATCATCAACTCAATTTTTGAGCACATTTAAAAAAAAAGCATGTTGGAAATCTCACATTCATTCCTTTAGGATATTCCTTAAAGCTTGTGTCGGCGACATCAGTAACCAATGAGGGTGGAGTTTAGCGAAGGGTCAATTATAAGTTTTTGAGTGCAAAACAACCTTGACTAACACTATAAGCGGGCCTTGGGGAAAAAAATAAAATGAAAAACAAATTTATGACCTTAATATTTAATTAGGCCCTCATCCTATCATCGCTGAAGGACAAGTTTTAGAGGTGACTTATATTTTGGTATTAGCGGTTTTATGATCTAAAATGACTTTCCTCTGCCTAATCCCTTGATTGGTTGGCAATTCATGCACAGTGTACGCTTTTGGAATTTTTTATGATTAAAAGTCCTTGTCATTGATTCATAATGCATTTTTAATGGCACTTGCTACTTCTGAGACCCTGGTGCAGATATTGTCAGTGACATATAGGTTTGGGTTCCGACATAATGAAAACAAAGTACTAATTTTAATCAATAGCGTGACTCATTTGAGTGGTGCTGTAATAATATAGAACTATACTATGGTAATGGCACTTATATAGAAAACAGGGGTGCTTAGTGTAATTAGTATGCTCAGCAAGCAGGTCTCGCCAGATGAGCAGAATTAGCATTTCAATTAAAGATCTAATGCAGGATGTAAATTACAAAAGTCTTATAGGGCCTCAAAGAAACTCGCTTGGTCACTTTGAAAAGTTACTACAGTGTTCCAAAAGCATACTGGACTCAAATCGCTAGCAAAAAGGCAATTAGCATGTCTGAGCAGCTTGCATCTGCGTGCCATTGGGACAGTTTTCAATCGATGGCACATAAATAGGATGAAGAACAGCTCTAAAAGCCCCAGTCATCCTTTGGGATCCCCTGCAGCAATTGTCAATGAGCTCCATTCGGCTTGCATTTTTTCCATGCACCACGTGCATTGCTGATGTAAATGTTAAAAGCCAATATTCATTACCAGTGGAGATTCCTTGTGAAGACCGTGTAATTATTTAATATGTAATTTGTAGAGCATACAATGAGCTTGAATGGGCCGTTGCTCCGAATATTGTTAATTCCACTGGGTTATGTTCTGAAATTCCTTCAGGCGCCATTAAAAAGATAGTTTACCCAAATTACAATTGTATACTTAATTGAGTAGTTCACTTCCAGAACAAAAATGTACATATAATGTACTCACCCCCTTGTCATCCAAGATGTTCATATATTTCTTTCTTCAGTCGTAAAGAAATTGTTTTTTGAGGAAAACATTTCAGGATTTTTCTTCATATAGTGGACTTCTATGGTGCCCCCGAGTTTGAATTTCCAAAATGCAGTTTAAATGCAGCTTTAAAGGGCTATAAACTATTCCAGCCAAGGAAGAAGGATCTTATCTAGCGAAACGATTGGTTATGTTGTAAAAAAATTACAATTTATATATTTTTTAACCTCAAACACTCGTCTTGTCTCTCTCTCATGACAGTTAGGGTATGTTGAAAAACTCCCATCTCTTTTTCTCCTCCAACTTCAAAATCATCCTACATCGCTAACCCAGTGTTTACAAAATAAACATGCAATAGTCAAACACCCTTTACAAAAAAAGGTAAAACAGCGATGTGGGGCAATTTTGAATTTTTCGACATACCCTAACTATCATGAACCAGAATACACAGAGTTCACGCAGGGCTAGATAAGATGAGCGTTTGAGGTTAAAAAGTATATAAATTGTACATTTTTTTTTTTAGAAAATAACCAATCATTTCGCTAGATAAGACCCTTCTTCCTCAGCTGGGATCATTTAGAGCCCTCTGAAGCTGCATTTAAACTTCATTTTGGAAGTTCAAACTTGTGGGCACTATAGAAGTCTATTATATTGAAAGAAATCCTGAAATGTTTTTCTCAAAAAAACATAATTTCTTTACGACTGAAGAAAGAAAGACATGAACATCTTGGATGACAAGGGGGTCTGTACATTTTTGTTCTGAAAGTGAACTACTTCTTTAACCTGTCAACCCATATGTTGGTAATTTTCTGTGGAAAAAAAGAGAGATATTCAGAAAAATGTCCTAATTCATGTCAATAACAATTTCAACAATATATTTTATTTGTGAACTTATGTTCAACTATTATTTTTAATAGTTGACTTTTAACAATTTTAAAATTTTTCACATTATCAGTCATCAAAGCTTGGTAAATATTCAACCTGATCTCATGACGAAAACGTACCTGTGGAAACTTTTTCGAAAGATGCAAAATATGCAGTGCCATGTACATTTGTACAGTGTCCGCTAAGTGGCACTAAAAGAGCGTTCGTTTATTTTTTTCCCAGAACAGATTTGTATGATGTTGGTTTTGTACGTTACCGCAGTTCTGACTTGAAATGTCCATTGAGTGGCACTGTAACTCTAATACTCTAAAATAACGTCCCATCTGGACTATACCTAAACCTCTCTGATAGTATGAACAAAAGCGAATGTGACGTAAAAACACAATCGCGGATTTAGCATGCCGTTTTAGCTTGTTTTTTAATCTCTCATCTTTCAGCTCTTTTCATCGCGAGTCACGCTTTTCACGGGATTTGTACCCAAGGATTCCGCATCCCAAGTCCAATTCTGTGCTGAGCTATCGAGCAAGCTTGTTACCACTAGAAACTGAAACTATAACTGTGTACGAAAACAATTACAAGTGCTCGCTGTTTTACCTGTTTCAAAATGGAGTGATATGTACTTATTGGTACATATTACAAGTCTTGCGAAAAAGTTCCCACAGGTATGTGACGGAGATCGACTTTAAATTTCAACAAGCTGATTACTCACTAAAAACAGATTATATTTTCATGCCAAATGAAATTTTGCATGAACCAATTACAGCCGAATGGTTAAAACTCAATGGGCTCGGGGGAGGAGAGAAAGATGTGGACTACTGCTGTAACTTTACCTGCTGGTGTCACTGTTGAACAATGATTCTTTAGAAAAACGAGTGATTTATGCAATTTTTTAAGTCATATTTTTATAATATTTTGTCATATTTTGCACCCTTGCCTCCTTAGAAGAAATGAGTTTTTGACTCTTGACAGCTGAATGAACTATTAATGGATTCACATGAAGATTCTTCAAAACTTCAACAGAAAAATAGACAGGTTTAAGATGACAAGAGTATTTAAATAATGGTGATTTTCAGTTTTCTGTGGACTTCCCGCAATCCAGGAACTCAAACAATAGAGCATGGCACTAACAACGGCAAGGTCATGGGCTCTATTTATGGGGAATGCAGTGTACTGTTGAAATATATAAACTTGAATGCAATATAAGTTGCTTTGTACAAAACCTTTTGCTAAATGTAAATGTTAAAAAATGCATCATCTTTTAAATCATGGGCAAAATGATGATTTACAATTTGACTAGGCAAATGAAAGAATCCAGGCTTTAAAAATGTTTGTTATATATCTACTTCCTTTTTCCTTAGAGAGGATGTAGCTCTGAAGGTCGAGGAACTGGGAAGAGGGTGTCTTGCATGCAGAACACTTTCAAACAGCATTTCTTTCAGTGCGACACGAAACATTCAGACAGGGAAGGTGCTGTTCTTTCAGTTTCAGAGATCAGAAAACTGCTTGGTTTGCCTTTTGGGAATCTGGCGCCTTGCAAAGTCTCCAAAAATCCTTGGTGTTTTTTTCTCACTGTTTCCTGCGTGTGTGAATGCCTTAATAATGAGTGGGGCCCCACAGTGCTGCACCTGTAGCTACAGTGTGGATCAGCGGGAAGTGCTTTTGTCTTCCTTCACATTCTCCGTCTCCTGGTAGTTGCACTTGGCTAACAAGCTCTCAAGTCTGAGGAATTTAGACGACAATGCAGGCAGTGGTGCAGGCTATCAGATGCACTTTCTCTTTCTGCTGAATTTAGAGCACGAACAGAACATGTTGATGTATTCTCACACTCTAAAAATTGCTGGGTTAAAAACAATCCATACTTGGGGTTATTCAGCAACCCAGTGCTGGTATATATAGTGAACAGGGTGGGTTATTTTGACCCAGCTGGTTAGGTTAAATGTTTTACCAAACATGCTGGGTTATTTTATTTATGTCAACTATTATTTAAAAATGATTATAAAATGAAGCTTATAATAACACACAAAGAATTACTAGAGGCAACAGCAATAATCAAAAGATGAACATTTATTATTAAGCAAGAACACATGAACTTATTTGGGTGAATACAGCATAGTTTACAATATTACATATATTTAAACCAATTTAACAAGCATTTTTGACATAAAAACTTTAACGTTTAAAAGCAGAATTTTAACTTTAGTGTATTCAACCGTTCTCTGTAATCGCTTTTTACTGAAATAGCGCTAATTCTCATGCTGGTGTGTCGCCCAAATCTGAGCCGGTGAAGGGTTAACTGCAAACTTCAGACAGTGGCCTCACGTTTTACTCGTAGCAGAAAGATGCCGTGACTGACTCCAAAAACTGCCCATAAACAAACAGTACTGAGATTAGAGAACATATTTTAAGATAAAACTCAGTACAATAACGAATAAAATCCATTTATTTTATGCAACGCAAAACAACTGCTGCTGACGCTGCTGACTGATATCTCGTCCTTATGTTGCGTTGCATAAAATAATACAATTTACAGCACAGTACAAACTTAATAAATGAAATAAAATGTATACAAACCTTTATTTCACTGAAGAAGTGCAAATCAGAGAACCGACTCAAAAAGCCCACGCTCTGACTGACTGTAACTCAGCAGCTGGGTTGTTTTGTCAGAGACAGGCTCAACCCAGCGGTAGGGTACAAAAAAAATAACCTAGCATTCAAAATGAACCAGCAACTTAGTCACAGAAAAACTACCCTGCACCTAAGTAAAAAATATAAAAAATAACCCAATAAAATGACCCAACAAGTTGAACCCAGCATTTGGGTTAAAAAAATAACCCAGCACCTGTGTAAAAATATTAAAAATAACCCAATAAAATGACCCAATGGGGTGAACCCAGCATTTGGGTTAAAAAAATAACCAAGCATGTTTTAGAGTGCACAGGCTGTGGAAAAACTTTGAGGGATATACCTGACCAAAAGTATGTGAACATCTGGACACCACTTTCCTTTGCTAATATATCTGCTTTCACAAAGTCTAGACTTTGACTAGACCACAGTCTAGACCAGAGTCCATTTAAAGGTAAAGCCATAGTGGAGCTGTTTAGTTGTGCTTTTTTTCAAGAATGTAGCATTAGAAGTGTATATTGAGGCTGATGGTTCTTGAATATCGATCCACCTTAATGTGTTTCAAAAGAAAAGGGTCTCATGCCATCAGATAAAAAAAACTGCCATCTTGAATGCAAACAAGGTCCTTTGTTCTTAGTAATGTCAAGTGTTATGGTTTTTTAAACACTCAAAACTGATATCTATCTATACTTGCCAGTATAATGTAAAGAGTACATGTAATGCACAATTGCTCAAAAATGAAAATTCTGTCATCATTCACACCCCATAATACTTTTTCTTAGGAACACAAATGAAAATATTTTTAATATTCTTTCATCATCTCTATCCATTCAAAGTCTACATATCAACATCTTCAAGCTTCAAAAAGAAGCTCTATAAGGACAATCTATATGAATCGAGCCACTTATTCCAAGTCTTCTGAAATATGCATATTTGAACAATATTTAAATGCAAATAAAACATACATAAAATGATGTAAGTGATGGTTTGAATAAAACCATGCAATTCATCACTTGCTTTTCATCCCCAAGCTATATATATATATTGCAAATCAACTCAAAAGATTATTTTGTTATTCAGCTTTGACGATGTATTGGTCTATCAATATTTCTCAGTCATGTTTCACATTCACTGACATTTTGAACTCTTTTATTCCTACCAGGCCACAGTGGCAGCATTTGCAGCCAGCGAGGGTCATTCTCACCCACGGGTGGTCGAGCTGCCCAAGACAGATGAGGGGCTTGGATTCAATGTGATGGGTGGAAAAGAGCAGAACTCACCGATTTACATCTCCCGCATCATCCCAGGGGGCGTAGCTGAGAGGCATGGCGGTCTTAAGAGAGGCGACCAACTCCTGTCCGTCAATGGAGTGGTGAGTTGCCAGGGATGTTTCTATTATGCAGGTCCTTTTGTATTCTGTAACTCTGTAAAAGAAATATGGATGTTTGTAATTTAAGGACGCATATCTATAAAAAGGGGTACAAGAGTTAAAGCTTCAGCAATTCAACTTTACTAATTAAAACTGGGTTATTTACAAAATGGCAAGGAATTTAATAGGATGCATAACTGGATTGAACCTAACAGGATGGGAATAATGCAAAATAGGCATTTACTCAATTACTCAAAATAGTTTAAATTAGGTATTTTTTAAAAATACATTACAATATTATAATTTCTGTTCTTTAATGAAAAAGGATGGAAACTAATCTAACACCACTAAATTTCACAGAATTTATCAATGCATTGTTAAAGGAAAAGTTCACTTCCAGATTTTTTGATCATTTATGCACCCCTATGTCATCCAAGATGTTCATGTCTTTCTTTCTTCAGTCAAAAAGAAATTAAGGTTTCTGAGGAAAACATTCCAAGATTTTTCTCCATATAGTGGACTATAATGGGGATCAACGGGTTGAAGTTCCAAATTGCAGTTTTGATGCAGCTTTAAAGGGCTCTACATGATTCCAGCCAAAAAATAAGGGTCTTATCTAGCAAAACTAATGGCCATTTTCTAATAAAAATGCAAATGTATGTATTTGTTAACCACAAATGCTCATCTTGCACTAGCTCAACCTCATGCACGTGTGACATAGGCAGAAGTACCTTCCCAGTGTGTACAAAGCAAACATGCAAAGAAAGTCTAACATCCTTTACAAAAAAGGTAATACAATGTTGGCTGATTTTGTAGAAAATTAGATTTCTGAGAGTTTTTCGCCCTGCCCAACCTTCACAGAGCTAGTACAAGCTAAGCATTTGTGGTTAACAAGTATATGATTTTTAAATTTTTTTAATAAAATGACTGATTGTTTCTCTAGATAAGACCTTTATTCCTCGGCTGGGATCGTATAGAGCCCTTTAAATTTGCACTTTGGACCTTCACCCCATTAATCCCCACTGAAACCCATTATATGGAGAAAATTCATGGAATGTTTTCCTCGAAAAACTACATTTCTTTTCGACTGAAGAAAGAACATCTTGGACGACATGGGCCTGACTAAATTATCAGGAAAATTTCATTCTGGAAGTGAACTTCTCCTTTAATACTTACTGATATTTGTGCTTATCAAACTTAATCATTTCTTAGAGGATGGTGTCATTAGAAAGTAATAGTTTATCCAAAAATGAAAATTATGTCATTATTAATTCATCTTCAGTTTGATCCAAATCTGTATGAATTTCTTCCTTTTGCTGAACATGAATTGTTATTGCACAGTCCATAGTCCCTGTTATGGGAAAAAATACTATGTAAGTCAATGGGGACCATCAAATGTTCAGTTACCCACCTTCTTCAAAATATCTTCTTTCGTGTTCAGCAGAAGAAAGAAAGCTATACAGGTGAGTAAATGACAGAATTTTCATTGGGTGAAATATCCCTTTAAGAAATAGGTATTAAGGGCACCAGGGAAAACCTAGTGACCCTGGACCACAAAACCAGTCATAAGTAGCACACATATATTTTGTAACAACAGCAAAAAATCATTAGGAAATTAAGTAAAGATCATGTTTATGAAGATATTTTGTATTTTTTCTACCGTAAATATATCAAAACTTAATTTTTGATTAGTCATATGTATTGCTAAGAACTTCATTTGGACAACTTTAAAGGTGATTTTCTCAATATTTAGATTTTTTTGCACCCTCAGATTGCAGATTTTCAAATAATTGTATCTCGGCTAAATATTGTCCTATCCTAACACACCATACATAAATGGAAAAGCTTATTTATTTAGCTTTCAGATGATGTATAAATCTCAATTTCAAAACATTTACCCTTTTGACTGGTTTTGTGGTCCATGGTTACATATAAGCATTCATTACCTAATAGGTTGCCAATTTTTATTATTGGAAAATGGCAACATCGCCTTAAACTAAAGTAATGACATGATTTAAAATGCATTTCAATGTTCACTTATCCAACATATTTAGACATACATGATGGGGACATGAAAAGGAATGACCTGTCAGCACATAGCTCACTTAGCATTAAATGGAAGGAAGGATCTTCATCTGTGAACATCAGGTTTTTTTACATGACTGATGTTAATTGGTTGAAAGGTAGGGGAAAAACTCAAAGGGGACAGTTCACCCAAAAATGAAAACTCTGTTATCATTTACTCACCCTCAGGTTGTTCCAAACCTGTATAAAACACTATGGAAGTCAATGGCTGCTGTCAACTGTTCGGTTACCAACATTCTTCGAAAGAAAGCCTAACAGGTTTAGAACAACTTGAGAATTTTCATTTTTGGGTGAACTATGCCTTTAAGTGTTTGTGGAATGAAAATTAAATGATCATTTTTAGGGGATGAATTTTTTCAGCTCTACAGAGCTGTCACATAAGATGCCTTCATGCTAGAGGGCCCACTGGGTTTTTAATCGATACAGATCCGTTTGGGCTGAAGTGAGATTATTATGGCAGAAGGATTTTTACATTGATCTCAATGAACAAACATTTCCAATAGTCTACAAGGCTGATTGCCTCATGGCATAATATGCTGATAAATCAATTTTTGCAGCTTAGACCCATTAGAGACTGAAGTCTTCTAATCTTTCATTTTACTTAGGCTAAACTTGACATTTTAAAGTAATAAAAATGGACAAATAAGACAGAAAGCTTGCAGCAGGAGTCTAATCTAAAACTGAAAAAGACAGACGTCAAAAGACTTTATCTTTTCATAATTCACTGTAAATGTTTAAAATGTGTCAGACTGGAGCTAGACATGAATGAATCTTTGACTGAATCCGAATGAATCTTTCAGTAAAAAAGCTGTCTACCCTCACAAAGCGCTCTGAGTCACTGCTGCACTGCAAGCCTTTTGAAGTTTCTTTTTTCTCTCTCTGCCATCATTCAAGTTTGTTACAATTCTATTACATGAAGGAGCCATTTGAGTTTATAGAAACTAATGTCCAGTGTTTTCTCACTCAAAGATGACAGAGGACTTCAGAAAGGATCCATTTGATTTCATTTGCGTCAAAGACCTTAATAGGAAAGCGTTTTGTGACAGCATTGAGAAGCAATTTCTCATTAAACCAAACATGTTACGCTTTCTGAGCTAATAGGAAATTAATGGCTCTTTTGTGCCAAAATGTAATTGAATGTTCATCACCGTGGAGCATTTTCTAGTGCAGTACTGAGATGACAAAGCTATGAGTTTGGATATGATAAAGTTGTAGCAGTCATCACCAAACTATTGAATGCTTACATTTCGATCCTTTAAATTAGGTGACATGAACAAGCACAGATTGCTCTGAAAAACCAACTACTTAATTATTTTTCTAGAGTGTTGAGGGTGAACACCACGAAAAGGCCGTGGAGTTACTGAAAGCAGCCAAGGACAGCGTCAAACTGGTGGTGCGTTACACCCCTAAAGTCCTTGAGGAGATGGAGGCGAGGTTCGAGAAGCTCCGCACCGCCCGCAGACGCCAGCAGCAGCAGCTCCTTATGCAGCAACAGCAGCAGCAAAACCTTGCCACCCAGCAGAACCACATGTCGTAGGTGAGGCTTTTCATTGCTTTAAGGGTAACAGGACCCAGCAGGGCGGTCACGGAAAAGTTAGCTGCCCCGTCGCCCCTTGAGGCCTGTGGGAGATCCGGTACTACATGCTGCCTGTCACCAGTGGAACGTTGTTCTGAAAACAGACTGCTATTGTGTCTGAAACTCAGCTGTTATGTCATAATGTGAAATAATGAACCAATTGAAGAAGCTGGCGAGCAGTGCTGATGACATCACAGACTGAGTTCAATAGGAGGGATTTGCTTATCAGGCAGTTGTCCAGACATTGAAGGATCCCACCTAAGGGACTTTCAAGAGAAAATTAAGAGCTATTTAGATGGGAAATCAATCATTATTTTATTACATCACCTAAAGGGACCTATTAAGTCTGCAAATTTCACTGATGGAACCATTTGTTTTGGTAATGCTTTACGCTAAAGGATTCGTTCACTTCCAGAATAAAAAATTCCTGATTTACTCACTCCCATGTCACCCAAGATGTTCATGTCTTTCTTTCTTCAGTCACAACGAAATTAAGGTTTTTGAGGAAAACATTCCAGGATTTTTCTCAATGGGGATTAACAGGTTGAAGGTTCAAATTGCAGTTTCAAAGCAGCTTCAAAGGGCTCTACACAATCCCAGCTGAGGAATAAGGGTCTTGTCTGGCGAATCGATCAGTCATTTTCTAAAAAAAATATATACTTTTTAACTACAAATGCTCATCTTGCACTAGCTTGACTTCACACATTACACAGTCACGTTGGAAAGATCACGTGTGATGTAGGCAGAAGTACTGATCCAGTGTTTACAAATGTGACGAGTCAGCTGCCTCCCCCCTGCTTATCATCATCACCCCGTCCGATAATCGCCGCCCTTAACCAGGCTCCCGACGGGAGTGGGCGTGCAAGAGAGAGGAGGGGTGCCTAAACGACCAGGTCTGGTGGTGTGTGATGAGGCGCACATGACGCAAATGAAGCCTCATCACCACCACTGTTGAAACGCCGAGCGCGCCTCTACTCGGGAGACCGATCTCTTCCCTGTGCATGCACGCTGGTGTTCTCATGGGTCCAGGAAGGGAGCGTTGAGGGGATCGAACACCGCTGAGGCAACGAGCTGCCGGACCCGCGGTCCAGACAAGTACCGCACCCGTTAGACAGCTGATGTGCAAGGATGTGCCGTTGAATCCCCCAGAAGTGCCGTGAGCCAAGGAGGACGTAGCCGCTGAAGGAAGCCGTTGCCCCTAGAGCCGCGGACCTGGATCCTTCCCTTTCGAACACTGCCCCTCCTTCACGGAACCCCCAGTACGACGAGGACACCAGAAACCCTGTTTATTTTGGACACTTTTATTTACCCCTTTTTGGACACTTCTGTATATTTTGTTTAATAAAAGCCTCTCCGAGGCCTGACGTCACGCCCACTGTGTCTGTCATTTGCTCCTCCTGCCACACAAAGAGAACATGCAAAGACAGTCAAACGCTCATTAAAAAAAAGGAAAACAATGATGTTGGATGATTTTGAAGTTGAAGTTTGAAGTTTGAGAAAATGAGATGGAGTTTTTCACACTACCCTACCTTTTTGAACCCAAGTACACAGACGAAGAACAAACCACACTTGACCTTTTCAATCTGATTACGTAATGCGCGAAGTCAAGCATTGCGGAGCTACTGTAATGCAGAACAAGCATTTATTGTTAAAAAGTATATAATTTTTTTATTTTCATTAGAAAATGACTGATCATTTCACTGGATAAGACCCTTATTCATCAGCTGGGACTGTGTAGAGCCCTTTGAAGCTGCACTGAAACTGCAATTTGGACCTTCAACCCATTGATCCCCATTGAAGTTCACTGTATGGAGAAAAATCTTGGATCTTAATTTCTTTGCAACCGAAGAAAGAAAAGCATCTTGGATAACATGGGGTGAGTAAATTATTAGGAATTTTTCATTCTAAGGGTCATTTGTTCCAAAAACAGATAATTGTTCCAAAAAGTATGACTGACTTTCTGCTGTGAAACAAAAAAAAAGATATTTTGAAAAATGTCTCATTAAAAATGTCTATATGTGACCCTGGACCACAAAACCAGTCTTAAGTCGCTGGGGTATATTTGTAGCAATAGCCAAAAATACATTGTATGGGTCAAAATTATAGATTTTTCTTTTATGGCAAAAATCATTAGGAAATTAAGTAAAGATCATGTTCCATGAAGATATTTTGTAGAATTCCTACTGTAAATATATGAAAACTTAATTTTTGATTAGTAATATACATTGTTAAGAACTTTATTTGGACGACTTTAAAGGCAATTTTCTCAATATTTTGATTTGTTTGCACCCTCAGATTCCAGGTTTTAAAATTGTTGTATCTCAACCAAATATTGTCCTATCCTAACAAACCATACATCAATGGAAAGCTTATTTATTCAACTTTCAGGTGATGTATAAATCTAAATTTTGAAAAATTGATGCTTATGACTGGTTTTGTGATCCAGGGTCACATTTACAAGGGATAATCAACAGTTTGCCGTGCATTAAAGGATTTTAAATGCACAACGTGGAGGCTAAGAATGCCCAACGTGAAGTGCATTTAAAATCCTTTAATGCACAAGCAGTTAAATATCCTGCTTATTCCATGGTCATTTGCCAAGTTATAGACAAGTTAAAAGTAGTATTGCTCTTTGCAGCGCAATATTTGACCGAAAGAATATTCTTTTGTGTTCCACATAAAAATGCTAATCAGGTTTGTGACAACATTAGGGTGAATAAATAATTTTTTTTATTCAACTATCCCTTCATATAAGACTCTAATGCCAACAGTCAACAATGAAAATTCAAAACTTACTCACCCTCATGTTACTCAAACCTATATAATTTTGTGGACCAAAGACAAGAACCGATAGTATTTGTTATCACTGAATTTCAAATCTGGGACAAGGTCTCTTGACGCACCATTTCTGAAAATACATCAAAATCGTGAATAAGATCTGAGAGCTATGAAGGACAGGGCTGCTTTCAAAAACTGAAATGTAAATTTCAGTCTAGCCATCACAAGCCGTATGGCTTCAAAAGACTTGAAATATAACACACGTCATATGAACTACTTTCATGATTCTTTATGGGTTTTTTTCTACATTCTAAACATCTCCTTTTGTGTTAAACAGAAGAAAGAAAGCCATAAAGGTTTGGAACAACATGAAGGTCAGTAAATGATGATCTTCGAAACACAAATTAAGATATTTTTGATGAATTTCGATGTCCTTACTACCTTCCTGGGCCTTGAATGTGGTATGCGCTGTCTATGCAGGGCCAGAAAGCTCTCAGAATTCATCAAAAATATCTTAATTTGTGTTCATCATATGATTATACACTGTAATTGATACAGCTTGCCAAATCCCTACAACAGTATAAAAATATATTTCTAATTTCAGTGCATTACATAAAGGTTTTATGCAGGTTTTTTTATGCATTATATTTGTTTAATGGATTTGATGTATTACATATAACATACAGTATATTACATATGCATTATTACATACAAGCTTCTTGTATTCTTGTACTGTAACTTTTTCAATTTGGTGCTAATTGATATGTCAATGTCACATTGTTACATCCCATATTAGCTTCTGAAACAGTATCTCCGCTTCTATATTAAAAAGAGAAAGTATGTCATCCTTTATCACTTCCATTATCACAGTTCTGAAGTAACAGCCCTCTTATTTCCTCAAGACTTCTTTCGTCTTTGCAAATGCAATACAATCTAAGAGAATTCTATTAGTCGGAGTCTCTCCCAGACAGACCAAAGCACATCTTCTTGTATTAATGATACTCTGCCCATCTCTTGCCTCATTGCCTCCTCACACCACACTTAGCTCTGAGCAGCAGTATAGTTGGCAAAGTTGTAACCTTGCTACAGAAACAAGCCAAGCCTAAAATTAAGCTATAAGCAGCATGTGGATGCACTTCTAACAGAGGTGCTGTCCTCTGTACACTTATCACCAAAGGCCAACTGGAATTCCTTATGTATCTCTTGCTTGTGGCTAAATCCTTGGCTGTAAAATCATATGTGCTTGTGAGCCGCTGAGAATTTTGGGACATTATGTCTGGGCAAGAGGATCATGGGGAGAGAGCTGAGCCCAGATCATCCCCTATCAAGACTGGCATGCCGACTAAACAGCAAAGCCGCAGTGACCAAAGAGCACTCTGCCAACACTTAACCACACCATACACACACATCTGAAAAACAAATAAGGCCAGTTCAAGTTCAATTGTAGATGGAGGAAGAGGGGCCGAAAGGAATTAAATGTCTTCCAAAAAAAATCTGCACAGCTGAGCTGGACAATTTAACACTAAACTGACACATTAAACGCTTTTTAGTGAGTGAAATGCTGACAAGTAAAGACAAATGTTTCTGTTAATAAAAATGTCCAGTGTCTGAAGAAACTGTCTGAAAGAAAAGTGTTTTTGTTATTTCACCAGAAGTACAAGAGGAAATATCTCAGCTTGTTGGGGCTTTCAGAGGTCTGCATGTATTGACCTTATAACAATGGGGGACCTTGGAGTTACGAAGGTTGAGAAACTGATGCAGACCCTACTCTAAAAATATCCAGTAGGAAGCATCCAAAGTGTGATTTTTTTCTTAGCTTTAAACAGAAGGCTGAAATGCGAAAAGATCTCTGTGAAGCAAATACACAGCGCATGGCAAAAATAATATGAAATGTGCCAAAAAGTAGGTGATCTTCTTTATATAACCTGCCAGCAAATAAATATGGAACTTTATCAGCAGAAAATATAGAATATATTCAAGACTTTAAGGTTTGTCATAATGCATTCTGAAAATGCCTTGTCTGCAGAAGATGAGATGCCATCTTTTGCATACAAATGAAACATTTTATGTACCACTCAAATTTTAAGCCCAACCAAGACCTTCATGGTCTTGGTCTTGTCATAGACTGTAGTAGGGCTGGGTAAAAGTATTAATTTCTCGATTTTAATCAATTCACATTTTTACAAAACGATTCTTAAATGCCAAGAATCAATTAGTCTAACCCAGGGGTCACCAAACTTGTTCCTGGAGGGCTGGTGTCCTGCAGAGTTTACCTCCAACTTTCCTCAACACACCTGCCTGGAAGTTTCAAGTATACCTAGTAAGAACTTGATTCGCTGGTTCAGGTGTGTTTGATTAGGGTTGAAGCTAAACTCTGCTGGGACACCGGCCCTCCAGGACCAGGTCTGGTGACCTCTGGTCTAACCTGTTTTCAGTTAATGAACATTGTACCGTGCCTCCAATGCAATAAATCGCAATAAGCTTTGTGCTTTGTTACTTTTGATATGAAACAAAGTCTCAGATTTCAAAATCTGTTCATTTTATTACAGTATTCAAACAAAAAATTAGTTTTAGTGCTGTTTAATGTGGAGTGATCAGTCTAGCGCGAAGCGTACATGAACTGATCATCTCCTCCACTTTAATACTAGTTTCAGCATGAAATAAACATGAATAAACAGCTGAAGGTATGTTAAAAGAAACAGTTCAACTTACCAAAATCTGTATCCTGTCTCAGTTAGTGTTTTAACTGCAGAAAGTCAATGTGTAAACAATATGTCATGTAATGTCACATTTACCTCAGAAAAAACATATTTGGTGACTTCAGAGAGGAGCATTTTGCTAAATATATGCACCATATAACATGCTCATTATATGTTTGAATAAATCTGTCAAGTTTTTATGACAGCTACCATTTAAATGTTTATATTTTAAAAAAAAACAATTGGAGTAGAAATATAATTATGTAATTGTAACTTTGTTATTATAAAAACTTGAGTGTAATTTAAGTGTTTGTATACAAATCAGTTAAATTTACGTGTGAATATTACAGTTATGTAGTACCAACTGACTCCCATATATATTTTACAGCATTAGTTGAGAGATTTTTTTCCTTGAGAAAATTTGTCATGTACTGTACCTGATATATATCGAAAATAATCATTTGTTAAATTGACTTGAATTGAATCAGAACTCAAATTAAGTGTCAAAACCCAGCCCTATTCTGTAGTATTTGGCCTTGACTCTTCTACACTCTTAAAGGAGAAGTCCACTTCCAGAACAACAATTCACAAATAATTTACTCACCCCCTTGTCATCCAAGATTACGTCTTCAGACGTGAAGAAACTATGGTTTTTGAGGATTTTTCTCCATATAATGGATTTCATTGGTGCCCTGATTTTGAATTTCTAAAATGTAGTTTAAATGCAGATTCAAAGGGCTCTAAACGATCCCAGCCAAGGAAGAAGGGTCTTATCTAGCAAAACGACGTAAAATATCTGTCGTAGAACGTAGGCGGAACTACAGACCCAGTGTTTACAAAGCGAACGCGCAAAGACTAAGAAAGTGCAAGTAAGTCAAATGCTGTTTACAAACAAAAAGGTACAACGATGTCGGACGATTCTGAAGTAGTAGGAGAAGTAGGAGTAGTAGGAGTTTTTCGGCATACTCTACCTTTTTGAGCTGGAGTACACAGACGATGAACTTAGACGCGATTCGTAGTAGTGATGGGAAGTTTGGATCATTTTACCGACTCAGATCTTTGAGTCTCCTTCAGCAAAATGAACAAATCTTTTTTTGAGTCATTTCGTTAATTTTAGCAAAATCAGCATCACGTGACAGCCCCATAAGATAAATGAACGATTCAAAAAACCCAAAGACTCTAAACTAATTCCAGTACAGAACCTAATAGGATGTTGCGCATACGTGACTGAACGAATCACTTCCCCAGATGACTCATTCTTCCCGAGTCATATTAAAGATTCATTCAAGAACGACCCTTCACTAACAGCATCGTGGACGTGCATCCCAGGGCTTGTGCTACGCGAGCTTTTGTGCTTAAAAAGTAAACAAATTTTTTTTTTTTTTTAAAATGACAGATCATTTCGCTAGATAAGACCCTTCTTCCTTGGCTGGGATCATTTTGAACCCTTTGAAGCTGCATTTAAACTACATTTTGGAAGTTCAAAATCAGGGCACCAGTGAAGTCCATTATATGGAAAAAAATCTTGAAATGCTTTCCTCAAAAACCATATGTTCTTTACGACTGAAGACAGAATGACATGAACATCTTGGATGACAAGGGGGTGAGTAAATTATTTGTAAATTGTTGTTCTGGAAGTGGACTTCTCCTTTAAAAATAAAGGTGTTTCACGATGCCATAGAAGAACATTTTTTGTCTAAATGGTTCCATAAAGATCCTTTAACATCTGAAGAACCTTCCTGTTTCACAAAAGGTTCTTTGTGGTGAAAGAAGGTTCTTCAGATTATAAAAAGGTAGGAAAGAGATGGTTCTTTAAAGAACCTTTGACTAAATGGTTCTTTGTGGAACCACAAATGGTTCTTCTATGGCATTACTGTGAAGAACCTTTAAAGCACCTTTACTTTTAAGAGTGTAGTCTTTATTCCACTTTCTGTCTCAGTTCTCAGCCTGGATTGACTAAAATGATCTAGTCTGGTACTTGACCTTGAGACACTGGGCAATAGTGGTCACATGGAACCAAAGGTTCAAGTCCAGCCTGTTACATTACGTGTTATAAGTAGAGCTAAAGATACAAGCAAACATTTTGACTGCCCCTTTCAACTTTTCTCTCAGCTTTTGTGCTTTTGATTTTTCACAGGCTGTTCCAAAAGAAAAAAAAGTAGAGGACACTGGGTGAGACTGGCATACTCTCACAGTCGTGATGTAAGGAGGTCCAAGAGATCTCAGAAGAGGACCCTTACTGTTCTCCAGTGAAGACTATCCTCTTTCAGTCAACTACCTACAACTCAAAAAGGTTGAAAACTCCATGATCTGTGTTCTAAATTGGTGCTTGAAAAAAAGTACATGATGGCTAAAAAGAAAGGCTAGCACTGAGTCCATGGTTTTACACTTACTTGTTCATTATTTCAGTTGTCTGGAACCAGTCGCAAGTTGTGACCCTCTTAAAAAGTCCCTCTTGTAGTTTTGTGATAATGTGTTTTCTCAACATGTATTTCTAAAGCATTCAATGATTTGTTTTTACTATTGTTTTATTTCTGTTGCCACAGCGCTGTACAGTAACTTTTCGAAGGGTTCTTTTGGTGCTGGTGTCTCTGTGAATAGAAAGCGCTTTTTATGTCAGTCGTCCTTGATTGGATAACACTGAGGTATTTTATACCATATTGTAGCAAGGGATATTTTGTAAAGAAAGTAGATTTAGCAATAACACTTGTTTTGTCATATTCTACTGTCAAATTATGGTTAAAAAGTCAATTTTAGGCGTGGAAATTAATCTTGCGAGAGTAAAGTTACTACAAAACTGTATCTTATGCACCATGTGACATAAGTCAGACTAAACCATAAACATCATTTGCACAGAATGTTCTTATGAGATCACTGTATCACAGTGCCATTGACAGAGATTATCTTGTACATTTGGCATATTGTACAGCAGACATATTTAAAGGTAAAGTGTGTCATTTTTGAAAATACTTTCTCTGACAACTTAATATACCAATTAAAGTAGAAGTAAGAAGTTTAAACACCGCATCGATATATCAAAATACTGCACAGTTTGTTTGTGCATCCAACCAGTAGCATGAGTTTAGGGCAGGACTTTATGTTTGGAAACCAACAGCATAACTGTTTGGAAACGGTCCTTATTTTGGCGCAGAAATTACACACTACACCTTTAACAGGTCATGCATTCATGACAGCTGTACAGTTTTAATGCGTTTTATGGTTGTGATGTCACTACTGAAATTAATTCTAATTCAGAAATATTCTATTTAAGTTCAGACGTTTATAGTTGATATTATTAAATTATTTACTATGAGGACAAACGGAATGTCAAACACAGATACGTGATATCTACAAATGAAGGTAAATCATTACATAGTATTTTGTTATTTTAAAGTTCTATTTTCAAGTTATTATCTCAGAGGTTTGAAAGATTATTAATCGTGTTGTTCTGTATCGTTATATTTGGCATAACAAACCACCTCGTTCACTAGAAACATTGTAACATTGTCCTGTTTTGACAATCAATTTAAAAGCAAGCACTAAGCCACTGCATTTTGTTTTTATTTATAAATAGATATAATTTTTATTTCACAGCTTCATTCCCTCAACACAAACTGTCAAAAGCTGGCAAACTGTCTATCCATTGCAGTGCTGTAGTCGTACTGTTAGTTAAAGTCTTAGAAGCAAAACTGTAAATCAGCAAGTAGTTGAAGACCACCAGTAATCAAAGGTAATATTGTATCTGTGTTATTGTAATTTGATTTGATGGTTTTCCTGACGTAGGACTTTTGGTAGATACTTAAATTAGTTCCTTTGTTGGTTGGTTTTTGAGTAATCTCAGACTGTGGGTAACATGTAAGCGTGTCATCCTAATAGACAAAAATCACACCAAGCTGTGAAGGTGATTTGTTCCTTGATTGTCAATCAATTCATTTCAATGGATTTTCTTCCCTTTTATATGTTTACTTACAGACTTTCTTATTAATGACTTGCATTTTTGAGGCTGGACAAGCTGATATTATTATACAGCGAAAAAAATACCAAGTGATATGCAATTGTTATACATATTATATTTGTATAAATAAATATATGTGCGTGTGTGCAAAGCTTTGAATCTTTGTTTCTGATCTAAACTACCTAGAACCATTCAGAACACATTATCAAACACATAGAAAATGCTTACATCTGCTTAAAAAACCTTAGTAATCACATATTGCAGTAATTAATCAAAACAATTCAATAAACAAGAAGCTAATATACATTTTACAAGAAGCTATATAATACATTTTAAACACATACCTCTGCCAGGAAAATAGCTGCAAGCAGCAGTTGAGGGCCCAAGCACAACAGTGGCAAAACGAGGATCAAAGGAGCATCAGACCACCTGAAAAATGTGTAATTAAAGCCATTTTAGGATGTTTGTAGTCAAAATGGCTATAATAATATAATATAACTAAATATAACCAGCAGTAATATGATTTACTGGTTTATCACTTTTGACCAATAGGTGGCACCATTATTAAATTGTTATGGTGAGGTCACTGTGAGGTGACACAAAGTTTGGTGTCAATATGCCAAAGTGCTGCAGGGTTGCAGCCTCAGTATCAATTTCACTGATGCGATATTTAAAAATGGTTTGATCTATCAAAAAGCTTTTGAGAATGATTTGTCGACATGGTCTAAAGATGATCTGAGTCAAATTTGGTTAAAATCAGACCTAGGAGGAGTTCGAAAAAATAGGTTTTCAGTATCAGCTTGGCATCATGCCAACCATTTCATTGATGCGTTATCTGAAAATGGTTTGATCTATCAAAAAACTTTTAAGAAAGATTTGTCAACATGGTCTAAAGAGGATCTGAGTCAAATTTGGCGAAAATCAGACCTAGGAGGAGTTCGAAAAAATAGGTTTTCAAAGAAAATCAAAATGGCGGGAAGTGCAGCCGATTATGGCATAATTGGAATTAATGTTCTTGGTATGATCCCAGGAATCTATCAAGACCAGTCTTATGACGATAGATAAAAATCTTTAAAAGCTATTAGCATTTTTTTTTATTTAATTGTAATTTATGACCACAAGGTGGAGCTGGCATCAAACTTTTGAGTACCTTCAGCCCAGTCTTGTGATTTTTGGCCAAAGCATTCAGAAGTTATAAGTAAAAATGACCATTTTCATATCTCCAGACCACTAGGTGGCGCTGCAGTGAAACTGTGCAAGTAACCTTAGGTCGTAACACACACCAAGTTTGGTCTGAATATGACAAAGCGTTGGAGAGATATAGCCTCGTCAGATTTGGCGACTTTTCGTCAAATTCGTTTGATCTGAGCCAATTTTGTCGAAAATCATACCAACCATCTAGTTCAAAAAGTAGGTTTTTCTAACTGTTAAAAACTGAAAAATCTTGATCTGTAGAAATTACATTTTGGTGTCCTTTCAGTTTTTGGTGTCTCTTACAGTTCAAAAGTTATTAGCATAAATATGAATTAAACGTTACATAAGCGGTGACACTAAGTGGTGGAAGTTTTGCTGTGTTTAATTTTAAACTATCCTCTGTCAGTGTGCCAAATTTCATAACTTTCCTACAGGCAGTTCTATGGACTGCCATAGACATCCAGAATGGAGGAAGAAGAAGATAAAGAAGAAAACTAACGAATACAATAGGTGCCAATAGCACCTTCGATGCTTGGCCCCTAATGAAACCACAGAAGACTCTGTTTCATGGTGTTAGTGGTGTGTCATTCCTGACTGAATCAATACATTTAAACAAAGCAATTGAGTGAACAATTCAATAGCTCATTCGATACACATAAAAAGCCACTTGTCGCCACCTACTTACATTATATATACATATACTTTGAGTCAAGTTTTCAGAAAATGTTCAGTTTTGCATTCATGAACTGATGCAAAAGTACAAAAAGATGGAAAAAATATTCCGTTTTATCCACAGACATGACCAGTTGATAGGTTTAACAGAGGTTGAAGTCACTAACTTGTGCAGTGAATTTCTTTTACACTCATCAGACATTTAATGGACTGATAAACAACGTAACTGCCCTTGTCACATTGCTACAGATGAACCTGACAGTGAGGCTAATGTAGAAACTTGCCGGTTCTTTAAAAAAAGATTGTCAACTATAACTGCAGGCCCTGAAATTTCCACCATTATCTTTTGAAATTGGGGTTTCTGAGGTTTTTTAGTAGTCATGCTCTGTTGTAGTGTCATAACCTGATATGACAAGTGCTATTATTGCTGTTTTTTTTTTTTTTAGAAACATTAAATTGCCATGTGTAATCTGGCAACTCAGCTAAAAAATGTACTACTCTGTTACTGATGTGTGCATATAGGGTTGAGCCAGTAATATATTTTTCACATTTCCACTGTATATGTTTCCTGAAATAACATTTGATGAAACTACGTGGAAGACACTTATGGAAAAGGGCACCAGGAAGTACACATTACTAATGTGATTCAGTTGTTAAATGTGCTTTTTAATTTCTCAAAATCTGTACTAAAAGAGTAAACAGACATAACGGTCATAAATACTGTGGATGTAATATTCTCTGGCAGAAAATCCACACGGCTGAGCAAAATCCTGACAACAACAGATTAAATCAATTGGTAAAACCTCTAGCTGCACTTTTTTAAATATTTTATTTATTGCTGAGAAAAGTACGCCCACAGCGGCACATTGATTTACCTAAATCAAAGTTGATTTGCACTTGGAACTGTAGGTCTGGTGACTGGTTTTAAATCAGAGCTATATATCTAAAACGTGCAACATCAGTTCCCTATCTGTCGTACACTCCGAGTTGTGTCGAGTAGTGTACGACACTAGGGGTCGCTCTTGAGAGCCCAAACACCTCTGACAGTATTGAGAAAGGCCAATGAAAATTGGGTGTGCAGATTTGCATAGCTGACCACGCCCCGGACATCCGGGTATAAATAGGGCAGCGTGTGCATCTGCTCACTCGTTCTGTTCTTCGGAGCCGAATGCAGCGTCTCTGCGTGAGATGTAGCAACATTCACCTCTCTCGTCGTTGGATCTGCAGCACAGACAGCGGTCTCTCCCTCTCTAGCACAGCCTGTGTTGTGAGAGTCCCCTGGGTGCGTCGACGGCGATCTTGAAGAGCAATCTTCCTTCTATGGGTGATTTCTCTGATAGAGCTGGCACGGTAGGATTGTGTGTTGGTTAACATATCTTTCCCTCCGTGTCATCCTGGTTGCGGCTTACCTTCCCAAACGATCGACATGACCGTTGTGTTCAGTGTTGAGTTATGCTCACGCTGATGCAGCGCTTGTTGTTGACTCATGTTTTGCTTGCGAGAGCTCGATCATGGACGCGCTTGCTCGTCAGCCGCGTGCTTTACGTGAAGCCGCGGCTCACTCCGACTGCTTCCCGCTCCGGTCCTTCTACTTTCGGGTACGAGGCCGTTGCGATGTGCGTCGGTAACGAGCATTAGGAAGCAGGGAAGGCTCTGCCGGGTGAAAACCCCGCAAACCTCTCGCTCCTCGCGTCCCTCGATCCAAACGATCAACACGACCGTTGTATTCAGTGTTGAGATTCTCACGCCGATGCAGCGCTTGTTGTTGATTCATGTTTTGCCGGCGAAAACATGACCTGGGCGCACGAGCCGTATGCTTACGTTCCCGACTGCTACCCGCTCCGGTCCTTCTACTTCCGGGTACGAGGCCGTAGCGATGTGCGTTGGTGACGAGCATTACAAGCAAGGAAGGTTTTGCCGGGTGAAAACCCCGCAAACCCCTCGCTTCGTGCGTCCCTCGATTGAGTTTCCGGACAAGTTTGTTAGTCTGTCTCAGTACAGCTGACTTTCTTATTCAGAACTCCTAATTGGGCGGAAATGGTTAGCGGCAGCATCGCTAAGGAAGGGCGTGAACTATTTGAAGCAGAAACTTCAGCTGAGCAAGCCTCTACGGGGGACTGATTCTCAGTTTGAGGTGGATGCAAAAAAATGGCGGCCGTGCCTGAAACGGGCAGCCAAGAAGGGGCTGGTTAATAGACATCTGGGTAACGACCTGTACGCTCGTTTCCAGTGTCTGTTTCCCGGTAGTGCACGAGAAGTTGGTGAAATCGCGGAAAGCCCATTTAAAAAAATGGTCAGAACGTGATAAACCAACTTCTCCTCCTTCACCACTCTCGATGGGGGTCCAGCGAGGGGGTTTCAGAGGTTCCCCCAGGCGGAGGGGGCGATTGCAGTGTACTCCCTGCTAATCGCCGCCGCTTGTGAGATTCCTTCCAGAACTCCCGTTCAGGGCCTGTAAGTTCTTCCGGCAAGGCTTACATGGCTTCTGGACAGGCTGCGTCCGCCTTACATACCACGGCCATCCTCTGGGTGTTCAGGCCGTGGCGTTGCGAGCTCAGTACGAGGGTGGTTCCAACCTAGAGCTGTGAGTTGTGGCACACGCTCTAGGAAGGGCGATGTCTACTTGTTGGTCCAGGAACGCCACCTGTGGCTGCACCTGTCAGAAATGCGGGAAATTTGAAGTCCGCTTCTTACCCCCCATTTCCCAGGTTGGTCCTTCTGGCAACACCGTGATAGAATTTGCAGCGAAAGTCCTTCACGGTAGGAGCAGACAGAGCCGCTGGTCAGGGCTCCGGCCCTCTACCCCCGACTACTCCTGTCTGTTCGTCGCCACGGACGGTCCCCTATAGAACTCCTGAGGCCCCGCGACAGCCGGGCCTCCGGCCTGACCGCCCAGCGGTCAGAGATCTTGTGGGAAGGTGGCAACACAAGCTTGTCGGAATTGCTGAGGCTTGCTAGAACCCTCGTTAGGCTTCTAGTTTTTCTTCTGACGAGCAATCCAGAGCAGGCGGGCTAGCTGACCCGTCCAGATCCACTCTCGACCCGGGGATGAGAGATGGATTCGGCACAAACTCTGCATAATGGCAAAGCCACACCGCGCTCTTGGGGCTTCATCTCCAAACACGGCGTTCTCTGCCTTATTCAGCCACGACATTCCCATTCCAGGTACGTCGGGTATAGTTCCCTGAGACCTAAGCTTCTCAGAACTACCTGACTTGGCTATGCAACTCAGGTTGCAAGGCATCCGCTAAGGTCTACGGCATTCTCTTATAAATCAACTCAGGGCAAGAATGCTATGGTCCCTTAAGCGGAGATCGCAGCCCCCCTGGGAAGGGTGCGATAGATCCTATCCCCTCAGCCAAAATGAAGGAAAGGGTTTGCCGACCCCTACTTCATTGTACCAAGATGGGTGGTTGACTCCTACCAATCTTAAAACAGAGGTTTTTGAATCGGGCCCTTTCTCAAGCTCCCGTTCAAACATTAGCCCTTGAACACACATTCCTTGTGTGTCAGGGCTTAAGATTGGTTGATGGCATTGGACCTGAGCGACCCGTACTATCATGTCTTGATCCTCCAAGACTCTGTCTTCGAGATCAGGCTCATCAGTACAAGGTTCCCCCTGCGGCCTATCCCTGCCGCCCTGCGCCTTTACTAAGGTAGCGGGGACTGCCCTTGCCCCCCTCAGGGAAGTGGGCATCCGCATTCTCAATTATCTTGACGACTGGCTATTCCTAGCTCACTTGTGGGATATGGGTTGCGTGCACAGGGACATGGTTCTCAACCATTGGCCCAGTTGGGACCTCGGGTCAACTGGGAAAAGAGCAAACTCTCCCCGGCACAGAGGATCTCTTTTCTCGGCGTAGAGCTGGACTCGGTTAGTATGTCTGCGCGTCTCTCCCCAGAGCGGGCACAGCCAGTTCTGAGGTGTGTGGCAACACTCAGATGCGGGTCAGCGGTCCCCCTAAAACAGGTTCAGAGGCTCCTAGGGCACATGGCATCCTCAGCCGCGGTCACGCCACTGGGTTTCATGCACATGAGACCGCTGCAGCACTGGCTTCATACTCGAGTCCCCAGGTGGGCGTGGCATCGAGGCACATTTCGAGTGAACATCACACCATCGTGTCGCCAGACACTCAGCCCTTGGACAGACATTATGTTCCTACGGTCAGGAGGTCCCCTGGAACAGGTGTCCAGACGCATCGTTGTCACCACAGATGCTTCCAAGACAGGCTGGGGTGCCACCTGCAACGGGCAGGCAGCTTCCGGGTCTGGACAGGCCCCCGACTGTTTTGGCACATAAATTGTCTGGAGTTGTTGGCAGTGCTCCTGGCCCTGAGGAGGTTCCGACCTATGATTCAGGGCAAGCACGTGTTGGTCAGGTCCGACAACACTGCGGCTGTGGCCTACATCAACCACCAGGGCGGTGTGTGCGCTCCTTTCGCATGTCACAACTAGCCCGCCACCTGCTGCTCTGGAGTCAACACAGACTCAAGTCTCTACGAGCCACTCACATTCCGGGCGAAGCCAATCGTATGGCCGATTCCCTGTCACGACAGGTTTCGCTCGGAGGCAAGTGGAGACTCCAACCCCAGTCGGTCCAACTGCTTTGGGATCGATTCGGCCAGGCACAGGTAGATCTCTTTGCCTCACCGGAATCCACCCACTGCCAGCTCTGGTACGGTCTAACCGAGGCCCCCCTCGGTATAGACGCACTGGCACACAGTTGGCCGAGGGGCCGGTTCAAGTATGCGTTCCCCCCAGTGAGCCTCATCGCACAAACCTTGTGCAAAGTCAGGGAGGACAAGGAACAGATTCTCTTGGTGGCCCCCTTCTGGCCCAACAGAACCTGGTTCTCGGACCTGGTGCTCCTGGCATCAGCCCCTCCCTGGCGCATTCCTCTAAGGAAGGACCTCCTTTCTCAGGGGAAGGGCACAATTTGGCACCCGCGCTCTGATCTTTGGAACCTCCACCTATGGTCCCTGGACGCGACCAGGAGGACTTCAGAGACCCTTCACCTTCAGTGGTAAACACACTTCTACAGGCAAGAGCCCCCTCTACCAGACGGCTGTATGACCTAAGATGGCGCATCTTTGTGAACTGGTGTTCTTCCCACGGAGTTGTGGCATCAAATCAGTGTTATCCTTCCTTCAAGAAGGCCTGGACAGGCACCTGTCTGCCTCAACACTCAAGGTTCATGTCGCAGCTATAGCAGCTAACCATGACTTGGTGGGGGGCAGATCGGTGGGGAAACACGATTTGATAATCAGGTTTCTTAGAGGAGCCCCGAGGCTGAACCCTCCTCGGTCGCATCTCATCCCCTCTTGGGATCTTGCTGTGGTTCTCCAAGGTCTACAACAAGATCCATTCGAGCCCCTTCAGTCAGTCGAACTCGATGCTCTTTCCTTCAAGACGGCTCTTTTGACTGCGCTCACTTCCATCAAAAGAGTGGGAGACCTCCAAGCCCTCTCCGTGAACAGTTCGTGCCTGGAATTCGGACCAGCGGATTCTCACGTTGTCTTGAGACCCTGGCCTGGATATGTGCCCAAGGTCCCCACCACTCCTTTCAGAGATCAGGTAGTGACCTTGCAAGCTCTCTCTTCCCAGGAAGATGACCCCAACCTGACCTTGTTATGCCCAGTCCGTGCCCTGCGCATCTACATGGAACGAACGCAGCCCTTCAGACGTTCGGAACAGCTCTTTGTTTGTTACGGAGGACAGCAGAAGGGGAAAGCTGTCTCCAAACAGAGGATCTCCCATTGGCTGGTAAACGCGATCCGTATGGTCTACCTGGCCAGAGGCCCACCCTGCCCTCTGGAGGTAAGAGCCCACTCAACCAGGGGCATCGCCGCCTCAGCAGCCCTGGCGAATGGGGCCTCATTAACAGACATCTGTAGAGCT